>CM069149.1:5631851-6341634 GCA_035221665.1 Okamejei kenojei | reverse complement strand
GAGGGGGGAGGGATGGGTAGAGAGGGAGGTAGGGGGGGGTTTGGATAGGGTGGGTAGGGAAAAGGGATTTGGTGTGTTATAGTATGGGGGGTGGTATTATAGATGTGGGGGGGGTGATGGGAAGAGTGAGGGGTGGTTGGGGATGTGTATTGAGGGATATAGGGTGATTGGTTGGTTGTGGGGTGGTAAGGAGATAAGTGGGGAAGGGTTAGTTGTATGTTAGGTATGTACTGGATAGGTGGTGGATTGGTAAAATGGAGGGATGTGATAAAAATATTTGGGGGGTGTGTGGTGTTGAGGATATTTGGAAATTAAAGATGTTGGAACTAGGGCAGTCAAGGATTAACATTAAGAGTCCATTGGTGGGGAAAAAGGGGGTAACAAGAAAATGGGGAAATAGCTTGGGTTGATGTTATAATGAGAATGGGGGGGTTTTGGTTGGTAGTAATTGGACCAAAGGGTGCACTTCATAAGCGGGGATTTGCAGAATAATTAAACAGAGACTCGGCAACTGGCATATTGATCATTCCCCGACTGGCCTACACAACCTTGGTACCCGATGGGCTGTTGATACTTTTAAAATAACCATGGATGGCGATTGGAAACATCCCCAAATTGATTACTCACCCTGTGCCGGGGGTTAGTCAGACCTTGTTGCCCATGGCACTAAACTTGTAGGCCTGCAGTTCTGAAAAGACCGGTATTGAACCGCTCATCCGGCAGGCATCTTCTTCGCAAGAGCCATAAACCTTATTGCTGCATCGTGCCAGGAATCAACTCGGAAACAATACCTCACGCAAATCAGCTGTGTTTGTGTGATTCCACACCGCTGCTTTGAAGGATGCCGCGCATGCGTCTGGCGGGGTCCGTCACGAAATCCCTCACCGCGACTCCTCGTAAAATACAGATCAAACCTTCAAACTTGGTAAAGTTCCACGTTTAAATCTTACTATTACTATCAAATGCAAGCCTACCATCTACGTCTAGACATTGTCAATACTATACATTTCCCAACAAAGTCTATAAGTTAGGTCTCAGGAAGTGTTTAAAATGATAGAGGCATAGATAGGGGAAAAAAGTCAGAACCTTTTTCCCCAGAAGGAATGTTATAGGGTAAACTTTAAGTAAGTGACGCAAAGTCTAATGGAGATGTTAAGGCAGTGTTTTATTACACAGAGGGTGGTGAGGTGCTAACTGCACTGCTTTGAGGTGGTGGGAGGAGGCAGATATGATGGTGGTGTTTTTAAGAGTGTTTTGGATGGGTATGGATCTGCAGGGAATGGGGGATTACGGATAAGGTGCAGGCTGGAATAGATTAGTTTATCCTTGGACTTCTCGCTTGGTATGGATCTTGTGGGCTGGAAGGGGATTGTTATGTGCTGTGCTGTTCTGGGTTCTGTCTGTTCCCTGTTTCTCTCAAACTCACGATTAAATGCGTTCACACATTACTCTCTCTCTCTATCCCTCACACCACACACACAACTCTGATTCAGGATTCACATAACGCATTTCCAGGGGTTGCTCATTGAAAATGTTAGGCTGTTAGCCATTAATCATATCTAGCCATCTGTCTTCATACCGAAGAATGGACCGCATGCTGTTCACAGGGAATTAAGATGCTGCCGGGTGTCCTTCCCTCCATATATAACTAAGTGAAAGATGCAATTTCAAATGGCAAGGTAGCCCTCAAATAATATGAACGGCAATAAAAAAGCATAATGACACGGATGATTGGTTTTTTCTAACAACCACAGCAAATGTCAAACCTCAAAGTAAACATGACAGGGGCTAGTTCAACGTCAGGGAAGTAATCAGTGGAAGGGAAGGGAAAGGGAGAACAAAAGTCTTTCCTTTTGTTCTCACTAAAGGAATCAGCTGATGATGGGGAAATGGTATCAGCTAATGATGGAAACTGCAAGATCAAAATTGGCTATATAAAAAAGATATTAATGAGGGTACAACAGAATTGATGTACTGTTACACATTGGGTTACGCAATGAAAAATTCTAGCCATAATCTGCTTAAAAGCATTTTCTCTAACGGGGAATCATCCAATAGCAGAGTTATGACATGAGAGTGTGCTTGCATTCCTATCAATTCCTTAAATGGGTTATATTCAATCCTGAACTGTTCATAATTTATAGACTTGTATGGATTTATGCATAAACCATACCCACTATTTATAAATAGTTGTCCAAATTGAAATCACATTGCTTATTACTTGTCGTGGTCAAATAATACAATTTTAAAGTGGCTTCAAATATTGCTGGGGCCGAAGTTCTCTTGGAAGTGGACATACTGCCACCACTTTATGTCCGTGGGGTCATTCTACTGAGGGCAAGAGGTTTCCTGGGAGCTGTTCAGGGGGTTGATCATTGTTTGACCATCCGATAATACGGCATGGTTTGGAGGTTAGACATGTAGAGTTCAGCAGGACACCTTTGCAAGGCAGCACCCAGAAAGGCACTGGGACCCAATGCATCATGATGTTTGCCACTTACTGTATAATGTATGACTGCTTTTATGTGCATTGAATTGTCAACACACAGGATGGACGTTGAAGATGGCATGCTTCTTGCTCCAGCACACTTCCAGATTAACTTGACCACATGGTGCCAACCCAAATTGCCACACTTATTGAGCTCCATGATGTGTGGAACATTAAAATGGTCTGAGTTATATGATGTATAGCTTATGTGCTGTTGGTAGAGGAGGAAAACATTTTAAGAATGGATAAGCTTATCATTTTAAAGTTCCGCACAGTGCATAGTACTTTTAATTAGTTTTGTATCAGTAACAAGATCTCTATTACATGTTGCTTTGCATGATAAAAGTCTTCCCAGATCAGTTCATTAAAATAATATCAATGGGCACCCAGTATCACTTCCCTGGGGTAGGATGAGATGAAATTGCTGCTGTTTGATTTTAATACAGGACAGGTTATTACTTTCTACAAGTAATGGTTAAAGATTGAAGTTGTGTAAAAGTCACAGAGAAGTATGAGATGACATCTGTTATGGCTTTAACCATCTTTGCCTCTTTTGTTTACTGCACCATTAATGGTTTGAGGTTTCTGTAAAGCTGTTTATTTTTACATATTAAACCTCATTTTTAGATGACATTAATCATAACTTTAATGTTGCGAACGGTGATGTATTCCCCTTACGAAGCCGGCAGAACTTTTTCCTGACGATATGGGGTTTAAATTCACCGGCAACCGCAAGCTTTCCATCCATAGCGTTCCGGAAATTCCCTCTCGCAAGCTGATTTATATGGACATTATCTAAGGGCATTAAACACTATAAATTCATTCTATTTGAGCCTATATATTAAGACAATTAGATTTAAAAATCATGTTATATTGGGAATTATTGTATTAGTGCATGTTAATTGGACATTAGGCTTAAAAAAAATGTTAATTCTTTCTTATGAAATGGATAGATGTTTAGTTTGTAATTGCATTTTGTAATTAAGCTACATTTGGGTAACTAACTATTTATTTGCTTTCATTTTCAGGGCTTCCAAGGAAGATTTGTTTCATATTTCTTCTGAATACTTCAATTATATAACTGTAATTTATTCAGTTCTCTTAATTTTTAAGAACGTTATGGGCTTTTGGATGTCCTCGATCACAAACTTTTGTGTTAAGTCAATAGAAAGCAATAGGATACAAGTTGCTAATTTCTGAGTATGAAAATTGGCATTTAAACTTTCTTTATTCTAAGATATGGATAGTGATTAGGTGTCATATTAATTTATTTTTATGATTGATCTGATGGGTTAGTAGATTGCAGACTTGATTTTAAATCTCAAATGTTTGTTGTAACATTGATACTATTTCCTTTGCTCCATAGATGATGCCTCACCCGCTGAGTTTCTCAGATTTTTGTCAAACCTACGCAAAACCTTGTATGTTCCCCTGAAGCAAAATTCTCAAAAATAAGTGGTTCTGTCCATCTTGGCAATGTCTTGAGCAGTGAGATTATAAATCCCCAGAATGCTTTGACATCTGGTTTAAAGCCATACAGCGAGAGAGCTTGTATGGATTGTGGAAAGTTTTACTAATGAAAAAATGAAACACATTATATTAACTAATTTATAAAAAACTGTAAAATAACCCTGCACCTTACGATGCTTGGGACGAACTGAAGATGTGGTTTACAGCAGTGGAAAAACATGCAGTGCTGGATTTAAACTTTACTCTGCGTTGTTCAATGCCAGTTCCTCCATGGAAATTAATGTCATACTGAACTGCGCTGGTTTACAGTTCAGCTGGTGATGTTCCCGCATTGGGGATGAAATATACGCAGGTGTTGATGCGACTGCTGAGGAGCTGAGTTGGGAGGGACTCCTGGTTAATGAACTATGTGGAGATTTGGGACTTCTCTATCTCACACACATGCTTCTGTACATGTCCCAAGATTCCACAGGTTCTGGAGTAAAGGCTGGCAGGTCAATAGATCTTAAAGTGATAGGAGTAGAATTAGGCCACTCAGACCAGCGTTGACTACTATGCCATTTCATTAGTAAGATTAAATGAGAATTTACCAGTTGAAGTTTGATACTTAATTTATATGAGGATTTATCATGATGAGGGATTACGTGAAGGACCCGCCAAATCTGCATGCAAGTCAATCTTCAAGCAGCAGTATTGAAAATCAATGGTAAACAGTAATTGAAGTGGCATAGTTAGATCAGAATCCTAGACTACCAGATGACATTAGTGAGAGTGGGTTGGGAGTGGAGGGCTCGTAATCCCTCTCGGAAACTCCTCATGAAATAAGATCAAACTTCAAAAACTGGTAAGGTTTATCATTTGTAATAGACTTACTATTTTACTTCGGAGCTGTGTGTGATTCCGTGAAGAGTTCAAAGATCTTTGATTTCATGCGTAGATTCAAATCCGGCCGTCTCACTGCATTCATTGACTCAGGATTGAATGAATAATCAAACAATGCATTAAGTAAGACAATTTGTTTTTAAACGTTATTTATGGTTTATTTTAACATGAAAATCAATAGCGACACATCTATCTCACGGCCGTGGCCTAGAAACTGAACGCACAAAACAGAATGGGTAAATAGCCCGGGTCGGTAAATGGCCTATGGTAAATTTTGGAAATATCATTCACTTGAACAGTCTGCGGCACGAGGATGGTCGATGGTGACGTCCATTGGCCTTGGCCGCTGACGTTGATATGCCCCTGGTGGAATGGAGACGTAATTTTGTCAGTGTTACTACCCAGAAACCTGCTTCCAGCAACCTCGAAATTGTTGAAACTGACAGTGTTCTGTGTGGTGTTGTGGCTAATAAACAAATGGCTGTCCACCACCTCTTTGTGTTCTGGTGGCCTTGATATAAAAAGCAAGCGTGCCTCACACTAGTTGTGAATCCGTGGGTATGCCGATATTATGATCTTGATCCCTGTCTTGGTCTGCCTCTGCTGGTGTAGATCAGATCCTTGTATAATAACATAATGGCATTTGCAGCCATTTCCATACTGTCTAGCGGCAGCCTTTGCAAAGCTGCACTCATTGTGCTGTTAATAGTGCCATGACTTATGATTTGTAGCTGGTGAGTATTGTTAACCTTTGTCATTATTCCCATATAGCCTGTACTTGTACAGGAGAACTTGTGTTATAAATATATCGTTTTACACTCGTTATACGGGGGTGAAATCTGACAGAGTGGGACCCGTTTGCGCAGCTACTATGTTGGGAAGCACATTGGGCAGTTAATGGACATATAACTCATTTATTGTCAAAGACCATTTAAAAATGAACTCCAAGACTCAGTAGTCTGTAACATATTAAATGTAACAGTAGCATTATACAAAATGCTTCCCATTTCCTGAAGAGGAATTGTACTTCTTTTGTGGTGCTACCACCAACACTCTGGAAGGAAACACATACCTGGATCGGTGTGGCAAACCCAAGCCGGCAGGGGCACAGTCCATCTGCAAGTCATAATTGATGTTTTCATGCAAAGCTCATTCTGAGCCACAGGTCTGAACCAGCAACGTTTCACGTTTAGAAACAAACAGTATAAGATTGTGTATCATTCCCTACAAGCGGGAATCAAAGCTGCTTAGGCCAGAGACAGTAGGAAAAACCTATAGCGGGACATGTTGACTTTATTTCACGAATGATGAGGGCAAAATGGAGAAGACATATTAATGACCTTCCTACTGCTTGTAGAGAGACAGTATCTGTCGCCACTGTTATGCCAACATATGTTTGCAACCAGTGAGCAAGCATGGAAAACAAACATATCGTTTTCGGTGTTCATCAAACCGAATTTATAAATTCTGTGGTGATCCAACACCCATCAGTGTTGTCATGGATCTGTACTTGATGATACACCAGCGGCAAATGTATTAGGAAGTTTTGAGGATAGTTGTACTGATTGCAGCCATTGTGAATAATCATATGCCACCATCTAGGGTATCAACTTGAAGTTGAGCATGCAGATTTTTTTCATAATCGCTCAATCACTCTATTATACCCTGAATGTCCTGTGTTATAGATAGTGATACCAATAAATGAGAATTGGTACTCATGGAAATATTCCTCCACCTCCAACTAGAGAGAACATTCGTTAAGTGTCCACGTTAGAGCCTTAGCATCAGTTTGCTATATAACTTAAAGTTTACCTGACCAAACTATTGAGCAATGCTGAATACTGTTTGTCCATCATCTGTGACTTTGGTAGGCTTCGCTGGTAATAGCATAGATGTGTCTAACAATGCACAACATGACACTTGAGAGGTTGTCACTTTGCACAATGTCAGTTCTCCACTTCTCAGCTGACACAAGCTACTATATTGCCAATTATTCTTGATGAATAGGAAGGCTGCTTTTAACAACAAGGGTTGTTACAGGTTTCTATTAACTTCAAACTCTTGACCTGGGCAGGAGTCATAGTCTAATTTAATAGCTAACGGTAACTTCCAATGATGAACAAGTCTATGTAGGTAACAAATTATGTGTAAATGGCAGAGGAGCCCAAGTCCTCAAATATTGTTTGAGGCTGGATTCAGTTGGATTTTAGAAAAAATACAGCATTCAAAATATTCATCCAGACAAGGCATAACTCATGTGTTTTTTGAACTTGCACTAGTGCAAGCTCAAATTTTAGAAATTTGGAGGACGGGGACCAGCAAGGCCAGCACTGACACCACTCCTGATGCTGCTGGAGCATATCTATGCATTACTGGAGGGAACCCTCCCAGCCCGACTCGTCCGAGCACATAGGGGCTGAACTCCTGATTTATTGGTAATTCTACCCATGTCACGGGACGACCCTGTGTCTTCAGTGAGCGGTGACACCGCCTTCCTGCTGGATTTCACAGCAGTCTGGAAGCCACAGACCCTTAGTCAATGACTAGGATCGCGAGCCAGACATCCGCCGACGGTCCGAACCGGGGTCTCCCCCACAGCCCATAACGTTCATCGCCGGACTCGCGGCAACATTCAGCAGAAACCTCTGTAATAAAAAAGGTTCTGCAAGAAAATGAAAACTTGGTAAGAAATACAAACTTACCTGTTGGTTTAAACTTACCGCTGGCAAGGATGCACGCGCCTGCCAAACGGTGCTTGCCATGCAAACGATGAATGACGCACATGCGGATTGGGCGGGATCTTCACGGGATCACTCACGTGACTCCGAAGTAAAATCATGGCTGATCTATCTCTTCCCTCCTAACCTTATTCACCTACCTTCTCCCCATAACCTCTGACACCTGTACTAATCAATAATCTGTCTATCTCTGCCTTAAATATATCTACTGACTTTGCTTCACAGCCTTCTTTGGCAAGGAATTTCCACAGATTCATCGCTCTGACTAAAGAAATTCCTCCTCATCTCCTTCAAAAGAAACACCCTTTCATTCTGAAGCTACCACCTCCAGACTATTTTACTAGTGGAAAACACATCCTCTCCACATCCACTCCATCCAAGCCTCTATTCCAAGTTCTGTAAGGAACTATGGGGTTTTGATGGGAAATTCAGTCCATGATATGGAGTCATGCTATTACAGAGACAATAGGTCCTAATGAAAATCTGGGTGGGTAAAGAATTCATTGAGTCGAGAATTAAATCGACAGAAAATCGTCCGAAATGACCTCTCTGATTTCTGGGTGAATTTACCTTTATTTATACGGTAATACAACTGTGCAGGTGCAGCAGGTTAGAGCCCACTGTGTCACAGTGCCAGGACCCCGGGTTGTATCCTGACTCGGGTGCTGTCTGTGTGGAGTTTGCATATTCTCCCTGTAACCGCACGGATTTCCTCGGTGTGCTCTAGTTTCCTCCCATAGCCCAAGGACATGTGGATTTGTCGGTTAATTAGCCTCTGTAAAATTGCCTCCAGTGTGTCAGGAGAAAGTGGGAAAACATAGAACTTGTGTGAACGTGTGATCTACCTTTTTCGCTACAGTTTGATAAAAGTAGAAGCAGAGAGGATGACTGAAGAAAAGCAAAGGTGGTACTTCTGGTCAAGTAGAGAAGCAGAGATAAGAGAGGCCATCACAGCCTAACGACATGGTGGGAAAGTGATTGGAAAACATTCTGAAGGATAGGCATGGATTAATCAAATATAGTCAGCATGGCTTTGTTAGGGGCAGGTCCCATCAGAACATTCATTTAATATTTTAAAGAGGCGATAAAGTGTAGTGGAGTGGCCTTTTGAACAAGGCCTTTTAACAAGGTTGACCATAAGGGGTTAGGGTGTGGGAGGGGGGCGCCCCCCTCCCAAGGTAGGGACTTTTTGAAATTTGATGCATTAAAATCATGTTTTAGTGCATTGTAGAAGTATGATTTCAATGTTTTTTGTTTGAAGTATTTTTAAGATAACGTAGGGCCTACATGAGAGATAGGAGCAGGTGATTATTATTTTTGTTATGCTCGACCTCCAAAACTGGGGGATAATAATACAGCCCATCCCCCACCTCAAAAAGTGGGGGTATATATGCCCTATCCCCCCCCACCCCTCCCGGATTGATGCCAGTTCCTTCCATGGTACAGAAAATTTGACAAAAAATACTTTTAAATGTGTTATAATTTCAAGTGCTATTTTTTGTTTGTAGTTGGAAAAAGGACAAGAAATAATCATAACATTTCCTGATTTTGCAAAGTCATACAAATTATGTTTTGCTCGGGGGAAAAAAATATCAAGAGTATTTTGAAAGTATGCGTTCTCCTTTTGACGTATATTTCATTTTGATTTGAATTTAGAATCATCAAACCATGACATTAATAAAGGGGGTATATGTTTGTGGAAACGTTACTTTTTTAAAAGTAAGACTTTCGAGAAATTCAAAATGCATTAGAAATATACATCCATGCACTGAGTCTCTTGCCCAGAGTTTGTGAATCGAGGACCAGAGGACAGATTTAAGGTGAAGGGCAAAAGATTTCATAGGAATCTGAGGGTTAACTTTTTCCACACAAAGGGTGGTGGATGTATGGAACAAGCTGCCAGAGGAGGTAGTTGAGGCAGGGACTATCCCAACATTTAAGAAACAGTTAGACTGATACATGGAAAACACAGGTTTGGAGGTATATGGACCAAAAGCAGGTAGTGTAGCTGGGACATGTTGGCAGGTGTGAACAAGTTGGGCTAAAGGGCCTGTTTTCACACTGTGTCACTCTATGACTACATTATACCTCCACCATGCATGAATGCTTCAAAATCAAGTGGTCGAGTTTTATTGCCATATACTCGTGGAGAAACATAGAAAATAGGTGCAGGAATAGGCCATTCGGCCCTTTGAGCCAGCACTGGCATTCAATATGATCATGGCTGTTCATCTAAAATCAGTACCCCTTTCCTGTTTTTTCCCCATATCCCTTGATTTTGTTAGCCCCAAGAGCTAAAAGTAACTCTCTCATGAAAACATCCAATGAACTGGCCTGCACTGCATTCCGTGGCAGAGAATTCCACAGATTCACAACTTTTTGGGTGAAGAAAGTTTGTCCTCATCTCAGTCCTAAATGGCCACTCCTTATTCTTAAACGGTGACTCCCTGTTTATTCCTGCAGTTACAGTAAGTGAGAATCTAGCAGGCAAGCAGGATGCTTTCTCCAAACACTCCCATTTGAAGGCCACTATCTTCCACCGCTTCTACCCAGTGCTTGGTACCTACTTCCAGTAGCCACTCACTGGTTGTCCTCCAAGATGCACCGAGCCGCAGCCTGGTCCATGCCGGTCACCAGGGCAAATTTGGCACAGAGACTCTCACGGCAGCGGCGCCACGCTTCTGACGCCTCCAATGGCCCGGGACTCTTGCACTGGAGCTGCTCCATGGCCGGAGCTGCAGCAAGCGACTCACCAGCCCGGCAAACACTCACCAGCCCCATCTGCCCTCGCCGCTGCTTCTGCTCCCATCCTTCCCTCTGCCCCGGCTCTCCAACACCCATGACCCGGTTGCTCAGGGCACAGCAGCGCCTCGTCCAAAGCCAGAGACATTGAAACATGTCTAGCCAAAAAAGAGTGGGAGGGGGGGTGGCTGTAGCCCCCCCCCCCCCCCCATCCAGCCCCCCCAGTTCCGCGGCCCATGCCTTCTATCCAGAGATGCTGCCTGTCCCACTGAGTTACTCCAGCATTTTGTGTCTATCTACAATTGCATAAGAATCATTGCTGGGACCCATACTACTTGTTATGCCAACATGTTCATGTCCATTGAAACATCTACACTACACAAGTCTCACCTACCTGTGTCCCTGATCCAAAATGTACGTAAGTTGCAGTTTGATAAAACATTGGGTTCCATGTAAAGTTCTAGTGCCAAGCTGTAGGAAGTCTGATTCTATTGGAGAGAATGTAGAGGAGATTCACCAGGATGTTGCAGGGGTGGGTTATTTTAATTATAAAAGAGACAGGATAGATTGGATTTGTTTTCCTTGGAGTCAAAGAGGCAAAAGAGAAACCTGTTGTAGATATAAAGTATTATGAGGGGCAAAATAGGTAGATATCAGGAAACTTTTCCTCACACTAGAGGTGTTTAAAACTAGAGGGCATAGGTTTAGGGAAAGGGATCTGAGATTTACAGCCGATCTTTGGAGGAATTGTTTACCAAGAGTGTGGTTCAAATCTGCAACATACTACCTGAGCGAGTGGTGCAGCACGTACTGAATCACCGAGGCATTGAAGGCCACAGATCATTTGCTGGTGTGTAGGAAGGAACTGCAGATGCTGGTTGAAACCGAAGATAAACACAAAAAGCTGGAGTAACTCAGCGGGTCAGGCAGCATCTCCAGAGAAAAGGAATAGGTGCGTTTTGGGTCGACATCCTTCTTCAGACTGAGAGTCAGGGAAAAGGGAAACAAGAGATATAGATTGTGCCATGGAGAGATATAGAACAAGTGAATGATTGGTATGCAAACAAGCAATGATGATAAAAGGAAACGGCCCATTGTTAGCTGTGGGTTAGGGGATAAAGAGTTACAGACAATGAGACTCAACAAGACGACTTAAAAACTAGTGCAACGCTTTTGATGGGTGGGTGGGGTGGGTGGGGTGGGGTGGGTGGGGGGGGGGGGGTGCGGAGAGAGAGAGGGATATAAGGTTTACTTGAATTTCAGGACATCAATATTCATACCGCTGGGTTGTAAGCTGCCCAAGCAAAATATGAGGCTGGTAACTGGGATTAGTATCATTGCTACTTGATGGTGAACATGGGTATAGTGGGTGGAAGGGCCTTTTTCCGTGTTGCTATACTGCCTGCGTTCATTTAGCTATTACAATGGCAGGCATGTCTGGGGAATAATTTGTAACTTTACTTCTGAATATCTACTTTGAAACCACCAGAAATGAAATGGAAAGAACAGAGCTATTACTGGTTCCAAAAGAACATATTGATATCCCCATCAACCTAGAATTTTTAGAATTGGTCTCAAGTCAACAAAATGTAATTCCTTTAATCTTATCTGTTTTCTATAAAATTCTGAACCCACTCAAGCTGCATTTTATGTTCTCTTGGTATAAACAGCAATGGGAACGGTGAAGTTGGTGAGACAACAATTTCAATAAGTCTGATCCCAAGGGTGAGTATAAGATGGGAGAAAAGATTAGTGAACCTCAAACACATCAGTCTAGAGCAAAGAGAATTATCAAAGGGCTTCATTGAGTTATAAATGAGATGAACTTAGAATCTTACTTCACAGAAAGGCAGGCTAGCAGGACCAGTGCACATATATTTTATTTAGTGAAGAGCAAATATAAAGCAAATACGTGATATATGAAAATTGGTTCTGTACTCAAAAGGTGATACATGTTGGGAATTATCTACCAGGCAAGGTAATAGAGATAAGGACTTTAGAGTGATTCAAAATGCATCTGCACTGCAGGCTGTGGGGATTAGGATGCTAGAGGAATGAGCCAGATAGGCTGAATGATCTATGTTCTATCTAGACTAAACCTATATTGTGAATTGGTAGATCCAACCAACTCAATCAGCCATTGCAGTGTGGTGCATTTTATCACTTACCACCACTTGTGATTAACTTGACATTATCGATAGTACATGTGATATTGGTTTCTGTGGTGAGGGAATTGGAAGCTAGTGGGAAGTAAAATCTGAAGGAATTTGCTCCATCTCCTTAATTCATCTCCCGCAGTTTTAAAAGACGTAATGGATTTTCCTAATATCTACCTTATTTTTTGCCCCTCATAATACTTTATACCTACAACAGGTTTCTCTTCTGCCTCTTCGACTCCAAGGAAAACAAATCCAATCTATCCTGTCTCTTTTATAATTGAAATTACCCACTCCAGCAACATCCTGGTGAATCTCCTCTACATTCTCTCCAATAGAATCAGACTTCCACTAGAACTTTACATAGAACCCAATGTTTTCTCAAACCGCAACGTACATACATTTAGGATATGGAACGCAGGTAGGTGGGACTTATGTAGTGCAGATGTTTCGATGGACATGAACATGTTGGCATAACAAATAGTATGGGTCCCAGCAACGATTCTTATGCAATACGAAATGTGTAGGAAGGAACTGCAGATGCTGGTTTACACCGAAGATAGACACAAAAGGCAGGAGTAACTCAGTGGGACAGCAGCATCTCTGGAGAGAAGGAATGGATGACGTTTCGGGTCGGGTTTGAGTCTGAAGAAGGGTCTCGACCCAAAACGTCACCCATTCCTTCTCTCCAGAGATGCTGCCTGTCCCGCTGTGACTCCAGCATTTTGTGTTTAAAGGAGACATGTTTGCCAGAGTCCCTCTAGTCTTCACCTTTTACCCCACTAGACGTCACATACAACAAATAGTCCTCCGTCATTTTCACCACCTCCAACGTGACCCCACCACTCGCCACATCGTCCCATCTCCCCCCTGTCAGCTTACCGCAAAGACCGCTCCCTCCGTAACTCCCTGGTCAATTCTTCCCTTCCCTCCCACACCACCCCCTACCCGGACACTTTCCCTTGCAACCGCAAGAGATACTACACCTGTCGCTTTACCTCACCCCTCGACTTCATCAAGGACCCAAGCAGTCGTTCCAGGTGCGACAGAGGTTCACCTGCATCTCCTCCAACCTCATCTATTGCATCTGCTGCTCTAGATGTCAGCTGATCTACATCGGTGAGACCAAACGTTGGCTTGACGATCGTTTGCCGATCACCTCCACTTGGTCCGCATTAACCAACCTGATCTCCCGGTGGCTCAGCAGTTCAACCCCCCCTCCCATTCCGAATCCCACCTCTCTGTCTTGGGCCTCCTCCATGGCCAGAGTGAGCACCACCGGAAATTGCAGGAGCAGCACCTCATATTCCGCTTGGGCAGTCTGCACCCTAACGGCATAAACATTGAATTCACCACTTTGCTGAGGTAAAGGTTGAACCCTTGCTGCCTCCTCCCCTTCGCAGCTCTCGCTCAGCCCTCGGGCTCCCCCTCTTCCTTTTTCCTTTCTTCTCCCCCCCCCCCCCCACACTCCCACCCTACCTCAGTCTGAGAAGTGTTTCGGCCCGAAACGTTGCCTATTTCCTTCGCTCCATAGATGCTGCTGCACCCGCTGAGTTTATCCAGCACTTTTGTCTACCTTCGATTTTCCAGCATCCAGTTCCTTCTTAAACACCTTGCCTGTAAGTAAACTGCTTGTCAGAATTAGATCAGATGGGTTGATAATTAACACAAGATCATTACTATAGGGTAATGCAGAACTTTCAATTAAATTAGCCAAGCTTTTGAAGTCAACATCTCACGCACAGATCTCACAGGTCTCTGGAAACTCATCAGTGAAGAGTGAATGAGTTTGAAGTGCATTTTGTGGCGACCTAAAGGATTTTCAGCTGTTGAATTTGAATAAAGACTTAAGTGTTTGTAACTATTTTAGTCAGCCTCTCTAGAAAACATTTTGTACCAAATTCTTGTCAGCACAACAATTTTCAGAGATTTTCAAATGGGTATCAATAGGGGTGGGGGGGGGGGTGGGTGTTGGGGAGGGGGAGATAAGGATGGCAAACACTATTCAGAACGGCAAAGCATGTCGAGGTATGATCAGAATCATTCCATACAAGCAGACTGATGTGTTGATGTTAATCAACCATGAAGATTTTTTTTCCATTACTGAACAGGTAGTGATTATCACAAGAGGAGTTTCAAGCAGGTGTGTGTGCTATTTTTTGGGAGTCATGATGATGCTAGGAAGCTTTTTAAAAATTAATTCATCGATCGTGGATTGACAAAGCCAAGAGCTCGTACCCAGTCTAAAGAAGGATTCCAAACTAAAATGCGACCAATTATTTTTCTCCAGAGATGCTGCCTGAGTTACTCCATCATTTCGTGTCTACCTTTGGTTTAACCAGCATCTACAGTTTAGACAATAGACAATAGACAGTAGACAATAGACAATAGGTGCAGGAGTAGGCCATTTGGCCCTTCGAGCCAGCACCGCCATTCAATGTGATCATACTGATCACCCGCAATCAGTACCCCGTTCCTGCCTTCTCCCCATATCCCCTGACTCCGCTATTTTTAAGAGCCCTATCTAGCTCTCTCTTGAAAGCATCCAGAGAACCTGCCTCCACCGCCTGAGGCAGACAATTCCACAGACTCACCACTCTCTGTGAGAAAAAGAGTTTCCTCGTCTCCGTTCTAAATGGCTTACTCCTTATTCTTAAACTGTGGCCCCTGGTTCTGGACTTCCCCAACATCGGGAACATGTTTCCTGCCTCTAATGCGTCCAAGCCCTTAACAATCTTATATGTTTCAATGAGATTCCCTCTCATCCTTCTAAACTCCAGAGTGTACAAGCCCCAGCTGCTCCATTCTCTCAGCATATGACTGTCCCGCCATCCCGGGAATTAACCTTGTAAACCTACGCTGCACTCCCTCAATAGCAAGAATGTCCTTCCTCAAATTAGGGGACCAAAACTGCACACAATACTCCAGGTGTGGTCTCACTACTTCTGTACAACTGCAGAAGGACCTCTTTGCTCCTATATTCGATTCCTCTTGTTATTAAGGTCACATGCCATTCGCTTTCTTCACTGCCTGCTGTACCTACATGCTTACTTTCATAGACTGATGTAAAAGGACCCCCAGATCTTCCTACACAGCGTATAACCTAGTGATGATTGGTTTGAATGGTGAGATCAATCTTCTTTTTTGAACGTGTTGCAGGAACCCGCACAGTGATGATGGATATTGAGTTTCAAACACTTTCCACAGTGATGATACAGGTACAGATATACATGACTAACTAAGGGCAGCATTTGCAGTGGAGGACAAGCTAGAGATGGAAGTATTCCAATGTGCATGGTGCACTTTTCACTGCAGATGGCAGCTGCCTACTTGTTATGCTGCCAAAGTAGCCTTGCTGAGCTGCTGAAGTTAAGAGTTAAGAGTCAAGAGTGTTTTATTGTCATATGTCCCAGATAGAGCAATGAAATTATGAAATTCTTACTTGCAGCAGCACAACAGAATATATAAACATGCGTTGACTCTAAACAATATTATAAACACGAAAAAAACATACTCACACACATATACATACACACTCATACAAACAGTATGTATATATATGCACACATGTGTGTGCATGTGTATATATATATATTTATATACGCACACATACGTACACATACAAAACAAACAATAATAATGTAGTAATAACAATAATAGTCCATGTAGTTCAGAGCTTAGTGATGGTTGTAATGTTTAATAACCTTATGGCTACAGGAAAGAAGCTGTTCCTGCACCTGGATGTTACAGTTTTCAGGCTCCTGTACCTTCTTCCCGATGGCAGGGGTGAAATGAGTGTGTGGCCACCAGGGTAGTGCGGCTCTGATGATGCTGGCTGCCTTTTTGAGACAGCGACTCCTGTAAATCCATTCGATGGTGGGAAGGTCAGAACCCGTGATGGACTGGGCAATGTTCACAACTTTTTGCATTCTTCTTTGCTCGTGGGCATTCAAGTTGCCGAACCAGGCCATGATTCAACCAGTCAATATGCTCTCTACTGCACACCTGTAGAAGTTCAAGAGAATCCTCTAGAGAGTGCACATAGTAGATGGTACATGAAACAGCCATAAAGTGCCAGGGTCCAAACACCTATGGTGGTGAAAAAATGCTAACTAAGCAGACTGCTTTAAGCTGAAGTTTATCAGGTTTCCCGAGTGCAATTAGAACCGCACTCATCCAGGCAAGTGATTCTGATTTGTGCAGGGCACATAGCAAAGACATTACGGAATCAATATCTAGGTTATCTAGTATAATCTGCTTATGTGACTAGAACAATAATATTTACAGTTAATAGCTAGCCCTGGAATGTTGGATGAAGCAATTCAATGTAAAGGATGATTACCTCAAGAGTCTCTTGTTGGAAGTAAAGTTAGATGACATGGCTGTTACATGTGACTTATAGCGTAAGTCTATAGGTTGTAAAGGTGTTATGATAAGTGCTCATGCACTGCTTCGTTATCTGATATAAATGAATACATTTGGTACTGAACAATTATCAATGAGCACCAAAGGTGGCACGGTAGTGCAGCGGTAGAGTCGATGCCTTACAGATTCATGCATTGCTAAATGCCAGTGATACCAGGTTTTCTTTCAGAGCTAGCAGTTTACTGAATGGAACAATAATAGAAGAAATTCACCACCCTCCTATGCATACTGTTCCATTTGCAAAGCGTCTTTCATTCATATATTCAACTAATTATCTCAGTCCAATGTTTCCCACCATGTACTGATATTCATCATGAAGCAAATGAAGGAGCTAGGGTACACAAAATGCTGGAGAAACTCAGCGGGTGCAGCAGCATCTATGGAGCGAAGGAGATAGGCAACGTTTCGGGCTGAAACCCTTCTTCAGACTGATGCGGGGTGGGGGGAGGCAGGGGGAAGAAAGGAAAAAGGAGGAGGAGGAGCCCGAGGGCTGAGGGAGAGGTAGGAAGGGGAGGAGACAGCAAGGGTTAACAGAATTAACAAATGAAGGAGCTAGTTGGGTCTTGGGTTGCAACAATAGGCAAAATGTCTGAATTACTGAATATGGAAAATACTGCAATTATTTAGTAGATCAGGGAAAATAGAGACAGTAGATTCAGATTGAGGGCCATTCATCCACATTGTTCACAATATTTTACTTTTGAAATATCAATGTGATGACCTTCAGTACATTTTTATTGATATAAAAAGGACACGACAGTCTAACGATTGGTCAAACACGTATAAGTATTAATTATTATTGTCATGTGTAACGAGATGCAAGATGTACTGATATGAATACTGATATGGTCAACTATATTTAGTTTAATATTTCTCCCCTGGTGTTTCCACTCTGCATTCTATGTGACTTCATAAGAGATCAGAAACCATGACATGACTGCTGAGTATCTTTGGGCCTTTGTGCTCCGGGGTTTAGGTGCAGCTGGCAACAAAGCCAGACTTTGGTTGTCAGAGACAGATAATATGCTGAGTATTTGGGGTGTTGGGCTGGGTGGGTCGGGCACTGTGGGCACAGGTACAATAAGGACCACTATTAAAGGAGTTCACACTTCCAACATGCCACCCTTGGGTCAGCATCACAGCTCTGTTTCACTTTGTTGTTCACAGATTGGTGAATGTCAATGATTCACTTATGTGTGGTAAAGGGGCTGTCCCACTTGGGCGACCTAATTGGCGAGTTTAGAAGAGTTTAGGAGAGTTCGAAAAAATATCATGTTGAAGACCTTCTTTGACTATGTAGAAGACCCCCTTCGACCTCCTTCGACTATGTTGAAGACTATCTACGACTAGCTACGACAAACTTCGGGAAAACTGGACACCGAATAGTGGAGAGTGAAGACGACCTCCTTCGATCTCCTTCGACCTCCCTTCGACTTTGATGAAGACTATCCACGACTACCTTTGACTACCCTCGATTACCTACGACTAACATGCTGACCTACTACGACAGACAGGAAGCAAAGAGTAGGAGTGAACGGGTCCTTTTCAGAATGGCAGGCAGTGGCGAGTGGAGTGCTGCAAGCTCGGTGTTGGGGCCGCAACTGTTTACCATTAATATTAATGATTTGGAAGAGGGAATTAGGAGCAACATTAGCAAGTTTGCGTATGACACAAAGCTGGGTGGCAGTGTGAACAGGATGTTAGGAGATTGCAGGGGGACCTGGACAGGTTGAGTGTGTGGGCAGATGCGTGGCAGATGCAGTATAATATAGATATATGTGAGGTTATCCACTTTGGTGGCAAAAACAAGTAGGGAGATTATTATCTCAATGGGGTTAGGTTAGGTAAGGGGGAGATACAGCGAGACCTGGGTGTCCTTGTACACCGGTCACTGAAAGTTGGCTTGCAGGTACAGCAGGCAGTGAAGAAAGCTAATGGAATGTTGGCCTTCATAACAAGAGGATTTCAGTATAGGAGTAGAGAGATTCTTCTGCATTTGTATAGGGCTCTGGTAAGACCACATCTGTATTATTGCGTACAGTTTTGGTCTCTTAATTTGAGGAAAGAAATCCTTGTGATTGAAGCAGTGCAGCGTAGGTTCACAAGATTGATCCCTGGGATGGCGGGACTGTCATATGAGGAAAGAATGGAAAGATTAGGCTTGTATTCACTGGAGTTCAGAAGGATGAGGGGGGATCTTATAGAAACATATAAAATGATAAAAGGATTGGACAAGCTAGATGCAGGAAAAATGTTCCCAATGTTGGGTGAGTACAGAACCAGGGGCCACGCTTAGAGTAAAGGGAAGGCCATTTAAGACTGAGGTGAGAAAAAACTTTTTGTGGAATTCCCTGCCTCAGAGGGCAGTGGAGGCCAAATCACTGGAGGGATTTAAAAGAGAGTTAGATAGAGCTCTAGGGGCTAGTGGAATCAAGGGATATGGGAGAAGGCAGGCACGGGTTATTGATTGGGGATGATCAGCCATGATCACAATGAATGGCGGTGCTGGCTCGAAGGGCCGAATGGCCTCCTCCTCCACCTATTTTCTATGTTTCTATGTTTCTATGACTTACTACAACCTACTACGACTAAACCTACGAGTAAAAAAAGTATCGATTTTTTTCCATGGCGACCTTTTTTTTACTCGCGGGCATTTTTTCAACATGTTTAAAAATAGGTGGCGACCTAGCTGAGGCCTCGAGCATGAAGGAGAGTTACAAAGACCTCCTAGGACCACGTGTCGACCATGCTGTGAGTATGAATCGAGACTCTTCTGAACTCGCTGATTAGGTCGCCGCAGTGGGACAGCCCCTTTAGGCCATAATTTACTTTGTTATTTAAGGAAGTAGGCATCCTGGCAACAATAATCTACATGGCCTAGATCACGGACATAATGAGAGCAGTGCCTAAAACCTTAGAGCCTGCTACTCTGTGGTCAGACAAGATCAAATGTACCCACCTAAAACTGCTAATGATTATGTTAAATATCTTTGAACAGGTACCGACAGTCGATCCATCATTTTATTTTAATGAATAATGACTTCTGTAACCAAGTAACCCTTGCTTTCCCTCTCTCTCCATCCATCCCCCATCCTCGTACTGACCAGTCTGACTCCTGATTACAATGTTATCTTTGTATGCTTCGTTGTCACCTTCCCCTAGCAAACAATGATCTATTCTAAAGGGTCTCGACCCGAAACGTCGCCTATCTCCTTCGCTCCTTAGATGCTGCTGCACCCGCTGAGTTTCTCCAGCTTTTTGTGTACCCAATGATCTATTCTATACTCTGTCCCCTTGGATGACTCGTTTTCACACCTTACTCTTTTATATCTCTGTGTGTCCCTCTCCCGTGACTCTCAGCCTGAAGAAGGGTCTCGATCCAAAACATCACCCATTCCTTCTATCCAGATACGCATCTGAGTTACTCCAGCGTTTTGTGTCTATCTTCTGAAATTTTGGCAAACCTGTCAGTGCAGGTATTCCGCACATTGCCTGGGGATGGGGGAGACTGTGTTCATCTATAACAGTCCATATCACAATTTTGCATAATGCATGGCTGCATCATCTGCATCTGCATCAATAAATGCAAACTGATGAAAAATAAATGTTGTGTTTATGTATTTACTTATTTTTATTCCTTATCGCAGAATTCAAGGTCGTGATCTGTGAAATCTGTAAGGATGAATATCCATTATTCAAATGTTCCTAATAGTCTGAAGAAGGGTCTCGACCCGAAACATCACCTATTCCTTTCCTCCAGAGATGCTGTCTGGCCCGCTGAGTTACTCCGGCATTTTGTATCTATTTTTGTATCCTAAAAGCCCTGTCCCACTTTACGAGTTCATTCAAGTGCTCTCCCGAGTTTAAAAAAAATCAAACTCGTGGTAAGCATGTAGAATGAACATCGTAACGCTAACGGCAGGTACTCGGGAAACGCGGTTAAACTCAGGAAGACTCGTGAAAATTCTTCAACATGTTGAAAAATGTCCACGAGAGCCCAGAGTACCGACGAGCGGCCATCATTGTAAATCTCCGACTTCGAATCAGGGCAAACTCGGGAGAACTCTTGGAATGAACTCGTACAGTGGGACAGGGCTTTAACACATAATTTTTGAATTAATTCCCATTTTCTAAGGGACGCTGTGGAGTACTGCATCTATATCTAGCTGATTTCTAGGTTGTACGGCAGCACACCTTCCATGGGCGACCCACTGCCATTCTCACATGAAGTCTACATCTCTCCCCTTAACGACAGTCTCAGTCCATGCTCACAATGAAAACCCAACCATCTGGCCAATGTGTATAGAAGAAATGAGATCTTCTGAAGTACTTGCTCCAGCAACAATCATTGCTGGCATAAACATTTTGGAAAACAAAAGACATTGGTATAAATTAGATAGCGCAAAGTATAGATCCTGGCAATCAATGTACTCATTCCGCTCAATCACTGATGAAATAAAGCCAGCTCGTGCGTCAGAGATATTTTAAATTCCATCATCAGCCACCTGCAAGCTCTCTGCATTGCGCTCCGGAACAGAGGGGGATGCAGATGTGCATGAATCTACATTGCTGTTTCCTCAACGTCAGTACACTGCATAATTTATGTCTCTAATTCTTCACCACTCCCTGGGGTTTTGCTGCACACAAATAAAGAAAAAAACAATTTGATGGATGTAGTAGGAATGACTAACAAGACTGTACCTCAGGCTTAGACTGATTGACAGTTCAGGATAGATGCGTGAGGGGCTGAGAAAGTGCATAGAAAGTGAAGGAACAATGCTTCTGAAGAAGGTGAGAGGAATGTGTGATTGAATTGAGTTGAGACAGTTGGGATTAAGGGCTCTGGTGACAGGGATTGCAATATTCAGTTCTACTGAACATTTCAGCAATTAAACTGGCTTCCTCACTGCATTGTGCACCATATTTTAACATGCCTGTGTTCAACCACACAACTCCTTCGAGGTACCAGCACATTTCACTTGCCATTTGTTGGTTCCAAATGCACTCAACTGCGATTCAATATCCACTACTTCTGGGTGCTGCCAAACCCCTTGTTAATCTATTCATTCTCAGGTTCTTCCAAATCCGACTTCTACATTAAATATTTACAATGTAGTCTCAGATCATGTCATGAGGATTAGCATCCCACCTGCCTAGAGATGAACAGTGGCAGAAAAACCTGGAAGGCTTTAATCGAAACGATGTTGGAGAATCCAACAAAATAATAACCTTGTTTAGTTTTGCATGTACAATCCCTTAAATTCAATAAAACCATGGCTAATACTGGTATAAATGATCAGCTTTACAATAATGATCAATTAAGTATTAATTGATCATTATTAATGAGTATTAAGCCAAAGTCTGTCACGTTAATTAAGTGGTTGACAGCTAGCTTGGTATAGGTGTTGGGTCAAGGATTGTAATTATAATGCCTCTCATTCCAATATCTTTCCATAAGGATTTGCTCTAACCTTTTCAATGTTTATCTTTTCATTGGAATCACAGAATTGTTAGAGTACAGACCAATGCCATCCGGCCCATCAAGTTCATGCCAGCTCTCTACAAGAGCTGCCTACTAGATCCACACACCAGCCCTTTTTCCATGGCTTTCACCATATAATTTTCCTACTTCCCCTTGAAGACCACAATAGAATCTGCCACTCCACATGTACAGGCTGTGCAATTCAGATTGCAACCAAATGTATTGGTATTCGTACTGGATTATTATCCGAGTTAGAGTGAGAAACTTTGTTTGCTTTCTATGCAGTCAACCCATATCATATTAGTGCAAACAAGCCATACACAAGGAACAGATAGAGTCAAGAGAAAAGTACAACAGCGTATAATGTGCAGCTACACAAATTACAGATAGAAAAACTGCAATGGTAGTAACGGGGTAGGTTGGGAGATAGGACATGTCCCTTCAGGATGAGGACAGCTTGCCACTATTCCTTATCCTTTCCATTTTCCTCTTTCAAATCTCTCCTCAGTTTTCCCCAAAGATAGCAGTCTCTCTAATATATCATTGTAGCACTCATTTCAAGGACAATTCTCATCGATCTTTTCTGCACCCACTTTAATTCCCTAACATCCCTCCCATAATAAAAAATGAATACAATATTCCATTTGAGGCTGGACTCATGCTTTATAAATGTTCAACATGACTTTCCTGCTTAATACTCTGCATCTCAATTGATTAAGCCAAAATTTGTGTTTGCATTATTAAACAATCTCTCCAGCCGCGCCACTTCAAATAATTTGTGCACACTTTTCTATTTTGCTCCTGCACTCCATCACAATGGTATCCTTCACCTCTCCTCATTCATCCCCCAACCTATCACCTCATGTTTCTCCACTTTACATTTCATCTGCCATGTCCCTCCCAATTCTCCCAGGCAGTCTATTTCCTGCTGTAATCTATCATCATTGTCCTCACCTTAATGCAATTAAATTTAGGCTTTGCACCCTCAGGTCTAGGTCATTGTTACAGACAAAAAGTAGTATTGAACTGGGGGTGCTGCAATTCCCCTTCATCCCGGCTGAAAAACAATCATTCACCATGTCCCTTGGGGAATAACATTGCCAGTACACTATATTAGATAATTGAAGTAAAAATAGCCCTCTGATATATTCTAATAAAGGCTAGAACAAACTTAAGAAATTTAATATTCTCTATATATCAAGTGAAGTGTTTTTTTAATTTAACTTTAAATAAGGGAATGTTAATCATTGTGAAAATCTTCACAGCAAGATTGAAGAATTAAATTTGTAATCGCCATAATGGAAGATACTGCAGCATCGAGTCGTAATGTCAAGTGCATTATAACTTCATGACTCAGTGTGAAGACAGTTCCCTTATTATTAAAAAAAAGTTTACAAAGAATTAAATGTGGTGTTATCGCATCAATTTTGAATGTCAGCTAAATTCCAGTTCTTAAATGTGCGTAATATATTTAAAACCCCATAGAATGTAATGCCTTAAAACCCATTTTGCTGTGGATGAAATGGCCTATAACTGCATCATACACATCTTCAAAGTGGAATTAGTATTCTGAATGCTGGAATAGTCAAGGAAAAAATGATAGGTGAACCAATAAGAATCTCAGCAATGAACAATATTTGCTGGAGATAAAGAAATCAAAAGTTAAAGTAGTGAACAACAGAACTAAAATCAATTAATTAAAGGGGACCAAATTAACTTTTGATTGGACTTGCAGCCAATCTCTTTTCAGGCACCTAAAAACCTCAAGATTTAATGACTTAGCATCGATTTGGAACTCATTAAAACTGGATTATGGGAAGTGTTTGACTCTAGAGAAGCTGAACTTACCTTGCTCAAATTGTTCATTAACACTGAAGAAATTGTCCATAGCCCAGTTCTCAGTCTTTAGCTCCTAGATGGGGTGGGAGATTGCAACCTTCATGTGGTCCGCCCTGTTTCGATGAATGCAATCAACCCAGCGTGCACAATCAAATAAGATCAAATAGAATAAGTTGTCCTACAACTTTAGGCTGTGCACGCCATACACACGAAGAAGCTCCTAGATTTGTTTTCCTTCATTTGATCCTATTGTTCCTCGTGTGCTGAATGTAAATGATCACTGATGTGAATTTAGACAGTAGATCACTGAGGCGGCATGAGATTCGGGAAGAAAGGAGAGCATGTAAGCTGGAAAAGCTATAACATCTCGAAGACTTTCTAAGGGGAAAGTAATGAAACCAGTTCATTCAGTCTAGTTCATGAAGATGAGATTATTTATAAACTGAACATGATGATGACTAAGCACATCCACAATAGTGTACGTCTAGATCGTGGAATGTCCATTTCATTGACACCAGCAGGTCTAAAGTGACATCACCCATTCCTTCTCTCCAGAGATGTTGCCTGTCCTGCTGAGTTACTCCAACGGGGTCCAACATTTTGTGTCTACATTCAGCGTAAACCAGCATCTGTAGTTTCCTCCTACATATTTTGTCTGCTCAACTGCAAAATCTCCGCAAGGTATGTCCACTTTGAAGAAGTTCTCCGCCGCTCTCTGATGGGAGTTGTGCAACATTGCAACATCATCTCCTGCTGCTCCCCCTCTGTGATTCCTCCAGCTCTACGACCACCCGCTGCTATTAGAGTCTGAAGAAGGGTCTTGACCCGAAACATCATCCATTCCTTCTATCCAGAGAAGCGGCCAGTCCCGCTAAATTACCCCAGCATTTTGTGTCTATCTGGTGTAAACCAGCATCTGCAGTCCCCTTCTACACACTATGGTGACATTTGACAAGCACTGCTGCTGTGTGCCACGATGTTTAGAATGTCTTGTGTTCCTGTAGACTTTTCAGCCACAAATTATACTGATCACATCCCAAACTGGAAGACTTGTTGTAAATATAGTTTGAATTGTCTGGTGTGAAGTGGCAAGAATATCTATGCCATGTTAGACAAAAAATAAGCAACTCAAGATGGACTCAGAATTATCAAAAGTATTCTGATCCCCTCGATTAAAAACTCTTAGCATCACTCCTAATTTTCTCATGGAAGTGATCAGTTGCATCATTTCTCATCAAAATGATCTTATGTTGTGAGTCACACATTCACTTTAGAATAGAATGAAAATAGTTTGAAATAACAAACATACAATTTTATGGCTTAAAATCATATAATTGCTCCAATATTGTAAATTACAGCTTGCATTTGTTTATAGTGTCTGTAAACGGGGTCAGCACAGTGGCACAGCTTATAGAACTGCCAGACCTGGGTGCGATCCTGACTACTGGTGCTGTCTGTGTGGAGCTTGCATGTGCTCCGTGTGACCACATGGATTATCTCCGGGTACTCTGGTTTCCTCCCATATTCCAAAGACGTACAGGTTTGCAGATTAATTGGCCTCAGTAAATTACCCCTACTGTGTAGGATGGAATAGCATAGAACTAGTGTACAAAGATACATAGATACATAAACAATAGTTGCACAAGTAGGCCATTCGGCCTTTCGAGCCTGTACCACCATTCAATGTGATCATCGCTGATCATCCACAATCAGTACCCCGTTCCTGCCTTCTCCCCATATCGCTTGATTCCACTAGCCCTAAGAGCTCTGTCTAACTCTCTTTTGAACACATCCAGTGAATCGGCCTTCACTGCCTTCTGAGGCAGAGAATTCCACAAATTCACAACTCTGTGTGAAAAAGTTTTTCCTCATCTCAGTTTTAAATGGCCCATCCCTTATTCTTAAACTGTGACCCCGGTTCTGGACTCCCCCAACATCGGGAGCATGTTTCCTGCATCTAGCCTGTCCAATCCCTTAATAATTTTATATGTTTCTACAAGATTCTCTCTCTTCCTTCTAAATTCCAGTGTATACAAGCCCAGTCATACAGGTGATTGATGGGTGACATGGACTCGGTGGGCCAAAGGGCCTGTTTCCACCCTGAATCTCTAAATTCTAAACTAAACTCTAAACTGGATGTAGTCATTTGTAGTGCATTACAATGGGCTATAATTATTTTTAAAACTATGAAACTTTCAAAATTATGCATCAACAATCAAACTTAATTTTGATAACTACGGTGGTTCAATATTGCTTAAACATACATCCATAATGTGATAATACCCAAGGCAGTGACTCCAACTCTCCCGCTTTCGGCCCGGGCGGGAGAAATTATATCTCAAGCGGGAGAGCGGGAGATTTTGCGAAAATGCCCTTTCAGCGGGCGATCTCCCGCCAAAAGCGGGAGAGTTGGAGTCACTGCCAAGGCTGAGAAATCTCTCAAGCTACATTCTTTCTTAAGGGTGCTAAATGTCTTCTTGAGTTTATAACAGCAAGCAAAAGAAAGCAAAATGTTCCTGCAATATCATTTGCCATTATATTCTTCATACCAAACAGAAGGTGTATCATCCTAAGAATTGTGTGCAAGGTTCACTGGATTTGTGAATGCCTAGAATGAAGAAACGATTTCATGCAGAAGAGATTGAATAGCCTGCACTCTTAGAATTCAGTAGAAAAGATCTCTTTGAATTTTTTTGATTCTGACAGAAATTATAAGCAAATCTAGCAAAAGGTTTGAATCAATCGTGACTAAAGTGAGGAGACGTTTCTTCAGAGGTTTATGCATCTTTAGAATCTTTTATCTCAAAGATATATGGATATAGTAATTGAGCAAATTCAAGGCTAAATTTGTAGATATTTGGTTCTGAAGAGAATGGAGGGATTTTCCTTGTGGCCAGTAATGTGCAGGATCACACAAGTTGTAAAATAGCTAAGGGACTTGTGGAACTGTAGCACCCATCCTCACTTTTATTTGTTGCTTCTCTATGCGCTCACTGTGAACCAGATTGTGTCACATTTTGTAACTATTAAGTAACTGAATCAACACACTGTGCCCACCAGTGAAATTGGCCTGGGGCTCTTTCCACTGGCTTCAGGAAGCATGCGGAGCACATGCCCCAGTCAGCATCAATGGTGCCAAAGTGGGAATGTTTACAAGCATCAAATTCCTTGGCATAAATATTACCAAATGGCCTGTCGTGGACCGACAGCATTGAAACAACAGACAAGAAGTCACACAGATGTCTCTACTTCCTCAGGGGACTGAAGAAATTTGGACGGTAGACGCAAAATGCTGGAGTAACTCAACGCGTCAGGCAGCATCTCTGCAGAGAAGGAATGGGCGATGTTTCGGATCGAGATCCTTCTTCAGACTGAATATTTTGAATACTTTCGATTTTAACCAGCATATGCCGTTCTTTCTTACACACAAGGACATTTGGACTGTCTTCAATGACTCTTATAAACCTCTACAGCTGCAGCATAAAAACATCATATTGTCAGGTTGCTTCACACCTCTGTCTAAGACCGCAGGAAATTGCCGAGAGTTAGGATGTTGCCAGGTCCATCACACAGGCCAGGCTCTCCACCATTGACATTCAACATTTCATGCTGTCTCGAATAATAAATATGAACCAGGATGACATAAAGGTATGGAGGTGAATTGGCTTGGTAAATGTAAACATTGACCCTAGTGTGTGAAGGATAGTGTTAATGTGCGGGGATCGCTGGTCTGCACGGACCCTGTGGGCCGAAGGGCCTGTTTCCACTGTATCTCTAAACTAAACTAAATGTGGTCTGACGGTCAAGGAAACTAACAGGTTAATAGAAGACGTATTCAAGGAGTTGGGAGAATGAGCAATACTGATCCCTATACTCTTTAAATAAATATGAGCAACTAGCATAAAAATAGAAAATGCTGGAAACATTCAGCAGGACTGGCAACAACTGTGGAAAGAGAAGCAGAGTTAATGATTTATTTCCAAAACCCTTCACTAAAACGCAGAATGACAGGAAACAGGATGGTTCAATTTGCAGAGAGGACGGAGGAGGGATGGATAGGTCAATAGACAGATCTTTGGCAAGGTGAGAGCAAGATTTCCCACATGAATCCAGTTGTGTTTCTAAGTTAAGAGGGAAGCTAGAGATGAAAAGAAAAACAACAAAGAGGCCTATTAAAGCTGTGAAATGCAAGCCAACATTGCTGAAAGTTGAAACCAAAAGGAGAATACAGGAAAATACATGCTTGGTCAGTTTGTATCTGTGGAAAGAGAGACAGAAATAATGTTTCCGGTCAAAGACCCTTCATCAGAACCCTGGGTCTTCAAACTGAAATATTAACTGTCTCTCTCTTTCCACAGACATCACCTGCATTGTTGAGTATTTCCAGCATTTTCTCATTTTTATTATTGTAAAATAACGGTTGTTACATCTACAAAACAGGAAGTGTTGCCAGAGAGGAGTGGCTGCTGAAGATGGAAGACTGAAGCAGGGAGTTGCAACCAAGTTGTTCCATGTGAACTGTCACAGGGAGTGGAGAGAAGCTTGCATCTGGTGGGGGGTGGGGACCTTGATGAAGGTGGTGGAAATGGCAAAGCTTGATCTGGTAAATGTGCAGGTTACCTGTGCGCTTAACTTCCGCGTCTTCAAGGTCGGCTGCTGGAGGTTGAAGATGGCTGGGCAAGGAGAAGGATGGAGATTCACAGGATGGCCGGATGGAGGTAACGGCTGCAACAGGCCTTTATGGCCAGCTGTAGTTGGAACTGTGAGATGGTGCTGAAACCTAGCGACTCTTACATATAGACTCAATGGGCTGTTTCTATGCATTATGTACAGTGACTTGCAAAAGTTTTCATACCCCTTTAACTTTTCCACATTTTGTCACGTTACAACCACAATTTTATTGGAATTTTATGTGATAGACCAACACAAAGTGGTGCATAATTGTGAAGTGGAAGCAAAATGATACATGGTTTTCAAATTTTTTTACAAATAAAAAACCGAAAAGTGTGGCGTGCAAAAGTATTCAGCCCCCTTTACTCTAATACCCCTAAATAACATCCAGTGCAACCAATTGCCTTCAGAAGTCACCTAATTAGTGAATAGAGTCCACATGTGTGTAATATAATCTCAGTATAAATAGTAAGATTAAATGAGAACTTACCAGTTTGAAGTTTGATCTTTATTTTATGAGGAGTCGAGTTGAGGGACTACGTGAATAGAAGCCCGTACAGCCGTTGGTGCGTCAATCTTCAAAGCAGCGGAATGAATTCACAGCTAACAATGACCGAAGTATAACGGTAAGATGATAAAACTAGAACTACCAGATGAGATCTATGAGGGTGGGAGCGGAGGGCACGTAGTCCCTCAACTCGACTCCTCATAAAATAAAGATCAAACTTCAAACTGGTAAGTTCTCGTTTAATCTTACTATTTTACTTCGGAGTCACGTGAGTGACTACGTGAAGACTTCAAAGCACTGTGAATTCACGCCGCAGACTCAAATCCGACGTTCACACTGCCTGGATTGACTCAAAAGTCGTTAACAATCAATCATGCATCAGTAATACATTTGTTAAATGGAATAACAGTTTATTTACAAACAGATCATAACAAACCCCTCTAACTCAGGGGAAAAATGTAACAGTACTGACACCAGAATCAGCAAACACCCCGAGCCTTGAAATCGGCTTGTGACAAAACCTCTGAAAATTAGCTCACTGGACCATCCTGCGGCCGCGACGACCTTGCAACCGTTTGCACCGACACCTTACTGTGTGGTTTTTTGTGACTAATAAACAAAGCCAACTCTGTTCCTCTCAGAGGTTTAGTAATCTCAATGTAAAGAGATAAATGTGAGACTATACAGAAGCGATCATCTGCGGGGTATGCTGAAAACACCATCTTACATCCTGTCATGCCTCTTTTATTATGTTTAAGCAAATCATAAGATATAAAGTATAATGGCATCAGCCGACACATGCATTCTATCTAGCCGTAGCTTTTGCAATGTTTGTACACGTTGGGCTGAAACCAACACCAGAAGCATGACCACCTTCATAGTTACTTTGGCTATAGATAGGCTTGTAACCGGAGCCCACTGGCGAAGAAGCATAAAAACCTCACTCACATTGCAAAATACCGGCATACCTGAGTTTAGGAGGATTAGAATTGAAACTCCCTTCATGAATCGTGAACTAACGGATGTGTCTCTACTGTATGCAATTCTGCATTCATAGGTAAATAAGAAGACAGAGCACTTCTGGCTGAATTAATTGCACTGTAACTTAATTTTTTGGTCAAAATAAAGAGTTGACAAACTCCAATACATCCGTGATCCCTGACGTGTGGTATACAATATCCTGCTGTAGGCAGAATTGCTCCACTTCCTTATATAGGTGATATATTGCTGCTGTGTACTATCCCTGCAGGCCGACGTGAGAACATCCACCGTCCGATGAGACAGTCCTCTCCCCAGGTATGGCCTCCTTATAATCTGCAAATTAACAGATCAATACGATCCTATAAAGGATGTTGATCCCCAGTGACTGGATTTACCAGTAGATTTTTATTCTTGGGCATAAGCATGTAAGGCTCCCTAGCCATTTGTAATACAACGGGAAACCATGCTCGTGTAGGCCAATCTGGCACTACCAATACCCCTGAAGCGGAGTCCTCCTTGATCTTTTGCAAACATCTGCTGATGAGACAGAATGAAGGAAATACATACACAAACATTCCTCCCCCAATGCAGCGAAAATGCATCCACTGCTACTGCCCCAGTATCTGGTTACCATGAAACATATCTAGGTAACTGATGATTTAATCGAGATGCAAACAAGTCAATATCTGGCAATGCATACTGATCAATCATTTGGTTAAACACATCCTGATTTAACATCCATTCAATGTTGTCATTAACTGACGTGACCTCTTCCTGGCAAATAAAGTGCTGAAAGCCAGATATTTTGGTCAATACACCAGCTCCAAATCTGGTTAGCCAGTCTATCACAAGACTGTGACTTAACTCCACCCATGTGGTTTACATATGCCACTGCTGTGGTGTTGTGAATCTGAGCTGCACATGCAGATCCCTCCTTGTAGAACAATAAGCTTTGAGCCCATACAAGGTGCCCAACAACTCTAAATAATCAGTCCTCTTAATTGAGGAAGCGATGTCTCATCCACATTCCATCTGCCTCCACAACTAGAAGACATATCTGTTGCACCCCAACCCAGTGCACTCACATCAGTCTGTAATATCAGTGACGGTGATTCCACGAAACCTTCCTTAAATTTTTTTGAAACATGTACTATCCACCATTGTATGTCAGCAATCGCCCCAGCTGACAACTGCATAGGCCTATCAAAAATAGCCCCTTTGTATTCTCAGTGCCTGTTCCTTTGATGGTTGTAATTGTTGATAATGCAGAGGACAATACTGCACAGCTGGAAAAGCTGCAACAACTTCCCAATAAAACTGGCTACTTGTCTAATCAAAGGCCGTTGTTCTCCAACGAGATTAACACAGTCCTCAATTAACTGATTCAATTTATCCCTGGGCAAAGTTACCAACATGTGATTGGAATTAATGGTAAATCCCAGATAACCAATAATTTGGACTGGTGATAATTTAGATTTACCTGGGTGAATAACAAATCCCATTTGTTCAAAAATGATTTAACAACTGAAACTGATGATTGAGTTTCAGCATGAGTCTTTCCAACAATCAGAAATCATCTAAATAGGCCATTACCACATGCCCCTGAGCTCTAAGCAATGCTAACACAGGTTTTACCAATTTAGTAAATAATCTAGGAGCTGAAGTTAATCCATTCGGCAATGTCCTGAATTGCCACAGCTCAGTCATCCAAATAAATTTCAAATATCTTCTATCATCACCATGAATAGACACTGCGTAATATACATTCTTTAAATCAATGGTTGCCATATAATACCCTTTGGACACTAGATGTTTGCCCGTGGTAAAGTTCTCCATTTTTAAAATGCCTATAACAAACAAATTTGGTCAAATTCGATAAATCCAGAATAATTCTACATCCCCCAGTCTTTTTAGATCTGGGAAATATACTTGACAGAAATTGTTGACTTTGATAGACAGAAGGCTCAATTACCCCTTCTCATGTAACGACTGAATCTCTGCTTGAATAAGCACATTTTCCTCATCTGAAAATAAGTTTACTACTAGGAAAATGTTGACTAGGTAGACTGTCCTTATAGTAAAATCCAATTTTCCACCCTTTCAATACACTAAGTATGAACAAATCTGATGTCAACTGCTGCCATTGTTTGAGAAACAATTTTTACCTTCCCCAATTTGAACAGGAACATCAGTTAATTCATTGTCTGTCAATGGTATATTCCTTACCAGCATCTTTCCTTGCGGCCTTGTTGTCCTCGACTTCTTGTAGAGAACCTTTTTTGCCTTGCTTCCAGCTGGCTTAATGAGAGCCATGGTTATAACAACCTCATAACAGTCTTTGACCCTTTTTGCAAAAATTACCACCAAACAACAGATTTCGTGGTGGTACACTGGTTTTCAAAATGCATTACAAAGGAGTTCCAGTTCATCCTGCTGTGCTTCAACCATATCATTTGTATCAATAACTTTCACCACAGCTGTAATACCTGCTGACAACAGTTTAAGCACTTTTTAAAACTTCATCTCCTGGGCCCTAGCAGGTAAACCCATCTATGACCAAATTTGGTGACTAACCACCGGTACCTTCAGGAGATCTCAATTAACAGGAGCTTTATAGTTTTTTGCTACTTCATCCATAGCTAGCTCCTGTAACTGGTGGGAGAGCATATACTGAATGGCTTCAGCCAATTCTACATCAATCGCCTTTCGTGCCTCTCTACACTCAGCAAACTTCCCAGCAATGTTCGGAATTACCTCCCACCGAACACCTTTACTGCTCTCCCCCAGCAAACTGCCCTGATAGAACATCCTCCTCACAGGCAGGATAGTTCTGCAGCCCTGAAACAGGTGCTGCTAGCACAAGCTCTCCATCAGCCTGGCTTGGGCATCACTCCTCCTCACGGAGCTGGAACATCCTCCTCACAGGCAGGATAGTTCTGCAGCCCTGAAACAGGTGCTGCTAGCACAAGCTCTCCATCAGCCTGGCTTGGGCACCACTCCTCCCCACGGAGCTGGTCCCTGTCGAGCATTCTTTTGAAATAGAATCTCGACGTGGGAGAGCCGTGAGCAAACGGACTCTCCTATGGAGGGTATAACCTCCAGGCCCGACTCATTTACGGGCCACAGAGACTTGCCAGCGGCCCCCTACTGACAAGCCTCCACTGCCCCCCGGCAGTGGGTCCGCAACCACTGGCTGTGTAGCCAGCACGGACCAGGTGTACCAGACGGGCCTCCATCCTCAGCACTCTCCTGCCACTTTACCTTTCTACCCCCGGAGCGCCTCGCCGACACCTTCTTCCCTTTCTGCAACATATCTACAAAAACTCCCAACCGTTGCAGAAAAAGACCTGTGGTAAAGTATTTCAACAAACCTTACCTCGTTTCAACTTGTTAACGAAAACTGCTGGAGAATGGAGAATGGAGGGTGAAGTCTGAAGAAGGGTCTCGACCCGAAACTTCGCCCATCTCCTTCGCTCCTTAGATGCCGCTGCACCCGCTGAATTCTCCAGCTTTCCATGTAACCCGCGGTTTAAACTTACCGCTCGGAGGAGCGCTGCTGCTCCCCCCGCCCGACTGCACCAGCGTCTGACGTCATGACGCACCAACGGCTGTACGGGCTTCTATTCACGTAGTCACTCACGTGACTCCGAAGTAAAATACAGCTGTTCTATGAAGGCCTCAGAGGTTTGTTAGAGAACATTAATGAACAAACAGCATCATGAAGTCCACTATTCGCTGCTGCCTCGCATTTCAGTCTCTTTTGATAATGGAATTTTTAAAGACCATCCTTCCCAGATGAAGAGTACTGAGCTATTGCAGATCATGTTTTGATGGTTTTGGGAGACAATACCAACCAATATCCATACTGCTTGGGAAATATTTAAGAAATTACCAGTCAAATTATATAATATTAAATGAAGACACAAGGAGCTGCAGATGCTGGAATCTTGGGAAAAATACAAAGTGCTGAAGGAACTCAACGGATCAGGCAGCATCTGTGGAACGGATGGACAGGCAATGTTTTGGGTCCGGACGCTTCTTCTGAAGAATTGACAGGTGACGTTATCTGATGAAGGGTCCCGACCTCAAACATCACCTGTCCATTCCCTCCACAGATGCTGCCTGACCGGCTGAGTTGTTCCAGTACTTTGTGCTTTGCTGTCATATTAAATAATATTCTGCACAATCCATAACTGAAGACATATTTAAAATATATGCCATATAAAGTGAACGACAGAAAGCCTTCTAGCATGATTATAATTCGTGGTGATTCTGGAGAAATCGGAATTGCGGCTGCTCTTGCAGACTCTTATAATTGATTGAATCTTATAAAGCAGAGATGTGCATGTACGGAGCGTTACCAGAGAGCATGCTGACTGTCAGGAAGTGTTATTTGAAATTTTCTGTCATAACATAAAGATTATTGAGATCTATTTGGTTTGTGACCTTCAAACAAAAAGATTTCTATAAATGTATTGAGTATCGTCAGGTGTTAATAGGTTTCCATTGTATTGAGGGATGAATAGGTATGAAGTTCACTCTGTCAATAATATTAGTCAAGACAACTCAGCGGGTGATGGCAGCATCTCTGGAGAGAAGGAAAGGGCGATGTTTTTTGGATGTACAATCAAAGTGTACTTTATATGATAGACACAAAATGCTGGAGTAACTCAGTCTGAAGAAGGGTCTTGACCCGAAACATCGCCCATTCTTTCTCTCCGGAGATGCTGCCTCACCCGCTGAGTTACTCCAGCATGTTGTGTCTACCTTCTATTTAAACCAGCATCTGCAGTTCTGTCTTACACATATTAGTCGAGATGTTGGTGTGGGTAGCAAAGATCATGGTGTGCATCCTATTTCTTGTAATAATGATCAGTTTGGCAAAGTCACAGATGTACTTTCTCTGCTTTAGATAACAATTTCATTCATATATTTAATGGTGCATGTAGCTTATAACATGGAGAAAGTCTGTAAATGATTGATATGGCTGTATTAACTAAAATATAAGATTTTTACCACCACATGATCATCAATTCTGCTGTCCAGGAGGTTGATGAGAACCTTAATAGAGATGGAAAATACTTCACTCTGTTAAAATGCAATGTGTTAAATGTATTTTCTGATTGATTTTCAGCACATTTGAAAGAAGTAAAAATCAAGAACTCTGAATGAAAAAGGGACTCTGCAAGTTGAATACTTAGCCAATACATTGGAGGAAATCATGCAAAAATATAGCATTGTCGTGAATAGAACATCGGCGAGTTTTAAAGAAGTCAATCAAAAGTTTGCAGGTCAAACAGTATATCTAAATGTCCGAAGAAGGGTCCCGACCCTAAACATCATCTGTTCATTTCCCTTAGCAGATGCTGTCTGAGCCACTGAGGTCCTCCGGTAGTTTGCTTTTGCGCAGGATTCCTGCATCTGCATTCTCTTGTGTCTCCATATCCAAACAATATTCCCTCAAAATCTGCCGCTGTCTGGGAATGTTGTGCGCATGCTGATCTTGGCTTTGCAGGTTCAATCAATTGTAACTGGACTGTCCATAAGAATGAGCACAATATTAATATTTTAAGTTGTTCCTAATTAAACATCAACTTTGCTTAAGTCCTGTTTGGAACGATTGCTTAATGTGGATGTGTGTATATATGAGTCATGTGAGAATGTATTTAATGGCATCGTCATTTGTTTGACTTCAGCACTTGTCACTAGTTAATAACTTGGACAAACATCAAACCACTGCATACCAGTGTTTCAAAGCACCTGGGTGTCTTCTGGAGCTTTCTATCCACAGAGCCATAGGGATCTATACAATCAAACAGCACGGAAACAATCCCATTTCCCAATTTATCCATGCTGAACAAAATGCCCTCTCTAAACTAGTTCCTTTAAATCTTTGATCTATGTATCCATCCAAATGCCTTTTACATGTTGTCATTATACCTGCCTCAGCGACTTCCTCTGGATGCCCACTCCATATACCCACCACCAAAAATTTTTCCCTCAGGTTCTATGAAATCTTTTCCCTCTCACCTTCAGCTCATGCCCTTTAGTTTTTGATACCTCTACCCTTGGAAATAGGGTGAGTGTTCCCTGCAATTTCTTATACGCCTTTATAAGATCACCCCTCAGCCTCTTGCACTCCAAGGAATAGCCTATCTAACTTTACACTATAGCTCAGGACCTCATGTCCTGGCAATATCCTCGTAAATCTTCTCTGCACCGTTTCCAGCTCAATGGCATCTTTGGCAGTGACCAAAACAGAACGCAGTAATCCAAGTGCAGCCTCACCAATGTTTTGTAACTGCAACATAATGTTCCAACTTCTATAGACAGCAGTCTGAAGTCATGGTATCAATCCTAAAAGTCACCAATTATGTTCTCCAGATATAATACCTGGCCTGCTGAGTTACTCCAGCACTTTGTATCATTTTCTGTACTCAGTTACCAGACTGGTGAAGACCATTGTGCCAAAAGCCTTCTCCACCACTTTATCTACCAGTGCACCACTTTCAGGGAACTATGTTCATTGTATTCCGAGATCCATCTGCTGTACAACTCTCTACAACCCTGTCAATCACTGTGAATGATTTGACTTCACTAAATGAAATGCTTCACTCTAAAAAAGTCAAAGTCAAAAGAGTTTATTGTCATGTGTCCCTGACAGGACAATGAAATTCTTTCTTTGCATAGCACAACAGAACATAGTAGGCATTGACTACAATTATATACTTAAATACACACATTAATTAATAAATTAATAAAGTGCAAATAACAGATGGAGGGGTATTAATGTTCAGAGTTTTGTCCGAGCCAGGTTTAATAGCCTGATGGCTGTGGGGAAGTAGCTATTCCTGAACCGGGTCGTTGCAGTTCTCAGGCTCCTGTACCTTCTACCCGAAGGTAGCAGGGAGATGAGTGTGTGGCCAGGGTGGTGTGGGTCCTTGATGATGCTGTCAGCCTTTTTGAGGCAGCGACTGTGGTAGATCCCCTCGATGGAAGGAAGGTCAGAGCCGATGATGGACTGGGCAGTGTTTACTACTTTTTGTAGTCTTTTCCTCTCCAGGGCACTTCAGGGCCAGCGAGATCGCATCCACGGTTGATCTGTTGTGGCGGTAAGCGAACTGCAGTGGGTCCAGGTTTTTGTCGAGGTAGGAGTTGATTTGCGCCATGATCAGCTTCTCGAAGCACTTCATCACCACAGGCGTTAGTGCCACAGGTCGATAGTCAGTGAGGCACGTCACCTTGCTCTTCTTGGGCACCGGTATTATTGATGCCCTTTTGAGGCAGGTGAGCACCTCAGACCTCAGAAGTGACAGGTTGAAAATGTCCGTGAAAAACTCCAGCCAGTTGGTCCGCACAGGTTTATAGAACACGACCAGGTATGCCATCAGGTCCAGACGCTTTTTGAGGGTTCACCCTTCTGAAGGATTTACTGACGTCGACCTCTGTGACTGGGACTGAAATACCATCACAGCGAATGGGGGCTCGGGAAGGCACATCAGTGTTCTCCCTATCAAAGCGTGCGTAAAATGCATTGAGCTCATCAGGGAGTGATGTTTTGCCAACATTCGAGCTGCCTCCTGGTTTCGCCTTGTAGGAGGTGATTGCATTCAGTCCCTGCCACAGCTGCCGACCATCTGTCTCATCCTCCAGTTTGGAGCAGAACTCCCTTTTAGCCTTTTTGATGGCCTTACCAAGATCGTACCTGGACTTCCTGTAGAACACTGTATCATCAGACATGAATGCCCGGTGTCTGGTCTTCAGAAGAGTGCGGATCTCACAGTTCATCCAAGGTTTCCGATTGGGAAACACTCGGAAGGTTTTTGTAGGGATGCAGTCCTCCACACATGTCTTAATGAAGTTTGTAACGACTGTGGCATATTTATTCAAGTCCGTTGCCGAGTCCTTGAACATTGCCCCGCCTACAGACTCCAAACAGTCCTGTAGTTGTTCCTCTGCCCCCGCCACCCCCCGGCCAGCTCTGTATTGTCCTCACCTCTGGGGGTGCGCTCTTTAATTGCTGTCTGTAGGCAGGGAGAAGCAGCACCGCAGTATGGTCAGATTTACCGAAGTGAGGGCGAGGGATAGAGCTGTAAGCATTCTTGATGGTGGTGTAGCAGTGGTCGAGGGTGTTTGGTCCTCTGGTGCAGCAGGAGACATGTTGGTGGAAGTCGGGAAGCGATTTCTTTAGGTTTGCCTTATTGAAGTCCCCAGCAATGGTGGTAAAAGCCTCAGGGTAAGACGTCTGGTATTTGTTGACCACGGCGTGCAGCTCCTCCAGTGCCAGATGGGCGTCTGCCTGGGGTGGGATGTAGACCGCGGTCAGGATGATGGAGGTGAATTCCCTCGGAAGGTAGAAGGGACTGCATTTAACCGCCAGCTGTTCGAGGTGTAGAGAGCAGGAGTTGGACAGGACTGCCACTTATGAGCACCTCGCAGAGTTGACCATGAGGCAGACGCCCCCTCCTCTCCCTTTCCCCGATGCCAGTGTACGGTCCATGCAGTGGATGGAGAATCCTTCAGGCTGGACCACTTCCCAGCTGATCATAGTCTCTGAATAACCATTATCAAGCATGGTTATCCTTGATAACAAATTCTTTCTATTTCTATATGTGGGGCGGCATAGCAGTCGAGCCTTACAGCGCCAGAGACCTGGGTTCGATCCTGACTACGGGTGCTGTCTGTACGGAGTTTGTACATTCTCCCCGTGACCTGTGTGGGTTTTCTCCGCGATCTTCTGTTTTCTCCCACACTACAAAAACGTACAGGTTTGTAGGTTAATTAGCTTGGAATAATTGGAAAATTGCCTTAGGGTGTGTAGCACAGTGTTAATGTGTGGGAATCGCTGGTCGGTGCAGATTCGGTTGGCCGAAGGTTCTGTTTCCATGCTGTATCTCTAAACTAAACTCACCGGCATCACAGAATTGGTTGATAGACTTTGTCTGAACACATTACTGACGTGGATGGATACCAAGACATCGGCAGTGAACAGCCATCACTGATATATTAATTTGCAGCATTTCCAGACCGGTGGCTGTTGGTGGCTCTGGTCAACGGATCCCCAAACATCCACATTCGAGTAAAGCAGTGAAGCAACGGGTGTTGAAGTTCCTGTGTTTTCAGAGATTTGATACATTTTTCTGAGACTAGCAAGTCAAAACAGAAAGAGATAAAGCTGTAGGAATTGTCAATCATCTTAAAAATAGCAAGACAGGTACCATTTTCTGCAGAGTTCAGGGAAATACTGAATAGAAAAAGTAAACACAAGAGACTAAGAACAAGCTCACTGTTTTAGGCAGGAATTGGGACAAAATAGGGGCTTAAGTGCAAACTGATAAGCTTCAGAGATAGCCTAGGGGCATACAATGACGCAAGTGTGTCATTCACAATCTCTGTAAGAAGAATGGAAATGTTTTGGACTAATGACTTCAAGTATAAGACCATGCTGACAGTGCTGCAGTGAGCGAATGACAGGACGTGATTTTATTAACAAAGATTGGCTTTCATACACTCACTAATCTGGTAGGCCCAACAGAAAGCCAAAATCATTTTCTTCACAATCTAGCATAGCAGCTGGATTAGTGCTTTAACACATGGCAATCTGAAATTGTATCAAGCTATTAACATGACATGTGCAATCAAAAAATGGAGAAATAGTAATCGATTATATTATTGTATTGAAGACAGGAACAGCCGATGTTGGAATCTTGTTTAAAACTCAAAATGCTGCAGTAACTCAAAACAGGTCAGGCAGCATCTTGAGAGGACATAGACAATGATGTTTCAGGTCAGGACCCTTATTCACTACAATATTGTTGTAGTGTAGCTTTGAAGAGTGAAATAACCTTATGTAGTTTGAATGATAAACTACCTAGTCTAAGCTATTGAGCACAAGGATCTTAACATTTAATCTGGTTTGCAAGTGTGCAGCTTTGAAGGAAATGAAAGCAAAAAATGCCATAAAATTCCATTCAATGCCAGACACCAGCGAAACAAAAGTTTAGTAAAAAAAGCAACCAATGAAAGCTGCATGCCAGAAGCAGAGCATAGTGACATGAAGATGTATTACTGATGTAACAGCAACTCTCTCCATGTGCTTGTAATTTTAAGGAGATACATGGCTATTTAACCCTGGAGTAAGGTCACAAAGCAACAACAACATTCAAATCCAAATACGGACCAGCATTTCAAGAGCACTGCTCCCACAGTGGATAGGAGAGTATTGGTTGGGTAATGGAAGGACATAGATGAGGAAGCTTGGATCTGCAACTACAGTTTAAAGTTACCAGAGGGAGATATTCATTCAGGGATAGGAATTGAAATAAATTTAAATTTGAATACAAATGCAAAAATAAGATTCTTCTATTCAAATCAATTGGTTAAAATGTTGAATTGATATTAAATTGGATGTACAATCTAAGTGTACTTTATATGATGGACACAAAATGCTGGAGTTACTCAGTCTGAAGAAGGGTCTTAACCCAAAACGTCACCCATTCCTTCTCTCCAGAGATGCTGCCTGTCCCGCTGAGTTACTCCAGTTTTTTGTGTCTATCCTGGGTAAACTAGGTTAGGAATTGAAAAAACAACATGCCAACTTAGTGCTGAAAAGTAATAGAGTTCATGCACGTAAATGCAGGCAGTGAAAATGCCATACTTAAGTGATTTATTACTCTAGTTTATTATCTTAGCCACAAGCTAAAAAACAGGTGGAGAAATTAATTAACTATAGTACAGGAAGATAATGATTAATAATATCTCTTCATCAGACATTAAGAAGAGTTAGGTCAGGAAATCATGTTTGAGGGAAGTAGCTTTGGAGTAAACAGTATTCATGAGCAGACCTTTCAAAAGCATTTGTCAGCAGATTCTTTATATCCTTAGGAATGACGCGCAGTTTTGATGTAGTCAAAATATGGTATATGAAAGTGTATGATTTTCCGCAGTTCTTCAGAAGGTTTGTCGTATATAGACACATAAAACCAACTCTCTCTCTCTCTCTCTCTCTCTCTCTCTCTATTTATGTTTAGTTCATTTAAATTATTCATCAATATCATCCATTCCATATGTTCAATATCAGATATTGTTTGTGTGGGAAGGAACTGCAGATGCTGGTTTACACCAAAGTTAGACACAAAAAAGCTGGAATAACTCTGTGGATCTGATAGCATCTTTGGAGAAAAGGAAATGGTGACATTTTTGGTCAGATAAATAGTAAGATTAAATGAGAACTTACCAGTTTGAAGTTTGATCTTTATGTTATGAGAAGTTGCGATGAGAGATTACGTGAAGAAGCCCACCAGCCCGCATGCGCGTCAACCTTCAAAGCAGCGGTATGAAATCACAGAAAACAGTTGCTGAACTGATTATAGTAAGATTCAAGAACTAGAGCTACCACATGATCTTTATGAGAAGAGGGTTGGGAGTGGAGGGCACATAATCCCTGGCGTTGATGTGCAATGCACATTTCGAAATGAACTGCTTTCGGAAGAATGCCATCAGACCAGCCTTAAATCCCAAATTTGCAGGCTTATGTAAGGCCATGGACTCGTGTCCGCAGCATGAAATCACAGAGCTTTAAAGTCTTCACGCAGTCACTCACGTGACTTTGAAGTAAAATAGTAAGATTCTAGAACTAGAGCTACCACATGATCTTTATGAGAAGAGGGTTGGGAGTGGAGGGCGCATACTCCCTCATCGCAACTTCGCATAAAATAAAGATCAAACGTCAAACTGGTAAGTTCTCGTTTAATCTTACTATTTTACTTCAAAGTCACGTGAGTGACTACGTGAAGACCTGTTAAAGCTTTGTGATTTCATGCCGCGAACACGAGTCCATGCAACACACTGCATTAGTTGACCAGAAATGATTGAAAATATAATGCATTCAGACATGACATAGCTTTAAAACATGCTGATGCTTTTAATAAACATATGATGATAATAATAATAATAATGCTCCCCTACATCCGGGAAAGCAAATTATTGAACAGAACTTAAAATTGAGTTGGCAAACGAACCCAGCCTGACAAATGGTTTATTATAAAAAAAGGTTTGGAAAGTCCGCTCCTTCGACCATCCTGCAATCGCTAGAATGTGGTCCAGCGGAACCTCCATGAACCTCGCTGCTGAAGTTGTTGCAGCCCCAGTGGAGTGAGATTTAAACACATCAGTGTGCACTCCTGCATAAGCCAATACATGTCTTAACCACCTGGAGATGGTCTGCACTGATACCCTCTTGTGTGGTTTTCTATGACTTATAAACATTGCCAGTTCAGTGCTTCTCAGGTTCTTTGTAGCCTTAACATATAGTTGAATATGTGTGACCACACACAATCTATGGTCCATGGGATATGCCAAAAATCCAGCTTTAGCCCTAACACCCCTGGTCTGCTTTGTTTAATTAGCTCATGTACACAAAACATTATTTTGTTGGTAGATATAACCATTCTGTCCAGCTGTAGCTTATGCCACGACTGGATGCGTTGCGCTGAGACTAACGCCTTGAACATAACTACTTTATATGTGAGCCTGACCAAAGATAGGAATGTAGCTGGAGACCACCGGCGAAGCAGTTTTAACACAATGTTAACATCCCATACCTCCGTGTACCTGGGCCTGGGAGGATTAGTGTTAAAGATACCCTTCATAAACCTGGATATCAGCGGGTGAGACCCGACAGAGTGGTGTCCCGATCCCAGCAACAAGTATGATGACAAGGCACTTTTGACACAGTTAATGGCACTATAACTTAATCTTTCATCAAAGAATAGTTTTGAGAGAAACTCCAAGGCATCAGTTATCGGTGCCGTATAATACGTTATGTTGGAATTAAAACAAAACACTTCCCATCTCTTGATGTAAGAGATGTACTGCTTCTTGGTGCTATCTCTCCAAGCTGCAGTGATCACGTCCATGGTTCGGTCTGACAATCCGAGCCCCAGGAACGGCCTTCACAAAATCTGCAAATCAACAAATTGATTCTATCATGCAGGGGGTGGCCTTCCCGAGTCATGGGATGGACCAGCAAATTTTTGTGCTTCGAAATAACCATATAAGGTTCTATTATCATTCCCAATATCAGCGGGAACCATGCCAGTCAGGCACTACCAAAATGCCTGAAGCGGAATCTTGCTGGATTTTCTGCAAGCACCGACTGACGAGGCAAAATGGAGGAAATGCATAAAAGAACATTCCTCCCCAGTGTAGCGAGAATGCATCTATCGCCACTGCCCCTTCGGTGTTCCATACCGTGCAACAATGTGATAATCAAACTTACGATCCAACATCCATTCTGTGTTGTCATTGAATTTGTGTGACCTGGTGACGGCCACCATGTTAAACCTACCCGGCAAGTCGGTCGCTGAAATCCAAATGCTTTTTCCCCATGCACCAGTGCCAAATAAGGTTAGCTAAATTGTCACAGGATACTGACCTGATTCCACCCATGAGATTAATATATGCCACCGCCGTAGTGTTGTCAATCTGTAGTTGAACATGCAGATTATGCATATTCCCACAATAACATTTTAACCCATAGAATTCCCCCAGCGTCTCCAGATAGTTGATACCATGTAATTGAAGAATTGATAACTCATGCACATCCCATCTGCCACCGCAACTAGAGATGGTATTAGTAGCTCCCCATCCTTGAGCACTAGCATCAGTTTGTAATATAACTGAAGGTTTACTGACCAAAATGTTACTGGAGCAATGCCGAATATTGGTCGTCCACCATTGTAATTCTGATATAGCGTCAGCTGGTAATAGCATAGGCCTGTTAAAATGACCTAAATGGTATCTGAGTGCTTGTTCCTTTGCACATTGTACGTTCTGATAATGCAAAGGCCCAAATTGTGCAGCTGGAAAAACAGCCACTATTTTGCCAATTACACTAGCCACCTGTCGAATAGATGGTTGCTCCATAACAACAAGGTTGTTACAGGCTTCTATTAATTCTATTCTCTTGCCCCAGGGCAGAGTCACAGACATATTAATAGAGTTAATGGTAAATCCCAAATAATTTAATAACTCTAGTATCAACTTGGATTTAACTGGGATGAGAGACCCCAACCCAAATATGAGTTTTGTGGCTGAAACAGCTAATTTAGCCAATTTCAGCATTTTTCCTATGATGTGAATATCATCCAGATATGCCATAACAATGTTTTTTTGAGCATAAGCAGCCCAAGCACCGGCTTTAATAATTTGGTAAATAACCTGGTGGCTGAAGTTAACCCATTAGGCAAAGCTTTAAACTGCTGCAGTTGCCCCATCCAGCTAAATCTCAAACATCTCCAGTGATCCCTGTAAATGGGCACCAAATAGTATGCACATTTGAGATCGATGCATGCCATAAAGCATCCTTTGGAAATCAGTTGTTTGGCAGTAACAAAGTTTTCCATTTGTGAAATGTCTATACTGCACATAAGAGTTAAGGTGTTAAATCAAGGATGATCCGACATCCTTCATCCTTCTTTCATCTAGAGAGTATATTGGAGACGAATTGGTGATGTTCATGACTTGACTTTTTGATTACCCCTTTTGTGTATAATGCGTGAATTTCAGCTTGTATATCCAAACCTTCTTGTTTGGAATGAACAAATGCCCGGCTTGGTGTATGTTGTGTGGGTGGCAATGAATCGGGAAGAAATTCAATTTGGAACCCTTGTATACAGTGCAGTATAAACAAATCTGATGTTACCCATTGCCATTCGTGCAAAAACAAGTGTAATCTTCCACCAACTTGTAACTGGCCCACACACCCTATGTTCCGGAAAGAACAAGACCCATCTACCTCCATGGTTACCGGTGGTCTTATGGTAGGCCCAATAGACCCTGATGTGGGTTCCATTTCCGTCCTCGAGGTTTGGAGGGTAGGCTGGGTGTGTGGATTGTGCATTTTCCATGAGGGCCGGCTTGGGCCTTGGCCTAAAAAAGACCTCTGCCCAGAGAAATCAGCTTTCAAGCTGCCACCAGCTTCAGCGGACCGCTTACTACTGATGGAGGCGTAGGGGTGTTGACGCCAAAACGGTGAAGCTTTACTTGTCATTGGTGCCTTAATTAGCCCGACAATTTTTGCTTCCTCATCCAGGTCTTTTACCTGTTTGGGTAGATCTTCCCCGACAGAAGATCCGGCGGCTGGACATTGCTGGCCTTACATAAGCCTGCAAATTTGGGATTTAAGGCAGGTCTGATGGCATTCTTCCGAAAGCAGTTCATTTTGAAATGTGCATTGCACATCAACACCAGAGTATCCTGCTGGATGTCCGATAAGGGCCCGCCATCCACAGATCTGGCAAATGCCGTGATGCCTGAAGCCAGTAATTTTAAAATTCTTTGGAGTTTAATTTCTTGGGCTTTGATGCCCCCTCCAATGTATCCCCAGATAGAGCTGTTCACTGCCGGCACTTTCAGGGACGCACAATTTACAGGTGTATGATATTTTGCAGCCGTTTCAACCATCACCGCTTCCAGTAATTGATGCAATGTGAGGTCGTTTATGCTGGAAGCCAGCTCTTCTTACAGAAAAAAATCCTGTTTGTGAGGGTATTGCCAACCTTGATGCCATGGCAGGCAATTCTTGAACCTCACGCATGTCATGCATTCCAGTATGTTCCACGGACATACCTCCGAATTCGGAGTCAGTCATATACTGACCCCGTTCGCTCCCCTCCTCAGAGTGGGAGACATCAGCCCTCCACAGCCCTGGACCGAAAGGAGGCAGGCGCTGATATGTTTCGGTTTCATGGAGCATATCATGATGGCGCATCGTTTCCATAAGGTGCTCCATCCGGGATAAACGCCTGAAGACGCTATCCATGTTTGAAGGAGGAGAATCCTCCTGGCCTGACTCGTCTGAGGACACAGGCCTATCAGACTTATTTTTGGCTTTGCCCCCTTTCGAGGTTGCCAAAGTGCTTTGGGCAAGCACCAAGTCTGAAGTCGCTGACCGTATTGTCAGCGACTTGGATGGTGAAACCGACGGCCGCCGGCTACCCGCACTCCCGCGGTCCTCCTTAGCCGGTTTCCCCGCTGCCCGTCTGGGTTTCCCCCTGGATTTTTCATACTTCGTTCAGCAATTTGGAATTCTGTACCAATAACCTTTTACCAAAAAACGACCCCAGAATAAGTTTGAAACTTACCTGCAGGGTTTTAAAACGTACCGCTGGAGGAGCGACGCTCCTCCCAGCCAGTCGTGCGCCATGCATTACAACATATTGACGCGCATGCGGGCTGACGGGCTCACGTGACTTTGAAGTAAAATATCTTTTGCTTATTTGACATGTGTTGCTATGAATAAGACAAAAATAGAAAAGGAATATTTCACAGGAAGAGAAAGTACTTGGAAGGAAGTGTCTCTCGGTTTTAACAAATATTTTTGATGTTCTCAGGCAAAGACTTCCCATTTATCTCAGCCCACGTACAGCGACATTCAAACCTGACCCAACTGGTAACATTTTAGCCCTTGAAGATTGTGGGCAGATTCTTTAACAAATGTTGGCTGGCACAGGGTGCAGTCCTGAGGAGTCCTGAACAGTCTTCCAACTGTTGGAGATGCCACGTTTCAGACAAAATGTTAAACCAAGACCTCACCTGCACCTCAGCAAAATAGTTGAAAGAAGAGTGTAGGAGCTATACGTTTGGAGTGACTAATATTCTCCTCAATTAGCTTCACTAAAGAAAATCACATCCTCACATCGGAGGTAGTGAACAGTGAAATAATAAATGCAAATCATTGTCTTTTGTTCAGAAAAAACCAACATGGATCAAGCAACAGAATTGTGACATGTTCCGAATAAATCCATTATTTTGCTAAGAATGAGAAGGAACTCTTGCAACCTCGGCAACAGATTGTCATGTTATTTATGGACATTATATTTAACTTCTGCAACTCCACAAAACCCTCCAGCAAGCCACTCATAACTTCATAATTCACCCACAACCGCCGATCCTTGGTCTCTCCACCATGAAAATATATTCAGCAATTCCCTCGTTATCCATTCCCTCAGTAAAAACATGCCCAATAGTAAGATTAACTGAGAACTTACCAGTTTGAAGTTTGATCTTGATTTTATGAGGTGTTATGTTGGTGATTACGTGAAGAACCCCGCCAGTTCGCAAGCCCGTCATTCTTCAAAGCAGCTGTATGAAATCACAGATAACCAAACATCGAAGTTAACATAGTAAGATTAGCAACCTGAGAACTACCAGGTGATCTTTATGAAAGAGGGTTGGGCGTGGAGGGCACTTAATCACCAACGTTAACTCCTCATAAAATCAAGATCAAATTTCAAACTGGTAAGTTCTCGTTTAATCTTACTATTTTACTATTTTACGTGAGTCATTCCGTGAAGGGTTCAAAGCCCTGTGATTTCATGCCGCAGATTCAAATCTCGGCGTCCCACTGCATCGATTGACTCAGGATGAGTGAATAATCAAAAATGCATTAAGCATGACATTGATTCAAATGTATTAATGGTTTACGCTAATAAAGAAATCAATAGCAACCCCTGTTACTCAGGGGAGGCTAAAGTGGACGCAAAACAGAATGGGCAAAAAACCCCGGGTCAGTAACCAGCCTATGTTAAAAAAAAAAAAAATCAATTCAGTTGACCATCCTGCGGTCACGAGGATATGGTCGATGGGAATGTCCATTGCCCTGGCCGCTGACGTTGATGCTGTCCTGGTGGAATGATATGTACAATCGTCAGTGTTAATACCTGCATAAACCAGAACCTGCTGCAGCCACCTTGAAATAGTCTGAACCGACCTTCCCTTGCGTGGTTGTTTGTCGCTTAATAAACAATGCTGATTCCACACCTTAGGATTCTGGTGGCCTTGATATAATATAGCAAGCCTGCCCTCCCACATAGATGTGAGTCCGTGGGGTATCCGAAAAATGATCTTAAATCCTGCCACCCCTGGTCTGCTCTGCTTGTGTAGATCAGAAATGTAAAATGTAATGACACCTGCAGCCAATTCCATCCTATCTAGGCACAGCATTTGCAATGTTTGCTCTCATTGTACTGATATTAGTGTCATGACTAAGGATTTAGCTGGAACCCCCTGGTGAAGTAATGTTAACATATTTTCAATATCCAAACTGCATATTCTTGTAGTGGGAGAACTTGTGTCAAGATCTCTTTCACAACTCGATATCCGGGGTTGAACCCGAACGAGTGGTTCCCGTTTATTGCAGCTGTAGTGTCTCTATAACTGAATTATTGTCAAAGACCATTTAAGAATGAACTGGAAGATGTCAGTAATCTGTACCGTATTAAATGTAACATTAACATTTAAACAAAACTGCTTCCGATCCCCTCAATAGGAATGTACTGCTTTTTTGGGTGCTATCACGATGGACACATTCTTCTGCAATTGGATCTTCGACTTCCTCATTCACAGACCACAGTCTGTTCGTATTGGTGGAAATGTGTCAGACTCGATAACAATCAGCATGGGAGCTCCTCAAGGCTGCGTGCTCAGCCCCCTGCTGCACTCACTCTATACTCATGACTGCGTAGCCGGTCATAGTGCAAACTCCATCATCAAGTTCGCTGATGACACCACTGTTGTGGGACGTATCACTGATGGGGATGAGTCAGAGTATAGAAGAGAGATCGAGCGACTGTCCATATGGTGCCAGCACAATAACCTGGCCCTCAACACCAGCAAAACCAAGGAACTGATTGTGGACATTGGAAGGAGTAGGATGGGGACCCAAGTCCTGTTTATATCAACGGGTCGATGGTTGAAAGGCTCATCAGCGCCTCTACTTCCTGAGAAGATTACGGAGAGTCGGTCTGTCAAGGAGGACTCTCCCTAACTTCTACAGGTGCACAGTAGAGAGCTTGCTGACCGGTTGCATCGTGGCTTGGTTCGGCAACTTGAGTGCCCTGGAGAGGAAAAGACTACAAGAAGTAGTAAACACTGCCCAGTCCATCATCGGCTCTGACCTTCCTTCCATCGAGGGGATCTACCACAGTGGCTGCCTCAAAAAGGCTGGCAGCATCATCAAGGACCCACACCACCCTGGCCACACACTCATCTCCCTGCTATCTTCGGGTAGAAGGTACAGGAGCCTGAGGACTGCAACGACCCGATTCAGGAATAGCTACTTCCCCACAGCCATCAGGCTATTAAACTTGGCTCGGACAAAACTCTGAACATTAATACCCCTCCATCTGTTATTTGCACTTTATTAATTTATAAATTCATGTGTGTATTTACGTATCTAATTGTAGTCAATGCCTACTATGTTCTGTCGTGCTATGCAAAGACATAATTTCATTGTCCTGTCAGTGACACATGACAATAAACTCTTTTGACTTTGACTTGACTTTGATCCCCGCACTTTGTAGTGAGCACCTCCATGGTTTGATGTGACAACCTGAGCCGTAAGTCAATCCATTCAGAATGTGTAAGTCAATAATTGTTTTATTATGCAGAGGCCGGTTTCCTGAGCCACAGTTTGAACCAGCAAAGTTTTCGTTTTTTAGAATAACCGTATACCGTTGTATTATTATGCCTGACGAAAGCAGGCTGCTTAGCCATTCCGACACTATGAACCTAAAGCGAGGTCTTGCTGACTTTTAAGACCTGACTAATGAGGCAAAATGGAGTAAGACATAAAAGAACATTCCTCCTTTTTGTAGCAAGAATGTATTTTGTTAGAATGTAGCAAGAATGTATTTTGCAAGAATGTTAAAACAAATGTAGGTCCCTTGCAGTCAGAAACAGGTGAGTTGATCATGGGGAACAAGGATATGGCGGACCAATTGAATAACTACTTTGGTTCCGTCTTCACTAAGGAAGACATAAATAATCTGCCTGAAATAGCAGGGGACTGTGGGTCAAAGGAGGAATTGAGTGAAATCCAGGTCAGTCGGGAAGTGGTGTTGGGTAAATTGAATAGATTAAAGGCCGATAAATCCCCAGGGCCAGATAGGCTGCATCCCAGAGTACTTAAGGAAGTAGCTCAGGAAATAGTGGATGCATTAGTGATAATCTTTCAAAACTCTTTAGATTCTGGAGTAGTTCCTGAGGATTGGCGGGTAGCAAATGTAACCCCTCTTTTTAAGAAGGGAGGGAGAGAGAAAACGGGGAATTACAGACCAGTTAGTCTAACATCGGTAGTGGGGAAACTGCTAGAGTCAGTTATTAAGATGGGATAGCAGCACATTTGGAAAGTGGTGAAATCATTGGACAAAGTCAGCATGGATTTACAAAAGGTAAATCATGTCTGACGAATCTTGTGGAATTTTTCGAGGATGTAACTAGTAGCGTGGATAAGGGAGAACCAGTGGATGTGGTATATCTGGACTTCCAGAAGGCTTTCGACAAGGTCCCACATAAGAGATTAGTATACAAACTTAAAGCATACGGTATTAGGGGTTCAGTATTGATGTGGATAGAGAACTGGCTGGCAAACAGGAAGCAAAGAGTAGGAGTAAACGGGTCCTTTTCACAATGGCAGGCAGTAACTAGTGGGGTACCGCAGGGCTCAGTGCTGGGACCCCAGCTATTTACAATATATATTAATGATCTGGATGAGGGAATTGAAGGCAATATCTCCAAGTTTGCGGATGACACTAAGCTGGGGGGCAGTGTTCGCTGTGAGGAGGATGCTAGGAGACTGCAAGGTGACTTGGATAGGCTGGGTGAGTGGGCAAATGTTTGGCAGATGCAGCATAATGTGGATAAATGTGAGGTTATCCACTTTGGTGGCAAAAACAGGAAAGCAGACTATTATTTAAATGGTGGCCGATTAGGAAAAGGGGAGATGCAGCGAGACCTGGGTGTCATGGTACACCAGTCATTGAAAGTAGGCATGCAGGTGCAGCAGGCAGTGAAAAAAGCGAATGGTATGTTAGCTTTCATAGCAAAAGGATTTGAGTACAGGAGCAGGAGGTTCTACTTCAGTTGTACAGGGTCTTGGTGAGACCACACCTGGAGTATTGCGTGCAGTTTTGGTCTCCAAATCTGAGGAAGGACATTATTGCCATAGAGGGAGTGCAGAGAAGGTTCACCAGACTGATTCCTGGGATGTCAGGACTGTCTTATGAAGAAAGACTGGATAGACTCGGTTTATACTCTCTGGAATTTAGGAGATTAAGAGGGGATCTTATAGAAACTTACAAAATTCTTAAGGGGTTGGACAGGCTAGATGCAGGAAGATTGTTCCCGATGTTGGGGAAGTCCAGGACAAGGGGTCACAGCTTAAGGATAAGGGGGAAATCCTTTAAGACAGAGATGAGAAAGACTTTTTTCACACAGAGAGTGGTGAGTCTCTGGAACTCTCTGCCACAGAGGGTAGTTGAGGCCAGTTCATTGGCTATATTTAAGAGTGAGTTGGATGTGGCCCTTGTGGCTAAGGGGATCAGAGGGTATGGAGAGAAGGCAGGTACGGGATACTGAGTTGGATGATCAGCCATGATCATATTGAATGGCGGTGCAGGCTCGAAGGGCTGAATGGCCTACTCCTGCACCTAATTTCTATGTTTCTATGTTTCTATGTTTCTATTTCTCCGCACTGTTCTGCCACATATTTTTGCAATCAATGAATGTGAAACCAACATGTCGATATTCGATGTAGCATTGAACCATACTTTCATAATACTTTGAGATCCAATACCTATTCTGTGTTGTCATTGATCTGAACTGGATGGTACACTAGTGGCAAAGGAGATTAGGTAATTATTACAGGATACTTTTACTTGATTGCCATGTAACTAACATATGCCACCACCGTAGTGTAGCAACTTGAAGTTGAGCTTGTAGAATATGTATATTCGCTCAATAGCCCCTTACCCATGGGGTGCATATAGTGTATATATTTAGTTGATACCAACAACTGAAGAATTGGTAACTCATGCAAATCTCCACTACCTCCAACTAGAGATGGTATTTGGAACTTCTCACCTTAGAGCCCTTAGCATCATTTTGTAATAACTGAATTCGACCGACCAAACTACTGGAGCAATGTTGAATACTGTTTGTTCATCATTGTGACTGAGGTAGCTTCAGCTGATAATAGCATAAGGTTGTTAACAATGGTCTACATGTCCTTTGAGAGGTCGCTACTTTGCATGATATCAGTTCCTTGATTTGCACAGCTGAACACAGCTACTATATTGCCAATTACTCTTGATGAAATAGAAGTCAGTTTTATAACAGGTTGCTATTAACTCCAATCTCTTGCCACAGGGCGGAGCCATAGGCTAATTGATAGTTAAAGGTAAATCCCAATGACCAACAAAGAGTTTATCCCATTCCGCAATGTTTTATTGTTATTAGTGCAGTTATATTGTCTTTGATAACCTCTGTATGGTAACTGCATAGAATGGATCTTTGAGACCCTTATGAATCTGTAGTTAGTCAGGAAAATAAGTTTTCATATTCGGAAAGTTCATATGCGACACTCTCCATTTTTCATAATAAACAGGCCACTCCTGCCTTATTTCATGGGTGTTTTCCATGAGAACTCTGGTCCGATTTCCGAACCTTATCTTCAAAGACAACCCATTCCATAATCCAAACTTGCTTGGAATGCTAGTACTGTGCCTCTAAGCAGATGTTTTAATCCTTTGTGTGTTATACAAACAAGTGTAAATATTACAACTTGTGAGTGGTGAACTTACCCATGTTTCAGAAGTGCCAGACCCACTTTGTTGAGTAGGGTTGGTAGGGTGCATGGAATTTCTGCCCAGCTGTCATGCTGCCCCCAGCTCCAGTGAACAGCCTAATGCCGATGAACGCCTGGGGTGCGTTATCAAATGATGAACCTTTGCCCGCCGTTGGCCTTAATTTATTCATCTGCCAGGTTTTCGCCCCTCTTGAATATGCCTACCTGAATAACAGATTTGGCGGCTGGCTCTCACATCCCCCTGTTGCCGCTGTTCACTGCCAGCACATATGTGCTCCAGTATGTTCCATCGACCTCTTTAGAGACTGGAATCAGTTATATCTTTTCCTTTCACACTCCCCACCTCAGAGAGGGTGATTCATAGGCAGCCCTAAACAGGCGCTGCCGCAGGCCGCATGATACCTATACTGATATGAACCCATTGGACCTATACCCGAATTGAACATTCTGCTGGGATGGCAACTTTGTTGTCAGGAAAAGGTACCTCTGACATGTGCCCTTCATCCCTTGAGGTATGCCCAGGGCCATACCCTGAGACTCAGCGTCAGCAGGATACTGACCCGTCTTGGTCTCCACCTCCAAGAGGGAGACCTGTAGCAGCTCTGTCAACTGGAGCTGCTGGTGCGGCCTGCAGAGGTGGAACATCTGGCTCAACCTTACCATCAGAGTCAGCGTCAGAACTAAAATGACCCATGGCTCGCGCCTCCTCATCTATGAAGGTGCTATCAAACAGGTCTCTACTAGATGCTGCTGGCGCCTTTTTGTTCAGGGTGGCGCTGACACTCCTCCTGCTGGCGTGTGCCCTGCTGTAGCACTGTATGCAACAGTTGCTGCATTTGGGATAGTCGTTCAAACGCACTATCCAGCCCCGGTGAGGAATCATCCCCCAACTCCGTGGGCCTTGCTATCCAGCCCCGGTGAGGAATCATCCCCCAACTACGTGGGCCTTGCTATCCAGCCCCGGTGGGGAATCATCCCCCAACTCCGTGGGCCTTGCTATCCAGCCCCGGTGAGGAATCATCCCCCAACTCCGTGGGCCTTGCTATCCAGCCCCGGTGGGGAATCATCCCCCGACTCCGTAGGTCTAGCAGACTTATGTTTTACCTTGAGCAACCCTGTCCCAGGCGTTGCCGGCGCCACCTCTCGTAGTGGCCGGCGCTTTTTGACATGAAACAGCTCTGTCCCAGGCGCTGCTGGCGCGGCTCACCCGTAGGCCAGCGCTTTCATACATGAAGCTGCCCTGCCAGGCGCTGCTGGCGCGGTCTGTCCCATAGGCCCGTGCTATTACAGTGTAGGCTCACTAATTCAATGTTTTAATGTAGAGCTTCACCTGTGAAGGGTTAAAGCAGTTCTAACCCTTCACAGCAACTTGTGCTGAGCAAAGAAAGAATTTCATTGTCCTGACAGGGACACATGATACTAACTCTTTTGACTTTTGACTTTGACTTTAAAACACTATAGCATACATGCAAACTTTATTATTAGAGAAAAACCCTTGCAGCCCGACTCACCCGAGTCCCATAGGGTTGAACAAGTTGTTTCTCCACCAATTTTACTCCCTACCTGGGGACCAACGTCTGTGGGCCGCTGACCGTACTGTCAGCGACTTTGGCGTTACTTACTTGCCACTCCATGGCATCCCCGCAGGCTGGAAGCCACTGACTGCCTTGTCAGCGGCTGCTTATCTCAAAACCCAATCTTTTGCCGGTTATCCACTTCCGCGGTCGGACCGGGTTTCCTCATAGTCCATAGCCGGCTCACTCGTCGGGCTGTGAATCTGGCAGGAAAACCTCTGTGAAGAGAGGCTCCTGCTTGAAAAAACCCTGGTAAGTAAAAACGAACTTACCTTCTCGGTTTAACTTACCGCCAGCAGGAGCGCTGCCCTGCCAGTCTGGTGCACTGACGCGCATGTGAACTGGCCGAGTTCTTCAAGGAATCCCTCACGTGACTCCGAAGTAAAATCTCCCATCTTGGTCATTATTCTTGCAAGTATCAGTATCTACACCTCCTCAAGGGCAGATGTAACCATACCTGATACAAGCAGGTTGTAGCCAGTTTATAAGCAATGTTCACCTGTGACCCAATTGGTAACATTTTAATAGCCCTGTCCCACGGTACGAGTTCATTCCCAGAGCTCTCCCGAGTTTAAAAAAAAATCAAAATCGTGGTAAGCACAGAGAATGAACGTAGCGGGTACGTCGGAGCTCGGGGACGACTCTTAGCGCCTCGTAACTCTAACGGCAGGTACTCGGGAAGACTCGCTAATGGCAGGTAAGCACGGGAAGCAACAGAATCTGTAGAGAGCCCCCGAGTACTGATGAGTGGCCATTACCGTAAATCTCCGAGTTCGAATCTGGGCAAACTCGGGAGAACTCTTGGAATGAACTCGTACCGTGGCTCTGGACTTTAACTCTTGAGGATTAGGGGCACATTCTAGGTTCTCTAAACTCAGGAATGTTGGCTGGCACACAGATGAGGAGTCTTGCTCTGTTGGAGATGCCATGTTTCAGTTTAGATCAGGGCCAACAGGGCAATGACATCCATCCGGTCAGACTCGAGTGTGCCTCTTCCCATGGTCATTGTTACAGAAGTAAGATCGGCCTTCCTGAGGGTGAACCCACAGAAAGCAATGGGCCTGGATGGAGTCCCAGGTCGCATTCTTAAGGGCCTGTCCCACTTAGGCGAGTTTTTAGGCGAGTGCAGGATCACCACATGATTGCCACATGGTCGTCACATGTTCGCTGGTGGTCTCTGGTGAGTCTCCCGCATTCTGGAATTAGTCGTGGCCTCAGTATGATCGCCGCAAATTTTTCAACATGTTGAAACATTTTCTGCGACCAAAAATTGGTCGCCATGAAGAGATTCGATAATCCTGTAGCCGTAGGTGCAGTTGTAGTGGGGTTGCCATGTACTTATGGGTAGTCGAGGTAGGTAGGTAGTTTTAGTTAATTGCCTTTGCTGTCGGGCATTTTCATTGGCTCATTGGGGAAAAAAAACGTAAGCACGAGTTTTCAGAACCAAGGATAACCGACCGGTAATGCTAAATGCCCACCGAATTTCACAGCTACGTATCTCTGGCTTCTAAAATGTTGTCTAGCTTCTTAAAAGTTGTCTCCACTCCTTCTTCTCCCCCCCCTTCTCCCCCCCCTTCTCCTCCCCCCCTCCCCCCTTCTCCCCCCCCCCTTCTCCCCCCCCCTTCTCCCCCCCCCCTTCTCCCCCCCCCCTTCTCCCCCCCCCCCCTTCTCCCCCCCCCCCCCCCCCCCCCCTTCTCCCCCCCCCCTTCTCCCCCCCCTTCTCCCCCCCCCCCCCCCCCCTTCTCCCCCCCCCTTCTCCCCCCCCCCTTCTCCCCCCCCCCCTTCTCTCCCCCCCCCTTCTCCCCCCCCCCCTTCTCCCCCCCCCTTCTCCCCCCCCTTCTCCCCCCCCCTTTCTCCCCCCCCCCTTCTCCCCCCCCCTTCTCCCCCCCCCCTTCCCCCCCCCCCCTTCTCCCCCCCCCCCTTCTCCCCCCCCCTTCTCCCCCCCCCCCCCCTTCTCCCCCCCCCCCTTCTCCCCCCCCCCTTCTCCCCCCCCCCTTCTCCCCCCCCCCCCTTCTCCCCCCCCCTTCTCCCCCCCCCTTCTCCCCCCCCCTTCTCCCCCCCCCTTCTCCCCCCCCTTCTCCCCCCCCCCCCCCTCTCCCGTCCTTATCCCCCCCCTTCTCTCCCCCCCCCTTCTCTCCCCCCCCTTCTCTCTCCCCCGTTTTCCCTCCCCCCTTCTCCTTCTCCCCCCCTCCCCCCCCTTCTCCCCCCCTTCTCCCCCCCTTCTCCCCCCCCTTCTCCCCCCCCCCCCTTCTCCCCCCCCCTTCTCCCCCCCTTCTCTCCCCCCCTATCATCCCCGTGCCAAAGAAAAGCAAGATCTCATGCCTTGATGATTATCGTCCAGTGGCCTTGATATCCATCATCATGAAGTGGCTGGTTATGCCACACTTTAACTCCAGCTGATCCACTATAGTTCACCACCACAACAACAGGTTCATAGCTGATATCATCTCCCTGGCTCTACACTCATCCCTGGAACACCTGGATAAGAAGGATACCTTTGTCAGACTCCTATTCATCGACTGGTGCTCTGCTTTGAATACCATTATCCCAACCAAGGTCATCTCCAAACTCGTGGAACTTGGAGTCAGCACTCCCCTCTGTAACTGGGTTCGCGACTTTCTGACCAACTGACCACAATCAGTTGAGGACAAATCTGGTGCCCCACAAGGATACGTTCTCAGCCTCATCCTATACTCCTTATACACGCATGATTCTGCAGCCAAATACCAATCCAACTCAATTTACTGGTTCACTAACAACACCATCATGGTGAGCCAGATATCCGGTAATGATGAGACGGAGTACAGGAAGGAAATTGAGAACCTCATAACCTGGATTCCAGGACAACAATCTCTCCCTCGATGTCAGCAACACAAAGGAAATTGTGATTGACTTCAGGAAGCAAAGTTATACACACACCCCAGAGTACATTGATGCACCAAAGTATAGAAGTCGAAAGCTTCAAGTCCTAAGGATTTAATATCACCAGTAATTTGTCCTGGACCAGCCACATTGAAGCTGTGACCAAGAAAGCACACTCACGCATATCCTTCCTGAGAAGGCTTGGGTAGTTCAGCAATTCCGCAACAAACCTCACCAACGTCTACAGATGCACCATAGGAGTTATCAGGATGCATGGTTTGGGAACAGGTCCATTCAAGACCCCAAGAGATTGCAGAGAATTGTGGATGTAGTCCAGATCATCACGCAAACCTACATTCCTCCCATGGACTCCATCTATACTTCATGGTGTCTCAGCAAGGCCACCAGCTTAATCAAGGACCCGTCTCACTCCCACATCTCCCCTGTCCCATCAGGTGTGAGGTACAGAAATCTGAAAACGCATACCTCCAGATTCAGGAACAGTTTCTTCCCAGCTGGTATCAAGGAACTGTTATCAAGGTCCTCATCAACTAATGTGCAGCCCTGATCCCCCATCTACCTCTTTGGAGACCTTTGAACTACCCTAAATCAGACCATATCAGTCTTTACCTTGCACTAATGCTGTACCCTCTATCTAGAGTCAAGAGTCAAGAGTCAAGAGTGTTTTATTGTCATATGTCCCAGATCAGGCAGCATAGCTGGGAACCATGGATAGGTGAAATTTCCGGTCAGAAGCTTTCTTCAAACTGGTTGTAGTATGGTGGAGAAAGCTGGAAGTTGGGAGTGGAACATAAACAGGCAAATGATACGTCTAAAGAAGAATCTTGACCCGAAACATCACCCATTACTTCTACCCAAAGATGCTGAAATGTCCTGCTGAGTTACTCCAACATGTTGAGTCTATCTTAAGTGATATTGTGCCCAAGTGAGGAGGGGGGTTGTTGACAGATGGGAGTATAAAGGCTGGATATAGAAATACGACAAAAGGTTGTGAGGTAAAGAGAAAGAATGCGCACAAAATGAAGCCAGTGGAAGGGATATGGCTGGAAGGTGATAGGGGAAGGGGAAAGAGAGGATGGGGTAGTGGAGAATTGAATGTGCATCCAGGCCACAGGGACACAGGGAAGAGAAGGGGATAAAGCTGCTTTGTCCGTGCAATGGGTTGAGTTGTGAGATTGGAGAGATGTTGTGTAGTCTTGCCGAATGGGGCTGCTGAGCAGGTTGGAATACACCATAAACAGAGGAAAAATGAGGAGAGCAAAACGTTTACAGGCCAACTGTGCTCATTCCGCAGGTGCTCTGCAAATATGATTCTGCCTGGCTACTATTTCAGTAGTAAGCAGCCTGCCTGCTACTATCAATTCCTCACTCACACCTCTGTATCTGTGGCCTCTTGCACTGTTATGAGACTCAACATAAGCCCAAGGAACAGCACCTCATTTGGAGCAGCCACATTACAGCCTGCAGCACTCAATGCTGACTGCTCCATCATCAGGCCATTTGCTTCCGTTCTGTTTGTATCAGTCTTGGCCTTTTGTGCTTCCCATTCCTCTCCAACATTTCTCGTTTTTTTCGTTTAATCTGGCCTGCTCAGCACATTCCAATAGGTCAGAATGTACAACATATCGCAGACTTCACATCAAGAACAACATATTACACAGTGGGGATATTCTCCATTCACTGTCTGCACCAATTCACCTTATTACTGACATCTCTCTTGTTTCACCAGCTGCCTTCCGCACCCCCTCTGCTACCAGACTCTCTTGGTCTGGAGAAGGGTCCCAACCCGAAACAGTGGCATAGTGATAGAACTACTGCTTTCCAGCAGCAGTGACCCGGTTTCGATCCCGACTACGGGTGCTGTCTGTACTGAGTTTGTACGTTCTCCCAGTGACCTGCGTGGGTTTTCACAGAGATCTTTGGTTTCCTCCCACATTCCAAAGACGTACAGGTTGGTAGGTTAATTTGCTTGGTAGAAATGTAAAAATTGTCCCCAGTGTGTGTAGGATAGTGTTAATGTGCGGGGATCGCTGGTTGGCGTGGACTCGGTGGGTCGAAGGGCCTGTTTCTGCGCTGTATCTCCAAATTAAACTAAAAGTAATCAACTATCCTTGTCTTCCAGAGATGCTGCCTGACCAACATTTTCCAACATTTTATCTTTTTTCTTGATTTCTCGCTTTCTCAGTTCTGATGAAAGGTCTTTGACCTGAAATATGAATAGTCTTTTTTCCACATTTTTGCTTAATCTGCCGAGTTTTTTGTTAAATTTTCTGTTTTTATTTTAGATTTCCACCATCTGCAGTTCTTTTAAATTTGCAATTATTGAATCTATTGAACACTTCACCCATCATGTGCACTTAATTTGCCAATGGAACATTTATCTTTCATGGGAGTTCATGATGACTCCATGGCTTAGATATGTGTAAGAAGGAACTGCAGATGCCGGTTTAATCCAAAGATAGACCAGAGATGGAATGGGCGACGTTTTCTTCAGTCGGAATAAGGGTCTCGACCTGAAACGTCACCCATTCCTTCTCTCCAGAGATGCTGCCTGTCCTGTTGAGTTACTCCAGCATTTTGTGTCCATCCATGGTCTAGATACTCTGGCTGATGATGGGAGTCAGTAGAGTAGTGCCTTTGATGGAGTTGGTCTTGAAGTCTGGTCACCCCATGGTAGCATGCAGAGAAAGCTTCCTTTAACTGAATATGTTCTTCAGCCAAATACAGCCACTTTTATGGCAGCATCGATGGCGAATAAGAACATATTCCTCATAAAGTTGGCGCTTATGCTGAGAAAGCCATTATCCTATCCAAAAGATAAGAGGTACCAAAAATGCACAGATAAAAATTAAAGATAAAATCGCAATAACCAGAGAAATCCTCCGTGAAACCCAGTATTATTTGATTTCTGGCGTCCCTGTAAATCAACGAAATGAAATTGGAGTTCAGGAAAATGAGCTTGCTGCCTCCCTGAGCCATAGTCACCTCATTGTCACCCATTCCAAATGGGAATTTCTCTGGGCATTCGTGAGTGGAGCACGAGCTGGATCTGGATCAGTATGAAGAAGAATCCTCACCCCAGCCAAACTATCATCTGTCCATGTCCCTCGATAAATCCTTCTGTACTTTTACTTGTCTTTGTTTAATATTACTTAAAAAAACTTTTGCTTGAGTTTTTTTTGCTTAGCATTGATTTTTCTTGTTATGTTGGTTATTTATGGGGTTTGCAGGGTTAACTAATTCCCATTTGTATCTATTCAAAGTTATCAGGCACAGTTTCAGAGAGAAAATGCACTGCTGAGCTTAACATGACTCCTGATGTTGGTTCAAAGAACTATCCTCAGGCATCAGAACGATGATATTGAAACCGCTACAGATGAGTAGATACCAATTTCATCGAAGAAAGATACCAGTCAATCCTTAACAGCCCTAGGCAAATGTTAGCATCTTGACAAGAGAATTTTTGATTATTATTTCTGAAATGTATTATTGATTAACTAATAAGATAAGAAAACATGGGATGTGAAAAGACTATTCTGTGTACATTCGGCCTGTCCGTGTCATAGACTGCATTCCATTCGATCATCAACAGATCTCTAAATACTTTATGTTTATTATTGTCACGAGTACCGAGGTATAGTGAAAAGTTTCATTTTGCATACTATCCATCCAAAACAGGTAATATTTTAGTTTAGTTTAGAGATACAGCGTGGAAACAGGCCCTTTGGCCCACCGGGTCCACATCGACCAGCAATCACCGCACGTTAACACTATCCTACACCCACTAGGGACAATTTTTACATTTACCAAGCCAATTAACCTACAAAACTGTATGTCTTTGGAATGTGGGAGGAAACCGAAGATATCTGAGAAAACCCACGCAGTTCACGGGGAGAGCGTACAAACTCCGTACCACCCGTAGTCGGGATCAAACCCGGGTCTCTGGCGTTGCTCTCGCTGTCAGGCAGCAACTGAACCGCTGCGCCACTGTGACCACCCTATGCATAAACACGATCAAATGCAATCAAAAACACAATCACAAACTCAAGGTGGAACAAAGGGAAAGAAATAGAATGCAGATTATGGTTCTCAGCATTGTCGCACATCAATCCCAGAGACAAAGTCCAATGTCCACAATGGGGGTATGGGTGAATTGGACAATACCCTAGCTTATGGTAGGACTGTTCAGAAGCCTGATAACAGAAAGGTAGAAGCTGTTTCCGAGTCTGATGTAAAGTAAAGTAAAGTAACCTTTATTGTCATTCAGACCTTCCAGTCTGAACAAAATTGTATACCTTGCAGTCATAACATAGAATAAAATAACAAAACACACACTTAACACAGTTTAACATCCACCACAGTGAGTCTACCAGGCACCTCCTCACTGTGATGGAAGGCAAAAGTCTTAAAGTCCTTGTCTCTTCCCTCATTGTTCTCCCTTTGTGTTGAGGCGATCCAGGCTTCCGATGTTGGGAGCCCGCCGGGTGATGGTAGGTCCAGCGGACGATTCCGAGCTCCGCAAATGGGCTGGTTCAAACTCCGCAGCCCGGGGCGGTCGAAGCTGCCGAAGCTGCCACCCTCCAGTCCAGCGGACGAAGCTGTCGTTGCGGGAGCTCCGGAGAACCGGTCACCAACCTGAGACCTGCGAGAAGTGGATTAGAAAGCTGGAAGAGAGGATGAGCAGGACAAAGCCTGGCAAGTGATAGGTGCATACAGGCAGAGGGATTTGGATAGGCAGATGGTTGGACAAGGGCCAGAGATGAAAAGATTGAAGGCCTGAGATAAGGATGGTAGATCTGTGAATTGTGAAGTTAGAGGAAGGAATATTGGTAGAAGGGGAGGGGAGTAATAAGTTATTTCCCCAATGTAGAGAAATAAACAAAGAATTATCAGGGTTCTAATTGCTGCTGATTAACCAGCCTTCGAGTTTGATAAAGACTAGGCCGAGCTTTGATTTCCCCATGATTTAAGAGGAGATATCCTGCTAAAAAATACAGCAATGATCTGTAAATAATTGACACATGAAGTGCTGAATTTTGAATCATACTCATGAAGATGAAGAGGAGAGAAAGTGAGAGGAAATAAATAATAACAGGTAGAAGGAGGGTAAGATAATGAAGGGTCGTACGTTCTCACTTTCTTAGATGTTGCCAGGACTAGAGGGTCTGAGCTATAGGTAGAATATTAGGTAGGACTCTATTTCTTGGAGTGCAAGAGGATGAGGGGTTTTCTTATAGAGGTGTATAAAACCATGAGAGGAATAGATCGAGGAGATGCAGAGTTTCTTGCCCAGAGTAGGTGAATCAAGGACCAGAGGACATAGGCTTAAGGTGAGGGGGAAAAGATTTAATGGGAATCTGAGGGGTAACCTTTTCACACAAAGGGTGGTGGATGAATGGAACAATCTGCCAGAGGAGGTAGTTGAGGCAGGGACTATCCCAAAGTTTAAAAATCACTTAGACAGATAAATGGATAGGACAGGTTTGGAGGGATATGGACCAAACGTGGGCAGGTGGGACGAGAGTAGCTGGGACATGTTGGCCAATGTGGGCAGGTTGGGCCAAAGGGCCTGTTCCCACACTGTATAACTCTATGACTATGACTGAAGGAGAAATAAGTAAGTTTTCATGATATAATAAGATAACATCTTCTGGAATAATAAATAATACAAAAGTTTAAATTGTGTAGGTATAAAATATCAAATATGGCTCTTCTTTGCAGGGAAAATAACTAAACACATTGTGATTACTGTATCACATTGAACAAATGCCACTCAGATGAGCATCTTCATACATTTCCAAAGACTTTCTTGCTTCCTTCATGCCTAAGCAGTTAATGAATAATAAATAAGCTGACAATAACAAAAGCAAATCAAAAAACTCCAGACGCTGGAAGTATGAAATACAACTCAGTGCTCTGGAAATATTCAGCAAATGAGCCCACAGCTACAGAGGGAGAGATGGTTTCAATTCTTGATGGCCCTGATATTTCTGTTGAAAGATCTTCAGCTAGAAGGGTACACAAGGAATGCAGATTCTGAAATCTTGAGCAGACACAAGGTGCTGGAGTATCTCAACGTATCAGGCAGCATCTTCCGCTTAGTTTAGTTTAGAGATACAACGCAGAAACAAGCCCTTCAGCCCACCGGGTCTGTACCGACCAGGGATCCCCGATCTCTGCGGAGGGAATGGATAGATGACATTTCTGGTTGGGAACTTCTTCAGACTGATTACAGTACCAGGCAGAAAGCTGGAAAACAGGTGAGGGGGTGGTGGGGGGGGGGGGGGGGGGGGGGGGGCAGGACAAAGCATGGCCAGCAATGAAAAAGAGGCATAAGGGTGTCAGATAAAGAGAGAAGAGGAATGTAACTAAATGTCAGAAGCAGGGATGTAGGTAGAAGGGTGAGTTGGTGGAGATGGATTGTATAGTGGGAGAAACAGGTGCACACTGCAGTAGTGGGGAGAGGCATAGGAAGGAGAAAAGGAGTGGAGGGGATTCCAGGGATATTCAATATTCAGGAGGGATAGACAGAAAGGAAAAGGAGGTGGAGTAGCGTTGCTGGTTAGAGAGGAGATTAACGCAATAGGAAGGAAGGACATTAGCTTGAAGGATGTGGAATCGATATGGGTAGAGCTGCGAAACACAAAGGGGAAGAAAACGCTAGTGGGAGTTGAGTACAGGCCACCTAACAATGGTAGTGGAGTTGAGGATGGCATCAAACAGGAAATTAGAAATGCGTGCAACAAAGGTAAAACAGTTATAATGGGTGACTTCAATCTACATATAGATTGGTTGAATCAAATTGACAGGGGTGCTCAGGAAGAGGATTTCTTGGAATGTATGCGGGATAGTTTTCTAAACCAACATGTAGAGGCACCAACGAGAGAGCAGGCTATTCTAGACTGGGTATTGAGTAATGAGGAAGGGTTAGTTAACAGTCTTGTTGTGCCTGGCCCCTTGGGCAAGAGTGACCATAATATAGTTGAGTTCTTCATCAGGATGGAGAGTGACATAATTAATTCAGAAACAAGGGTTCTGAACTTAAAGAAAGGTAACTTTGAGGGTATGACGTGAATTGGCCAAGATAGACTGGCAATTGATTCTTAAAGGGTTGACGATGGATAGGCAATGGAAGGCATTTAAAGACTGCATGGATGAAATGCAAAAATTGTTTATCCCAGTTTGGCATAAGAATAAATCAGGGAAGGTAGTACATCTGTGGATAACAAGGGAAATCAGGAATAGTATCAAAACAAAAGATGAAGCATACATATTAGCCAGAAAAAGCAGCTTTCCAGAGGACTGGGAGAAATTCAGTCCAGCAGAGGAGGACAAATGGATTAATTAGAAAAGGGAAAATAGATTATGAAAGAAAACTGGCAGGGAACATAAAAACTGACTGCAAAAGATTTTATAGATATGTGAAGAGAAAAAGATTAGTTAAAACAAATGTCGGTCCCTTGCAGTCAGAAACTGGTGGATTGATCATGGGCAACAAGGACATGGCAGACCAATTGAATAACTACTTTGGTTCTGTCTTCACTAAGGAAGGCATAAATAATCTGCCGGAAATAGCAGGGGACCGGGGGTCAAATGAGATGGAGGAACTGAGTGAAATCCACGTTAGCTGGGAAGTGGTGTTGGGTAAATTGAATGGATTAAAGACCAATAAATCCCCAGGGCCAGATAGGCTGCATCCCAGAGTACTTAAGGAAGTAGCCCCAGAAATAGTGGATGCATTAGTGATAATTTTTCAAAACTCTTGAGATTCTGAGGATTGTTCCTGAGGATTGGAGGGTAGCTAATGTAACCCCACTTTTTAAAAAGGGAGGGAGAGAGAAAACGGGGAATTACAGACCAGTTAGTCTAACATCGGTGGTGGGAAAACTGCTAGAATCAGTTATTAAAGATGGAATAGCAGCATTTGGAAAGTGGTGAAATCATTGGACAAAGTCAGCATGGATTTATGAAGGGTAAATCAAATCGAGAATGTAACTCGTAGAGTGGATAAGGGAGAACCAGTGGATGTGTTATATCTGGACGAAAAGAAGGCTTTCGACAAGGTCCCACATATGCAAACTTAAAGCACACGGTATTGGGGGTTCAGTATTGATGTGGATAGAGAACTGGCTGGCAGACAGGAAGCAAAGGGTAGGAGTAAACGGGTCCTTTTCAGAATGGTAGGCAGTGACTGGTGGGGTACCGCAAGGCTCAGTGCTGGGACCCCAGCTATTTACAATACATATTAATGATTTGGACGAGGGAATTGAATGCAGCATCTCGAAGTTTGCGGATGACACGAAGCTGGGGGGCAGTGTTAGCTGTGAGGAGGATGCTAAAAGGCCTCAAGGTGACTTGGATAGGTTGGGTGAGTGGGCAAATGCATGGCAGATGCAGTATAATGTGGATAATGTGAGGTTATCCACTTTGGTGGCAAAAACAGGAAAGTAGACTATTATTTGAATGGTGGCTGATGAGGAAAAGGGGAAATGCAACGAGACCTGGGTGTCATGGTACACCAGTCATTGAAAGTAGGCATGCAGGTGCAGCAGGCAGTGAAGAAAGCGAATGGTATGTTAACATTCATAGCAAAAGGATTTGAGTATAGGAGCAGGGAGGTTCTACTGCAGTTGTACAGGGTCTTGGTGAGACCACCAAGATTTTGGTGGTACAGATTTGGTCTCCTAATCTGAGGAAAGACATTCTTGCCATAGAGGGAGTACAGAGAAGGTTAACCAGACTGATTCCTGGGATGTCAGGTCTTTCATATGAAGAAAGACTGGATAGACTCGGCATGCACTCGCTAGATTTTTAAAGATTGAGGGGGGATCTTATAGAAACTTACAAAATTCTTAAGGGGTTGGACAGGCTAGATGCAGGAAGATTGTTCCCGATGTTGGGGAAGTCCTGAACAAGGGGTCACAGTTTAAGGATAGGGGGAAGTCTTGTAGGACCGAGATGAGAAAAACATTTTTTACACAGAGAGTGGTGAATCTCTGGAATTCTCTGCCACAGAAGGTAGTTGAGGACAGTTCATTGGCTATATTTAAGAGGGAGTTAGGTGTGGCCCTTGTGGTTAAGGGGATCAGGGGTATGGAGAGAACGCAGGTACGGGATACTGAGTTGGATGATCAGCCATGATCATATTGAATGGCGGTGCAGGCTCGAAGGGCCAAATGGCCTACTCCTGCACCTAATTTCTATGTTTCTATGTTTCTATGAAAGTATCACCTCAAATTGGAGAATTCAATGTTCATAACAATGGGTCATAGTCATAGAATCATCCAGTGTGGAAATAGGCCATTTGGTCCACCTTGACCACACTGGCCAACATGTCCCATCTGCATTAGTCCCACTTGCCTGTTTCACCCTTATCCCTCTAAACCTGTCCTATCCATGAATTGAATTGAATTGGAATTGAATAGATAAGCTACGCAAGCAGAATATCTGCTGGAAGAGGTCTCCCTCTCTTGATCCACAAGTGTTGCCTGATCTGCTTATTATTTTAGTTTTCTTTAGACTGTAGACTTTAGAGATACAATGCGGAAACAGGTCCACCGACTCCACGCCAAACAGCGATCGCCCTGTCCACTTGCACATTCTTCACACTAGTAACAATTTACAATATTGTACAGAAGCCAATTAACCTACAAACCTCTACATCTTTGGAGTGTGGGAGAAAACTGAAGCAACTGGAGAAAACCTATACAGTCACAGGGAGAACACACAAATGCCGTACAGACAGCATTCTTGAGCAACCTGGAACCTGGGTCTTTGGCATTGTATGGCAGCCCCTATACTGAATAAAAAATAACTGTTAAACTACGGAAAAAATGTTAAGGTAAACAATTAATATCAAAATAACTGCTGAAGCTGGAAATGTGAATCGCTAACAGAGAATGCTGGAAGCAATCAGGCAGCATCTGTGGAAAGGGAAACAATTAACTCAAGGATGTTTCTGTGTTTCTTTCCACAGATGCTGCCTGATGTACTGAGTGTTTTCAGCAATTTATGTTTTGGTTCCAGGAAAAACGATGACATGAGATGAATAAAACTGAAACTGGAATCAAGAAGTAAGTTTGCAGTATGAATTTAACTTTCATGTGTGTGAAGTGTTGCCTTATTTTTGTTGTTAATTTTCAGCTGTGTCTTCAGTCACTGACAGTGGCTTTGCATATGAGTGCTGCAAACAGGTTCAAAGAAGTAATGACAACTGTGGATGAGAACTCGAACTAGCTCAAGCTGAGTAAAATAATCACATCAATATAAGTTTCATTTTGTTGTTTGTCTCTGTAAGTGTCTCTGTCCTAGAATTATGAAAGACCATTGCCTCATACTGTGAATAAAACCAGAAAATGCAGGAAATGCCCATGGGATTTGTCAAAGGTCATTTGGGATTAAAAAGAAAGCGAACATTGCGCTGTATAAACTGTGTATAAATTGGTAACTATTCTAACAATTAATTAATCTAAAATTCTGTCAACTCATCATCTTCATTTCTTTGTTCTGTTGTTCACATACTACTTAGTCCCAGTTCTAGGTCAGTTCATTGATCTGCAATTATGAGATATTCAAAAAGTTAAATAATTTATTATTTTCATTTAATCCTTAATGTGTTTGCTACCTGAATAAGAAAATATTACTTGTGTTTGAAACATTTTCTTATCTCTATTCATAATTTACGTGTAAAAATATATTTAATCTGAGGCAGGTAGTGACTATCAGTGTGATGTGGGCTGATGCTTTGCCTACAGGAGGTGTGAATGTACCATTAAGGCAAAGATTCATCTTCGAGGAAAACTGAGTACAGGGTTGGCCCTGTGAAGGAGCCGCCAATCCGATATAAGATATTTAATTGTGAAATGCCTGCCCTTTAGTAGTGGATAGATTGAGTGGAGGGTCTGTGCAGTTCCAAGTTTGCGGTGGTTGTGGTGCGTTTCCCCCAGCCATCTCGCCCAGTGCACGTTGACCAGCACAGTTCATCAGCCCTTGTTAGCAGAGGCTGTTTGGCAGGTGTTACCCGAAGCCCAAAGGTTTTGTGCAGGTTCTGCGTTCAGAACCCAGGTTGCCGAGTGGCCAAAGGGCGGATTTTAATGGGTCGTTTTTAATCTGTTCTGTCTGTGCAGCATCGCCAGCTCTCGCTCTCCCAGATCCCCCACCCCAACTGTCGACAAAGTCTGACTGAGAAAATGCTCCCACTCATATTACGGATTGGCTCCGCGTTTGCCCATTCGCCGGGCTGGCAGCGCCTCCTTCAAAAAGAGCGAGAACAGTTGGCTGTGGAGGCCAAGTCAGTGGATATAGTTAAGGAATAGATAGGTAGATAGATTCTTGATTAGTGCGGGTGTCAGGCGTTATGGGTAGAAGGCAGGAGAATGTGGTTAGGATGGTGAGATAGATCAGCCATGATTGAATGGAAGAGTAGACTTGATGGGCCAAATGGCCTAGTTCTATTCTTATCACTTATGATCTTATGACCATGATTTTATGAAGCGGAGATGACAGCTACACATTTGGGAAAGTTGTGGTTATGAACATTTTCTAGGAATACAACCTCCCCACTCCCCAAATATTTGTGGTGGCCTCCAATTGCCATCACCCAAGCCTGGAACTTGCCAAAAGTGCTTCCGAGCCAGGGAAGCACTTTAAAAGTGTACTCACTGCTGTGACATAGGTAAACATATCAGCCAAATCACAGTCTGCAAGATTCCACACACAGCAGTGAGACAAATCAATAAGTAATTTGGCGAAGGAATTTGGTCCCAGCTGCATGCACTAAACACATGATGCAGTAATAAATCTGCATTAAACTCTGTTCCTGGAACTGACTTCAATGGAAACAGACTCGATGCTCAGTGTGCAATAGCCAGCTACTTCAATGGAGGGTGAATACACACAATAGTCATTGCATCAATTTGTCCAGCGCACTGACTGCATTTGCTTGTAATAGTGTAAGTCGTATCATGAACTGACCTCACTTTACAGATTATGTTTTCAATAAAATTGACACCTTAATCAGTGCCTTTGTCACATCCGGACCTGTTACATGGTGGTACCAATGCAGAGTGAGGCCCAGCGCAAATTGGAAGAACAGCACCTCATATTTCGCTTGGGCATCTTACACCCCTACAGTCTGAACATTGACCTCTAACTTCAAGTAAATTTTGCTTTCCCTCTCTCTCCATCCCTCCCCCTTCCCAGTGCTCCAACCAGTCTGACTGTCCCCCGGATTACATTTTATCTCTGTTTGCTTTGTTGTCAACTTCTCCGAGCAAACAATGATCTATTCTACAATTTCTGTGAATTTTATCACTTTTGATGTCACGTTTTCACACCTTACCTTTCCTTAGCTCTGTGTCTCCTTCTGCCCTGACTCCCAGTGTGAAGACGGATCTCGACCCAAAACGTCACCCATGCCTTCTATCCAGAGTTGCTGCCCGTCCCACAGAGTTACTCCAGCATTTTGTGTTTATCTTTGGTGTAAACCAGCATCTGCAGTTCCTTCCTACACAATACCAATGCTCTCTTGGCTCGCCTCCTATTCTCCATAAATATTAACTCTGCCAAAACCCTACTATCTCTGTCTTACATTGAAGCTTGTTCCATTGGTCCTTAAGTTATAGTTATTCTCTGATGGTTTGGTGTTTTTTTAATTTAGAAACCTTATATTTCATTCTTTTGTTAAAATTCGTTCACAACTTAGTCTCTCCTATTTCTGAGACAGCACTCTGCCCCATCTGACTGAATGACAATTTTTAACTAATTACACCTTTGTGAAGTGTTGGAGCATTATATAAGGTAATGACCCTATATAAGCATAAGATTGTTCAGCTGAAATGCCAGCCCAGATTATGTGTTTGAAATGGAGAACCGAGAGACTGCAGATGCTGGAATCTTGAGCAAAGCAAACGGCTGGAGGAACTCAGTGGGCCAGGCAATATCTGTGAAGGAAAAAGGACAGACAATGTTTTGGGTCGTGATCCTTCTACAGACCGATGAAGCAGAAGAGAGGTAGCTAATAGAAAGTAGTAGGGGTAAGGGTGGGGGCAAGAGCTGGCACCTGATAGGTGGATCCAGGTAAAGAGAGTGTTTGAAGGAACTGCAGATGCTGATTTACACTGAAGACAGACACAAAATGCTGGAGTAACTCAGCGGGACAGGCAGCATCTCTGGAGAGAAAGAATGGGTGATGTTTCGTTTCGAAACCTGATGAGTTAACCAGGGAGCTGCAGAGGGACTAGTCTCCACGGAAAGCAGAAAGGGATGGGGATGGAAAAATGTGGATGGTGGTGGGATCCCGTTGGAGCTGGTGAAAGTGTCGGATGATTATGTGCTGTATGCAACAGCTGATGGGGTGAAAGAAAATAGCAACCAAGACTGGAGGTGATAAGTGGAGTTGAGGATGCAAATTGTGGAATTATTAAGAAAGCAAGGTGGGCAGTGAAATGTAGAGCCAAAGGGAGGGACAGTAGGAAGAAGTGTGTGTAACTGTGAATTGAACCTATTACTATTTGGTTCAAGATTCATGGGCTGATGTTTGGGATATCAATGGTTCAATAGACAATAGGTGCAGGAGTAGGCCATTTGGCCCTTCGATGACACTTCACTGTTGCATACCTGGATACAATGAAATTCCTTGTTTTGCATACAATTCAGTAAAATCACACTGTGCATAAGCACAATAGTAAATAAGCACAAAGGGGTCGAAATCAGACTTTCATCACAAGTTGACAAATTGAACCAAAGTACTGAATAAAGCGAGAGGTGAGTATAGTTGTTGTAACTCAACATCAATTAGTGTGAAGAACCGCAGAGAAAGCTCTCATGTTGTTACAATTCAAGCTTCTTTGAGGCAATATGCTATTTATTTCAGTCTGGCAACATTCTAATCTATGGTGTCATTAAATTGCTTCTCCCAGGTGCTCAAGCATATTTATGGAATTGAAACATGTTAAAACAAAGTACTGTAGAACTACTTAACGGTGCAAACCTCCAATTTGCAGGTTAGGTTGAAACAGGTTTAGCAGGTTTTAACACTGCATTTTTCAGGACAGCGGGCACGCTATCTTTTTGCGTTTATTAACTTTACACCAGTACTTAATTTGATGACAATTATTAACCACACTCATAATAGGATTCTTAGGTGTGAGGAAACAGAATAAATGTTCAGATATATTTTGTATGATGAATATATATTTATAACCAAAAAAATTGTCTTGCATTTCTATTCCCTTTGAGAGATAGGAAGAAAATTTTAAAAAACGATGGATTTTAAGATGTCAAGTCTTTATGCTACATTAGTCATAACCAATGTGAACTGAAAATTTTTACAACTTTGCATTCACAACTTTTCTCATCATTCAGCAAAAGACAAAGCACTGGAGAAACCAAATGGGTCAGGCAGCATCTGTGAAGGGAAATGGATGGCCAACATTTTAGTTTGGGACACAAATGCTGGAGTAACTCAGCGGGACAGGCAGTATCTCTGGAGAGAAGGAATGGGTGGCATTTCTGGTTGCAGCCCTTCTTCAGACTCTGGGTCTGAAGAAGCGTCTCGACTTGAAACGTCACCCAATCCTTTTATCCAGTGCAAGTGAACCTCCGCCTCACCTGAAAGGACTGTTGGGGTCCCTGGACAGAGTCAAGGGAGGAGGTTGTATGGACAGGTGTTACACCTCCTGCGGTTGCAGGGGAAAGTACCTGGGGGGGGTGTGGTTTGGGTGGGAAGGGACGAGTTAACCAGGGAGTTGTGGAGGGAACGGTCTCTGTGGAAAGCAGAAAGGGGTGGAGATGGGAAGATGGTGGGATCCCGTTGGAGGTGGCGGAAATGTCAGAGGATTATTTGCTGGATGCTTCAGCTGGTGGGGTGAAAGGTGAGGACGAGGGGGACACTATCCCTGTTACGATTGGGGGAGGGGGAGCAAGAGCAGAGTTGCGGGGCACCTCTCTAACTTAGAAACAATGAGAGTGCCACAGGATAATGAAAAGTGAAATAGTAAGATTAAATGAGAACTTACCAGTTTGAAGTTTGATCTTTATTTTATGAGGAGTTACAATGAGAGATTATGTGAAGAGCCCACCAGCCCGCATGCGCGTCAATCATCAAAGCAGCGGTGTGAAATCACAGATAACAGTTGATGAACTAAATATAGTAAGATTCGAGAAACTAGAACTACCAGCTGACCTTTATGAGAGAGGGTTGGGAACTGAGGGCAAGTAATCCCTCATCGTAACTCATAAAATAAAGATCAAACTTCAAACTGGTAAGTTCTCGTTTAATCTTTCTATTTTACTTCGGAGTCACGTGCATTAGTGCATTCAAGGATGAGTGAAATCGAATTATGCATTCAGATATGACAGAGATTTAAAACATGCTGATGCTTTTTAATGACCAAATGATAATAATCATGATCCCACTCATCCGGGAGGAATTATAAAACTGAACTTAAAATAGAGTTGGCAAATACCCCCGGTCTGGCAATGGGTTTGTTATAAAACATTTGGAATTTTGCTCGTTGGACCATCCTGCCGCCACTAGGATGTGATCCAGCAGAACGTCCATAACCCTCGCTGCTGATGTGTTGCAGCCCTGGTGGAGTGAGATTTGAAAACGTCAGTGTTCACTCCTGCACAAGCCAAAACCCGTTTTAACCACCTGCAGATGGTCCATACTGATACCCTCTTGTGATGTTTTGTGTAACTACCAAACATTGCTAGTTTAGAGCCTCTAAGGCTCTAGGACCTAATATACTGTTGTAGATGTGTGACCACACACAACCAAAAGTCCATGGGGTATGCCATGAAAACTAGTTTGAGACCTGACGCCCCCAGTCTACTCTGTTAGTCATGAATATAAAATATTATATTATCTGCAGATGTAACCATCCTGTCCAGTCGCAGCTTATGCAACGACTGGACCCGTTGCGCTGAACCCAGCGCCATGAGCATAACCACTTTGTAAGTGATTTTGACTGAGGACAGGGATGTAGCTGGAGCCCACCGGCGACGCAGCGTCAGCACAACATTGCTACCCCATATCTCTGAGTACCTGGGCCTGGGGAAATTTGAGCCGAAGATACCCTTCATAAATCTGGATATCAGTGGTTGAGACCCGACAGAGACGTGTCCCGATTACAGCAACAAGTATGACAACAAGGCACCTCTGGCACAATTTATAGCACTATAACTCCATCTCTCATGAAAATATAGCTCTGGGAGGAATTCCAAGACATCTGTTATACGTGCCGTGTCATACGATATGTTGGACTGTAAATAGAACACTTCCCATTCTTGATATAGGAGATGTACTGTTTCTCGGTACTATCTCTCCAGGCCGCAGTGATTACATCCACTGAACAACCTGACAATCTGAACCGCAGGAAAGGTCATCTCAGAGTCTGCAAACTAACAATTGATTCGCTCATGCAGTGGCGGTTCTCCCCAGCCCGGGGTAACCCAGCAGATTTCTGCGTTTTGGAACAGCCATAAAAGGCTCTGTTATCATTCCCAGTATGAGTGGACCCATGGCTGTGTAGGCCAGACAGGCACTACCAAAAGCCTGAGGCAGAGTCTTGCTGGATCTTAAGCAAGCACCGACTGACGAAGAAAAATGGAGGAAAGACATAAAGAACATTCCTCCCCAGTGCAGGGAGAATGCATCCATCGCCACTGCCCCTGAGTATGGCTGCCATGCCATATAATTTTGCAACTGGTGATTGAGCCTGGATGCAAACAAATCTATATTTGGTGTTCCGTCGAGCCACAATGTCCTTAATACTTTGTGATCCAACATCCATTCTGTGTTGTCATTGATTTACGTGATGATACACCAGCGCCAAATGAGAGTAGGTAAACTACCACAGGATATTGACATGATTGCACCAATGTGATTAATATATGCCACCACCGTAGTGTGTCAACTTGTAGATATGCATATTCGCACAATAAGCCTTTAACCCATAGGGTGCCCCTAGTGTCTTTAGGTAGTTGATTCCATATAACTGAGGAATTGGTAATTCATGCACATCCCATTCCCCTCTGTAACTAGAGATGGTATAGTAATTTACCATCTGTGAGCACTAGCATCAGTTTGTAATATAACTGAAGGTTTAATGACCAAAAGTTACTGGAGAAATGCTGAATACTGTTCGTCCATCATTGTGGCTTTATAGCTTCAGCTGGTAATAGCATAGGTCTGTTAACAAGGACCTACATGGTACTTGAGAGTTTGCTCCTTTGCACAATGTAAGTTCTGATAATGCAAAGGCCCAAAATGCACAGCTGAAAAAACAGCCACTATATTGCCAATTACACTGGCTACTTGATGAATAAACAAGATTGTTACAAACTTCCATTAATTCTAATCTCTTGCTGCAGGGCGGAGTCACAGACAAATAATAGAGTTAAAGGTAAATCCCAATATCTATAACTCTAGTTGGTATCAACTTAAATTTAACTGGATGGATGAGAAACCCCAATTTCTAAATATTAGTTTTGCGGCTGAAACAGCTAATTTAGCAAGATTCAGCGTTTTTAGAATATCATCCAGATAAGCCATAACAATGTGTTTATGAGCTCTGGGCAGCCCAAGCACTGGCTTGGTAATTTGGTAAATAGCCTGGGAGCTGAAGTTAGCCCATTTCCCATAACTGCTAGCATTGCCCATCCAGCTAAATTTCAAATCTCCGGTGATCCCTGTGAATGGGAACTGAATAGTATGCATCCTTGAGATCAATGCATGCCATAAAGCATCCTATGGAAATCAGTTGTTAGACAGTAACGAAGTTTTCCATTCTAAAAGTCTATACTGAACATGTGAATGTGAGTTAATCAAGGATGATCCAACATCCTCTATGTTGAAACGGTGAAGCTATGCCCGTCGTGGGTGCTTTAATTAACGCAACAGCTTTTGCTTCCTCAACCAGATCTTTACTTGTTTGGATATCTGCTTATATACCCAAACCTTTTTGTTTGGAATGTATAAATGTTCAACTTGGTGTATATTGTATGGGTGGCAATGAATTAAAGGAAATTCAGTTTGGAACCCTTGTATACCGTGCAGTATAAACTGATCTGATGTCATCTTGTTAGTTATAAACGGATCTGAAGTCATCCGTCATCATTCGTGCAAAAACAAGTGTAATCTATACCAACTTGTAACTGGTCCACACACCCCATGTTTCGGAAAGAACCAGACCCATGGTTACCGGTGGTCTTATGGTAAGCCCAAAGGCCCCTGATGCAGGTTCCATTTCCGCCCTCAGGTTCTATTTCCGTCCTTGATGTGGAGGATAGGACTGTTGGGTGCGTGGATTGCACATTTTCCCTGAGGGCTGGCTTGGGCCTAGGTCTGAAAGACCTCTGCCCAGAGAATCAGCTTGCAAGCTGCCACCAGCTTTAGTGAACTGCTTACCTCCGATGGAGGCGTACGGGTGTTGTCGCCGAAATGGTGAGGCTTTTGCTCGTCGTAGTTACCTTGACTAGTCCGACAGCTTTGCTTCCTCATCCAGGTTTTTTAGCTGTTTGGCTAGGTCTCCGAGGAGAAGATTCAACGGCTAGACATTGCTGGCCTTACATAAGCCTGCAAATTTGGGATTTTTAAGATCGATCTGATGGCATTCTTCTGAAAGTAGTTCATTTCAAAGTGTGCATTGCACATCAACGCCAGGGCATCGTGCTGGACGTCCGATGACCCGCCATCCATAGTCTCCCCAGATAGCGTTGTTCACTGCCGGCACTATGTGACGTGAGGTCACTGATGCTTACAAAGTTTGTAACGTGAGGGGAAACACTGCCCCCCCCCCCCCCCCCGGGTTTTCTTGAACCTTATGCATGTACTCCAGTATGTTCCACGGACATACTTCCGAGTTTGGAGTCAGTCACACACTGACCCCTCGCCCAGGAGATTTGTAAGCAGCCCTGAAACAGGTGCTGCTGCAGGCTCCCGAAGAGACCTGCGCTGATATGGCCCCGTTCTATGGACCATATCAGGATGGAGCATCACCTCAGTGGGATGAATGCCCTGCAGACGTTATCCATGCTCCATCTGGGTAAAAACGTCCGAAGACATACCCATGTCGGAGGGGAACCCTCCTGGCCTGACTCGTCCCAGTCCAGGCCTCTCAGGCTCCGCTTGGCTGCACACCCTCTCGGGGCCTGTCAGCAACTACCGCTGCCGGCTCCCCTCACTTCCGTGGTCCGTAGCCGTGTCTTCCCACGGTCCCCGTAATCGGGTTTTCCCGAGCTGGGTTTCCCCGCGGTCTCATGTCTTCCCACGGTCCCCGTAGCCGGGATTCCCCGAGCCGGGTCTCACCGCAGTCTTGTGTCTTCCCACGGTTCCTGCAGCTGGGTTTCCCCAAGCCGGGGTTCCCCGCGGTCCCCGTAGCCGGGTATCCCGGCAGTCTCCGTAGCCAGGTTTCCCCGCGGCTCACAGGATTTCGCCCCGGATTGTCATTGAGCAGGAACTCTGTAAAAGAGCTTCCTGCAAGTAAAACACAAGTTCTGAAAAATAAGTTCAGAACTTACCTTCAGGTTTTGAAACTTACCGCTGGAGGAGCAGCACGCCTGCCAGCCAGTCGTGTGCCAGGCGTTAGACGATAATGACGCTCATGTTTGCTGGCGGGCTCTTCCCGTAGTCACTCACGTGACTCCGAAGTAAAATCATGGTCTCTGGCCATCTGTCAATGTGTGGAGCTGGCACTGCTAGTCCCCAGCAGTGGCACTCACTCTGTTGACAAAGGTGCTGCCCAGAGCCCATCTTTCAGAACTGAATTTGTCCCAACCTCACCAGTACCAGCCGTCAAAGGTGTTTCCTCCACACTGGGCCGGAGGTAGTTCATGGATAGGGCAGGGTCAGTGACAGTAGGTTCCTAACATTCAGTTTCCAGGCATGGCAGAGCAGAGCAGAGCAGAAGGGAATGCAGGATTCCCTCGACTCACAGTCGGAAGGAAGGCCCTGGCCTGAAACGTCACCCATGCCTTCTCACCAGAGATGCTGCCTGTCCCGCTGAGTTACTCCAGCATTTTGTGTCTATCATCACTTTAAACCAGCATCTACAGTTCCTTCCCACACATGCAGGGTTCCCAGCACAACAATATGCAGATATCAAGCAGATACCTGTTTTGATGTTCGAAGAGGTAGTTGTCTATGAATGATAATACTGCAGCTAAAGGAATGCTGCAATTAATTGGTGTTTTTGTGGTTCCCGGTATATTAGTGTAGCTTTTAATGCAAGGGATTAAATATGCATCTGGATTTAGTTTAAGTTTTAGTGATAGGATCTGGAAACAAACCCTTCGACCCACCGAGTCCACGCCAACCATCTGTTCACACCAGTTACCCCACGACACACTAGGGACAATTTACAATTAACCTACAAACCCACACATCTTTGGATGTGGGGGGAAATCCATGGAGAATTCACAGTGAGAATGTGCAAACTCCACACAGACAGACCCTGAAGTCAGGGTCGAACCTGGTCTCTGATGCCATGAAGCAGCAGCTCTGCCGCTGCCCCACTATGCCTCCCTGTATCTGGAATATCCACATACTCCAGTTACCAAGTGGTTTGCTGATGGATAACTGCACACATAGTGTGGATGTTCTGCCTCACCTTGCTAGCTGGTGCAATATAAGGCAGTCTAGACGTTGACCCAGTTTGGATATAGGTTGGGCAGGCAGCTAGGAGTTGGTCTTGGCATTAAGTTTGTCAGAGAGGGAGGGCAATGCACACCGAGCTGGGCACCCAAAACTGTTTTATTGACCACTTCCTCTTCACTATGTGCATCAGTTGCTGACATATCCACAATTGTCCCACAAATTTGCACAAAAAACTACTTGAATTGATATAATGCCTTTAACCTAAGTGGGATCCTCTGTACATCACCTGCTCTTCATTCATATGAATGCGTAAAGAAGGCATATGGTTGCTTACCTTCAGTGATTGGGGCGTTGAATATAAGAGTCAGGAAGACATGATGCAGCTTTATAGGACTTTACTTAGACTGCATTTGGAGTATTATATGCAGTTCTGGTCGTCTGATTGCAGGGACGATGTAGAAGCTTTGAAGAGGATACGATGAGGTTTATCAGAATGCTGCCTGGATTAGAGTATTAGAGAGAGGTTTGGAAAAAGTTGGATTGTTTTCTCTGGGATGCTGGAGGTTGAAGCGAGACCTGATAGAAGTATATACAATTATGAGGCACAGGTATAGATAGGATAGATAGTCAGAACCTTTTTCCCAGAGAGAAAATATCAAATACTTGAGGGCAAAGCTGTTGTGTGAGAGGGACAAAGTTTAAAGGAGATGTGTGGGGCAAGGGTTTATTACATGGATGGTGAGTGCCTGGAGTGCACTGCCAGGTGTGATGGTGGAGGCAGATACTATAGTGCCGTTTAAGAGACGTTAATACAGGCACATGGATGTGGAGGGAATGAAGGGATATGGATTATGTGCAGGAAGATAAGAGTTGGTCTTGGCATTAAGTTTGGTACATCCATCATGGGTCCATGGGCCTGGTTCTGTGCTGTACTGTTCTATGTTATTCATAAATATAAGGTTCCTGTCTGTTTCAGACCAGTCCTGAGTTGCCTTTTGTATGCTAATTTTAACAATAGATCAAATTTTGTACCAAATTTCACTCTGTGGAAACAAATAAATTGTGGCATGAAACACCAATTCAGAAACTCTTTAATATTCATGTAACTGATCCATTGAACATCTGTCTCAAAATTATTTTAAAATTATTTGTTTGCAAGTTGTTACTTTGCTAATACCATCAAATACATTTACAATACCATTCATATAACATATGTGACCTAATTAACCATTTTGTTCCTCTTATTTACTTTTGTCCCAAGAGCCTTAATTTCTTTTACTTCCACAGTCCCAGGAACTATGATTTTCACATCAATAGGTCTGATGTTTTTCCAGGTTCTACAAATTGGTAACTTTCCAATTTTCTTTTGCCAGTGCTAGATATCTGTATTCATTCCTGTTGCTATTCATGTGCACAAAGCCATGATATTATTTATTGTTTGTCTCCGAAATCCATACAAACACAGCCTCTGGCACTTCGCCCTACCTACAGATCAGAATCCCCGAACAATCCAGTTTCCTGTTGTCTAGAGAATGCTGCTAGAGTTTGCTTGAATATACCAGATCAATTATGTTTTCATTAATGATCTAATCCACCATGGACTACATATTACAAAGTAATTAATATTTGTCTAAAAAAGCTTTTTATTTTGTATTCACTCGTCCAAGCTTGCTAATCCTTTCATTTACTGATCACATACCCCTTCCTTGAGCTGCTTCAAAGTTTTCGTGTTGTGTCTTATTGTCTGTGCTCATTCTCAACTAGCCCATAGCTAACCTGACACTCAGTCTGAAGAAGGGTCTCGACCCAAAACGTCACCTATTCCCTTTCTCCGGAGATGCTGCCTGACCCATTGAGTAACTCCAGCTTTTTGTGTCTATCCTCTTTCTAGCTTGTTCTTCAATTTATCTCTGGCTTTTTTATTTTTATTTTTTAATTTTTTATTAGAAGTACAGGAATATGGCACCAAGGTGCTTAATATATGCTTGGGGAAAACAAATGGTCGGCACGGACTGGAAGGGCCGAGAGGGCCTGTTTCCGTGCTGTAATTGTTATATGGTTATATGGTTATATGGTTATATATTGACATATTGCATTTTATGTACAGCTTCTTTTTTTTAATAATGAAAAAGAAAAAAAAGAGAATAGATAATAAAAGATAGAGAAACGTGTGATATATAGTGTGTGAAAAGGAAAAAAAGTGTGAAAGAAGAAAATTGAAAAAAGAGAAAGAAAAATAGTAGAAAGTAAGAGATTAAGGAGATCATTATCTATATTCTTGACCATCCCTCACCCAATCCTGAAACAGTTAGCTTCTATGATTTTGTTGCACCATATGCTTCCATAAAATCAACAAATGGAGACCAACTGTTAAGAATCGGTCTGATTTATCTATTAGGAGGAATCGCATTTCCTCAAGATGTGCGGTCCAACATGTTTGAAATCCACATTTTAAGCGTTGGTATGGATGTATTTTTCCAAAAGTTAAGCATACGTTTTTTTGACGTTATTAACCCATAATTAAAAAATAAATTTTGATATGAGTTCAATTTATTCCCATCTAAAATAAATTTTGATATGAGTTCAATTTATTCCCATCTTCCATTACTCCAAATATAATAATTCCAGTATTGGGTTCCATTTTTATCTTGAATAATTTTGTAAATATTTCAAAAATATCACGCCAAAATTTATAAAGTTTTATGCAGGAGACAAAAGCGTGTGTTTTAATTGCATTTTGGGATAGACATTTATCACAATGGGGGAAGTATTTGGATAGAATTTATTCAACCTAGTTTTTGAATAATATAATTTCTGTAAAATGTTTAATTGAATTCAATTATGATTTACATTAATCTAACACGTGTGTATATATATAGCTTTTATTCTGCTTATTAATGATAACGGAAGTGTTTTTCCAGAATTTAATCAACGCATTGAGTTTATTTAATAAAGGCATAAAATTAGCATGAAATAATACTTTGTATTTTTTGGTAATTTGAATACCCAAATACTTACATTTTTCTGTTGCAATTTTAAAGGGGAATTTTAATAGGTGTGTAGATTCTTGAGGTTTTAATGTCATGATTTCACTTTTATTCCAATTTATTCTATATCCAGAAAAAGAACCGAATTCCTCTATTAAATTTAATAAGTTTGGTATGCTCGTTTGTGAATTTGTAATGTATAAAAGTATATCGTCTGCATATAATGACATTTTAATATTTAAGACCCTAGTATTATATCCATGAATATTTGGATGAATTCTTATACTTTCAGTCAGGGGCTCTATCGTAAGGGCAAATAGCAGAGCTAACCATGGCCTGTTTTATTTATCATCGCTACTTTTTTGCATTTTTTCATTCAGTTGTTCTATATCTCTCTACATCACCATCTATATCTCTCATTTCCTTTTCCCCTGAAGAAGGGTCTCGACCCAAAACGTCACCTATTCCTTTTCTCCGGAGATGCTGCCTGACCCACAGAGTAACTCCAGCTTTTTGTGTCTATCCTCTTTCTAGCTTTATCTTCAATTTATCTCTGACTTTTGAATAACAATGTATTTTATTCCTTCAAGTTCAAGTGAGTTTATTGTCATGTGTCCCTGATAGGACAATTGAATTCTTGCTTTGCTTCAGCACAACAGAACATAGTAGGCATTGACTACAAAAACAGATCAGTGTGTTCATATACCATTATATAAATATATACACACATGAATAAATAAACTGATAAGTGCAAATAACAGATAATGGGTTATTAATGTTCAGAGTTTTGTCCGAGCCAGGTTTAATAGCCTGATGGCTGTGGGGAAGTAGCTATTCCTGAACCTGGTCGTTGCAGTCTTCAGGCTCCTGTACCTTCTATCTGAAGGTAGCATGGAGATGAGTGTGTGGCCAGGATGGTGTAGGTCTTTGATGATACTGCCAGCCTTTTTGAGGCAGCGACTGTGGTAAATCAACTTGATGGAAGGAAGGTCAGAGCCGATGATGGACTGGGCAGTGCTCACTACTTTTTGTAGTCCTTTCCTCTCCAGGGCACTGAAGTTGCCAAACCAAGCCACAATGCAACCGGTCAGCAAGCTTTCTACTGTGCACCTGTAGAAGTTAGAGAGAGTCCTTCTTGACAAACCAACTCTCCGTAATCTTCTCAGGAAGTATAGGCACTAATGAGCTTTCTTGATAATTGCATCAGTGTTCTCAGACCAGGAAAGATCTTCAGAGACGTGCATGCCCAGGAATTTGAAGCTCTTGACCCTTTCAACCATCGACCCATTGATATAAACGGGACTGTGGTTCCCCATCCTACTCCTTCCAAAGTCCACAATCGGTTCCTTGGTTTTGCTGGTGTTGATGCCAGGTTATTGTGCTGGCACCATATGGATAGTTGCTCGATCTCTCTTCTGTACTCCAACTCATCCCCATCAGTGATATGTCCCACAACAGTTGTGTCATCAGTGAATGTGGTGATGGAGTTCGCGTTGTGACCAGCAACGCAGTCATGAGTATAGAGAGAGTACAGCAGGGGGCTGAGCACACAGCCTTGAGGAGCTCCCGTGCTGATTGTTATCGAGTCTGACACATTTCCACCAATACGAACAGACTGTGGTCTGTGAATGAGGAAGTCGAGGAAGCAGAGGGATGCGCAGAGACCCAGGTCTTCAAGTTTGGTAACAAGCTTGGAGGGGATGATAGTATTAAATGCCGAGCTGTAATCAATGAATAACAGCCTGACATATGAGTTTTTGTTGTCCAAGTGGTCCAGGGCAGAGTGGAGGGCCAGCGAGATCGCATCCACCGTTGATCTGTTCAATACACCCATCACTGTTCAAGTCAATTTCTATTTTCATCCACTGCTGTTATCACCATTACTTTGATATACCTCTGCAATGTGTTTTTGAGATCACTTATTGTTAGCATTTATGATATCTTTGACCAGGGATAACTGTGTATCTATGTGCGTGGACACATATTAATTCTGTTTGACAGTCATGTGGTGTGCCTGCTTTGCAACTACACCATAATAACACTAACTGAAACAACAGTGTCCTTCGAACCTTTGGGCAGGTTCCCAGTTCCATTGATCACCGTGTCTTTGGGTGAGGTCTTGCCAACTGTGGATGTTCCAGGGAGGCACCACGGATATTTAAGTTTGTGTTCGACTTGAATCACTTGACCTGCTGGCAAATCACCTTGTGCCACACAATGCAGTGGGCGAGTTGTTTAAAGATGCCTGGGCAATAACTATAACCTTAGTCCAATTGTTTTAGAAGTAGCTGGATGCATTAAGTTTGATGCAGGGAGTTTGATATAGGGTGAGATTGCTAATTATGGATGGAATGAATGATTAAGGTGGCTGCTTAATGTCTCTAACTTGCTTCTGACCTGGGTAATCGTGGTGGCACATATCCAGGAGAGGGGATTTGGCTCAATTTCAAACAATGGATTTTGGGCTGTGCCTCAATTCGTATTTTTCTTTTTAAACAACAGATTTGTATTACATCTCAAAATTAATGTTTCTCATCTGAGATTTCTGCTTTAATCTCGATACATTAAATAACTTTCAAACATAAAATCAAATCCATATATTGCAAATTTAATTGTCTCGTATTCTGTACATAATCAATTACTTCTTTTAAATGAAGACATTGCAAATGCATGCTAAAATACGGTATATTTGTGAACTAAAAATGCATAAATGTTTAAGGCATCGAATAAGAAGCAGTTTATTTTTGTTCTTTAGCAGTTTTACAGACTTGCACATATGTGCTGAAATCTTGGGTGGAAAAAAACAATGACGCTACTAACACTATGGAGAATATCAAATTGGAAAATTCACCAATTGACAAGTGCACAATTTAATGTGAAAAATCAAAAGGTGTTTGTCTGACCTACCCATTGGTTTTACTTTATTATTACCATCACGTGTTCCAAGATACAATGAAAAATCGTTGCGTGCTATCCAGGCAAATTATACCATATATGTATACATTAGATGATGCATTGAGTCCACATTGATTATTACTCATCCGTTCCCACTAGTTCTTTCTTTTAAAATCTTTTTATTGTTTATTTTTCCAAACAAAACAATAATAAGCCATTTAAAAAAACAGAGCAAATAAAAATAATGATAAACATAACAATGATATTGATACGTAGGGATCAGGATTACATTATAACAGGTATAACCTGATATGAGACCAATGTCAAAATACACATTGAGTATAGACCTCCCGGAGGGAGCGGAGCTATTTGTTTGCTAATGTCGACAACGGAAGTCAACATAATGTTTTTTCCCACCAACAGGTGGGCCACTTGTTACAGTGCCGATAAGTTCGGTCACTGTATTTTCACTTTTACTAGTTTTTTTTATTATCACAATCAGTCACATGTGTGTGTTTTTTATTCAAGGAGAATCGCAAAAGGAATCTACAAATTGAACTTGGTAGGGTAAATGTTCTCCCAATACTTAAAGACCTGAGGTACGGATGCACCGCAAGATACACAGGTATTAAACCTAGTCAAAATGCAAGACAATAAACAAAATAAACTGGGAGGAATCTCATTCTGCAGCTGGAAAATTAGGGGGGTTAACAAACGCATTAAAAGGGGTAAGATTTTAGCTCAGCTGAAAGCATACAACACAGATGTTATTTTTCTTTAAGAAACGCATCTTAAACTTCAAGACCAAGCTAGATTGAGGGCGAACTGGATATGCCAAACTTTTCACTCGTCATATACGTCGAAATCCAGAGGTGCGTCTATCATTAATCGCAAAGGCATACGATTTAAACAGAAAAATACCTTAACAGATAAGGATGGGAGATATTTGATAGTTACCGGTGAGATCCATGCCACCCCAATTACATTGGTAAATATATATGCTCCTAACTTTGACAATCCGCATTTTTTCAATAAAATTTTGAATATAATCGCAGAATATAATTACCAGAATGTTATAATTATTGGAGACTTTAATAGTAAGATTAAACGAGAACTTACCAGTTCGAAGTTTGATCGTTATTTTATGAGGAGTAACGATGAGGGATTACGTGAAGAACCCCGCCTGGCGCTGGAAACGGCATACTTCAAAGCAGCGGCATGAAAAACACAGAACACAAAATAGCCGGAGTAAGATAGTAAGGCTCATCATAGATTTAGAACTACCAGATGATCATTTATTTTATGAGGGTGGGGAGTGGAGGGCACGTAATCCCTCATCGTTACTCCTCATAAAATAACGATCAAACTTCGAACTGGTAAGTTCTCGTTTAATCTTACTATTTTACTTCGGAGTCACGTGAGTGACTACGTGAAGAGTTTGAAGCTTTCTGTGTTTTTCGTGTCATAGAATTTATTCCATACGACAGTACGGCTCATTTAACACAATAATGAGCGAATAACACATTTTCCCCAAACATTGCCTCAAGTTATGTGATAAATTATTTCACATTATAAAAAATGAAAATAATGCCCTTTCCATTTGAAAGGCAAGTTTATCACAAATACCAATTGATATATATATTTTTATGGCATGACAAAGCAACAATTATAGAGAACCGAACATTGCGTGTCTAAATCTGACACCATGACTGGTTCCTTTTTACTTTAACAGTAATCTACAGCCTCCTGCGGCCTTGCATCTTTGCTCGAGTGGCTCATCCTGTGCCATTCCTGTGAATGTATTTTCCTCATTAACAGAGTGATTTTCCACCTTTCAGTGTCTAGTTCCTACTGAATGTATCCAATTTTTAACCATCTAGAAATACATTCCTCTATAACCATCAGTTTTTACTGAACCCAATGTGGTTTTTGTGTGTAATAAGCAGTCTCATTGACACAGAGACTCTTACCTACTGCAACATTTTCATCAATGTTCACACACACACACACACAACTTAAAGCCGGCAGGATATGCTTATAGGTTTACCTTCGTTTCAGGTCTTCTTGGTGTGCTTTGTTTGGTAGATTCATAAACATATATGATAATGCAATTTGTATCCACATGCAATTATAACGTAACATTTGCAATGTTTGCACTCTTATATTGATACTAAAGTTATCAGAATTATTATTTTCAATGTTTAAGTTTTTTGAATCATAGATAGCGTTAGAGTCCATTTGTTAAGGCATTTCAAGATTATTTATCTCCTGCCTTTATATTTTTTTACAATTTTGGACAGATTATATATACATATACACATATATATATATATATCATATATATATATATATATATATATATATATATATATATATATATATATATATATATATATATATATATATATATATATATATATATATATATATATATATATATATATATACACACACACACACATATATATATATATATATATATATATATATATTTATTAACATTTACATATATATCCCTTTCCATATTGGGATATTATGAATGCATCTGATAACTTCTTGGTTAATATATTGTCCGTTTATAAGACGGTAACACTCTGAGCCCTATTATTGGCTCTATCAATTAGATACTTAGAAAATGCAATCCACAAGGAATTCACATATATCTAATATGATAAATAACTTTACTGTATATACAGACCTCCAATTTCTTATAACAAAATATTGTTTTTTAGACTTATTTCTGCAAATTGCAGGTATAACACTTCTTTATACATAATTATTTTATTGATATATTGTTATATTGGTTAACATTCATAGACTTCTTTGACCATCAGCTGTTGTGATGGTCTGGTCAACCTGTAGATAGTCAAATTCATATTTTCATGTCATGGAGGTTTTTTGTACAACAATAAATTACTGCAGGGTTTCTCAAACCTGGAGATCCCAGTGGGTGCAGCAGTATCCAAAGAGCGAAGGGAGACATGCAACGACCTAGGTCGAGACCCCTTTTTTGACTTCAATAAATTGCTGCCATTATGAATCATCACTAGCAGTTCAAAATCACACAATATTTATGAAACCATAAAGGACCCATATTAGGCCACCAAAAATGCCTCTGGCAGTGTCCCGCTACATTTTCATCAGACACGGCCCTATTAACAAAAAATGAGGAACACAAAGAAATATTTTCCTCATGTAATTGGGAGAAAAGCATCCACCTTCACTGCTCTTGGTTTACCCACAAGAAATATTCGAAAGATCGGTGATTTAATCTGTATGCAATCAGATTAATCGTAAGTAATCCATATTAATGACAATATGTTTTTTCTCCAAAATTTGTTATCTTCCGATACCATTGTCTCTTCCTTAGAGATAAACAGGTGGACTAAACTTTAAAATATGCCACATCTGTTTACTTAGATAATCCCATGATTGTTATTTGACTTATCTTGTGAACCACAAGAAACATTTGAAAGATCAGTGATTTAATGTGTATACAACCAGATTAATCGTAAGTAATGCAAAATAATGGCAATATGTTTTCCTCCCAAATTTGACCATTGTTAACATATGCCACAGCCGTGGTATTGTTCATCTTGATACGACATGGACAGTTCCATAATAAAACAATTGATCTTTTAATCCATAACTCCTTATACTTCAACAATTAATACGAATGTTTGGAAAATTTCTTAGGACAAACCATTTATGCTCGCCTGGTATTATTGTCTGCAGTCCGAACAAGAGACATATCAATTATTGTTATAAGAATAGATAATATTCTTATCTTTACCCAAACATTCACAGAAGCTGTACATCATCTGTAACACTTGCTTCAGTTTGCAACAGCTGTTAATCTTATAGTTGAAGCAGTTTATGAACCTTTTTTACATTACTCTAATAATGATAACGTATCATTTGATATTTTGCATAAGCCTCTTCACAAGGCATACATATTCTCATAAGCTTCTGTATTCCTTCTTTTGGAACTTTATTTATTTTTTACCTAATCCTAATGGAGGGACAAAGTATGTCAACAACAATTAGACATATTTGTATCATGGAACAATTTTCCCCCTCTCTTATGGTGCTTGAATTACTTCTAAATTCAGAATAGTAATTTATAAATATTTTATTAATGCCTGAGCATATGCTTTATGTAATGGGTCAGGTCCTTACATCCTCCACCAGGTTTGTAATGGCAGGCACTAATTTGCAGCTGCTCTTATCTCTTCCAATTTAAATGTAATCGAGATAACCCATGACCATGACCTCATTAGTGCAAGTGCTGATCTTTTATCAGTATAATTGTTCCTTCAGTATTGGTTTAACAGCCTTGAACTGATTGATTGTTTGGACAAAGTTTTAACTTGCACAGCTTGACCCACTTTAATTAATTTCAAGCACCTGTAATATTGATTAACACTTTGTTAATCACAACAGTTTTTCCATGTTCTAGATGTTTCCATTTTCTTACACTGTGAAAGTGTAAATATAATGATGTTTTGTATGGTTTATACCATGAAATCTTTACACTGAGGTAATTTTATAATATACATGTACGTATCCCCTTCTTATTAAAATTACTTTTGAGTGCAAACCTGAAATCAATTTTTAAAGTTTTCTTATACAGGTGAACCAATCCTTCCTTAGTTATATTGGTTAACAATCATAATACACCTGTAATTCCCCATAATTGGAGATTTCATGAAGTTATTTTGTAACCAGATGTTTGCACCTTTCCAACGTACTTCAAGCCTTCTTTCCCCAATTATATAGGTTTAGATAAGGCTATGTTTGGTTATACCACTTCTGCCTTTGTTTTGATCCATTATCAAATCTTTCATTGGATCATAGATTTTTCTCCCCAAAGTTTAAAGATCAGTAGTCTCTTTTGTAATTAATATTTTTGATTTATCATGGCAGGTTTATTCTATAATAATCAGGAGTTTAATATCCTGATTTGTATTGATCTGCAAACCTATAGTGCAGATTCGGTAAATTATATATATTTCTTACTATTGAGCTCCACAACTGATGGCAATTTATTTTATTTTGAAAATATTACTTATTTGCACCATTTTGAAATACTTTGAAATTGTATTTCTTATATCTCATATTATTTGAGACATGGATATTTATAAACGTATTTATCGTTGATATTTTAATAAAACATAAAAGTTTTATCGTATTCTTGAAGTTGGTGAGATACCATATAATTAATGTTGGCAGCTAGGTTTTCTTCCATAGCCTCACCACTTCCTTTAGATATAGCAAAATCTTTTGCTATCTCAGGCACATCTGGCCTCACTTTTTTATTTGTGGTGTGCATTCATAATTCACATCACCACTTGCAGGGTCTGTCTTTTGCAGCCCTGATCCACTTGGAATTATATCCAAAGAGACTTCCTCCACCCTTAAACCAGGGTTCAATTCTCAATTTCGCACATAGCCATATTTTGTACATTCAAGCCCCTCAGGGTCTTTTTTGGGCTGTTTGGGTACTGTGACCCTTGTCTCTTTTTATATTTTGGAGTACTTTCTCCATATCGCGATTTTTATTAACTTTTTTAAAGTACAGCCTTTCTGTCTTTTAAAATTCCCTGCCAAAAGTTTGTGGAGCATTTTTACCTCTCTACCGTATTTTTAACGGTATCAGTATCGGAACCGGCCCCGTAATTAATCTCTCGTCCCGATCGCTGGGTATTCCCCTGGGACGTTCTTTTTAAAACTCCGTTATTTTAACAGAGTATATCTGTTCAATTTAAACTTTTAGTTTGTTTTTAAAACCTTTAAAATCCTGGTTTCCACCAGGCACGGAGTTTTCCAGTCCTAAAAAATTTTTTCAACAGCACTTACCTGCCGGTTCCGAACCTACCGCTGTCGAGGAGCTGTCTGTGCAGCTCCTGCTTCTGCCGTCAGCGTCGACGTAATGCCGTTTGCCAGCGCCAGGCTGGGTTCTTCACGTAGTCACTCACGTGACTCCGAAGTAAAATTGTGTTTTAGACCCTTACTTAGATAAATCTAGTCAAAAACAGAGAGGTAATACAAAATCTAAAACTAGCAAACTTTTAAACACATATATAAAAAATACAAATATAACAGATGTTTGGAGGATTGCAAATCCGACAGGCAAGGAATACTCGTTCTATTCATCGGTACACAAGACTTACTCACGTAAAGATTATTTCCTGGTAGACACAAAATTAATTCCGTATACTTTGAATCCAAAATGCCATACAAATACGATTTCAGATCATTCCCCGCTAACTTTTTTTTAATGAAAGGAATGTCACCGTTTTGGAGGAACAACCCTCAATTTTAAAAGACCCACAAGGGAGTATATATCTAAAACAGCAAATGGATTTTTTTTTGTGAAATAAATGGCACGCCAGACACATCACCTACATTATTATGGGAATCTTTCAAAGCATTTATTCGAGGTGTTATAATCTCATACCAAGCTTTTCAGATTAAAAAAAATAAGAACGAACAACGGCAGTTAGAAAAACAAATTATAACAATTGGATATAGATAATGCTAAAGACCCAACTATGGATAAACATAATAAAATATGAATGCTAAAATTTAAATTAAATAAATTACTTTCAGAGAAAGTTATAAGATTATTCCAAATTACAAGACAGGAACAGTTTGAATTTGGGGATAAGCCCCATAAACTTCTGGCACGTCAGTTAAAAAACGAGAAAAAGAACATACGATTTCAAAGATTAAATCAGATAGAGGGGAAGTATTAACATTACCAAATGAAATTAATAAAAGATTTGTGCAATTTTATGAGAATTTGTATACATCCAAAATGACAACGGACACCAATAAAGTTACTGAGTTCTTGGATAATTGCAATCTTCCCAAACTAGAGTTGCAGGAACAAGAGGAACTGGGAGCACAAATCTCAAATAAGGAAATAGAAGAAACAATAATCTCATTAAAAAATGGAAAAACACCAGGTCCTGATGGATTTAGTAATGAATTCTGTAAAAGTTTTTATGACATATTTACTCCATGCCTACAGAAAATGTATACACATGCCTTTAGAGAACAAATACTACCTGATACACTAGCAGAATCTACGATTACATTAATACTTAAGAAAGACAAAGATGTGGAAGAATCCGGATCATTTAGAGCTATTGCGTTGTTAAACACAGATCAAAAATTATTAGCAAAAATATTAGCTAGAAGATAGTACACCAGTAAATTAATACATCCGGATCAAATGGGGTTTATCCCTAAGAGACAATCATTTAATAATTTGAGACGTCTGCAATTATTTCGCTGGACGCAGAGAAAGTATTCAATCAGGTTGAATGGAATTATATGATTAAGGTATTGCAAAAATTTTAACTGGGAGAGAATTTCATTCTATGGATTAAATTATTATATAATAAGCCAACGGCCAGAATATTAACTAATAATATCTTATCTACGAAATTTCAACTGTCAAGGGGTAATAGACAAGGCTGTTCATTATCACCATTGTTATTTGTCCTTATAATTGAACCACTAGCGGAAATAATTAGAACTCCGAATATCCATGGATATAATACAAAATATTCAAACTAAAATATCATTATACGCTGATGATGTAGTTTTGTACATCACAAAACCTCATATCCCTATACCCAATATTTTAATCGAGGATTTTGTATCATTTCCAGGTTACAGAATAAATTGGAATAAAAGTGAAATCATGTCAATAAAACTGAAAGATCCTACACATCTCTTACAGTTTCCTTTTAAAATAGCAAGGGAAATTTTTAAATACTTGGGTATTGAAATCACCAGAAGATATCAAGACATGTTTAATGCAAACTATAACCCTGTACTTAAGAAACTACATCATTTAATTAAATTTTGGAAAATGCTTCCGATGTCCTTAATAGGCTGAATAAACACCATAAAAATGATTTTTCTACCACAAATTCTATACCTGTTCCAATCAATCCCAATATACCTACCCAAAAAGTTTAAAAAAAATTGGACTCAGATATTACAAATTGTATTTGGGATTATAAATTCCATAGAATACAAAGACCACACTTGAATAAATCCAAAGCAGTAGGGGGATTAGCACTCCCTAATTTCATGTATTACTATTGGTCTGTAAATATTAGAAATATGACTCAATTGCTGGATAACTCTCCCCAGCAACCGGAGTGGATTATTATGGAGAAAGAGGACTGCTCCCCTTTTAATATTGGAGCGATCCTTCTTTCACCAATGATGTTGAATAATATAAATGACAACAAAAGTCCAATTATACATAGTACAATCAGAATTTGGAAACAAATAAAATATAACTTAAAATTAAGAAATTTATCTCTCCTATCTCCTATCACTAAAAACCCTCTGATTAAACCCTCAATTATAGATAAAGCATTTATACAATGGGAAAGAGCAGGAATTAAAACTTTGGGAGATTTGTATGAAACGGGAAAACTATTATCATTTAAACAATTACAACTAAAATACAATTTGGGTAACAATCAATATATTAAATATTTCCAAATATGTGATTATCTGAAAAAATATGCACAAGAATTTCACAACATGACATCAGACTTACTGGATGAAGCAATGAATACAAAGGCTGAATCAGCAAATTAAATTTAATATATATACTTAATTTGTTTTCCCAGTCTCTTCTGATACCTTCAGTCGTTGGTATTTCTGCATTTAGGATAATATTATAAGTATAAACATTTCCAAAGAAAGGTTTAATTAACGTAAGATACATATTAATACAATTTAAAATCTTACACAGATTATACTATTCAAAAACTAAATTAAGTAAACTTTTTCCCAACGTCTCACCTATTTGTGTTAAATGCCAGTCTCAAGAAGCTACTACAGCCCACTCATTCGTCTTTTGTACAAAAATTCAACGGTTTTGGATTGAAATCTTTGAAATCTTCACAAAACTGTTTAAAATAAAAATGACACCAAAGGCAGATTGAATTATTTTCAGAATAACAGAAGGTAGCCCTGAATTAAATGTGTTTCAAATGAATCTATTTAGGAAAAAAGCTAATCTTAAAATTCTGGAAAAATGCCCCTATACCAACAGTAAATATGTGGATTTCAACTATGTTTGAAACACTACATCTGGAAGACATGAGACTCCGCCTGGCAGGAAAAACAGATAGTTTCTATCAGACGTGGTCTGCATTTATAGATTTGCTACAAAGATAAGGTGCAAGAGTACCTCAAAAAGGTACTGACATTGGGCCTTAGTAAAGGGGGATGAAAAACTATTGAGTTGGTAAATTCCTTTTGCGTGATGTATACAATATAGTAACAAATATAGGCTTTTCTTTTTTTTTTCTCTCTCTCTTTTCATTTTTCTCTTTTCTGGGGTCTATCCCTTAATCCCCTTTCTCTAACTCCTTGACCAAGGGTTTTTTCTTTCTTCCCTTTGGCACGCTTTTTCACTTTCACAACTCTGTTCACCTACTTCACTCTCTCTGTTTCTATTATTTTTCTTTAAAAGCCTTAAAATTAAGGGGTACAATGATTGTATGTGATGTACACTGATGTATTTACCTCTATTAAATAAAAATATATATTTTTAAAAAGAGTATAGACCTCCCGTTCCCAATGTAAATATAGTTAAATCTTTAATAGAAAACTTATAAATGTTGAAAAAAACACAAAAATAAAAAGTCAAAAAGAAAAGGAAAGATGGAAAAAGGAAACCCCCCCTAAACTAAAAAATAAACTAAAATAATTAATAATAATAAAATAAGACTAAAAATAAAATAAATAAATAAAAACTAAACAAAGCAAAACAAAATCTGAACTAAAAGTTTCAACAATTTAAGTCTGTATGTCATCAAGTCCGTTCCACCATATAGAAGTAAAATAGTTTTTATAATGGTTAAAGAGGAAGCAATTTATATTGTATGAAAGTGTTCAATAAATTTTCCCCAAGTCTTATCAAGCAAGGGTTCTAAATTTAAACATGACATCGTTTTAGAATACCACTGGAGTGTGATCGGAGGGTTGGAGTCTTTCCATTTAAATAAAATAGATCTTCTAGCGATTAATGTGGTAAAAGCAATCAACCGATGGGCGGAATGGGACAAATGAATAGAATCTAACATTGGTAGCCCGAAAAATTGCAGTAATAGGATGAGGTTGTAAATCAATACCTAAGACTACATAAATATCAAGGTCTTTCCAATCCAAAAGTGGGCATATGGGTATCCACTTCAGTGTTACATCTGTCATCTTTTGTCAAAATCTCGAGAACGCCCAATAGTAAAATCTAAGGTTCAGCAATGCCAAACCGCCATTTATTGTGAATTTCTGTAAATGTTTTTTACCTAGTCTGGGATTTTTATTCTGCCATATAAATGAAGAAATTTTGGAGTCTATAATGTCGAAGAAAGATTTGGCAATAAAAATTGGTATTGTCTGAAATAAATACAGAAATTTAGGTAAAATGAACCATTTAATAGCATTGATTTGGCCAATTAGGGAAAAGGACATTGGTGACCATTTAGTAAACTGATGTTTAATATGGTCAATTTAAAATTGGCTTTAAATAATTCCTTGTGTTTCTTGATGATCTTAATACCTAAATAAGTAAAACTTTCGGTAGTCAATCTAAATGGAAACTGACCATAATTCAAAACAAGATTATTTAATGGAAAAAGCTCACTCTTACTAAGATTTAGTTTATAACCAGAAAAATGACTAAATTGATTAAGTAATGCTACTATTGCTGGAATAGATTTCTCAGGGGTAGAAATAAATAATAACAGATCATCTGCGTAAAGAGATAGCTTATGGGGCTTATTCCCGCGGACAATACCAAAAATATTAAGGGATTTCCTAATAGCGGTGGCTAAAGGTTCCAAAGCAACATCAAATAGTAAAGGACAAGGGACAGTCCTGTCTAGTACCTGGAAAGAGCCTGAAAAAAAGGGGATATCTGATTATTAGTAAAAACAGAAGCCTGAGGTATGTGATATATCAACTTGATCCAAGAAATAAATTTTGGACCAATCTTAAATTTTTCAAGTGTATTGAATAAGTAATCCCATACTACTCTATCAAACGCTTTCTCGGCATCGAGTGAGATGACACATTCTGGGGTTTTATTAGACACTGTATATTCAATATTCATTCATCTCCTAATGTTAGAGTATGAATAACAATTTTTAATAAAACCGGTCTGATCTTCAGATAATTTGCGGTAAAATCCTTTCCAATCTCATAGCTAATATCGACATTTAACATTGATATAGGTCCATTGATGACACTTCACTAGGGTCTTTTTATCGAAGCTTCATAAAAAGTTTGTGGTGATCTATTCCTTAAAAGGGCTTCTTTAAATACCTTTCATAGCCATGGAGACATAATTGAAAAATACTTTAAAACTACTGTAAACCCATGGGAGCTTTACCAGAATTCATTGAACAGATTGCTTACACTTTAAAAATAATTGGAATAGGGAGGTATAAATTCCTGAAAGGATTTATTAATTTCGTCATGGTCTACAGTTACTGTAACTTTAGTAATCTGACGCTTGGCCGACACCGCTTTCAATTGATTAGCCACCATGTTTTGGTTTTAAGTAACTGGTTCTCAATCGGTGATACTAATATCAAATCATGTCTCAATTGAAGTTCAGTAGAGCTGGAGCTTTTGAATATTTGTAATAAATTCCTTTAATCTTGTCAGCCAATGTACCTATTTCTTTTTGATTTTGGTTTTTTAATCCCGCGGAGTATGAAATAATTTGTACATGAATATATGCCGTAAAAGCATCCCAGACTACACCATTGGATATTTCTTCAGTAGATTTTGTCAAAAGGTTCCCACTTGTTCTGTGTTATCCCACTTTCGTATCCGCTCCCTATGCAGTGGACAATTTACAGCTTGATTACAGTCTGTGATCACATGGGTTTCCTCCAGGTGTTCCAGTTTCCTCCCACATCCCAAAGATGTGTTGGTTTGTAGGATGTGCAAACTCTCCACAGACTACGTCTCAGGTAAGGATTGAACTCGTGTCACTGGTGTTGTTAGGCGGCAGCTCTACCAGCTGTGCCCCTGTGCCGTTACCTGTTCTTGAATCAGCGTCAAGTGTCAAGAGTGCTTAACTGTCATACATAGCAAAACAGATCAATGCAATTCTTCCTTGGTGGTATATGCTTTCATGCTTTTGTATATTTTGCACTACGGGAGAGGGAAGAAGGGGAACTGACTGGGGTGTGAATGGTCCTTCATTATCTTGGCTGTTTTCCTGAGGCAGTGTGAAGTGTTGATGGAGATAATTGTTGGAAGGAGGTGAAGGAGCAGCTGGTTTGTGAAATGAACTGGGCTGCATTTAGAACTCTTGACATTTTTTTGCAGTCTTTACAGCGTGGAAACAGGCTCTTCTGTCCTCTCAGTCCAAGCCAATCACATTCATACTACTTCCATGTTATTCAGCTCCCTACACATTTTGTATTGACAGGCTGAGCGAATTAAAAATCAGGTAAATGAGATACTTATCCATAAGTTCCACCTTGTTCTCTATTCTGCTTTTTATATATGATTTCAATTTAAAGTCAACTTCCAACTTTATCCTTCCTGATTTAAAATCCCAGTCTGATTGGATTCTGACATCAGGTCAGCCGGCAACATCTTAATGGGTTGCCGAGAGGTGGGCAGTGAGTGCCATGACTTCACCATTCACTGTAAATCCTTTCCCTTGATTTATTTGTTCATGATGTGTTGACACCAATTTTGACGTGAGGAGATTAAAGCAGAGGATTCAGTACAGCCTGACATGGTTATAGTATTAGTTCTGGCACTTATTTGATAAAAGAGAAAATAAGATTTTAAAAAATGAAACCCTTCAATTTACCAATGTTATGTATTATATTTCCATTGGGGTCAGAGAGATATTGACATTTACCAGTGCTTCGAGCAAGTGTATTTCAAGATGCGATGCCTCAGGGAAGTAAAGATCAATTCCATTTTTATAAATATTTAAAGAAGTTTTGGGTTGGCAAAGATTTGCAAACAATTGTACAGTTATTTAATTTATAAACATTTTGCCTGGAGATATAATTCAATCAGAGATATCAATGTTTTATTCTGTACCGGAGGGAGAATATTCTCAATGGCTAAAATGGCAATAATATGAAATGAATATGGGATGTTATGAATTACTAAGTAATTGATTGGATGTTATCAGCAGAAGTAAAATCATGCTACAAAAGTTACAAGATTAGGAAGGGTTGTAAATCATGAGAGTTCACCCTGTGGTCTTCCTGGTTGCTCAACAAGTGAATACGTGACCAGCCATTTGTTAGGCTTGATCCTGTAGTCTGTGCTGAGATGATTGGGCAATAACATGTATTGTAAATTAATCCCAAGCTTTTAAAGCCAGCAACCACCATCCTACCACAACCAGAAAACAGTGTGGTACTACTATCTACATCTTTGCTGATTGGACTTTGCTGGCTCTACGTTATTCCCTTGTACTGCACTTTAAATGTACTGTAATACCCTGTAAATATACTGCACACTGTATGGCTCGATTGTAATATAACCATATAACCAATGCCTTGTACAATTTTAACATTACTTCCCTACTCCTATATTCAATGCTCTGATTTATAAAGGCCAGCACACCAAAGGCTTTCTTTACCACCCTATGCCTACATGCGATTCCACCTTCAGGGAACTATGCACAGTTATTCCTAGATCCCTCTGTTCCACAGCATTCCTCAATTCCCTACCATTTACCATGTACGTCCTATTTTGATTTGTCCTGCCAAGATGTAGCACTTCACACTTATCAGCATTAAACTCCATCTGCCATCTTTCAGCCCACTTTTCCAAATGGCCCAAATCTCTCTGTAGACTTTGAGAATCTACTTCATTATCCACAATACCACCTATCTTAGTATCATCTGCATACTTACTTATCCAATTTTCCACCCCATCATCCAGATCATTGATGTACATGACAAACAACAGTGGACCCAACACAGATCCCTGAGGCACCCCACTGGTCACCGGCTTCCAACCTGACAAACAGCCATCCACCATTACTCTCTGACATCTCCCATTCAGCCACTGTTGAATCCATCTTGCTACTCCGCCATTAACACCCAAAGATTGAACCTTCTGAACCAACCTTCCATGGGGAACCTTGTCAAAGGCCTTACTGAAATCCATATAGACAACATCCACTGCTTTACCCTCATCAATTTCCCTAGTTACCGCTTCAAAAAATTCAAGAAGGTTCAAGAAGGTAATCATGTATCGTTTTTTCTGCTGACTGGATAGCACGCAACAAAAGCTTTGCACTGTACCTGCACACACTGTACACTGCACACATGACAATAAACTCAACTCAACTTAACTAAACTAAACGATTCCTTCTCCTGGTATCCTTCCAGTGACCGCTGGCTGAAAACACAGGAATAATGTGAGCATATGTCACTATTAGCTCTGTTTCTGTAGTGGCATTTTTTGTATCCGAGTCAGAGAAAATGGGGTCACAAATTATTTTGGAGGTTTCATTTCAGGAAATAAAATGATGGAGAGGCAGGCTGTTGAAGGCATTTGTTCTGATTAGCATTTTCAACCCATGCCTAATCTGGCTGTCTAAGTGGAAATACAATTGCAATGACACTGTTAAAGAAGGACAAAGGAGGTGGCCAGACCAATATTTGTTCCTCATTCACCAGCACTAAAATCAATTCCTGCACGATAACCATTTCCTTTTTATAATAGATCGTAGATAGAAACATAGAAAATAGGTGCAGAAGGAGGCTATTCGGCCCTTCGAGCCAGCACCGCCATTCATTGTGATCAAAGCTGATCATCCACAATTAGTAACCCGTGACTGCCTTCTCCCCATATCCCTTGATAATCTGTATTTACTGCATTGACAGTATGAGTACTTTCCAAGAATTAGTGCTGCCTTTACAGAAGTGCCTCAGCTGCTTTCGTTAAAAGATCTGGGGTTTATGATACTCTGCAGTGTAAGAACTGCAGAGCCTCACATCACAGGGAAGCCATAAACTCCTTTTTAGCACTACCACATCTAATTATTCAACTCATAGTCCTTTATGCAGACTATAAAAATGATGGGTAGTCTTATTACTGAACAAATGCACAGTAAATTTTCACTGTTCGGAGACTGCATTTTGGAAAATTCTCAAACTAGTCTTGCTTTATGCAGCACAATAGTAGTACAGACGGAAGTTAAAGAGAATTAGTGAATAAATGTGTAAATGTTGATGCATTGCCTCAGTAGCTCGAATTTTTAATTTTTAAATAAAACCAGAAAATTCTGGATTTTGTAGCACAATTTATATGGATATCGGTATTGGTTTCTTACTGTCATGTGTACAGTAAAATAGTGAGATTAAATGAGAACATACCAGTTCGAGGTTTGATCTGTATTTTATGAGGAGTTACGATGAGGGATTACGTGAAGATCCCGTCCAGCACGCATGCGCGACATTCTTCAAAGCAGCGGTGTGGATTCACAGAAAAAACACAATTGAAATAAATATAGTAAAGAAAAAATAAGAACTTAATTACCAGTTGATCTGTATAATAGAGGGTGGGAGCGGAGGGCACGTAATCCCTCATCGTAACACCTCATAAAATACAGATCAAACCTCGTAACTCCTCATAAAATACAGATCAAACCTCGAACTGGTAAGTTCTCATTTAATCTCACTATTTTATTTTGGAGTCAAGTGAGTGACTACTTGAAGACTTCAAAGCTCTGTGATTCTGAACCGTGTACCAGCTCATGCTTCACTCACTGCCTGAAGACCTTAGAGGGAGGAAGTATGTTATCACAATCTACAATAACCTGTTTGTGAACAAAAAAGGTTTATTAATGACAACAAAAAACAGAGAGCTCCCCCGGGCTTAAATTAAATATTATCTGCAGACTCTAAAATTCTGTCTGCAAATGTAGCAGGTTCCGCCAGCGGCTTATTATAAAACCTTTGAAAAGTTCTTTCCGGGGACCATCCTGCTCTGGCCAGAATATGGTCCATAGGCACGTCCATTCGCCTAGCCGCCGACGTAGATACAGCCCTGGTGGAGTGAGATTTGTAAACATTAGTATTGACTCCCGCAGACTTAAGCACCTGCTTGAGCCACTTTGAAATGGTTTGGCTCATCACCTGACCATGAGGCTTCTTGTGGCTTATCCATAAGGTTTTTTTCTCTCCCTCTTAAGTTGTATGTTGTGTCTATGTAATTTGCGAGATGGGTCTTGGCACACAGCCGTGGTTCAGATGAATATGCCCGGAACTCCATGACTGGAGGCATGGTACCTGGTCTAGTTTGTTTGACCAGTCCCTGAATATGGAATGTGAAACAATCCAATGACTCTGTCATGCTGTCCAGCCTCAGAAGGTGGAGGGACTGTGCCCTTTGAGCTGACACTAGTGCCCTGAGCATGACTGATTTCAGAGTAAGTTGTTCCAGCGTGAGTGACCTGGGTGGTGGCCATCCCCTAAGGTACGTCAGCACAATGCTGACATCCCAGATCTGAGTGTACCTTGGTCTGGGGGAATTAGTGTTAAAAATGCCCCTCATGATTTTGACCACTAGTGGATGGGACCCCAAAGCCTGTTGGCCTGCTACTGGAACCAAATAAGCTGACAACGCACTCCTGGCTGTATTGATGGCGCTGTAGCTGAGTCCTTCCCGATGTAATCCAACCAGGAACTCCACAACACTGGTGGCTGTAGCTGTTGAGTAGGTAGTTCCTGTTTTGGAGCAATACCGTTCCCATTTTCTTATGTTGGTCAGGTGTTGTCTCCTGGTGGACTCCCGGTGGGATGCGGTCATCATGTTGATGGCATCCTCAGACAGTCCCAGGCCCAGTAGAGGTCTTTTTAGAATCTGCAAGCCAGGAGATTGACTCTGTCATGGCACGAGTGACTAATGCCTGACACTGGGTGGATTAATAATTCTGGACTGCTGGGGAATTCCAATGGTGTTTCGACAGCCATGTCGAGGGCCACTGGGAACCATGGCTGTGTAGGCCAGTCGGGTATTATCAAGATTCCTGAAGCGGAATCCAATTGAATCTTGCGTAATACCCGACTGATGAGGCAGAAGGGAGGAAAAGCATAAAAGAACATTTTCCCCCAATGCAGCGTGAATGCATCAACTGCTGCTGCCTCAAGGTCTGGTTCCCAAGTGACATACGTTGGTACCTGGTGATTCAGCCTGATAACCAAATATGTCTTTCGACACACCATTGCCAGATTAGGTTGACCAAATTGTCACACAATATCGACTTTACACCACCCATTTGGTTGATATAAGCCACCACCGTGGTATTATCTAATTGCAACCGGACATGCGCATGATGCGTATTAGATGAATATGCTTTTAAACCATAAAACACACCCAACATTTCTAAGTAGTTGATACCCCGTGTCTGTAGGCAAGATGATTCAGAATTAGTCCATCTGCCCCCTGTGCTGGATTGCATGTTAGTTGCTCCCCAGCCCAAAGCACTGGCATCCGTTTGAATGGTTAATACTGGGTTGGTGATTATTATGGGACTGGAACTGAGCCTAACGTTCCTTGTCCACCATTGTAACTCTGGAATGGATTCAGCAGTTAAATTCATAACTCGGTCAAAGTGACCTGAGTTTTGCTTTAGTGCGTGCACTATTACTCTTTGCAAATTTTGATAGTGCAAAGGCCCAAATTGTACAGCTGGAAAAGCTGCTACCATTTTACCAATAACTCTGGCTACCTGCCGTATAGTTGACTGATGTTTATCCATTAGTTCACTGCAAGATAGTGCCAATTCTGATGCTTTCCCCTTCGGCAGAGTTACAATCATGCAAACAGTATCAATCGTAAATCCAAGATAGTCCATGGTAGTGGATGGTGTAAAATTGGATTTATCTGGATGTATGACAAACCCCAAAGTTTCAAACAAATGTTTGGTGGCTGCTACTGCCAAAATAGCTGTCTCCAAGGGTTTCCCTACTATTAAAATATCGTCTAAGTACGCCATGACTATATGCTTTTGTTTCCTCAATAATGCCAAAGCGTATTAAGATTTTAGTGAACAACCTTGGAGCAGAGGTTAGTCCATTTGATAAGGCTTTAAATTGCCACAGCTGTTTCATCCAGATAAACTTTAAGTATTTACGATGCTCCTTGTGTATGGGTACTGAGTAGTAGGCATCTTTTAAATCAATGCTTGCTAGAAAGTAACCTCTAGAAATCAATAGTCTGGCTGTTTTAAAAGTTTTCATCTTAAAATGTATATACTTAACAGACTCGTTTAAAGTAGTTAAGTCAATGATTATGCGACATCCAACATCTTTTTTAGTTTTAGTGAAAATATTAGACACAAATTCCAAAGGTTCAAGTTTTGTTCTTTCAATGACACCTTTTGCTAGTAGCCTCATCAGTTCAGCTTGACCCTCTTGTTTCTCTTTGACTGAGAGGGTGAATACCCTTTGGGGTATATGCTGAACTGGCGGAATGTTTTCATGAACAAAGTCAATTTTATAGCCATGAATGCTGCTGGTATATATACTTGTCATTAGTGATGGATTCCCATGCATCCAAAAACAAGTGCAATCTTCCCCCTGTTAGTATAGAGCCCCTACTGCTCATATGCTGAGAGGAACCAGACCCACCTACCTCCATGGTTACTGGTGCTTCTTCTGCCTCTTCGCTGGATGATGAGGTCTCTGCTGGGCTGTAGAGGGCTGCTGTTGATGTTGATGTTGATGTTGATGTTGTTGGGGGTGGCACATTTTCCATGGGGTTCGCTCTGGGCCCTGGCCTAAAAAAGGCTTACAGGGAATGGTTGTGGACCCCGAGCTTTCACCAGTCGCATATGGTGGTCGACGACTGGTGGACGCCGTGGGGTACTGCCGCCTGGGTTTGTTAGGTCTGCTCGGTCCCAAACCTTCCGTAAATTGTTTATCTCATATTGAGTGGTGCACAGCAGAGCTAATGTGTCTTGCTGATTTGTGGAGATGTCCACACCATCAATGGACCGAGCATATGATGTTATTCCTGCAGTCAGGAGTTTAAGGATTTTCTGGAGCTTCAACTCCAGGTTCCTGATGTTCTGCCCCAAATGTCCCCAAATTTGGCTGTTTCCAGCTGGTACATTCAGTGATGTACAATTCTCTGGGGCTGTATATTGTTCAAGAGCCTCATTGACCACCTGTTCTTGTAGGGGTTTTGAGGACAGGTGGTCAATGCTGGCTGCAAGTTTCGGCTCTAAAGGCCGACCCGCTTGTGGAATGACCACATAGCGGTGGACCACACCCAGCAGCTCTTCCTGATCCTGTACACCCTGCGTACTCCGGACATCTTCAGCCAGCAACCCCTCTTCTTGACCAGCCCAGACCTGGTCGCCAATGCTGCCTTCAAAAGAAGGTGAAGCAATGGTCAGTGCAGTAATGGGCACTGTGGGAGTGCCTGAGCTCCCTTGGCGAGTCTGCTGCTGCTCTCTCAGCAGATCACACTGGAGCAATTGCTCCATTAGCCGTTCCATTTGGCTTAGGCGGCTGCCTTTGCCGCTCTTGAGCGGTGAGGCATCTTCATCCGAATCATCAGATACTACCGCCCGGTTCTGGCTGCAGGTACCTCCAGCCCGCTGCTCGGGCTGCACTAGCGGTGCTGGGCTCGGCTTGGTAGTCAATCCTGCCGCCTCTTGCCCCCCCTCCAAAGAACATTCCTCAATGGAAGACGAACGGGGGCGAGCTGCAGATTTCTTCCCTCTGGTCTTGCTCATTCTCCTGGAACATAAAGCAGACCACAGAGAAAATACACATGGCCACGGTAAAACTTACTTGTAGGCCCGACTTTTCAATTTGTAGCGGGAGCGCCTTGAACTCCCATTCGTTGTGGGTGCACTGCACGAACGCTAATGTCGCGCATGCGTGCTGGACGGGGTCTTCACGTAGTCACTCACGTGACTCCGAAATAAAATGTATTTTATGCATGCTATCCATCAAATCATCCCATCACTGACTACAATCAAGGTATATACAAACACACCAGGTAGTGCAAATAGAAGGATACCAGATTACAGAATATAGTGTCAGAGCATTAATTATGGGCCTGTCCCACTTACGCGAGTTTTTCGGCGACTGCCGGCACCCGTCATAGGTCGTTGCAGGTCGCCGAAAATTTTCAACATATTGAAAATTCCGCAGCGACCACGACCAGAAAGACACTACAACTCTTTGGACGACTGAGGAGACTACTCACGACCATACAGGCGACACCCTGGCGACCATGTCACGGGGTGAAACCTGTATGGTCATGTGTAGTCGCCCAAAGAGTCGTACCTTGTTCTGGTCAACGCTGGATTTTCAACATGTTGAACATTTTCAGTGACCTGCTGCAACTATGACGGGTGCCGGCAAGTCGCAGAACAAATTGCGTAAGTGGGACAGGCCCATTACAGGCAAAAGGTCCATGGTCTGCAAATGAGGTGGACGGTAAGATTGGGACTACATCCCAGATTATGGAGGACTGTTCAGTAGTCTGATAATAGTGGGGAAGAAGCTATTTCAGAATCTGGTAGGATGCATTTTGATGCTTTTGTATTCTTTGCCCAACAGGAGAGGGGAGAAGAGGGCGTGAGCTGGCTGAAAAAGGTCCTTAACTATGTTAGTTGTTTTCCTGAGGCAGTGTGGACTGTAGATGGGGTCGATGGTGGGGTGGCTGGTCTGTGTGATGGATTGGGTTACATCCACACCTCTCTGCAGTTTCTTGGGCATAGCTATTGCCAAACCAATCTATGCTGCATCCCAATAGGATGCTTTCTATGGCGCATCTGCAGAATTTTCTAAGAGTCATTACAGACACATCAACTTCCATAGTCTTTTGAGGTAGAAGTGTTGAATGTGCTTTTGTGGCTGTATTGTTAATTATTACTGACCTTTACATCTAGGAACTTGAATCTCTTAACCATCTCTTCTTCAGCACCATCGATGCTGATTGGGGCATGTACTTCACCTCGCTTGCTGAAGTGAACAGCTAGCTCCTTTTTCTTGTTGGTATTGAGGGAAAGATTGTTGCCTTAATACCATGTTACTAAACTCTCTATCTGCTTCCTGTCCTCTGTCTCATCTTGAGATCTGAACCACCTCAGTGGTGTCATCTGTAACTGTATAAATGGAGGTAGTGCAAGATCTGGCCATGGAGACTTGAATGTGTAGGGTGGACAGTAAGGGACTGAAGATGCATCCTTTTGGGACTCCAGTGTTGAGAATTATCGTCGAGGATATTTTGTCATCTATCCTCATTGGTTGTAGTTTATAGGTCAGGAGGTCAAGGATTCAGTGGCAGCGGGTGTGCTGACTCCCAGGTCCAGGAGTTTGGTTGGGAAAATGGTGTTAAAGGTGGAACTATATTGAATGGTTAGGCTGACTTAGGTGTCTGACTTAGGTGTCTGACTTAGGTGTCTGACTTAGCAGTCTCACGTAGGTGTCTTTGTTCTCTAGGTATTCCAGAGTGTAGGACCAGGGAGATAGTGCCTGCTGTAAACATGTTGAGACAGTAGGCAAAATACATTGGACCAATGTTTTCTGGGCTGCTGCAGTTAATGTGTATCAAGACCAGCCTCTTGAAGCACTTCATGATGGTGGCTGTCAGAGCCACTGGATGGTAGTCAGTCACGCACACTACTTTGCTTTGCTTTGGCACCGGATTGATAGTAGTCTTCTTAAAGAAGTTGGGGACCTCAGAAAGCAGAATCGAGAGGTTAAACATGCACATAAATACAGCTGCCAGCTGGTCTGCACAGGTCCTGAGAATGTGCCTGGAATCTCCATCCAGGCCAGTTGTTTTCTACAAGGTTTATTCTCAGGAAGGCCAATCTGACATCTGCAGCGGTGACCATGGGTACTGGTGCACCAGAGGTTGACTGGGTGGAGAATGTCATCCAACGACCTGCAGTTCAAGTGAGCATAGAATGCATTGAGGGTGTCAAGGAGAGACTTGTTGGTGCCAGTGATACTGCCCTACTTCACTTTGTAGCCTGTTATAGCATGCCAGCTTTACCACAATCGACACTTCTCCGTGTGGCTTTCGGAGCTTGGTCCAAAATACCTTCTTGGCATCCTTGATGGCTTTGCAAAGGTTGTAAATACATTTTTTGCACTGTTTGGGATCATTTGACTTGAACACATCTGACTTTGGCTTCACCTGTGATTGGATCTCAGAGTTCACCTTGTTAAGAAACTCTTGCACGGTCATTTTTGCTTTTGATTTGAAGCCAAGTTTATAACATCTACAACATTTTGTCTTCTATTGTTTGGACTAACAAATTCTTCTTCAGAACTTTTTAACACAGCCTCCATTTTCTTCTTGAAGGTTTGACGTGAAATTGTTTTCAACCCCATGCCTGTTCTGACGATGCTGGGTTACAAGACAAATCCCTGTGTATTTCATTAGAATGCGCTCATGTGAAAGTTGGGTGGAGAGGAATGAATATGATTTTAAATCCTTGCAGGTCTTAAAAAGAACAATAAATGTCTTCAGTATATATGGCACATGGGACCGAAGAGATGGGGGGGGAAAGCCAGAACAGTAAACTGAATCTAGGATTTGTTAGTATGGCGAGTTAGACATGAAAGGTCAAGTGGCCCACCCTTGTAATAGAGATATAGTCATAGAGTGTGGAAACAGGCCCTTCGGCCTAACTTGCCTACACCGGCCAACATGTCCAAGCTACACTAGTCCCACCTGCCCTCGTTTGGACCATATCCCTCCAAACCTGTCCTTGTACCTGTGTAACTGTTTCTTAAAATGGTGGGATAATCCTTGCCTCAACTATCTGGCAGCTTGTTCCATACATGCACCACACTTTGTGGGAAAAAGTTACTCCTTAGTTTCCTATTAAATCTTTTCCATTTCACCTTGAACCTATGTCCCCTGGTCCGCGATTCACCTACTCTGGGCAAGAGACAGTGCATCCACCAGATAGACAATAGACAATAGACTATAGACAATAGACAATACGTGCAGGTGTAGGCCTCATAAAATAAAGATCAACCTTCGAACTTGGTAAGTTCTCGTTTAATCTTACTATTTTACTTCGGAGTCACGTGAGTGACTTCATGAAGATTTCAAAGCTCTGTGATTTCACGCCCTGGACAACGTCCATGCTATCACACTGCCGCAATCCTGATGGAGGAAGGCTGTTAATGCAGTTCAGTCGAAGCAGGCTGAAAAATAATGCATATTTATTAAACAAATACTAATAAACAAATAACCCCTAACTCGGGGACAAACATTCATTGAGCGGCTCCCAGCACAGCTTCTGCAAATGTTGCGGGGGCGACCAGTGGTTTATTGTAGAACCTTTGGAAGGTTGCTTCACTGGCCCAGCCCGCGGTGGCGAGGATGTGGTCCATGGGCACCTTCATGGCCCTCGCTGCTGATGTGGATGCAGCCCTAGTAGAATGAGATTTAAAAATGTTAGTAGCAACTCCTGCTGCACCCAACACCGCCCTGAGCCACCTGGCGATAGTCTGCACACCCGGTGATGCGGAGGTTTGTGGCTGATGAGGAGCCCCTGCTCCTTCTTCCTGATGGTTCGTGTAATTTGGATGTAGTGGTGGAGATGGGCGACTATGCAGAGGGTGGCATCAGTGGGGTACGCCCGAAACTCCAACTGCAGCCCATGAGCCCCAGGCCTGTGCTGCTTCAATAAGTCCTGGACAAAGAAATTCACCTGTGTAGGGGTGGAGACCATGCTATCCAGCCGCAGCTTTTGTAATGCCTGGACTCGTTGAGCTGTAGTCAGTGCCATCAGCATCACCACTTTGAGGGTGAGCTGTTTGAGTGGTAACTCGGTCAATGGAGACCAGCTCCTCAGGAGGGTCAGAACGATCCCTACGTCCCAGGTGAATTTGTATCTGGGCCGTGGAGGGTTGGTGTTAAACACTCCCCTCATGAATTTAGCCACCAGGTGGTTGGAGCCTATACCTATGTCCAGGTATGAGGATAGTGCACTCCTGGCGCTGTTGATGGCACTGTAGCTAAGGCCACCATAGAAATGAAGGCCCGTTAGGAATTCCAGGACATCAGGGATTGTTGCCGTGTTGGTAGTCATGTTGGTACGAGAGCAGAATGCCTCCCACTTCCTGATCTGTGTGAGGTACTGCCTCCGGGTTGATACTCGGCATGATGCTGAGATGAGTTCCATGGCTCGTGGTGAGATGCCCGCCTTGACGAGTGGTCTTTTTAGAACCTGCAGGCCAACAAGTTTAGGTGACCATGGCAGGGGTGACAGTCCCCCGGAATGGGTTGAGTAATTAATTTGGGGTGTTTCCCAAACGGAAGCCATGGCTGTTTCAAAATTTTAAGGACCATCGGGTACCATGGCTGTGTAGGCCAGTCGGGAATGATCAATATGCCAGTTGCAGTTTAATTTTCTGCAATACCCGACTGATGAGGCAAAATGGGGGAAATGCGTAGCAAAACCATTTCCCCCAATGGATAGAAAACGCATCCATTGCTATTGCCCCAGGGTTCTGGTACCAAGACACATATGTTTATCTGATGTCCACCACAACTGGACATGGTGTCAGTTGCACCCCAGCCTTATGCGCTTGCGTCAGTCTGTGGCACGGCGGATGGGTTGCTTACTATGATGGGTCTGTGACACTCGCTAATATTGTCAATCCACCATTGTAGCTCGGCTCTAGCCTTTTGTGGTAATCAGATTGGTCGATCAAAGTGGCCAGCATTTGCTTTTAATGCTGCAATCTTTGTTCTTTGTAAATTTTGATAATGTAATGGGCCGAATCGCGCAACTGAGAATGTAGCTACCAGCTTCCCAATTACTTTTGCCATTTGCCAGATGGTCGGAACCCTGGCGCAAGCAAGGCTGTGGCACGCTTCTTTTATAGCGATAGCTTTGTTGGTTGGGATAGTGATCATCATTAAGGTTGTGTCAAGGGTGAAACCCAGGTAATCCATAATTTGAGAGGGGTGCAGTTTAGATTTGTCTGGATGGGTTACAAATCCTAGCTTCTCGAATAAAGATTTAGTCGCTGTAACTGCCTGTGTAGCCAATTGGAGAGTCTGACCCACGATAAGGATATCATCTAAATATGCCATGACAATGTAATTTTGTTGTCGGAGGAGGGCCAATATAGGTTTCACTAATTTGGTAAATAGTCTGGGGGCTGTGGTGAGCCCATTAGGCAATGCTTTGTATTCCCACAACTGTTCCTTCCAGACAAATTTCAGAAACTTTCTGTGCGATTCAGTGATGGGCACTGTATAGTATGCATCTTTTAAATCGATGCAGGCCATAAAGTACCCCGGGTAAAGCATCTGCTTGGCTGTTTCAAAGGTATCCATTTTAAAGTGGGTATATTGTACAAAAGTGTTCAGCTCAGTTAGGTCTATAATAATCCGACACCCCTCTTTTTTGGTTTTGGTGAAGATGTTGGACACAAACTCAAGGGGTTCATGCGTTGTTTTCACAATCACACCTTTTGCTGCGAGCCGTAAGATTTCGGCATGTCCTGCATTAACCTCATTTTGAGAGAATATAAATTTTCGAAGAGGCGAATGCTGGGTAGGGGGAAATTGACCATCAATGAATTCTATGACATAACCTTGAACATTTTGTAGAATAAATTTGTCAGTGGTGATAGTGTCCCAAACTCCCCGAAAGGCCCCCAATCGTCCCCCAATTTGTGCAGGAAGAGATGCTACTGTCTGAGAGGAACCAGACCCCCTTACCTCCATGGTTAACGGTGGGTCCTGGCGTATGGCATTTTAGGTGGACGTTGCAGAGGTTGTCGGGATGGCGGCCGCATCTTCCATGCGGGCCGCTGTAGGCCTTGCCCTAAAAAAGGCCGCTGTGGTTGGGGAAGTGGAGGGGGATAGGTCCTTGGCGTCCTATCCGGCTGGCGCGGTTTCCAGGTAGTATATGGTTGTTGACGGTGATGTGGGTGGGGTTTAGTCGGGGGAGGTTTCATAAGGCCCGCTGTCTTGGCCTCCTCGTCTAATTCCTTGACTTGTTTGGAAAGATCTGTTCCAAACAGTTGATGAGGTGGTGGAGCGGTAGATGGTCGGCACAACCCCGCAAATTTGGGGTTGAGAGTGGGCTTAATGGAGCTCTTGCGCAGGCAGTTTATTTCGAACTGGGCATTGCATAAGAGTGCCAGAGCATCCTGCTGCTCGCTGGACACTTTGTCCCCATCGAGGGTCCTGGCATACGCCGTAATGCCCGTGGAGAGGAGCTTCAGGATACGCTGGAGACGGACATCCTGCATCTTGGTGGCCGTGCTCAAATGTCCTGAGATCTGAGCATTGACCACATTGAGCATAGGAACACTGAGGTTGATGCAGTTCTCAGGTGGTTTGATTTTCTCCATTGTCTCATTAAGTACCTGACCCTGATGTTGGTGAGTGGTCAGGTAATTAATGGTGCCCGCCAGTTTGTGGTGCAGGGGTTCCCCAGTGTGTGTGGCCGTGGCAAACTTGCCCACCACGTCCAGCATATCCTCCTCGTGCTGTGGCTCTGCGGTCTCCGGCAGTCCCGGGTCGTCTTCGAAAACAGCGGCCGGGCAACTGCTGGCACTCCTGGCTGGTGAAGACGAGAGGCTGAGTGGACTCCTGGCGTGGCTTGTAGAGGCCCGCGAGTCCCGTTCATCCCGGTCCCTGTTCCGCTGGAGGAGTTGCTCCACTAAGAGCTCCAACCGCTCAATGCGACTGTCCCTGCTATGTGCAGCGGACAAGCCGACTTCCCCAGGCCCTGCGATATCACTGGGGCTTCCAGCATCGGACCACACCTCCGTAAAGGTGCAGACTAGGGTCCGATGGCAGGTCGTCGTGGTCTACCACCCGTGTAGGCTCATACGACTCCCGCACGGACTCTCCGCTGGTCTGTCTTCTTCCAGACTGTGGCGGCCCACCTGCCTGGTACGAAGGCAGGTGAGTTGGATCGGCGCCGGCCCCCGGAACCTGGCTCCCCGGAGTCCGTGCAGGCTCACCTCCACTGTCGCCCAATGCGTTCTGCGTGGAGGCGCATGGTCGGCAGCTGCCAGAGCTAAGCTGACCGACCGTCTACTGCTGCCACCACCGCCCTTGACCGCAGCCTGACGGGGTGTTTTGCCGGCAGCACCTGCTCCTGCAGGGCTGCTCGATGCAGCAGTAGTTCTGCCAGACTGCCCTACAGCAGATATCCCTGGCAGTTGTACGTGGCGGAGTGCGGCTGCTGGGCTCCCCTGTAGCGCAGCCGTTCCCCGGCCCAGACCCTGTGGGTCTACTGGAACTCGGGGTGAGGTCGCTGGCGACGAGCGAAGCTCCTTTCCACATACCTGTTTGCTCCCCCTCTTCCTGGGGGATGGGGGCACGAAGTCTGGGTCAGCAGGCTCCATTCCGGTGCGGTGAACCATTCAGGTGATAAGTCGGGTGCTGGTGTAACGGGAGTGCCCGACTTCCGCATTCTTACCCCCGACCGTCCCGAAGCTGCCGGTGGTGCTTGCAGCTCCGGTGACAAAGGCCGCTGGCTAGTCGATGCCCCGCGGCTCCTGGATAGCGTTGCCTTCCTTTTCCCTTTATCCATCCTGTTGGAATAAGGTTAGTTACTTACCTGACGGCCTTTTGAAGGAGCTGGTGGAGAGAGCGCACTCCCCACCCCCCCAGCTTGTCGAGGGAAATGCGCGCGACGATATGTCGCGCATGCGTACTGGCGGGGTCTTCACGAAGTCACTCACGTGACTCCGAAGTAAAATTCCACAGACTCACCACTGTGTGAGAAAAAGTGTTTCCTCGTCTCCATTCTAAATGGCCTACTCCTTATTCTCAACTGTGGACCCTGGTTCTGGACTCCCCCAACATCGGGAACATGTTTCCTGCCTCTAGTGTGTCCAAGCCCTTAACAATCTTTTATGTTTCAATGAGATCCCCATTTCCTATTCTATTCCTCTCATGATTTTATACACCTCTATGAGATCACCCCTCATACTACTGCGCTCCACGGAATGGAGTCCGGCCTACTCAACCTCTCCCTATAGCTCAGACCCTCTAGCCCTGGCAGCATCCTCGTAAATCTTCTCTGTACCCTTTCCTGTTCATTTCTCTATGCTTCTATGTTTATAATTTCTGCCCATGGAAGCAATATTTGCGCATATTTGACACGGCAGTTTTAATAACCTGCAATCTTTCACCATTTGCAATTTATAATGTGATGTGTCAGGAAAACACATTCAAACAAATAAAAAGTACACGGCAGGTTTCAATTAAGCAAAATTAAAAATAAATCAGAACAATTATCAATAAATTGACTTTCTTTTAGTAATTGGAGGGTATTGTGAATGATGGACATGGTATTGGGTGGAAGGATGAATAAACAATTAAACATTTCTAAAGGGGTTCTGAAGGTCTAAAGCACTTGGTTGATTCAGGTATTCGTTTTCTATTAAAACATAAATCAGAAATTAGAAATGTGAAAGGAATAAATGTAGTCTTGTGATGTGTCTGAGCCATCACCAAGACCAATTACATTCACCTGCATAATATAATTTAACTTCATCTCTGTCTATTTTACTTCGGAGTCACATGAGTGACTACGTGAAAAAGCCCCGCCAGAGCGCATGCTTGTCATTACGTCAGACGCATTGGCAAGCACCGGACTGGCGGGGCAACGCTCCTGCCGGCGGTAAGTTTCAACCTAGAAGGTAAGTGTTTTTACTTACCAGCATTGTCTGTTCGAGCAGGAGCCTCTCTTCACAGAGGTTTCCTGCCGGATTTATCGGAGGTCCGATGCCTAAGCCGGCTATGGGCTGCGGGGGAACCCTGGTCCGACCGCTGAAGCGGATAGCCGGCAAAGATCGGGTTTCCAGATAACAGCCGCTGACAAAGCAGTCAGTGGCTTCCAGCCTGCGGGGTTGCCGTTTAACTAATGCTAGAGTCGCTGACAGTAGGTCAGCGACTCACAGACACGTTGCCCCAGGCATGGAGTAAAATTGGAGGGAGAGAGAACTTGAGCAGCCCTATTAGAACTCGGGTGAGTCGGGCTGCAAGGGTTCCTCTTCGATAATATGGGTATTTTCACCCTTTACAAATTCACACTACCAAATTAGTGAGACTCCACTATAATAGCGCGGGCCTATGGGACAGGCCACGCCAGCAGCGCCTGGAACAGGGCTGTTTCCTGTGTCAAAGCGGCAGCCTTCGGGAGAGCCGCGCCAGCAGCGCCTAGGACAGGGCTGCTTCATGTGTGAATGCGCCGGCCCACGGGAGAGCCGCGCCAGCAGCGCCTAGGACAGGGCTGCTTCATGTGTGAATGCGCCGGCCCACGGGAGAGCCGCGCCAGCAGCGCCTAGGACAGGGCTGCTCAAGGTCTCCCTGCTGGAGGGGGAGACTAGGACGGGTCAGTGTGCTACTGACGCCAAATCTATCTCAGCGATGGCCTACGGGAGAGCTGCACCAGCAGCACCTGGGATAGGGCTGCATCATGTGTAAAAGTGCCGGCCTACGGGAGAGCAGCGCTAACATCGCCTAGGAGAGGGCTGCTCAAGGTCCCCCTGTGGCAAAGGGCAGACCAGTTTGGGTCAATGTGTTGCTGACACCAAACTTTTCGCAGCGTAGGCCTACGGGAGAGCCACTCCACAAGCACCTGTTGACAGGGCTATGCGTATGACCTCCCGTAAGCAGGAGCCAGGAGAGCCAGGGCAGTATAAATCTGACCCTGAAGTGGTGACCTCCTGTGAGCATCAGCCGGGAGAGCCAGGGCAGTAGGATGCTGACCCTGAAGTTTGGGGACCCATCACACCAGCACCTCGTTAGGGCTGTGTGTGACCTCCCGTGAGCATCAGCCGGGAGAGCCAGGCAGTATGATGCTGACCCTGAAGTTGGTGTCACTACTTATGTGCATACACCAAAGCACAAGAGCCACGCTCTAGGTGTGCCGGATGTGGTTAGCAATTTACCATACCGGTGAAGTCAGGGATGACAATCTGGCCAGCAAATTAATGGCCCTCACCAGTTCCAGGACTTCATAATGGAAAAAACTTCACATATCAAACATCTGTTTACTGTGCATCGCTCTAAAGGAGCGCATCATGAGGGTGCATGAATTAAGGCTGCAAAAGTCCTAAAAATTTTTTTTTTTTTTCAATTAAATAAAAAACTAAATAAAAAAACTGGTTTAAGCAGGAATTATGGCGTTTGGACAAATGGCAAGGCCACTATCTAAACACAGCAGGATAAGGACCCTGCTGTGTAATGCCCATTTGTTAGTATAATATTTACGAATAAATAACCGCCTACGCTCAACCCACGGTTCACAGCCTTGCGCAGATCCTCTAGTACCCAGGGGAACACCTGGACGATGAGACGAAAACTGAGGCCAGGATGCCACCTCAAAAAACCATATCTTTTCAGATTAAGAAACAGTAAGTGAATATTGGACTGTATCTGGAGATCTCGAATAGGTATCTCGGAAGTACATCCACCCGTACAAAATACACATAGTTGGGTATTGGGGGTCAATACCACTAACTCTACAGGTGGATGATGCATATCAGCCTTTACAATTATGTCCAATTCCCCAGCCAAAAGAACGATGGTGGGTGTCGAGTCATTCTGGGCTGGAACATACTTAACCCTTAAGGTCCAGTATAAAAGGTTTAAATAAAAATTTCAGTATTGTAACTGGGATAAAAAAGGGTGTTATATGGCAGCCATAGATCTAAAAGATAAATATTCAGCTACCACACACCTGTTGAGAGGTTAGTTCCTCACCCATCTAATTAAACTTAGATTAGTACCATTTAGAATGATTGGCTATTTGAGGTCATCATTGGTTAATTAACATGAAAGTACTTTGCCTACGGCCAAAATTATAACTAATGTCTCGCGATGTACTAGAGACATTCTGACTCAATAACCTTTAGTTTACAAACTGATGTGAACTTCAGGATGAGGAGCCACTGATATCAAGTCTGGCTGGGGCAGCAGATGAAATGTGAAAGAAGCATTAACCCTGAAGTGGCTGGGGTAAACTACATAGAATTGCTGGGTGCATTCTATGGCCTAAAGAATTCTGCTCAACAAAGCATGATTTGCATGTGCAGCTTCAGATTGATAATACCACAGCTGGTACCCATATCAACCACATGGGTAGAATGAGGTCATTATTCTGTAACAGTCTGCCTGGCCTCATCTGGCACTGGTGCATTACAAGGAACATCTGGGTCTCAGATATCTACCTATCAGGTAGAGATAATGCGGAAGTTGCAGACACCAGGTCATGTAAATTCCATGACAAACAAAAAAAAAAAAGAATTAAGAATCCAAAAATTTCAAAATCATTGTTAGCCGGTATGGATTGCCAGACATAGATCTGTTGCATATGGGTTAAATTACCAGTACCTGTATTGGGCATGGGAACCAAATCTAGGGGCAGTAGTGGAGGATACATTCTCGCTACATTGGGAATGTACGTTCTTACTCTTTCCCCATTTCTTCCTCATTCAATCAATGTCTCACCAAAATAGAGTATGACTACACTTAGGTGTTTAGTGGGTTCTAAACTGGTCCACACAGCATGGTCACATTGGTTTGAGACGGATGACACCGCATTCATGATCATCCCAATTACAGTAACTTGTTGGTTCACACTGGGACAGGAGGAATGTTCCCCTTTACATGAGCATATTAATTTATTGATTTGTATCTTCTGACCAGACTGTTCCAGGGGCTCAGACTATTGAGTAGAACCGTCGATGTGATTACGATGGTCTGGAGAGATAGTACTAGAAAACAATACGTATCTCATATTAAGAAATGGGAGATGTCCTGTTTACAGTTAAATATACCTTATCATAAGTTGCAGGCGTACCGGATGCCATTTATAGTGCTAGAAGTACTTTGTCCTCCTACTTAGGGCAAGGGTCGGGACAACACTCTGTCAGATCTCATCTATTGGTGGCCCGATTCATAGGAGGTATTTTAACAAAACCCTCCCAGACGTACATATTCAGAAATCTGGGATGTGAGCATAGTTCTCACACTGCTTTGGCAATGGGCTCCAATTACATCTCTGCCTTTCCGGAAGTTAACGCTCAAAGTGATCATGTTCATGGTGCTAGTGGCAGCATTATGGGTCCAAATATTGCAAAAGTTATGACTGGACAGCATGCATTCTTCTGTAGATGGTATTGTGTTTTATGCATATGATCTAGTCAACCAGAGCAGGCCAGGGATGGCTGGAACCAAAATAAGCTTAAAATATACTCATTGATCTAAGACTATATGTAATTACGCATCTAGAGCTAATAATATCAAGGTCATCAAGAGTCTCAGGGGCTCTGAAACAGTGATGGTCATCAGTCACATAAAACCTCATACAAACGTGTCAGTACAAGCTATTGCTAGATGACCGAAACAGGTTTGCATTTTGCTGGAGTAGACGCTGATGTGTTTAAATCACTCCACCAGGGCGGCATCATCGTACGCAGCAAAGGCGCAGGACGTGCCATTAGACCAAATCGTCACCGCAGTTAAGGAACCTTTTAGGGTTTATGACAAACCTGTCCTCGCAATGCAAAGATTGGGCAAGCTGTTTTGGGTTCTGTTTGAGTTCTCCTTTGTAATTTCCCCTGCGAAAGAGGGGTTATTACTGTTGTGTAAAATGTTATTGTTTAAGATTTATTGTATAAATTAAACAATGTTTGATACATTATTTGGTTATCCTGTGTCAACCAAGGCAGTGTGTTGTATGGAACTGTATCTACGGCATGAAATCACAGAGCTTTGAAATCTTCACGTAGTCACTCACGTGACTCCGAAGTAAAATAGTAAGATTAAACGAGAACTTACCAGTTTGAAATTTGATCCGTATTTTATGAGGAGTTACGATGAGGGATTACATGCCCTCCGCTCCCACCCTCATAATCTAAAGGATCATCTGGTAGTTCTAGTCTTCTAAAAGCCTTACTATGTTACTTCAGCTATTGGGTTTCTGTGTTTTCATGCCGCTGCTTTGAAGTATGACAAGCATGCGCTCTGGCGGGGCTTCTTCACATAATCCCTCATCGTAACTCCTCATAAAATAAGGATCAAACTTCAAACTGGTAAGTTCTCATTTAATCTTGCTATTAATCTGCTGTTGAAAACTGATCCCTTCTTCAGAATAGAAATATAATGCTGATTTTAGAGTTCCATGCTTCAGTCAATGCCATGTTTAAAGCTTCCATAGATGTCCATCAAAGGGAAAGCTTCCTTCTTCACCCAACCCCACAACCTGCGCCATTTAATGAGGTAATCAAATAATTGTATTCAAGTTCCCGATTCATTTCTACTGAATATTTCCTGCTTCCCGACAAGCATTGGTGCTTTCCGGACTATACTTCAAAGAAGGGCAGCATCTCTGGAGAAAAGGAATAGGTGATGTTTTGGGTCGAGACCCTTCTTCAGACTGACTTGGGTGAGATGCCTTTCTAGCTTCTTCACATGTGGCTGCCAAAGCTACCTCTGAAACAAGTCTTCATGGCGTTCAACAAAGTGTTAGCTGGAGAGAAATACCAACTGGAAGATACGAGAAAAGCTCATGTTACGTATGAGTGTAGTGAGGAATGAGACTGCAGGATGTTGTCGGATAGGTTGGCAAAGAATGCAGTTGGTGATGGACTTTTTAAATAGGCCAGTTTCAGAGACATTTGTGCTGATAAAAGCCAGTTTGATGAGTAAGTAAATAGAACTGATATTTCTCATACCAGTGACATTGAAAATCACCCTGAAGAGAGTTTTACAGTTAAGCCATGTCTTTGGTGCTAGCAGAAATCCTGTGGAATTCAAGATTGAATTGGACACCAGGCACTAAGAGACAGGAAAATAGATAATATTTTGCTCTGTTTAAACATAATTTTGACTGCTTGGTGTTGTTTGTGCTTGGGATTGTGAAAATGAATTTCTAGAACCAATTATTTTTATATGTCTGAGAAGGGGTGATGATGATGAATAATTTTGTTTTTCGTACTTAAGGAAGAACATACTTCCTTCAGAGTCAGTGCTGTGCACATTAACTAGATACATTCAAGGGGGGTGGGGTGTCAAATGGGATAGTCGAGGATGTAGTTAAAGGGGAAGTGAGTAAAGGGATGGTTAATGACCCCATAATTAACGGGAAATGAAGCTCACAAAGGGATAGGAGAGTATGGCCAAGTGTAATAGGGATCGATGTGAAAGGTGAGATGCGTAAGGAATTAAAAGTATTGCCTATGATTTCGCGTAGTATAAGTAAAGTAGATGAGCTTGAGGCTCAGTTAGAGGTTGGTAGATATGACATTGTGGGGATTACTGAGACGTGGCTGCAAGAGGATCGGGCCTGGGAACTTAATATTCAGGGTTATACAACCTATAGAAAGGATAGGCAGGTGGGCAGACGAGGTGGGGTAGCTCTGCTGGTGAGGGATGGAATTCAGTCCCTTGCGAGGGAAGACATAGGGACTGACGAGGTAAAGTCACTGTGGATTGAGTTGAGGAATTGTAAAGGCAAGAAAACACTAATTGGTGTTATTTACAGACCCCCAAATTGTAGCCCAGATGTAGGGTGTAAGTTGCAGCAGGAGTTAAAACTGGCATGTAACAAAGGTAATGCCACTGTGGTGATGGGGGATTTCAATATGCAGGTAGACTGGGAAAATCAGGTTGGTTCAGGACCCCAAGAAAGAGAGTTTGTAGAATGCCTCTGAGATGGATTCTTAGAGCAGCTTGTAATGGAGCCGACCAGAGAAAAGGCAATTCTGGATTTAGTGTTGTCCAATGAACCAGATATGATAAGAGAACTCGAGGTAAAGGAACCGCATGGAGGTAGTGATCATAATATGATTAGTTTTAATCTGCAATTTGAGAAGGAGAATGTTAAATCGGAAGTGGCAGTGATGCAGTTGAACAAAGGGGACTATGAAGGCATGAGCGGGGAGCTGGCCAAAGTAGACTGGAAAGGGACCCTAGCAGGAATGACGGTGGAACAGCAATGGCAGGAATTTCTGGGCATAATCCGGATGTCGCAGAATCATTTCATTCCAAAAAGGAAGAAAGATTCTAAGGGGAGTAGGAGGCAACCGTGGCTGACAAGAGAAGTTAGGGATAGAATAAAACTAAAAGAAAAGATGTATAACACAGCAAAGAGTAGTCGGAAGCCAGAGGGTTGGGAAAATTTCATAGGACAACAGAAGGAAACAAAACGGGCAATACGGGCTGAAAAGATGAAGTACGAGGGGAAGCTGGCCAGGAATATAAAGAAGGACAGTAAAAGCTTCTTTAGATATGTTAAGGGAAAAAGAGTAGCAAAGTCAAATGTGGGTCCCTTGAAGGCTGACACGGGTGAAATAATTATGGGCAACAAGGAAATGGCAGAAGAGTTGAATAGATAGAAACATAGAAATTAGGTGCAGGAGTAGCCATTCAGCCCTTCGAGCCTGCACCGCCATTCAATATGATCATGGCTGATCATCCAACTCAGTATCCCCGTACCTGCCTTCTCTCCATACCCTCTGATCCCCTTAGCCACAAGGGCCACATCCAACTCACTCTTAAATATAGCCAATGAACTGGCCTAATGAAGACTTCGGATCTGTCTTCACTAAGGGGGACACAAACAATCTCCCAGATGTACTGCAGGACAGAGGATCTAAGGGGGTAGAGGAACTGAAAGAAAGTTTCATTAGGCGAGAAATAGTATTAGGTAGGCTAATGGGACTGAAGGATGATAAATCCCCTGGGCCTGATGGTCTGCATCCCAGGGTCCTCAGGGAGGTGGCTCTAGAAATAGTGGACGCATTGGTGATCATTTTCCAATGTTCAATAGATTCAGGATCAGTTCCTGTGGATTGGAGGATAGCTAATGTTATTCCACTTTTCAAGAAAGGAGCGAGAGAGAAAACGTGGAATTACAGACCAGTTAGCCTGACTTCGGTGGTGGGAAAGATGCTGGAGTCAATTACTAAGGAGGTTATATTGGGGCATTTGGATAGCAGTAAAAGGATTAGTCAAAGTCAACATGGATTTATGAAAGGGAAATCATGCTTGACTAATCTGGAATTTTTTGAGGATGTGACAAGTAAAATGGATGAAGGGGTGCCAGTGGATGTAGTGTATATAGACTTTCAGAAAGCCTTTGATAAGGTCCCGCATGGGAGACTGGTGACTAAAATTAGAGCACATGGTATTGGGGGTAGGGTGTTGACATGGATAGAAAATTGGTTGGCAGACCGGAAGCAAAGAGTAGGAGTGAACGGGTCCTTTTCAGAATGGCAGGCAGTAGCGAGTGGAGTGCCGCAAGGCTCGGTATTGGGGCCGCATCTGTTTACCATATATATTAATGATTTGGAAGAAGGAATTAGGAGCAACACTAGCAAGTTTGCGGGTGACACAAACCTGGGTGGCAGGGTGAACTGTGAAGAGGATGTTAGGTAGTTGCAGGGGGACCTGGACAGGTTGAGTGAGTGGGCAGATGTGTGGCAGATGCAGTATAATATAGATAAATGTGAGGTTATCCACTTTGGCGGCAAAACCAAGGGGGCAGATTATTATCTCAATGGGGTTAGTTTACCTAAGGGGGAGGTACAGCGAGACCAGGGTCTCCTTGTACTTGTCACTGAAAGTTGGCGTGCAGGTACAGCAGGCAGTGAAGAAAGCTAATGGAATGTTGGCCTTCATAACAAGAGGATTTCAGTATAGGAGTAAAGAGGTTCTTCTGCAGTTGTATAGGGCTCTGGTAAGACCACATCTGGAGTATTGTGTACAGTTTTGGTCTCCTAATTTGAGGAAGGGCATCCTTGTGATTGAGGCAGTGCAGCGTAGGTTCACGAGATTGATCCCTGGGATGGCGGGACTGTCATATGAGGAAAGATTGAAAAGACTAGGCTTGTATTCAATGGGGTTTAGAAGGATGAGGGGTTATCTTATAGAAACATATAAAATTATAAAAGGACTTTACAAGCTAGATACAGGAAAAATGGTCCCACTGTTGGGTGAGTCCAGAACCAGGGGCCACAGTCTTAGAATAAAGAGGAGGTCATTTAAGACTGAGGTGAGAAAAAACGTTTTTACCCAGATGGTTGTGAATTCATGGAATTCCCTGCTACAGAAGGCAGTGGAGGCCAAATCACTGGATGGATTTAAAAGAGAGTTGGATAGAGCTCTTTCCTGCACCTGTAGTATATAGAATGACAGGGCTAGAGTGTAATGGTAAAGTTAGGGATTTAAAGGAGGATAAATTTATTTGTGTTGATGATTGTAAATATTTGGAACTCTCTACCTTACAAAGCTATGGATTCCCTATTGTTTAGGATAATTAAAGTGAAATCAATACATTGAGTACAAAGTGATAGGGAAAAAAGTAAATGAGACATAGGATGAGCTATGATGTTATTGAATGACAGTCCAGGCATAAAGCTCAAGGGTGGCCTATATATGCTTCTATTTCATATGTTTTAACTGATTGTTTTCCCCCAATTAATCAAAGCATGTCACACATTTTCCAAATATTACCAGGATTCATAAAATAACGTTTATCCCCATCATCTCTATAACTTTAAAACTCTCATCTTGTATGTGTGTATGTGTGTATATGTGTGTGTCTTTATATTTTCGCAAAAACACTATGCGGTAACAATAAGAGTTTTACATATTCTGACTCACATTTTCCCCCTCTAAGCAGTGAACAGCTTCACTTAATATTTTATGCTTTATTTCACGACATTGCTGATTAAAGTTTAAAAACATGTAACAGCTCCCTTTTAAAACGACCAGCTTCCACTGATGATGTCACAATGAGATGGGCAGACACGATGGCTCGGCTCGGAGCCCATTTCACATACTAGATATTCCATGAGCTTTGAGTGACATCAGAGGGAGGGCTGCACTTCCAGAACATTCCTCAAACGCTTCACCACCTACCCAACGGTCGACCTGCTTCATTCTCACTGTTTGATGCTTCATTCTGACTTTGCCATCTTTAAACATATGACGTCACAATGAGGTGGGCGAGCACCATGGCTCAGGTCGGCGCCCGTTTCACACACGTCTTCTGCCTGCGGCCTCGCTCGGGTCCTCGACTCCAACCCCGCCCATGGCCTCGCTTGGGGTCCTCAGGTCCACGTCCGCCCGCAACCTCGCTCAGGGTCCTTGGGTCCATGACCGCACATGGCCTTGCTCCGGTCCTCGAGTCCTCAGGTCAACATCTGCCCGCAGCCTCGCTTGGGGTACTAGGGTCCACGCCCAGCCTTGGCCTCACTCGGGGTCATCGGGTCCACGCCTGCCGCCTGGTAGGGAGGCTGCTCCTGTGGGCCGAGAATGGCAACTGGGCCTGGGCTGGAGCTGAGCCTGGAGCTGGAGTGAGAACTGACTCCTGGGATTGGGATGGGGCCGTGACCGGCCCTGAGAAAGAAGCCGCAGGTGGAACCAAGGATGAGCCGCTGTCAGGGACGAGCCCGGAGATGAAGTCGGGGCCTGGACTGGAGCCCATGTGGCGGCTGAGCTGACGGTTGCAGTCTACAGCCACGGCTGGACTGAGTGCGAGAACCAGGCCGAGATCCAAGCCCTGGCGCTGCTCTATGACCTGGGTAGGTGCTGTGCCAGGGAATGGGAGTGAGGGGAGGAGGATGAGGGAAATGAGGAGGATGGAGATGGGGTGAGGTCTCTATCCCCTCCCTCTCTGCCCCTCTCCCTCTCAACACTCCTCCCCCCCTCTACCCTCCCTCTCTACTCCCTCTCCCTCTCCCTCTCTACCCCTCCTCCTCCCTATCTACCCCTCCACCTCCCTCTTTACCTTGCTCCCTCCCTATCTACCCCCTCCCCTTCCCTCTCTACACCCGACCCCTCCCTCAACCCCCCTCCCTCTCTACCCCCTCCCTCTCCCTCCCTACCCTCCTTCCCTTCCCTCTCTACCCCCTCCCTCTCTGCCCCTCCCTCTCTGTCCCTTCTCAATCTCTACCCCCTCCCTCTCCCCATCATCTCTGCCCCCCTCCCTCTCTGTCTCCCTCTCTGCCCCCCCCTCCCTCTCTGCCTCCCTCCACTTTCTCTCTGCCCCTCTCTCTCTCTACACCCCTCCCTCTCTGCCCCCCCTCCCTCTGTGCCCCCTTCCCTCTCTACATCCCCTCCGTCTCTACCATCTCCCTCCCTACCCCCACCTCCCTATCTACCATCCCTCCCTGTCTACCCCCATCCCTCTCTCGGGAGTGTCGAGTATTGGGACCTATGTGTGAGTGGTGGAATATTGCGTTTGGTGACCAGCCCTCCCCTGTGACCCCCCCCCCCCCCCCACACCTTGGTGGACGGGACCCAAGGGATCCCACTTGGTCTAGTTTATGCTAAAAGTAACCCGAGAGCATGCATGAGATTGGAAATGCTCTGAGTATGGATTGAACCTGGGAATTGTTGACTATGAAGTTATTCATGAGGGATCATAATGCAACTGTGGGTTTTCTTTTGTCATACGGTTATTGTCCAAGTTTTTCAAAATGCCTAAATTCCATAATACTGAGGAGGCACACTTACTACAATGCTGTTATGTGACATATTACAGTCAGCTGAACCTTACATTCTCACCAGCAAATAGCTAAATGATCAAATGATTGCACAACAGTAAAAGATTTCCACAGATGAGAAAGCTGTAAGTAAAGCCTTGTGGCAGTAGTAAACACCTTGAAGTAACCTCTCCAGAGCTGATTGAAAAATAATGGTTGCAGGGAAAAAGTAAATCTTTCCTTCCATTTTGTAGACTGGACTCATCTTGTCCCATTAATAGCTGTGCTTCATGCATTTGCCATTGTCTCTCGTGCTCTTTGAACTGTTTGCTCTAAATTGTGCTCAACCTTATGAACTTCTCTTGTGTAATTATGTATCCAGTGTGATTAGATAATTCCCATTAGCTATAGCTGGCTGCTATAATTGGCCCCTTACTTAATCCAGTGCATTTATGCTGCAAATTTAACAAGGACATTTTACATTTGCACTGATAGTCTGGACAATTCTCGATTTAGTGGAATTTACTGACTTTGATGGAAAGTACGCCAAGAATTTTAGGACTCACATTATCTCGTGATTCTTAGCCCTGAAGTTTCATCACATTTGTCTCTCGTGTATCGGGTGCATGCACCTCCATAACATAAGGAGTTATTAACACTAGGAAATGAGCTACTGCCTATTGACGTGAAATATACAAAAATTCCTTTATAAATAAATTGATTGATTGATTGATTTATTAATTGAAGGATACAATATATAAACGGTTCCTTCCGTCCACCAAGTCCACACCGATCATTGATCACCCGTTCACACTAGTTCTATTTTATCCCACTTGCGCATCCACTCCAGACACATACGGGGCAATTTACAGATGGCCAATTAACCTACAAACCCGCACGTCTTTGGGATGTGGGAGGAAACCAGAGCACCCAGAGGAAACCTAAGAGGTCACAGGGAGAACATTCAAACTCCACACAGACAGCACCCCAGGTTAGGATCAACCCAAAGTCTCTGTTGCCGTGAGGCAGCAGCTCTACCACCGCTGAAGTAACTTTCAGCATATAATTTTTTTCCAGTCCGTTCTAGTTTGTTTCTGACATTTAGGTTTAGTAAACCAGATTCCAACTCTGCTCTGATACCCAGCACTGCATAGGTCATTGTAGTGATATATAACTATGTGAAATACTGCTGCATTCTATTTTATCACACAATGTGATTTAATGCTTTTTGAGGACATAATCCCATTAAATATTAAATTGCTTGAGGAAACTGAGCTGGTTATGTGCCTCATTATAATTCCAGATACTGTAGTTTAAAATCAACCAGACATCATGCCAAAGAATATAAGGATACACAAATCTACCAATTATATTAATTTAATAGAAGACATTTACTGTCATCTATTGGCATTGCATGGTTACTCCAACAAAGAAATACCAGTGTAAGAACATTACCAAAAATGTCCTTGCAAATTGGAAAATAAGATTCAATTTCCTGCAGAAGTGAACTGAAGTTAAATTCTAATATTGATTTCATTTAAAAATAAAAGCTGGATGGGGTTTTGTACACTTTGCAATCATTCAAATTACAATTTAGCATAGGTTGTGATTAATTACGAAAAAATTCAAGGAATTATGGCATTTGCTTAAGAGGTTTAATACCATTTTCAATGTCTAACATTTTCAACGGCTTCCTTTCAGGCATCAGATTGCACAATGCAATTATTAAATATTGCTTCATGCAAAAATGTAAAAGATTCATTGTCATCAAATGCTTTCCAGTGGTAGAGAAAGCTAGCATAAGGTATGTTATGTATTAGACTGGAATTCTAAGGCATAGTTTATGATGTACAATACAAAACTAAAATAGATAACAAAACTGATGGGCAGTAAAATGACGCTGTTTCCTTGTTATTTTCTTGCGATGCTGAAGTGTGTAACCTTCCAAGGTGGTTACAAATAAAGTAGTCCCAGTTAGTGGCAGCAAAAACTAAATTACTTTCTCACAGTTAAGTGAAATGGTCTAAGAGGTCACTGGCCTGACACATCTGGACTTATCAGTTTCATTTTCAGTTTATTGTCACATGTACCGAGGTACAGTGAAAGGCTTTTGTTGCGTGCAAAACAGCCAGTGGATAGTCAATACATGGTTACAATCGAGCCATTCACAGTGCACAGATACATGATAAGGGAATAACGTTTAGTGCAAGGTAAAGCAGTACAGTCCGATCAAAGATAGTCCGACGGTCCCCATTGAGGTAGATAGTTCAGGACTGCTCTCTGGTTGTGGTAGGATGGTTCAGTTAGTTGCCTGATATCAACTGGGAAGAGAATGTCCTTGAATCTGGAGGTGTGCGTTTTCACACATTTATATCTTTTACCCGATGGGAGAGGGGAGAAGAGAGAGTGGCCAGGGTGTAACTCATTTTGATCACCAGGCCAGTCATAAACTAGGCCATGAATATTAATTCAAAATTTGAAATATTCTTCAAGGGGTCTATGCTTATAAACTATGGTCACATGGCGATCAGTTGGATCACATTGCGAACAAGTAATCCACCGTAGGGAGATATCGTGTGTCCAAGCATATCAACAACCATTCATTATACCATATGTTTCTGCCACTATTAATGCACAGCGAAACTCAACTGCAACAGAACCGGTGTAAAGATGGTTATGAATGTGCAATGATGGTTTAAAATAGAAAAATGTAGCAAAATAAGATAAGGGGAGCACAAGTAAACACAATCACAAACTCCACATGCAGATTGCAAGAATATGTATGAATCTGTGCCATTGAGTTTTTGCAATCATCTTGGAGTCTAGAATGACACTTTGCAGACCTGCCTTATTGATACAATAGACTGAGAGGAGATTTAATAGCTCGGAGAAGATAAGAATTTAATAGAATCAATGGTCTTTTATCTCTATTGGCTCTTAAAGTTAACTTTAACCTTAGGTTATTGAATTGAATCTCCGGCTTGTTTCTTCTCTACACGGCGAAGAAAATTGAGTATAAGATGCGGCCAAATTCAACATAGTAAACATTACACTCCCTGAAGCAACTTGCTTTCCCATTTGTTAACGAAGGAACTGCAGATGCTGGAAAATCGAGGGTTTACACAAAATGCTGGAGAAACTCAGCGGGTGCAGCAGCATCTATGGAGCGAAGGAGATAGGCAATGTTTCGGGCCAAAACCCTTCTTCAGACTGCTTTCCCATTTTCCTGGTACATTATTTTGTGTCTCTCCTGTTAGAATTAGGATTTAAAGATTAGGATCTTATTGCCTGAAGTAATTTATTTATTCCCATGTTTCTTTTCTGGGGGAAGATCTTTCATTCCTTTTTGAATAATAATTGGTGGTTTGATTTCTTATTTTGTTTCTCTGCATCTAGGTTTCTGTTTTATTGAAAGCCTCCCAATCCTCATACACACAAAGCTTTTTCTGTATCTCAGTACCCGTGATAATAATATATCTATACCTAAACCTACTATTCTTAGCTGTATTATACAGTAAATCCCTTTCTGTAATTTAAGTATCGATATTTGTCACCAGCATATAGTGTTTCCTGCAGTTTGTAATTTCTCAGTGGAATATGATTTATTGAGTATTATGTAACAGTTCATTAAATGTTTGCCAATGCTAATCTATTATCATAATTTCCCAGTCTATTTTAACCAACTTTATTTTACTTGACAAATTAATTTAATTTCAGATACATGTCAGTCAGTGTCAAATTCAACGTAAAATTCTGTCGTACTATGATTATTGTGTAGGAAGGAACTGCAGATGCTTTTTTTCACTGAAGACAGACACAAAATGCTGGAGTAACTCAGTGGGTCAGGCAGCAACACAGGAGAAAAGGAATAGGTGAAATTGCAAGGTTGAGACCTTTCTTTAGACTGAGAGTGAAAGGAGACGGAAACTAGTGGTATGAAAAGGTACAGAACAAATCCGAGCCTGCACTGATGGCCAAAGGTCCATTGTTGGCTGAGGAGGAGGTGATAACAAAGGGATACAAACAGACTACTAGTTTCACAGTAGTCTGTCGTCTATAAACAACATCCTGATGTATGTGATTATATTGTCCATGTGGCCCAGTGCAGAATGGAGACCCAGCGAGATCGCATTCTCCATTGTCCTGTGTTGGTGGTAGGCAAATTGTAATGGGTTGAGGTTCTTGTTGAGGTAGGAGTTGATATGCGCCATAACAAACCTCTTGTAGATTAGTGTCACTCGTGTTATGAGTCATACTTTGTAGTTATGCCCACTAGCTTTACAGTAACCCTCCCTGCCTGGTTCCCACATTATCAGAGAAACGTGCTAACATGAAATTACCGATGCTGTAACATTAATAAAGTCTTTGGACCTTTATCACGATATAAGGCTTCAGTTATGTGAACAGCAACATCAAAATATGGTGTCAGAGTATATACAAACTCACTCCTTGCTTAATTGTATTGCTTTTATTTTAGTTTATTGTTTTTCAACTGTATTGCAATGACCTCTGCTCTCAGAAAACCAGAGGTCCTGGTATTTGATGAGGATCTCGCAGAATGGTGGCGTGTATTTGAAGAAGAATAAAGACGAGATACGGATTTGCATCAACCCCAAGGACTTAAACACAGCAATTAAACGACCCCACTATCCCATGCGCACTGTGGATGAGATTGCTGCGCAGATGGCTGAGGCAACTGTATTCACGGTGTTAGATGCCAAGAGTTCATTCTGGCAGATTTCACTGGAACACAATTCCTCCAAGTTAACCACATTCAGCACTCCGTTCGGGCATTCTAGATTTCTGTGCATGCCCTTTGGAATAAGTTCTGCTAGTGAAGTATTTGGACACGCTATGGAGCAGTTGTTTGCAGGCTACCCATGCTCCATCGTAGTGGATGACATCCTCGTTACAGGATGAACGGTCGAAGAACACAATGCCAATCTGACAAGGTCTTAGATCGTGCCAAGGCCATCAATCTCAAGCTGAACCCACAAAAATGCAAATTCAGGGTGAATGAGATGAAATACATTGGCCATGTATTTACCAAAGACAGCCTGAAAATGGATTGAGTGAAAACCAGTGCTATCAATGAGCTCCCAGCACCCACAGACGTGCTAAGTTTGCAAAGATTCCCTGGCATGGTTAACTACTTGAGCAAATTCATTCTGGGTTTCAGCAAAATATCAGCCCCATTGCACCAGCTTACACACAAAGACACAGCTTGGACTTGGCATGAGCAACAACAGAAGGCGTTCGGCACTCTTAAGCAGCAGATGTCTTGTACTCCTGCTCTTGCTTACTTTGATCCTAAATTACCGGTCACACTGACTTGTGACGCTTCACAACACAGACTAGGCGCAGCATGTCTTCAAAATGATGGTAACGGCAATAAGCCTGCTGCCTATGCCTCACGCACCATGACTGACACAGAACAACGGTATGCCCAAATTGAGAAAGAGCTGTTGGCGGTTGTTTTCGCCTGCAAGAAATGCAACAATTTTATCTTTGGACACACGGTCATGATTGAAACTGACCACCAACCTCTGATCAGCATTTTTAACAAACTGATCCACACCTCTCCAGCGCTCCTACAGTGGATGTTGCTGCAACTTCAAAAATATGACATTGTTCTGATCCACAAACGCAATAAGGATCTGCACCGGGCTGACACTCTCTCGCTTGCACCCCGGAGGACCTGCGAGGATCTACCCTTGCCGGATGATGACTTTATCGTAATGACTGTGTCTTTTATTCCCTCGTCCTGTATGGAGGACCTGGTTGCCCACACTGTTGCTGACAGTACTCTACGGTCGCTTGCCTCCGTCATTAAGCGCGGCTGGCCAGACAAACACTACAATGTTCCGCTGCCAGTCTGACCTTTCGTTGCCGTTCATGATGAGCCAGTGCTGCAGGATGGCATTGTTTTAAAAGGACACAAGGTTGTAGTCCCTGCTTCGCTGCACAACGAGGATCTTGACGCTGTCCACGCAGGGCACCCAGGTGCTGAAGCTACTGTCTTACGGGCAAGTAGCATATTTTACTGGCCTGGCATGGCCGACTACATCACCGAGAATGTGGCATCCTGAGCAGCTTGGCAACTCACCAACAAAAGCAACCACTTCTTTCACATCTGGTTCCAGCACTCCCATGGTCTACAGTGGCAGCTGACATATTTGAGTGGCATGGCAAGCAGTACCTGGTAACTCATCGATTCGTATTCAGGATGGTTTGACATTGATCTTCTCAGCAGCCCCACTTCTCGTGAGGCAGTTTCTAAGTTATCTCGCCATTTTTCAGTACACGGATCTCCGGATAGACTGATAACTGACAACGGCAGTCAATTCACCTGCCAACACTTCAGGGAGTTTGCTACACGCTGGAATTTTCACCACATTAACAGCAGCTCTGAATATCCACAGTCTAATGGGCTGGCTGAACAAGCTGTCAAGAGTGCCAAACAGCTCATGGAACGTTCTCACAGAGCTAATTCCGACGTGTTCCTAGATCTGCTCAACTTACGCAACATCTCCCGTGACCACATTTTGGGTTCACCTGCTCAACGTTTATTGTCGAGGCAGACCCATGCCACAGTGCCTGTGGCGGATCAGGCATTGATCCCACAGGTAGTTCTACAACAAAAGCATGACATACAAAAACAATGGTTTGACAAAACAAGTAGGCCACTGCCACCATTGACCAAGGGACAAGTGGTTCGTTTACAGATTGACAAAGGCCATAACCGTTTCTGGAGTTGCTTCTGAGCCACGCTCATATATGGTCAGTGCTGATGGCGGCACCTGCAGGCATAACAGACAACATATCCTGCCTGTGAATGAGCCAGTTCCACCTCCGTATTATCCAGACCGTACAAGTATACTTCCGTCAGTTTCTAGCGGCACTCCTCCGCCTCTACCGGCTCAACAACCCATGTCTGCAACGGCTCGTCTGCCAGCGACGACTTCTCCTGCACCACATTCTCCTGCTTCTTCTCCGGGAATGCTGGTTCAGACTCCTTCATCTGTGAAGACACCTGCTCTGGCCCCGGGGGGAAAGAACGGAGATGGTCTCTATCGTACTCGTGCTGGTCGTGTTTGCAAGCCGGTTGTGAAGTACCCGGGCTATGTTTGCTTTCCTCCAGTTTATTATCAATTGATATGCATGCTTTACTTAGTTAATGGTTTCGTACTGCTGTTAATTCTTTAAGAGGGAGGATGTAGATCAGTGTCACTCATGTTATGTCATACTTTGTAGTTACGCCCACTAGCTTTACAGTAACCCTCCCTGCCTGGTTCCAACACTATTAGAGAAACATGCTAGCATGAAGTTACCAATGCTGTAACGTTAATAAAGTCTTTGGACCTTTATCAGGCTTCAGTTATGTGAACAGTAACATCGTAACATCTCTCAAAGCACTTATTCACCACGGATGTTAGTGCCACTGGTTGATAGTCATTGAGGAATGTCTCCGGAATTATTGATGCCCTCTTAAAGCAGGTGGGAATCTCAGACCTCAGTAATGAGAGGTTGACGATGTTTTCTAAAACTCCTGCCAGTTGGTCTACACCAATTTTAATAACAATGACCAGGTATATCATCAGGTCCAGATGCTTTCCGAGGGTTCATCCCCCCTGAAGGATCTTCTAACGTCAGCCTCTGAGACTGTGATTGTAATTCCATCGCAGGGCTATGAGGCTCGGGATGGCACATCAGCGATCCTCCGGACAAAGCATGCGTAGAATACATTGAGCTGGTCAGCGAGTGATGCTTCACAGTCGTTTGAGACAAATCATCCTCCACGATAATCCTCAACACTGGTGCTCTGTAAGGATGTGTTCTCAGCCCCATTCTTTACTCCTTGTTCACACACGGCTGTGCAGCCATGTACAAATATAATTCAATTTTCAAATTTGCAGACGACACCACCATTGTGGGCCAGATATCAAATAATAATGAGACGGAGTACAGGAAGGAGATCGAGAACCTCGTATCCTGGTGTCAAGACAACAACCTTTCTCTCAATGTCAGCAAGACAAAGGAGGTATTGATAAACTTCAGGAAGCAAAACACATACCCTAGTATACATTGAGGTGCCGAGGTAGAGATGGTTGAAAACTTCAAATTCCTAGGAGATGGCCACTGACAAGATGGCCGCGCCTCACCTGTTCCCGGCTGCCCGCCGTCTCTGCTCACTGCCACTTATGTTTGTCCTGTTTCTGTTTGTGTCACTGTGTATGCCACTGTGTATGCACAGTGTACAGTCATTTATTTTTTACGACCGCCAAACACTACCGGACATTGGTGCCTCGGTGGCGTGCTCTCGAAACCTTGGGGCGAGGACAATACATCAAACCTTTCCTGAGGGAGCCGTAAATGCGTGCTGCAGCTGTCCCCGTAGGCGCAGGCAAGCCAGGAGACGGAGAAAACGGGCAGGTGTCTCGGTGAGGATGAGAAGGCTCGCCCGCTCTCACTCCTGCTCGATTTTGGCATGCACATCTCCTGCAGCATGGCTGTTAGCGCTTCCTGGTCCCGGTGCGAGGCCGTCGTGCCTCCAGTTGGTTTACCCAGACCCTTCACCTCCACTCTGGCTGCCGGCTAATCCCGGTGCAGGGCTATCATTCCTCCGGCTGGCTCTCCCGGGCGCCTCACATCCACTTTTCCCAGACCTGTCGTGTCAGCTGACCGTCTCTGATCGCGTTTGCCCAGCGTTCCAGCTGCACTGTGCCCGAGAGAGGAGGAACAGGGGCGCTGGAGTCTGTGTGGACAATCTGCGGCCGGTGGACTACACACCTCTACCAACTGTTGCAAATCATGCAAATCATGCTTTTAACACAAGTATGGCGCTATTGAACATTAGATCACTAGTAGGCAAGTCATTTTTAATCAATGATTTTATTATTAAGCACAATCTTGACTTTATCTTTTTAACAGAAACATGGTTAAGTGTAAATAATAGTGTCACAGTTTTGATTGAATCTGCACCTCCCGGTTATATTTTTTATGAATTAAGTCAGAATGCACAGAAAAGGAGGCGGAGTTGCCATTTTATATAAGGAGACTTTACAATGCAAGAAAATGTCTTGTGGAAATTTCAAATCCTTCGAAATATGTCGCTGCTCAGCTGAGTTCTCCCCAGCGAACATTACTTTTAACTATTTACAGGCCACCAAAATATGATGCACAGTTTTTTGATGAGATTGCCAAATTATTGTCCATTGTATGCATTGACTTTGATTGTGTTGTCTTAGCGGGTGATTTCAATAGATAATGCAGAGGATGGAGGTGCAAAAGAACTCCTGAACATTCTAGACAACTTTGGACTTAATCAGCACGTAATTGAGCCAACTCACAATAAGGAGCATAAATTGGATCTGATTATTTCAAAGGGTCTTGACATTTCTGATGTTATGGTGACTGATGTTGCTCTTTCTGATCACCGCTGTGTATTTTTTTAAACGACCATCTCTGCTAGCAGTATCAGAAAAGAACCAGAGGTGATCAAAAGGCGTTGTATCAATGAAAACACCGGCGCATTGTTCACTCAGGCCTTTACACCATCACCAACTCTGCCCTCGGCCTCTGTCGATGACCTTGTGGATGGTTTCAGCTCCAATGTTATGACTCTTATGGATGCTATTACACCACTAAAGACCAAGGTTTTATCTGGAAGGAAAAAGTCACCCTGGAGAAATGCCACATCAGTGAGATCCCAAAGAACAAAGTGTAGACAGGCCGAAGCGTAGGTGGCGATAAACCAAACTACAGGTCCACTACGACATCTACAAAGACAGTCTCCGTATCTAGAATCAGGAATTGAAAGGGGCAAGGCAGTCCTTTTTCTCAGAGGTTATCAACAAAAATAATAATTCCCGCACCTTATTTGCCGTTGTGGATAGACTGACAAACCCCTCATCATCAGTCCCTCCTGAGCTCCTGTCCAGCAAGTCGTGCAATGACTTTGCAGATTTCTTCACTGATAAAATTCTGAAGATAAGACAAACAATGTGTAGCTCCACCTCAGGGAACATGGCTTTGTCACTTATGCCTCCAGATTCACTAATGAATCTACAACATTTTGAACTTTTAGATTGTGCATCTCTGACTGAAACTGTTCAACAGCTAAAGTCCACAACCTGCTGTCTTGATCTGCTGCCCACAAACTTCTTTAAAAATATTTTTAACAGTGTTGCACCAGAAGTGCTGAACATAGTAAACACTTCCCTTCAATTGGGGCATTTTCCCAAAGCCTTAAAAACTGCAGTGATCAAGCCCCTATTGACGAAGCCTAATCTGGATGCCTCAGCTATGAGCAGCTACAGGCCCATATCTAATTTAGCATTTCTGGCAAAGATCATTGAAAGGGTAGTTTACCAACAAATTTACTGCTTTATGATCCAAAACAATATTTTTAATGTTTTCCAGTCGGGATTTCGGCCACATCACAGCACTGAGACTGCACTTACTAAGGTCCTAAACGACATACATCTAAACAGTGATGCATCAAAAGCTTCAGTTTTGGTACTTCTAGATCTCAGTGCTGCTTTTGATATGGTGGACCATAACATACTGCTTGACAGACTGGAGAAGTGGGTAGAACTCTCTGGTTCTGTGCTGGACTGGTTCAAATTCTACTTGAAAGATCGGGATTATTTTGTTTCCCTTGGTAATTATGAATCAGAACGTACAAAACTCACATGCGGGGTTCCTCAGGGCTCCATTCTTGGACCCATTTTGTTCAATATTTACATGCTCCCCCTAGCTCAGATCATAGAGTATTTTAACATATCCTTCCATATTTATGTCGATGGCACACAACTTTATATCGCAGTGTCACCACATGACCATAGTCCCCTACACTCACTGAGTCAGTGTGTCAAACAAATCAATGAGTGGATGAACCAGAACTTCCTCCAGCTCAATGCAAATAAGACAGAAATTATTGTCCTTGGTCCCAAAATACAAGACTAGAGATGAGTGCTCAACTTGACTCAATCGCACTGAAAACCACAGACAAAGCCAGAAACCTTGGTGTAGTTATGGACTTGGATTTGAATTTTAACAGCCATATAAAGACCATTACCAAATCTGCCTATTACCATCTAAAAAACATTGCAAGAATCAAGGGATTTCTGTTCAAAGAAGACACTGAAAAACTTGTTCATGCATATATCTTCAGTAGGTTAGATTACTGTAATGGTATCTTTACAGGTCTCAATAAAAAATCAATTAAACAACTGCAGCTTATCCAGAATGCCGCTGCCAGAGTCTTGACCAACACCGAGAAAATGGGCCACATTACACCTGTCCTTAAATCTTTGCACTGGCTCCCTGTGTGTAAAAGGATAGATTTCTGTTACTGGCCTAAAAGGCACTGAATGGTCTGGGTCCAAAATACATCTCTGACCTACTTGTTGTACATGAGGCACCTAGACTCCTCAGGTCTTCAGGGACAGGTTTACTCTGTGTTCCCAGGGTCAGAACTAAAAAGGCTGAAGCAGCGTTCAGTTTTTATGCTCCACACCTGTGGAACAAGCTCCCTGAACACCTGAGGTGTGTACAGACTGTAAGCTCATTTAAATCAGGCCTAAAAACACCGTTGTTTACTGTAGCTTTTCCATAACCCAACATGCAGGTAATCTTAACCTTCTAATCTTATCCCTTTTATGTGCCTTTAAAATCGTTTTATTGTTTTAGTGACTGTTTTACTATTCATGCATTTGTCTAATTGCTTGTTTTGTCATTTTTGATTATTGGCTATTTTGTTGTCCTGTGTTGTATGGTTATTATTTTGTTTCTTTTGTAAAGCACTATGAATTGCTGCATGTACGAAAGGTGCTATATAAATAGATTTGCCTTGCCTTGCCTTGCCTAGGAGTCAATATCACCAACAATCTCTCCTGGAGTATCCATATTGAAACAATGACCAAGAAAGCACATAAACCCCTCTACTTCCTTAGAAGGCTTAGGAAGTTTGGCATGTCCCCTACAACTCTCACCAACTTCTACAGATGCACCATAGAAAGCATTTTATCGGGATGTGTCACAGCTTAGTTTGGGGACAGCTCCATCCAAGACTGCAAGATATTGCAGTTAATTGTGGACACAGCCCAGACCATGACACAAACCAACCTCCCTTCCATTGACTCAATTTATACTTCACGCTGCCTCAGCAAGGATGAGTTGCACCTTGGCAACTCCCTCTTCTCCCCTCTTCTATCAGGCTGAAGGCATAGAAGTGTGAAAACGCACACCTCCAGATTCAGGGACAGTTTCTTCCCGGCTGTGATCAGGCAGCTGAATCATCCTACCACAACCAGAGAGCAATGCTGATCTACTGTCTACCTCAGTAGTGACCCTCGTACTATCCTTGATCAGACAGTAAGTCCAAGTGCACACTAGGTGACCACTTTGCCAAGCACCTACTGTTTGAACACCTTGAGCTGCCAGTTGTTAGTCAGTTCAATTATCCTTCCCATTCCCACACTAACCTCTCTGTCCTTTATCACATACTGGGCAGAGGAACAGGACCTTATATTCCACCTTGGTAGTCTACAACCCAAAATGTGAATAATGAATTTTCCAATTACATGTAATCTCCCCACCCCCAACCCCTTCCAGTCCTTTTATCCACCTCAATTATCCCCCACACATGCTTCTTTCCCCTCACACCCCTCACACCCCACTCCCTCTCACCCAGTTTCTTCCTCATACACACCATCTGCCCATCATAAGCACATTCCATTCATCAAGCCCCTTCTCCTCTCCCCAATTCCAATCTGCCCCTTTCACCTCCCGATTTGATCCCAACACCACAACCTCCGTTCCGATCAGATTCCATCATCGCCACCTCCTGGCTATCACCTGTAATCACATCCAGCTTCTGTGATTATCCACACCTCCCATTGTCTCCTGACTTCATCAACCAATCCACCCCTCCTCTAATGAAACTGAAACCAGAGCACTTGAATACTCTTAAACAGAAAGGAGCCTCCAAAAATGAGCATAAAATAAGGTAATGACTCATTAGAGAGAGGTGGACCCAGAGGCAGCAAATTATTTGACGAATTAAAGAGGTCTGAACCACATTCTTCAGCTTTAACTATAATGGAAGCACACCTGATCCTTATGGGCCTGTCCCACTTAGGGGATTAGTCAGCGGACTGCAGGTGACTGTCAAGTTTCCGGCAGTCTTCTGCAAAACCAGGAACTGGAACGGTGACTGTCAGAGTGCAACACACACACACACACACACACACACACACACACACACACACACACACACACACACACACACACACACACACACACACACACACACACACACACACACACACACACACACACACACACACACACACACACACACACACACCCTTGGCGGAACATTAACATTACCAGTCGGTTATCCTTGGTGCTGAAAACTACTGCTTACCTTTTTTTTCCCAATGAGCCAATGAAATTCACTGGTCAGCACCGGCTCCAACCTACGAGATGACTCCCCAGTCATTGTTCTAATCTTTAAACTGCTTTATCTCTTGTCTCTTCCCATTGATTAGTTTTGCTTCCATTATGGTTAAATCTCATGAACATGGTTCAGATCTTGTTAAATCATCAAATAATTTGCTATCTTCTGGTTCCACCTCTTCCAAATGAGTTCCTCACTAGGGAACCACAGATTTTCTTTCTTCCATTCTTATTTTATGAGCATTCTTGGAGGCTCCTATCTGTACGATTTCCTTAAGAGTATTCAATTGCTCGGGTTGTGAGACAACCAGATATGAGATTTGGGAATTACCATATAATATGAGTCCTTAGTTTTTTATCCTCTAATTCTTTAGCCAAACCCATGATAATTGAGTGAATAAATCCATATCTATTATTTGAGTCCGTAATGCCTATGTACGTCATCAGGAAAGCCTCCATGTTCTTCGCTTATGATTTTCATATGCTTGTGAATTGCTACGATGGACTTCAGTGTAACAATTTCTTGAAAGATTGCACCTCCAGCAACACAGGATTGCTGTGATGTGTTTATTAGTTTGTGTGCTTAAGTACTGCAGTGAAACTGAAAAGTGCCAACTTATGCAAGGGTAGGGCAATCAAGCTGAACTGATGCACAACTTCCAAATCTAATCATTGCAGTGTTTCCTTTCACTTAGTCAAATATCCGAAGGCGTTTCACAGTAGAAATAAGTGGTTGGCTTTAATACGCCTCTTAAAAGGAGCTGAATGTGATGGAAGGTTAATGGAGGGAATGCTAGAGCTCAGGGTCCAAATAGCTAACAATGAGTATGCCTTTGGTGAACTGTTTAAAGGTAAGAATGTGCATGAGGCTATGTTTAGAGGAGCACAGAGGATGATGGGTGGAGAATAGTCATAGAGTCATAGAGTGATACAGTGTAGAAACAGGTCCTTCAGCCCAACTTGGCCACACCAGCCAACATGTCCCAGCTACACTAGTCCCACCTGCCCACGTTTGGATGATATCCCTCCAATCTGGTCCTATCCATGTATCTGTCTAACTGTTTCCTAAATGTTGGGATAGTCCTTGCCTCATCTACCTCTTCTGGCAGCTTGTTCCAAACACCCACCATCCTTTGTGTGGACATTACCCCTCAGATTCCTATTAAATCTTTTCCCCTTCACCTTGAACCTATGTCCCTGGGTTCTCGATTCACCTACTCTGGCCAAGAGACTCTGTGCATCTGCCCGATCTATTCCTGTCATGATGTACAGATATTGGGAGGAGAAAAATTGTAGAACATTTGAAAGGAAAATATATTTAAAAATTTGAGCTTTTGCTGGACTGGGAGTCAATACAAATACAGGCTTAAGTGAGCTATGAGAATTATTGTCATTATCTGGGCCTAATGTTGTAGACTCCATTAGCCTGGAGTTTTCAAACATAAATGTGAGTTTTTAATATCACATAGAAATCCGAAATCTGTGAGTAATTTCCTGTTGCTCTACATAGTGTTCTGGTGTAGACTTATCTGATGTAATATGCAGCAATCGATTCAAGAATTACAGTTATTAATGCCAATTCTAACTGTAAATTATTCTACAAAAAAAATTGGCATGTTCAATCTGTGTATCTGTATTTTATAGTGCAGAATGAACTACCAACATTTAGAACACAAGCCAAATAACTCGCTTTGTATGCATGATGTCTAACTCCCTCAGATAATTATTTCAAAATCCTGTTTACTGTTTAATTATATTTTAAGTTCTACCTTAGTTTCATTTGTATGTTGCAATCTTTAACTTTCCTTCTGCAAAATGTTCAAATGGTATTTGGGCTTTTGTTTATAAACTTGCTTACCTTTTACCTGCTGTGTGGGAAGGAACTGCTGATGCTGGTTTAAACCGAGGATAGACACAAAAAGCTGGAGTAACTCAGCGGGTCAGGCAGCATCTCTGGAGAGAAGGAATGGATGACGTTTCTGGTCGAGGCCCTTCTTTTACCTTCTACCCGGTGACGGATTAGACTGCCATTTTAACAAAATTACTGTATCTGAAAGTGTCAAAACTACCAGAGTCAACACCACAACAAAATGAATGTAGATGGAGGAAAATCCACATTATTCGACCTTTATAGCGATAAAGCTTCCTCAGTTATCAATGCTGAATATTATTATTATTTTGACACAATTTACAAAATCACGGTCAATGTATTTAACTATGTTTATAATTCTCATTCAATTAGCATTTGGGTTTAATGTTTGCAATTCACTTAGGAAGTAAAAATTAACAATTTACGCATAAATTACTGTTATATTTCAATATAATCATTCTATTCTCATCTTTGGTTTCAAATTAAAATTTGAATTATTATCATAAGAGACAGTAACAATTTTAATGGTAAATCAAAAATGCATTTGCTATTAGCAACAGATGCCATCAAAGTAGTTAACAGCTTCAACCAGGCAACCAAGAGTTAGACATTAGAAATAGTGTGCGAGATATATTCTGAAAATAGACACAAGGTGCTGGAGTAACTCAGAAGGACAGGCAGCGTGTCTGGATAGATGGAATGACCCATTCCTTCTCTCCAGAGATGATACCTGTCCGGCTGAGTTACTCTCGCATTTTGTGTCTATCTTCGGTGTAAACCAACATCTTCAGTTCCTTCCTACACATAAAGATATATTCTCCAGTCAATCCCTTCGAGAATTCCTTAAATAAGACGGAATTGAAACCAATAAATAGAAATGTGAAGTAAAACTCCAAGCAGAGCACATGTTTTCTTGATACATTTTACACCTCCATGTTTACATATCGCAGGATGGCAGGATAACACCTGTATTAAATGGCACTTTTCTAAATCTCAAACCCATGAAAAGCTAATGAAATGATTTTGTAAATTAGGAAATGTAGCAGATATTGCACAAATGGCAAACTCCTGAAAGCAGCAACATGAACATAAGCCAAAGATTAGATTTATCGATATTGGTTGCATGTCCAACACTAGCCAGCCCACCAGGGATGTATCTGGTGCTCATTGTAAATGTGCAGTCGCATCTTTGATCTCATTCTGAGAGGGCAGGAAGTTTTTCGGTATTAATTGCATTGAAAGATGGTAATTTAGCAGTGGGGTCTTCTCCAGTGCTATACCCAAGCTGTTGACCTCAGCTATTATCAGGTTTCTGCAGTGGGACAGGGGCATAGAAAATGCTGATACTAAGGCACTGGTGCCATTTGTTGATGCATAAGTTTATGATCAGACAGCTGATGGTTCCTCTCCCGAGAAATTCTTCCCGTTATCTTGAGCCAACCGTAATGAAGGTTAATAAAGAACAATGGCCATACAGCGCTCTATTGTTTTATGAACTGCAGACTCTTAATAATTTTAAAAAAGGAAGCATTGACCTATTCACAAAGTTGCACATCTTAAAAAACACATCAGTGCTACATAGAATAAACACACACACAGATGTGACAAAGATTGTTTGAAAGTTAAAATTATGCGGAGGCTTTGCAGCAGGCAGAAGAGGTTCACCAGGTTGTGGTCGGGTGAGAGCAATTGACGTTAGAAGGACTGAAACTTAGCAAAATTAAAAACATAAAATCAAAAAATATTAAAGGTCGACTCATTATGTGCTGTATTCATCTGGCCTAGCTGTCCTCCCTCGAGTGAGCGCTGACAACCCACCGGATGGAAACCTCCGCTGCATCCCGGGCGGAGGGCGAGATCACCGGACTGACCGGCAAGAGAAGGGGCTCCCCGCCACCGGGAGACACCAACTACTGGGGAGGTGGGAGAATCGAGGGGGGAGAGGGTGCAGCAGCATCTAAGGAGCGACGAGATGCTGCTGCAGCTGAGTTTCTCCAGAGGGCTCAAGCGGGAGGAGAAGTAAGTAAGGTCTCGAGAAATCTCACCCATCCCATCTCTCCAGAGATGCAGCCTGTCCTCGGAGTTACTCCAGCATTGATCTCCGGTGTGAACCAGCAGGGGGGGGGGGTGGATGGAGCATCACACGTGGACACATCCCACCCCACCACCCAGACAGGGCCGTTCATTGAGAGAGTGAAGGGGAGAGTAATAAAGGGTGGCAGAAAGGCCGAAGATAGACTGCTGGAGTAGGCGGGACAGGCTGGGAGCGAAGGAATGGGTATTTCGGTAAGTCTGAAGAAGGGTCTCGGAGAGGCATTTTGTGTCTATCTTTGGAGGAGCAAAAGAACAGATTATTAAAGTTCCCACGAGACTCACGAGACACTAAGGGGGGGGAGGGAACAGTTAATTTGACTCGTGGAAAAATCAAACATGTTTGATTTTTTTCACGAGGAGCGGAGTCGATAAGTTGCTCGAGGAGTGAGACAGGGAAGGCACTGATTTGTTGATGGGACAGGGGAGAAATTCTTATATAATTGTATTTTATGAAACTGAGAGTTGCAAGGGGTGAGAGGGGAGAGGAGAGGGGGGAGGAGGAGGAGAGGGGGGAGGGGAGGGAGGAGGGGGAGGGGAGGGGGTGGGGAGAGAGAGAGAGGAGGAGAGGAGAGGGAGGGGGAGAGGGGGAAGAGAGAGGGGGGAGAGGGGGGAGGGAGGGGAGAGTAGAGAGAGGAGGGAGAGTGTGGGGAGTGGAGGGAGGGGGGAGGAGAGAGAGGGAGAGGGGGGAGGAGGGGGAGAGTGGAGAGAGGAGGAGGGAGAGGAGGGGGGGGGAGTGGTGGGGAGTGGTGGGAGGGAGAGGGGAGAGGGGAGAGGGGGGGGAGAGAGGAGGAGGAGAGGGGGGAGAGGGGGGGGAGGGGGGAGGTGGAGAGGAGAGGGGGGGGAGAGAGAGAGAGGGGGGGGAGAGAGGAGGGGGAGAGAGAGGAGGGGGAGAGAGGAGGGGGACAGAGGAGGGCGGAGAGAGGGGGGGGAGGGGGGAGAGAGGAGGGGGGAGAGAGGAGGGTAAACTTCCGGGTTGTGGGCGTGGCGTGGCGGGGCGCTGTGGTCGGCTGCAGTCGGGTGTATACGGCTGGGCCACGTAACTTGCAGCTCTGGATGCGCATTGAAAAGGCCGCGAGGAGAAAGTTCTTCATCAATGCCGGTGACCTCTGGTGACCTCTGGTGACCTCGGTGACCTCCGGTGACCTCCGGTGACCTCAGGATCTGCAGATCTTGCTCGTTCTTTCTGCGCCTTTTGAAGAACGGGGGTGGGGGGGGGCAGGTAGGACGAGCGTGGTGACGTCACTCGTGGAAAACTGCGCCTGCACGTTGACAGCAGCTGCTTAAATCCAGAGCCGGGGGGGCGGGGCCATGAGCCAGGTGGGCCACGAGCAAAGGCATTGTGACGTCAAACAGGTCGGTTGGATTTTAAAACACTTTTTATCATTTAAAAACAATTTTAGAAAAAAACTCGGGAAATAATGATCCAAATTTTCAGATGAGGAGAATTTTTAAATCACGAGGTGAATCTCTACCGGAATATGTAAACATGTCTCCGTTACCGCGTCGGGTTTCGGAGGAGATGTGAAAGAGAAACAAATGCACAAAGAGAGTTTTAATAGTTATATGATATGATATGATGATATCACTTTCATATACAGGATAGATAGTCTGAATAATTTTCCAAGGGTAGAAATGGCAAATACTGGAGGGCATAGCTTTAAGGTGAGAGGGGGGAAGTTTAAAGGAGATTTATGAGGCAAGCTTTATTTTACATCTCTAGTAGTAGGTGCTTGGAGCATGCTGCCAGGGGAGATGTTAGAAGCAGATATAATAGGAACATTTATAAAGCATTTAGGCAGACACAAAAATAGGCAAGGAATGGAGGGATACAGACCATATGCAGGCAGGTGTGCCATTACATTGAAGATCATGATCGCATGGGCATGGCGTGCCAGAGTTCTGGTTCAGGCACTGTCCTGTTCTACGTTCCATCCTCCAAAGACTTCCTTCCACTGTCTGGTTTATTGTCCTTCAATTGTTTAGTTCCATTTAATAATTTTCATATGCATACACTCTGGAGAGTCATCATTTGTAGACATACAGCTTCTGTGAGGTGATGATTATTACCCTAGTAATAGTAATGCATCACTACTGTTATTTCTTTACAATTTAATTTTACTCCATGGTATATCAGCATTTAAAATAAAAATATAAATTAATGAAAAGACTGCAAAACACCTGCAAACCAAATTGTTCCATGATTATTTTCAGAAGTGGGTTAGATTATATATATTAAATTAATCAGAATTCTGAGAATCTGTTTAGGATCATTTCAAGGCCTAAACAGTGTCAGAAAGCAGTTTCTATCTGTAATGTACTTTATGGTTCAGCAATGAGGATAATGTAGGATCTTTGGAAAATATAGGAAGATTGGTAGATGAGGGGAAGGAGCGATATGGAGAACAGGCAGTTACAATAGCAAAGAGATTTCAGTAAAGGATTAATGTGGAACTTAAGGGAGTCTGGAGGGCACATTATGAATTGGTAAATTAGTGGAGTGAAGCAGGATGAATAGGTTGGTGCCAGGGAGTACAAGACACGGACATCTTGCAAATGTTACAATAGACAATAGACAATAGACAATAGGTGCAGGAGTAGGCCATTCAGCCCTTCGTGCCAGGACCGCCATGCAATGTGACCATGGCTGATCGTTCATTTACCGTTCATTTACATGGCATACAATATCTGTGCAACTACATGTTAATATAAACTGTCTGTGCAGTCAATATTTTCTGTACTATTTATTAACTACATTTTGACTGAGGGATGGTGTAGAGTTTAGGTTGTCAGAAAGGATATTAAGGCCACGGATATAGTCTGGGGAAGGGGGTGAATGTGTGTCAAGGTTCTTTAATGCTGCACTGGAGAACCTGGTACAGGTAGTAGACAGGAGGAAATTATTCTTTATCCTAACCCCTATATTCCACTTGATAGACAATCCCCCTTAGTACTGTGTAGGAAGGAACTGCAGATGCTGGTTTAAACCAAAGATAGACACAAAATGCTGGAGTAACTCAGCGGGACAGGCAGCATCTCTGGAGAGAAGGAATGGGTGATGTTTCGGGTCGAGACCCTTCTTCAGACTTTTCTCCAGAGATTCTGCCTGTCCCGCTGAGTTATTCCAGCATTTTCTGTCTATCCTCCTTAGTACTAGTTTAGTTATATTAGCTTCAAAGTCATCTTGCTGAGTCTCATTGTTTGTAACTTGTTTTCACCTAGCCCATAGCTAACAATCAGTTGTTTCCTTTATCATTGTTAAGTATTTGCATATCTTTAATTCATTTGTTCTATATTTCTCTATAATCACCATCTATATCTCTCGTTTCCCTTCCTCCCCAACTCTCAGTCTAAAGAAGGGTCTCAACCCGAAACGTCCCCTATTCCTTTTCTCCAGAGATGTTGTCTGACCCGCTGAGTTACTCCAGCTTTTTGCGTCTGTCCTCCTTATGTTCAAATAGGAGTCAGTGGGAAAACAGTTACCTGAGGATCTAACAGCAAAGAATGTTTTAACAAGAAGGTGTCTACAATGCAGGAAACAATGAAATAATGTAGCTATGCCAGCAATTATAAGAAGTCAAAATGTCTTCCAGTATTCATTCTGCAGTTACTGTGCTGAACTCTAGGATAGGCAAGGACGTGTGAAAGATTGGCACCAAGGAAACATAAGCTTATTTGTCAAAGTTTCCATGCAAGGTTGGATGTTTTGTTTTATAAATATGGTGTGCAATGGCCATGACTTTTATTTTTATATTGTGTCCAAATGCACTAAAAGATAGTGTTGTGTTTTGTGGTTGCAAACTCCAAATAAAAAGGACCAGAAACAGCACTTTAGTCGTGTCTCACATTTAATAGTTTCTGCTGTCAATGGCTGCTGCTTTGTGCTTTCTCCGCTCACATGATATACAGTGCACCAAGTGTGTCACACTTAAATGGCATGTCACAACAACATGCTTTCAAAATATGATCATACAACATCCCCTTTACTTTAAAAAAAGTTTACATTTCCATTAAAGTCATCTGAGCAGGACAAAAAAATTTAAAAATATTTAAAGTACAGATAGTTGTTTTCACAGTCCTGATTATAAAAAAGTTTGTTGAATTATTGCCTTTGTTTACTAAATTTTCTTTTGCGATCATCAGATTGAGCTTGGAGTTGATTTTTAGTCATTCAGTTCTGTTTGGCCTGTTCTGTGTAACCAGTTCTGATTTCTCAACTCTGTCTTTATTTCCATAGTTTCCAACTCAATGTTGAGATTGTCTTTCAGTTCAAGTGGAAATCTGCGTGTAGGTTGGATGACTGGTTTCACTGCTGCATCTACTGTAATGTGGTACTGGTAGTCCTAAAAGCAGCCGGTGGCGTCATCAAAGCAATCAGGATACATTGCCATCAGATCATTTTATGCTTATGATTGGAGCTCACTAAATTAAAGAGTGTTTTCTTCAATTTGGTGAGTAGATAATAATGTGTCAGTGATCTCACGGTGTAGGGATATGGTTTAAGTCCTGGCAGGAAGGTAGTCCCAGGATTGTTGGGCCATCACTATTAGTCACAAAGAAGGGACAGTTAGCTTGGTTCTTGTCGTGTGTGCAGGTGATTGTAATCGTTCCTAGCTGCCTTATTGTTGTGCCTCCATAAGCAGATAGGATTGTTTTGTTCTGCTGTAGATCATCTGGACTTGTTATCCTTCCCTCTCTCATTCACCTTGCCAGGATACATCTGCCTGAATGTGTAGGAAGGAATGGGTGGCACGGTGGTTCCGTGGTACTACCTTATAGTATCAGAGACCTGAGTTAAATCCCGACTACGGGTGCTGTCTGTACGGAGTTTGTACGTTCTCCCTGTGACCTGCGTGGGTTTTCTCCGAGATCTTCGGTTTCCCCCACACTGCAAAGACGTACAGGTTTGCATGTTAATTGGCCTGGTATGAATGTAAAATTGTGACTAGGATAGTGTTAGTGTGCGGGGATCGCTGGGCGGCGTGGACTTGGTGGGCCGAAGGGCCTGTTTCCATGCTGTACCTCTAAACTAAACTAAACACAATGGGTAAAAAGGTGATTAGCTACTAAATCATTTATTGTCTGAAGAAGGGTCTCGACCCGAAACGTCACCTATTACTTCGCTCCATAGATGCTGCCTCACCCGATGAGTTTCTCCACCATTTTTGTCTACCTTCGATTTTTCCAGCATCTGCAGTTCTTTCTTAAACATTGTAATATGTTCTGTGTAATACATAATATGTAATATGTTCAAATTTCTCAATACCATAATTGGTTAAGTGACAATAAACGCGAACTTGAACTTGCACTTGAACGCTTTAAATGATGTCATTTATAGGCTTGTAAACATTGCAGTCACCTCTATTGAGTGTATCGATGCAATGTTTGTCTGTCTAGCTCATTTACCTGCAGAAGCTAAATTCCAAAACAATGTCAAAACCAATCCACACAATAAAGAAGTTTAACAGATGAATTGCAGCTTCAAAGAAAAATATGATATTTCATACATTAATTATGTTAAATTGAAGGGAAAGAATAATCCTTTTTGAAATGTTCCCTGATGCATTTGTCTTAAAGCATCTATTTTCCAAGAATATGTCATGTTTAATTACTAGAATGTACAGTAGTTTCTAAAATGTGCCTGACTAAAACTGACTATATAATGCTCTCTCGAGTAGCTTGCCCTCTCGAATAGAAACATTTATTACCACACATTATCCTTATTACCATGTCAACAAATGGCTCTAGTGGGAAATATGTGGGTTAATTTTACTGCACCTGATTATTTTTCTTAGTGACATATTATTTTCAGTTGTTTCATATTTCACTGGGAGAGGTTGTAAAATTAGTCAGCCGTACAGATTATATTTAGAATTTATTTTACTGTCAGGCTGGAGGAGCAGAAGCCTGAAGTCTCACATCACCAGGTTCTGGAACAGCTACATTCCCACAACTCAATGAGTATTTCCCCTCACTTTGACCATGGAGAAAGACATGAGGACCGGGGCACTGGGACCAGTCAACGGAAATGTCTTGAGGGCAGTCAGTATTACGTTTGAGGAAGTGCTGAAGGTCCTAGTGCGTATGAAGGTAAACAAATCTCCTGGGACTGATCGGACATATGCAAGGACACGATGGGAAGCTAGAGGGAATTGCAGGTGCCCTGGCTGCGATTTATGTCATCATTGAATACAGGAGGAGGAAGTGTAGCAAATGTTGTGCCTATATTTAAGAAGGGCTGCAGGGAAAAGGCTGGGAGCTATAGGCCAGTGATTCTAACATCTTTGGTCAGAAAGGTATCAGAGAGTATTTGAGCGATAAGATACACATACATTTAAATGGACAAAAGCTGAATTGGGATAGTTTTGGATGTTGGAGATGATGTCTCACAAATCTGATTGAGTTTTTTGAAGGAGAGCTAGCTAACAGGAAAGGCAATTGGCTTCATGCAAGGATGCAGAGGGTGAGGGTGGAAGGTTGATTTTCAGGTGGAGGTCTGTGACACCTTCATTGGTAAAACATAATAAACTAGCTGCGTTGAAATATAAATTAAATAAAATATACTCCGACCAAATAATAAAACTTTATCAACATACAAAACAATTAAATTTTGAATTTGGTGATAAACCACACAAACTATTGGCACGCCAGCTTTGAAAACTGGATGGAGAAAAATTGATTCATAAGATTAGATCAGAAAAGGGAAAAACACTAACACTCTCCAAAGATATTAATGACAGATTTTTACAATACTATCAAGATCTTTATTCAACTAAAGTGACACAACAATCAATAGGAATGGAAGCATTTTTACAGAAATGCAACCTTAAAGGCTTAGATCTGCAAGGACAGGAATTATTAGGAGCTGAAATAACGACCAAAGATATTGAAGAGTCAATTAGATCTTTAAAAAATGGAAAGGCCGCCGGCCCTGATGGCCTAAGCTCTGAATTCTATAAAAAATTTATGATCTGATTTCTCCACGCTTACAAACACTGTATAAACATGTTTATACTCAACAGCAACTCCCGGAAACTTTAAATGAATCTACAATAATACTGATACCTAAAATTGATAAGGATCTAGAAGACCCGGCCTCATATAGAGCAATAGCTCTATTAAATACTGATCAGAAAATATTAACTAAAATCCTTTCTAATAGATTGAGCTTAGTAATTAACAAATTAATACATCCTGATCAAACAGTTTTATCCCCAAACGTCATTCATTTTATAACCTTAGACGATTGTTTAATATTATATATTCAAACAGAATTGCTAATGAAGATCTAGCAATTATATCGCTAGATGGTGAAAAAGCCTTTGATCAAGTAGTTTGGCCATATTTATTTTCAGTGATGGAAAAATTTCAATTGGGAGAGAAGTACTGCGCATGGGTTAAATTGTTATATTCTAACCCAACAGCTAGAATACTAACAAATCAAATGTTAGCAACTAAATTTAATCTTTCCAGAGGTTGTAGACAAGGATGTTCGTTATCTCCATTATTATTCGCTTTAGCAATTGAACCACTTGCAGAAAATGTCAGATCTAATCCAGAAATACATGGGTACAATACTAAAGACACAACGAATAAAATTTCTCTATATGCAGATGATGTACTAATACATATTACAAAGCCGGAAATTAGCATTCCAAATTTATTAAATCTAATAACTCAATTCGGTCATTTCTCAGGATATAGAATTAATTGGAATAAAAGCAAAATCATGTCAATAACAGATCATAATATACATATACTACAACGATCACCTTTTAAAATAGTTGACGAAAAATTTAAATATTTAGGTATTTATGTAACTAAGGGGTATAGCTCTTTATTTAAATCAAATTTTCCACCTTTAATGAATAAACTAAATAAGAATATTCAATACTGGAAAACACTTCCTATCTCAATGTTCGGTCGAATTAATGCTATAAAAATGATTTTTCTACCGCAATTATTGTACCTATTTCAATCCATCCCGATATATATTCCAAAATCTTTTTTTTTAAAAGTAGACTCCACTGTTACAAGTTTCATCTGGGACTACAAGAATCATGGAATAAATAAAAAACATTTATGTAAATCAAAGATTAATGGAGGTTTAGATCTACCAAACTTTTTGTTCTATTTCTGGGCAGTTTATATTAAAAACATGAATTTTTGGCTGGAAGAAATGGATCAACAACCAGAATGGTTAAGGATGGTAAAGGAGGATTGTCTACCTTTTGAAATCAGTTTGATTATATTTGCACCGACAAAATTGCACAAACAAACTTATGGGGAAAACCCTATAATATATAGTGGTATACGAATCTGGAAACAACTTAAAAAGGCTCTAAAACTGGATAATATACCACTCTATCTCCCTATTGTAAATAATCCCTTATTCAAACCTTCCATACTAGATAAAGGCTTTATACAATGGAAAAACTATGGAATCAAAAGGGTGGAACACCTTTACAAAAAAGGCACTTATCTCTCATTTCAAGAACTGCAACAGATTTATGGGCTACACTCAAATATTTTTTTTCGATACTTACAACTCAGAGATTATGTTAGGTCAAGTACACAAGATTATAGGAATAGGGAACCAGAAATCTTAGATGAATGTCTGAATAAGCATCCTAACACAGAAAAATTAATAACTTATATTTACAATACCCTTTTAGATAGTGAGATACCATCAACGGAATCATATAGACACACATTTGAAAATGAAATAAATCAATCCATATCGAAAGATTTATGGGATAAAAGTTTACAATACATACATCAATGCTCGCTAAATTCCAGACATGCTCTAATACAATTTAAAGTTTTACATAGATTACATTATTCCAAAGTTAAACTAAATAAAATCTTCCCACAAATATCGTGTACCTGCGATAAATGTCAACATCTAGAGGCTAATTTAACACATACTTTTGCAAATTGTATACAAATTAAGAATTATTGGACTGAGTTTTTTAAAATAACTTCTGAAGTTATTAATACTAAACTGGATCCGGACCCAAAATTAATAATACTTGGAACATCAGAACAAAGTTTAACTCTTACAACAAGCCAAATAAATTTCCTAGACTACAGTATAATAATTGGGAAGAAATTAATATTAAAATTTTGGAAAGGCCCTATATCCCCCACAATTAAAATGTGGATTATGGAAATGTCGGAGACCCTACACCTGGAAAGAATCAGATTTGCCTTAATGGACAAACAAGAAGTTTTTGTTAGAACATGGTCTTCTTTCATTGATTACTTAAAAGGGTAGAATGGTTCGGCAGGGAACCCTAACTGAAACTTGGATTTAGGAATAGATGAAAAGTTATATCTTATATTCTTTGATCTTATCTCCTACGATGTATTAATAGTAAATTATTCCTTTCTTTATGATTTTCTTCTTTGATGCAGATTATTATTCTATTTTTCTTACTGTTCTCCTCTAAAAAAAAATATTAGAGTCAAAATGATACAACTGATAATATTAATAATGTATGCTTGTTGAACATGAAATATTGCTATCATAATATATGTTTGCTAACCCACTGTCTAAATGATCTTGATCAGTTGGGCAGGTGGGCTGAGGAATGGTTAGTTGAATTTAATACAGAGAAATGTGAGGTGTTGCATTTTGGGAAGTCTTACATGGGCAGGACCGACACGATGAATGATGGGGGTTTGGGGAGAGTTGTAGAGCAAAAGGCTCTGTGAGTGCAGGGACATAGTTCCTTGAAAGTGGTGTCTCAGCTAGATATGGTGGTCAAAAAACCTTTTGGCACATTGGCCTTGATCAGTCAAAGGATTTTAATAGGTGGTTGTAAGATGAGAGGGGAAGTTTTTTAGCAGGTAGAAGATGAACTGGTTTGGTCAGTGAATCTATGAGAGTAGAAAAATAAATTAAGCTGAGGACACCTCCAAAAATTCTGGAACGTTTGGACTTCTGAATTCTCATGCCCTAATAAATCAGCAAGTACTTAAGAAATCAAAATCAATTTATGAGCCTTAATGTCTCACAACTTCATGTCTTATAAATTAATGGTAGCAGCTACTCTGAACGTCTGGAAGGATATTTGGATTTTGGCCAGTTTATGGTACATGAACCAAAGAGAGTGTGGCTGATCAACTGGAACATACATCTCAGGGTGTTAGTGGAACAATGTACAAACGTTAATAGAAAAACAAGCACTTGCTTTCAGTCAATGAAAATATATCAATGTATTTGTCCAAACCTACATATCTTGCCCTCTGAAGGGGAGTCCTGACCCAAAATGGCGTCTGTCCATTTCCCTCCACAATGGGTGGCACCGTAGCGTAGCGGTAGAGTCGTTGCCTCACAGCGCAAGAGACTAGGGTTCCATCCTGACTACGAGTGCTTGTCTGTATGAGGTTTTACGTTCTTCCCATGACCTGCGTGGGTTTTCTCCGGGAGCTCTGGTTTCCTTCCACACTCCAAGACATAGAGGGTTGTATATTATTTGACCTTGGTAAAATATTGTAAATTGTCCCTAGTGTATAGAATAGTGTTAGTGTAAGGGGATCACTGGTCGGTACGGACTCAGTGGGCCTGAGGTCCTGTTCCCATGCTGTATCTCTATATTAAACTAAATAAAAAGATGCTGCCTGACACCACTGCGTTCCCCAGCAGTTTGTTTTTAGCTGAAGATTCTAGCATCTAGAGACTCCTGAATCTCTGTATTTCTCTCTCATTCATTCTCTAGTGTACCTGCTATTTCCTCCCTACTTTCTTTCAGTGTGCATGGGAGCACATTATCTAGAGCTCAGTTTTATTCTCTTTTAGTGTTACTAATTTGCCAGTTACTTTTTGTTACAACAGTATTTTTTTAATTTGTTCAGTGTCTCGTGAAGTGTCCGTCTCCCAGCAACAAAAGAGTGGGTCAGAATAGCCTTTTTGCCAGCTTCTTCTCCCTTGATTAGCTTTCATCTTTACCTTCTCAAATTTTCCGCACATCACTTAATTCCCTCAGTATTGATTTACTCTTTGGTTAAAATAAAACACAATAGTTATCCAATAGCTCCATCACTTTGCTGTCATTTCACAACGTTATCATGGCTATCCGTTTGGTGCCCTAATTCTGTTATCCTGTAGGTATGTTTTATGCCCTTATGATATTTCTATTATTTTCCTTTTTGGTTTAGGTTTATTACTGTCGTGTGTGCTGAGGTACAGTGTACAGCTGTGTGCCAAGCAGATCGGATATGGTATACATAAACACAATCTTCAAACTACAATACATAGAGCAAAGGGGAAGATACCGAGTTCCTTTGACAAAGTCCAATGTCCACAATATGGTAGACATGAATTTGACAGTACCCATGTTTATGGAAGGACCATCCAGAAGCCTGATAGCGAAGGTTAATAAAGGTTCTTGAGTCACTGACGGATGCTTTCAAGTTTCTGTACCATTTCTATCGGATGGGAGCAAGGAAAAGAAGGAATGACCAGAATGGAACAAGGCTTTGATTATGTCGGCTGCTTCTCCAGAAGAGCATGTGGAGTAGATGGAGTCAAAGGTGGGCAGTCTTGTCTGTATGATGGTCTGGCCTCTTCCTGATATTCTTTACATATCCCTATATTTAATCTTATACTGTAATGACACATATTCAGCCGATTGGGTCCATACTACCGCCAAGGGCAAAATTCCATCAGTGTAGCGGCACCAAACATGTGAACAAACAGTTGCTTTATTCGGTGAGATAATAGGTTTGAAATACAGTTTGGTTTTTAAACATAATAATCTCATTGCTGCTGCAGATGAATAAGGGTGTTGTCTCCAGCTCAGCTACCTGTTGACTGGGTTGATGTCAAAGTGAGATATGCTTATGTAGCAGGACACTCCCCTTAACCCCATGACGTCACGTGACAGCCCTCGTAACAACTGACGAGGGTTCGACCATAAGTGGTCTGTCTATCAGCTGATGCCACAGGACCCACCACCCCCGCCCCCCCCTCCCCGAACCGGAGGAAGGAATAGAATGCACTAACCTTCCACAAGAAGGTGTGCAAGCAAGCAATGGTCGAGGGCGGCTACTGCTGTGGGTCGGAGGCACCCCGGCCATGGGTCGGGATGGTGGGGCCCACAGGCACAGTCGACGCTCTAGCTGTGGGCCATCCTGGCCGTATGCCGAGGGGTGCAAGGAGACCAATGCAAAAGCCACCGGATGGATGAGACATAGTCGCATTTCCTCGACCAGCAGGGGATTTGGGCGGCCGGCATCGACGGGACATGGCCCACCGCTGCAGGTAGGGACTCCACTCATCGTCGCTGATGTTGATTGATACCAGCTGTGCTGCCACGGCCTCGGTGGAGGCAGGAAGCTGCCTGGGAATCTGTCGCAGGACCGCCGACTCACGACTGGCCGAGGCTCCATCCTGCTGCTGGGCCGGACGGGCAGCCAGCACCCAGGGATCTTCAGGGTCTGTGCCAGTGAGGAGCAGAAGGACATCCTCAGGCAGCTGCCGCATGTAGGCCCATCCTATCGGGTGACTAGGCCTTGAGCAGCGGCAGGCGGGTTAATTGGTGGGCCCGTTCTTTCCTCGCTCCTGGGGCCATCAGGCGGGTAGCGGTGATGCTGGAGGCGGGGGGCTGCTACACTCACGGCTCCTGCAGCAGCTGGTGGGGGAGAGGCGGCTGGTGGGGGAGCGACAGCAGCCGCGGCTCCTCAGCTCCGGTGGGCAGTAGCTGGCGGGGGAGCGGCGGCAGCTGTGGTCTCTTAGCCCCAGTGGTTGGCTCTGGGCGGGTCATGCAGGAGAGATTGGCGGCCGACACACAAGGCCCGGACCACGCCCATCGACCCGAGCGGCCTTTGGCATACCTTACGGTAGGGCCAGCACCGCTGAGCTGGACTGGGCTGTCGGCTGCAGACATCAGGTCTCCCGAGGCTGCGTGTGTCGGGAAAAATCCAAAATCCCAAATTTGGATCGTCGGGGTCACCAGTGTGGTGGCACCAAACGTGGTGAACAAACAGTTGCTTTATTCAGTCAGATTTATAGGTTCGAAATACTGTTTTATCCTCTAACATAATAATGCCATTGTTGCTGCAGCTGAGCAGGGGTGTTGTCTCGAGCTCAGCAACCTTTCGACTGGGTTGATCTCAAGGTGAGATATGCTTATGTAGCAAGACACTCCCCTTAACCCCATGATATCACGTGACAGCCGTTGTAACCACTGACGAGGGTTCGACCATAAGTGGTCTGTCTGTCAGCTGACACCACATCAGTCCCATTTCTCCCCCCTTAAACTTATTCTCTCTTGTACATGTCCAACAAGTCCTCTTTGATTCTTTTTGCCAGTAACTACAACAAGGGGTGATTTACAGATGCTAATTTGCCTACCAGCTTTTCTTTAGGATGTGAGGAGAAACCACAGCACCCAAAAGAAATCTATACTGTCATGGAGAGGACATGCACACAGATAGCAACTGTGGTTAGAGTTGACGGTGGTTCCTCGACGTTTGAGGCAGTAGCTGTTCCTTCAAGTTAATCAAGATACTTCTTAAGTATCTTTTCATTTTATTTGTTTCCATTGATTCTTTGTTAAACCACATTTCTTCAAAATTAGTTTGGTTATTTTTGGCTTTTAATGGAATGTATTTCATAAATACATAAAACCATCAATATTCATGGATATATTCACAGTGACATATTTAACAACAGACGGGAAATGCTGGAGTAACTCAGTGGGACAGGCAGCATCTCTGGATAGAAGGAATGGGTGATGTTTCGGGTCTGAAGAAGTTATTGTCCTGCTGAGTTACTCCAGCATTTTGTGTCTATCTTCAGTTTAAACCAGCATCTGTAGTTCCTTCTTACACATATCTAATAATAGTTGATACCAAGTCGCAGAATGAATTGTTAGGGTTGATGGTCAAAGATTTGGCCAGAAAAGTCAATTTTAAGGAAGATAGAATCGTTTTTGAAATATATCTCCTGATCTTGGAACCCTAGGAGCTGAACGACAGATGGCAATAATGGTGTGATTTTACCTCGGAATCACGTGAGTGATTTCATGAAGAAGCCCGCCAACCCACATGCATGTCAATACGCCGATGCATGGTGCCACAACTGGCTGGCAGGCGCGTCGCTCCTCTAGCGGGTAAGTTAAAAAGACCGACAGGTAAGTTTTCCAACTTAGTCTGAGGTCGTGTGTTCTATAATTCTTGTTTGCAGCATTCCTACGTTGGAATACCAATGGACAAGTCGAGAGTGAAGTCCAGACAGGCCGCGGGGAGACCTGCTACAAAAGACCACGGGACCGCGGGTAGCGGGCGGCCGTCAATTTCACCATCCAAGCAGCTGACAGTTTTACCAGCGACTTCAGACTTGGTGTCTCTGGAGAGCACCGTGGCTACCCCGAAAGGGAAAGCTAAACAAAAGTCTGTGAGGCCTATCGACTCGGACGAGTCAGGCCAGGAGGGTGCACCTCCTACAATGGACAGCGTCTTCGGACGTCTGTCTCAGATGGAGCACATCATGGAGAGGATGCTCCACCGAGATATACTCCATGACATGGAGTCATATCAGAGTGGGTCTCCTCGTGAGCCCGCGGCAGTGCCTGGTTCAGGACTGCATGATGTCTCCCTCTCTGAGGAGGGGAGCATCCAGAGTCAGTTTTGGGCTGGCTCCGAGTTTGGCGGTATGTCTGGGGAGCATACCCCAATGCACGGGCTGTGGCAAGCAGAATTACCTGCATTAGGATTGAAATTTGTGATACCACAGCAAATTGGGGATCCGCTCGACGAGGAATTGGCGGCCAGTATACACGACCTGGCTTCACACCAGCGCCAAGAGCAAGCAATGGTGGATACGGCCATGAGGCACCACACCCTGTCAACTGTGCATCGCTAAAAGTACCGGCTGTAAACAGCTCGATATGGAATTATATCGGTGTTGGCATCAGAAACCAGGAGGTAAAACGCCAGAGAATTCTGAGCCTGCATATTCTGAGCCTGCATATTCTGAGTCAGGCATCACGGCCTTCTCCAGGATGGTGGATGGAGGTCCTCTATCGGATGGACAACAAGATGCGCTGGCATTGTTATGCAATGCGCATTTTGCGATAAATTGCTACCGCAAAAACGCCATCCGCCCGGCCCTGAATCCGAAGTTCGCGGGTTTATGCAGGGCCAATAATGTGCAGCCGCCAAATTACCTGTTTGGGGAAGATCTGCCGAAGCATGTCAAAGACCTAGACGACTAGGCAAAAGCCGTGGGGCTAATTTGAGCTCCACCATCAAGCAAAGCTTTGTCTTTCCGGCGGCAACACCCATACGCCTCTACTGGCAGCAAGAAGTTCCCTGAAGCTGGTAGCAGCATGAAGGCCAAACGTTTCGGGCAAAGGTCTTTCTTACGGCATGACCCAGGCTGGCCCACAGCGAAGATGCGCAGTTCGCGCACTGCAGCAGCTCTACCCCCCCAACCTCAGGGATGGAAATTAACACAAATCAACCAGTAACCATGGAGGTAGGTGGATCTGGTTCTTTCTGTAACATACAGTGTGTGGATCACTCACAAGTTGGGGGGAGATTTTAATAGTTTTTGAATGAATGGCGTTGGATAACATCAGATTTGTTTATACTGCACAGTGTACAAGGGTTCCAAATTGAATTCCTTTCTGTTTCATTCCCACCCTCACAGCATACACCAAGCCGGTCCTTTATTCATTCACAACAGGACGGTTTGGATGTACAAGCTGAAATTCAGTCATTATATGCAAAAGGGGTAATTGAGAAGTCGAATCATGAACCTCACCAATTTGTATCCAATATTTTTACTAGACCAAAAAAGGATGGAGGATGCCGAATCATCCTTGACTTGACTCGACTTAACTCCTTTGTGCAATATAGACATTTCAAAATGGAAAACCTTGTTGCTGCCAAACAATTGGTTTCCAAAGGATGTTACATGGCATGCATCGACCTCAAAGATGCATACTATTAGGTGCCCATTCATAGGGATCACCGGAGATATTTAAAATTTAGCTGGATGGGGCAACTATGGCAGTTTAAAGCATTGCCTAATGGGTTAACCTCAGCCCCCAGATCATTTACAAAATTGTTAAAACCAGCTCTTGCGATATTGCGAGCTCAAGGACATATTGTGATGGCTTATTTGGATGATATTCTGATCATAGGCTAAACTCTAAAAATAGCCAAATTAGCTATTTCAGCCACCAAACTTTAGTTTGAGAGATTGGGGTTTCTCAGCCATTCAATTAAATCCAAGTTGACACCATCTAGGGTGATTGATTACTTGAGATTTACTATTAACTCAAATCACATGCCTGTGACTCTGTCTTTGGGCAAAAGATTGGAATTAATAGAAGCTTGTAATTATCTCATTGTAAAACAACAACCTTCTATTCGACAAGTAGCCAGTATTATTGACAAACTAGTGACTGATTTTCCAGCTGCAAAGTTTGGGCCTTGGCACTATCAAAATTTACAACGTGCAAAGGAGCAGGCACTCAAATACCATGCAGGTCACTTCGATCGACCTATGCATTTACCAGCTGAAGCCATTTCAGTTACAATGGTGGACGTCCAATATTTGGCATTGCTCCAGTAACATTTTGGTCAACAGACCTTCAATGATATCACAAACTGATGTTAGTGCTCTGGGATGGGGAGCTACTGATACCATCTCTAGCTGTGGTAGCAGATGGAATACACATGAGTCATCGATTCTCCATTTGTAACGTATTAACTACCTAGAGTGCTGGGAGCACTCTACGGGTTAAAGGCTTATTGTGAGAATATGCATCATCTGCATGTTCGACTTCAAATTGACAACATCACAGCGGTGGCTTACATTAATCACATGGGTGGAATCAAGTCTGTATCCTGTGATAAATTGGCTAACCTCATTTGGCACTGTGCATTGCAAGAAATTCGGATTTCAGCTACCTATGTGCCAGGTAGGATTTCAGCTACCTATGTGCCAAGTCACGGAAATTCAATGACAACACAGAATGGATGTTGAATCATAACATATTTAATGATATTATCGATTGGTACGGAACACTGGATTTCGATTTGTTTGCATCCAGACTGAATCATCAGTTACCAAAGTATGTTGCATGGGAAACAGACCCGGGCAGTGGCGGTGGATGCATTCTCCCTACATTGGGGAGGAATGTTCTTTTATGCATTCCTCCCATTCTTCCTCGTCACTCGTTGCTTGCTGAAGATCAAGCAAGACTCTGCCTCAGGCATTCTGGTAATGCCTGACTGGCCTACACAGCCATGGTTCCCAATCATACTGGGAATGATCACACAGTCTTTCATGGCCATTCCCAAAGGCAGTAATCTGCTAGTCAACCCTGTAACTGGGGAGAAACATCCACTCCATGACCAAATCAATTTATTGGTTTGCAGAGTCTGAGAAGACCTTTCCGGGGGCTCGGACTATCTGATCGCACGGTGGATGTACTCGCTGCGGTCTGGAGAGACAGTACAAAAAAACAGTACATTTCCTATATTAAGGTGGGAATTGTTCTAATATTTCGTATGACACAGCACACGTAACCAATGTATTGGAGTTCCTCTGTCAACTGTACTGATGAGGCTGAATTAAGTTAAAAATATAAGAAGATATTTTTATAGTTAGTCTCAAATTAGGCTTGCCTCAGGTTGCTGTGTATTGAGGATGAATTACTTTAGAATGCGTCTAGCATTTGGCGAGAGAGGAAGCCCAGATTAATCCCAGTAAGGGATGCTTTTAAAGTATGCAATGGCTGATGTATTTGATATGTAAAATGCCTTGCACCAAATGTCCGATGTTTCTGAGGGAGGAGGTGACGAGAGAGGAAACTAGATTCATCTAAGGAATTTTGACAAATGGCTGAACCCTTTGATATGTAAAGTCATACCATATGACAAGATGCCTTTGATGTGACGAGACCACGGGTGCATCCTGTAGTGATCTTTATTTCCTGTACCTCTGACCATGACTAATGTCTGTGAAATGTGCTAAGGTGACAAAAAAACCACTATATAATACAATGTAATTCCGTTGTTCGAAGAAGTGGACTGAGGACAGTGAAGTGTCTGTATTGCTCACTTGACTAGAGTTCTCCCTCCCTTCCATCGGCCGATAATAAGTAAAGTTTTGAACTGGTCTACAAAACGTTTGTGAGTGGTCTGTTTATTAAGAAGTGTACCAGTTTACTTGTTATACAAGTAACTTTTTCAGTACATTGATCAGAAGTTGAGACATAGTGCTTTAAATTGTGCTAGAAGTGCACTGTCGGCATATTTATGGCTGGGTTCGGGACACCACTCTGTTCGGTCTCACCATCTGGTATCGAGATTTCTGAAGGGTGTCTTCAACTCAAATCCTCCCAGGCCCAGATACTCGGAAATATGCGACGTTAGCACGGTACTAACACTGCTTCGCAGATGGGCACCGGCAACATCTCTGTCCCTGTCCAGCTCACTTTCAAGGTAGTGATGCTTATGGTGCTGGTGTCAGTACAAAGGGTCCAGTCGTTGTGGCTGGATAACATGATTATGTCTGCTAATAGTATCACATTTTATGTGCATGATCTAGTCAAGCAGAGTAGACCAGGTACTTCCGGCCTCAAACTACATTTTGTGGCATACCCCTTAGACCTTCGGTTATGTGTGGTCACACTCATCCGACAATACATTAAGGTCACTAAGAGCCTCAGGGGCTCGGAACTAGCACTACTTGTTAGTTTCAAGAAACCTCACAAAAAAATTTAAGTCCAGACCATCTCCAGATGGGTAAAACGGGTTCTGCTTATGCAGGAGTAGATACTGTCATTTTTAAATCTCACTCCACCAGGGCTGCATCTACGTCAGCAGCAAAGTTTATGGATGCACCGCTGGACCATATCCTAGCGACTGCAGGATAGTCCATGGAGCGCACTTTCCAGACGTTCTATAATAAACCTATCGCCAGACGGGGGGTGTCTGCCAACTCCATTTTAAGTTCTGTTTTATAATTTCCCTTGGATGAGAGGGTTCATTATTGTTTTTTTTGATGAATATATTTTATTAGTTGTAAATACATATTAATAAAAAATACTTCTTACATACATTCATAATATTATTAATATTAATATTAACATTTAAGACTTTATGTTTCTATACATTTTTTTTTAATTTTTTATAAAGTAGAAAAGATAGAGAAAAACAATATAGAGAATAAGGAAGTGAATGGAGTATTAAACAATTATCCATCGTTGGAGATATAACCATGATTTATTATACGTAATTCTTCATCCATTCTATTATTCAGGCCTCAGTCAAGCCTCCGCACTGAGCCACTTTGACCCTATAGATATTCAATATATGGAGACCATATCCCTCTAAAGAGATCCAACCTGTCCATTAGGACAAGCCTCAATCTTTTCAGATGGAGTGTCTCCGACATTTCTGTATTCCACATTTTGATTGTGGGGGATGTAGGACCTTTCCAGAATTTTAATATTAATTTTTTCCCAATTATTAAACCATAATCAATAAAAATTCTTTGATTCGTTGTTATTAATTGATCTGTTTCCAGTATTCCTAGTATTATTAACTTTGAGTCAGATTCATATTAACAACATTCGAAATTATCCGAAATATTTCTATCCAAAATTTTGTAATTTTTACACAATTTGTAAATGAGTGTGTCAGATTAGCTTCTAAGTGCTGACATTTATCACATATGGCAGATACTTTTGGAAAGATGTTATGTAGTTTGGATTTTGAGTAATGTAGTCTATATAATATTTTAAACTGTATAAGAGAGTGTCTAGCATTTAACGAACAATGATGCATATGTTGTAAACCTTCATCCCATACTTCTGGTCTTATAATTTGACCTAATTCGTTTTCCCATGATTGTCTATATATTTCTGTTGATGGGACATCATTTTCCAATAGGATATTATATATATATGAAATCATTTTTACTGTGGTCGGATGTTTATTTAGACATTCATCTAAAATTTCAGTCTTTCTATTTCTAAATTCCTGTGTGTTTGATTTTACATAGTCTCTGATTTGTAAGTATCTAAAATAATCTTTAGCTTGTAGTCCATAAATTTGTTGTAATTCTTGAAATGAAAGGAAAGAGTTTTCCTTATAGAGATTGCCCATCTTAATAATTCCCTTATTTTTCCATTGTAAAAAGCCTTTATCCATCATTGAAGGTTTAAATGTAACATTATTTACAATGGTAAGGGCTAGTGGTATAGATTTCAGTTTTAATGTTTTCTTTATTTGTTTCCAAATACGTATTCCACTTTCTATTATCGGGTTTTCACTGTATGTTTTCTTACCTAAATTAATATTAGCAAATATTATTGAACTGATTTCAAAAGGAGAACAATTTTCTTTTTCCATATTTAACCAAATTGGTTGTTATCTGTCTCTTCTAACCAAAAATTCATATTTTTAATATTAACTGCCCAGTAAAAAAACATAAAGTTTGGTAGTGCTAAACCTCCATTTATTTTTAATTTACATAAATGTTTTTTATTTATTCTATGGCTCTTATAATCCCAAATAAAGTTAGTGACTAGGGAGTCCACCTTCTTAAAGAAATTTTTAGGAAGATATATTGGAATTAATTGGAAAAAATATAATAATTGTGGAAGAAAAATCATTTTTATTACATTAATTTTACCTAACATTGAAATGGGTAGAGTTTTCCAATATAAAATATTCTTATTTAATTTATTCAATAATAGTGGGAAGTTAGATTTAAATAAAGAATCAAATCTTTTTGTTACATAAATTCCAAGATATTTAATTTTTTCGTTTGTTATCTTAAAAGGAAATTGTTGTAATATGTGTAAGTTATTTACCATTATTGGCATAAGTTCACTTTTATTCCAATTGATACTATATTCTGAAAAAGATCCAAATTCAGTTATTAATTTTAACAAATTTTGGATACTAATTTCTGGTTTTGTGATATAAAGTAATACATCATCCGCGTATAAGGAAATTTTATTTTTAGTATCTCTAGTATCGTACCCATATATTTCAGGATGTGATCTCACCCTCTGAGCTAACGGTTCTATTGCAAGTGCAAACAGTAGAGGGGATAAAGGGCAACCTTGTCTACAGCCTCGAGATAAACTGAATTTAGTTGATAGCATTTGATTTGTTATTATTCTGGCTGTTGGGTTAGTGTATAATAATTTGATCCAAGTAATGAACTTCTCTCCCAATTTAAAAGTTTCCATAACCGAAAACAAATAGGACCATTCCACCTGATCGAAGGCTTTCTCTGCATCTAACAAAATAACTACTAGATCTTTTTTAATACCTCTTTTCAAATATATAATATTGAATAACCGTCTCAAGTTATATGAGGAATATCGTTTTGGTATAAATCCTGTTTGATCGGGGTGAATTAATTCGTTAATAACTGTGCTTAGCCTTTGTGCTAATATTTTAGTTAATATCTTTTGATCAGTATTTAAAAGAGCTATAGCTCTAAATGATCCTGGTTCATCCAGATCTTTGTTTATTTTAGGTATAAGTATTATAATAGATTCATTTAACGTTTCTGGTAGTTTCTGCTGTGTATATATATATTCATATAATGTTTTCAGACGTGGTACAATCTGATCATAAAATGTTTTATAAAATTCCGAGCCAATACCATCTGGTCCCGGTGTTTTACCATTTTTTAATGATCTAATAGATTCTTGGATTTCTTTTACTGAAATTTCAGCATTTAATGATTCTCTATTTTGTGAGTCCAACCCCTTCAGATTACATTTTTTTTTAAATGTTTCTATTCCTATCTTGTTTTCTGTTGTTTTAGCAGTGTATAAGTTTTTATAATATTGCAGAAATCGCTCATTAATATCTTTAGGTCGTATTAAAAGTTCGCCATTATGTGATTTAATCCTGTGGATTATTTTTTTCTGCCTCCATCTTCCTTAATTGACGAGCCAATAATTTTTGAGGTTTATCTCCAAATTCAAACTGTAATTGTTTAGTATGTTGATAAAGTTTTACAACTTGATCTGAATATATTTTATTTACTTTATATTTCAGTGCTGCAATTTTATTATGTAATATTATGGATGGATTAGCTGCATTCTCTATATCTAATTGTTTAATCTCCTTTTCCAATTCTTGTTGATCCCTTCGATTCTTTTTATTATAAAATGCTTGAGAGGAAATCATGATTCCCCGGAGATATGCTTTAAACGTTTCCCATAATAAGGAACAAGATATTTCCGGTTTATCATTTATTTCGAAGAAAATCTTAATCTGTTCTGTAATATATTCCTGAGTTATTTTGTTTTTTTAAATTTGTGGATTAAATCTCCACTGTCCCCATTTTTCTGTTTTACCATTTATTTTAATCTTAAATGTTAAAGGTGCATGATCTGAAATTATACTATTGTGATATTTAGAATTATAAGTGAGTGAAATAAGTTTGGCGTCGACCAAAAAGTAATCTATTCTTGAGTAGGTTTTATGTACCGGCGAATAAAAGGAGTTTTCTCGTCCAGTGGGATTTTCTACTCTCCAAACATCTTTAATATTAGTAGTTTCCATATATGCATTTAATAAATCACTGGAATGTGATTTGATTTTCCTTTGTCTTGTAGATCTGTCTAAGTAAGGATCTAGTGTACAATTTAAATCTCCTCCAATTATTAGGTTATATTGTGTTAATTCCGGGATATTGTTAAATATTTTCTCGAAAAACAATGGACTATCAAAGTTTGGTCCATATACATTAACAAAAATCATTTTTTGTGCATTTAATTCTCCTATTACAATAATGAATCTGCCATCATTATCAGTTATAGTTGATGTATGTTTGAATAAAATGCCTTTACGAAATAATATTGCTACACCTCTTGATTTATGTGTAAAAGAAGAATGATACGTTTTATCTATCCATTTAGCTTTCAGCCTATACTCAGCATCTTTTTTTAAATGAGTTTCTTGAATAAAAATTACATCAGCTTTAATTGCTTTTAAATGTGCTAATACTTTACTTCTCTTAATTGGTTCATTAATACCTTTAATGTTCCAACTACAAAACGTTATTCCTTCATTCCCCGTATTCATTTTTAAGTCTTGCATCTTTTGTCTATGGGGTCTGTAATAGAGCCAATGGTTCAGCCCGACAGACCTGACCTTTCCCCGAACACCGAATAGATGAATTTTAAATCCCTTGAATGCCTCTCACGTGTATATCTCCTTTGATCCAATATATAACTCCATTCAAACAGAAAAAAACAATAATAGTTTATAAAAGAAAAGAAGAGAGGATAGATTAAGAGGTTAGTATAGTGCACAAAGGAAGAAAAAACTACATCTAGTATTATTGTAGTTAGTGCTAGCCATACTAGCATGGCTAACCATCTACCGACTTCCGTAGTTGATGTTACTAACTTAACCAGCTCCCTGGTTTTTTGGAATTATTATTCCATAATGATATTTTACCGGGGGTATTAAATTTAAAAAAAAGAAAAAAATATTCAGATTATAATAATTGAAAATATGAAAATACATATATCTAAAACTTATTTGAAAATCTAATTATATAAAAAAAAACACACAAAATGAAAGGAAAACAAGAAATAAAAATGAAAATTACTGGTATAAAAGAAAAATCTCCAAATGAAATCCGGCTCTATATTTGACTCTAATCATTCCAATATAAATGAACATTAGTTATTAGTAATAATGATTAATTCTAATTAATAAAAGTGATACGGTATAATTTTAATATTTATTAGTTATTATATTAGTAGTAAAATTAGTGATTAGTGAAAATACCATAGTATAATTTTAATATTTATTAGTTGTTTGTATTAGTAATGTAGTTATACTGATTATTAGTATCCATGTGAGGTTTTCCGATCCACATCTTTCTCCAGCTTCGATCCAGCGTTATCCAGTTCCATCCGGTCCTGCAAAGTCTTGTAAAGTCTTGCAGAGTCTTGTAGATTCTTGTAAAGTCCATGAAAGTCAGTATATTCGATGATGAGGCCTTCTCAGGTCTTAATCTTCCGGGCAAAGTCTAGTGCTTCCACAGGATTGGAGAAGAAATATTCCTTGTTGTTAAAGATAACTCTTAAAGTAGCTGGGTAAATCAGGCCATATTTCAAGTTTTCCACCCCCCTCAGGAGACTTTTAGACTCATTAAATGCTTTCCGTTTCCTGGAAACTTCTGCTGGGTAGTCTCGATAGATACTGATCCTGTGTCCTTCAAATACAAGGTTTCTGTTTCTCGAAGTTTTTTGCATTATCTCCTCCAAGACGTAGTCATATTGTACCTTTATTATCATTTGTCTTGGGGGGACATTTGGTCTTGTCTGACGTCTCCTCACTCTATGTGCTCGGGCTAGTAAAGGCTTTTGTTCCAGAGATAAAACATTTTGCAGTAGATTCGCAGTAAATTCTCGGGGATCTTCATCTTTCTCTCGCCCTTCAGGGCGATTCTTACTTCTCTGGCGACCTTCTAGTTCATACACTCAGTTATTTTGGTCAATAAGTCCGTTAGACATTCATTTTCTGTAACAAGCTTTGCTGTAGTCCGAGCACTTATGTCAGCTAGTTCTTCAAGGCTTCCAGAGTGCCTTCTCCACAGGATTCAGGTCCAAGGCTCAGGGCATGTGCTGGACAACGGTCCTCACTGACATTTTCGTCACTGCCCAGGGTGTCGTCCCCACTTGGACATCTACCATTGTGCCAGTGCCCATTCTCAACGATCTGAGTGGCACTCACCCCTTCATAGCCAAGTGCTTCGAGCGCTGATCTTTCACCTCAAAGCCAGCCTCCCCCCCACACTGTGCGTACACTCTGCCCTGACCCACCTGGACAGTAATAACACATACTCAGGTTGCTGTTTCATTGACTTCAGTTCCGCTTTAACACTGTCGCCACCAAACTCAGCGGTCTTGGCATCTCCACTTCCCTCTAAACTGATACGGACTTCCTTCACTTCTGTTACAACAACCTCATGTCCTCCACTATAACAAACACTGGCATGCTGCTCAGTCCTCACCTCTACTCTCTCTTCACCCATGCTGCATCCCTAAGTATGGCTCCAACGCCATCATAAAATTTGCCGACGACACCACGGTGTAGGGCTGATCAGCGACAACGACGAATCAGCCTACAGCCAGCACCTGACAACCTGGTGTGCCAACAATAACCTCGTCCTCCGAAGGAAATCATTGTCGACTTCAGGAAGAACAGAGGGGGCAGACACACCCCCAACCATATAAACGGGACCCTCCAACTACAAATTCCTCGTACACATCTCGGAGGATCTGTCCTGGTCCCTCAACACCTCCAAGCTGATCAAAAAGGCGCAGCAGCGCCTTTTTCCTGAGGAGGCTCAAAAAAGCCCACCTGTCCCCCCTGATCCTGACCAACTTTTACCGCTGTACCATCGAAAGCATCCTGACCACCTGCTTTACGGTATGGTACAGCAGTTGCACATAGCACTACAACGGGTTATGAAAACCGCCCAGCACATCATCGGTGCCCGCTCCCTGCCATCCCTCCACCGAAAACGGTGTCAGATGGGAAGATCATCAAGGACCCCTCCCACCCTAACCATGGACTGTTTGCCCTCCTACCATCAGGGATACAGGAGCCTCCAGGTCCCGCACCAGCAGGATGAGGAGTAGCTTCTATAATAACACCATCGCACTGCTGAACTCGGAATCCCGCCGATAGATTTCCACACCTGTAATTATTTATCTGTATTTACCTATATATTGCTATCACTTCGTACTGTCACTAAACTGCATTTCGTTGTACATACTTGTTCTGTGCAATGACATTAAAGTTGAATTGAATTGAATTCAATTGCTGTGTTTCTTTCTTCAAGTCTTCCGATATTTTCTGCCTTGGTGTTAATATTGGAATTAGTTTCAAGTTGTAATTCTTTCATTTCAGTATTCATCTGGTCCTCCTTTAAACCAGGTTTAAGTACTTCACTTTCGTTTTTTTTCACTGTTCTTTCGACACATCTTCCTGGCTACCTGGACTTCAGTCAGGCCTTCTGCCGGTCTCTGCCTGGTTGATCGAATTTTCGATTTTTCGGTTGGGGTGCGTGTTGTAGACATAACTAGTCGCGCGCCTGATGACGTCACTCACAACAATCGGTGCAGAGACGGCAGGCAGCAGGCAGCAGGTAGGTCCGTTAATCCCCGGTTTTTTCCCGTTTTTTGCGCAGAGCTGGCTGGCGTTATCCTCTAGCCCTCCATAGCGCCACCAGAAGTCCCATTATTGTTATAATTTGTCCATTAAAAGCATCAGCATGTTTTACAAATCTGTCATGTCTGAATGCATTATTCTCTCATCCTTGGTCAACCAATACAGTGTGTGGCTTGGACTTGAGTCCACGGCATGAAATCACAGAGCTTTAAAATCTTCACAAAGTCACTCACGTAACTCCGAAGTAAAATAGTAAGATTTAATGAGAACTTACCAGTTTGAAGTTTGATCTTTATTTTATGAGGAGTGACGATGAGGGATTATGTGCCCTCCGCTCCCAACCCTCTTAAAGGTCAGCTGGTAGTTCTAGTTTCTCGAATCTTACTATATTCAGTTCAACAACTGTTATTCTGTGCTTTCACACTGCTGCTTTGAAGGTTGACCCGCATGCGGGCTGACAGGCTTCTTCACGTAATCCTTCATCGTAACTCCTCTTAAAGTCAAGATCAAACTTCAAACTGGTAAGTTCTCATTTAATCTTACTATTAAACACAAAATGTGGGACAGGCAGCATCTGCTTGTCTTTTCATCTTTTTTTTTATATTTTTAGTGTGTTTTAAAAAGTTTGTGTTAATGTTCTTTGGTTTGTTTTATGTGGATGTTGAGGGAGAGGGTCAGGGGAAACTTTTTTTTCAATCTCTTACCTTGCTTGAGATCCGATTATTTTCCAGATCGTATCTCCGGTTGCTCTGCGGCCTAACATAATGGACTGGAGGCCTTGCTCGAGACTGACTTTGAGGCCCACCACGGGTCCATGGACTTACCATCGGAGCCTGCGATCCCTTGCCTGGGATCGACGCTCCAACCGGGGCCTGCGGATTTCAACATCGAGGAGCTCACAGTCTCTGGTAGAGGCTGATGTCGGGAAGCTCCAAAGTCACAGGAGGTTCGACTAGCCTCGACCGGGGTCAGATCGCCCGGCGCGGGGAGCTGAGATCCCCCCAATGCAGTAGCTTGATCGCCCCGATGCGGAGGGCCCAGACGCAGGCTGCAGGAGCCAAGATCGTCCCGTCAACAGAAGGCCCAAGGCTCCCTAGAAGGGAAGAGATTGAACTTTTTTTGCCTTCCATCACAGTGAGGAATGTGGAGGAGTCACTGTGGTGGATGTTTATGTTAAAATGTATTTTCTGCGTCTTATTGCTTTTTATTGGCAAATCAAATTCCTTGTATGTTGCAAAATATGCTTGGTTAATAAAGTATGATTATGATTAGAAGGAATGGGTGATGTTTCAAGTCATGACCCTTCTTTAGACCCGAATCATCACCCATTCCTTCTGTCCAGAGATGCTGCCTGTCCCACTCGAGAATTTTGTGTCTCTCTTTGGTGTAAATCAGCACCTGAAGTTCCTTCCTACACATGGTGTGATTAAATTTGGGGATGCTCAATAAGCTAGCATTCTGGGATGTGTTGTTACTCCAAGGGGAGAAAATAATAACAATATCTCATTAAGACATTAAATAAATCTATTCACTTGGATGAAATGGTGGAGAACAGTGATTTAAGTAGAGGCACAGTGAGGGGTGAGTGGGGGGGGGGGGGGGGGTGGAGTGGGGGGGGGGGGGGGGTGGAGTGGTTAGAACAAGGAGAGGAACATTGTAGAGGAATGATAAGGTGTGAGATGCCCACAAAGCCCACTCTTCCTTTGCATAGTCTGGACAGAAACATGAAAGGATGAAAGTTGGAAATATTCCACAGGTCAGGAAGCATCTATGGAGAGGAGAACAGATTCAAGTCAATGGCCTCAAATACAATTAGGTTTAATGATTGGTGCTCTGGATTTCTTCCAAGCCATTCTTTATCAAGAGCCGCTGAGTAAATCGCAACAAATGGTGAAAGGACTGAAAATTGCACATTCTTGATAAAAGAAAATTGAGTGTCAATAGCAATAATTCTTAAATAAATAGAACAAACTATGTAAAGATCTTCTATCCCACTGACCATCTGTTACAGATACACTCACTAGACAATGTCAAAGGGAAAGGTATTGAGTGTAATTATGTCCACAAATGGAGAAAAGAAATGAGCAGATAGATGTCAGGCCATGCATGATGCATGCTTTGATGTGATTTCATTCTTAAGTGTTACTGCAACTTCAGCATTGGAAATGGATGATTGCCAATGCTATTATAAGGCTTTTGAGGTGGTCAGAGATCACTGAGAAACTGGATTGAGAGGACCTGCTGAATAAAACTGCAGACTTTTGCTTTCTGTTCAGACAACCATGAACAATCCTCAACACCCACCTTCCCTCCCTCTTCCCCTCCCACCCCCAGGCTGGTAGCCTGACAAATATGACCATGTACACCCTTTTCTTGTGGTGGTTTTGTCTGCCATACATATTCTCAGTGTAGCTCCTTTGTCGAACCGCCAGTATATTTAGAATTTTACTTCGGAGTCACGTGTGAAGTGACTACGTGAAGACCCCGTCCAGCACGCATGCGCGACATTAGCGTTCATGCAGTGCACCCGCGACGAACGGGAGTTCAAGGCGCTCCCGCTACAAATTGAAAAGTCGGGCCGACAGGTAAGTTTAACCGTGGCCGTGTGTCTTTCTCTCTGTGGTCTTGTGTTCCAGGAAGAATGAGCAAGGCCCGAGGAAAGAAGTCTGCAGCTCGCCCCCATTCGTCCTCCGTTGAGGAATGCTCTTTGGAGGGGGGGCAAGAGGCGGCGTGTTATAACTACCGAGCCGAGCCCAGCACCGCTAGTGCTGCCTGAGCAGCGGGCTGGAGGTACCTGCAGCCGGAACCGGGCGGTAGTGTCCGACGTTTCGGATGAAGATGCCTTACCGCTCGAGAGGGGCACAGGCAGCCGCCTAAGCCGCATGGAACGGCTCATGGAGCAATTACTCCCAGCGAGATCTGCTGAGAGAGCAGCAGCAGACTCGCCAAGGGAGCTCAGGCACTCCCGCAGTGCCTTTTACGGCACTGGCCATTGCTTCACCTTCTTTTGAAGGCAGCATTGGCGACCAGGTCTGGGCTGGTCAAGAAGAGGGGTCACTGGCTGAAGATATCGGGAGTACGCAGGGTGTACAGGAACAGGAAGAGCTGCTGGGTGTTCGTCAACCGCTACGTGGCCATTCCACAAGCGGGTCGGCCATTAGAGCCGAAACTTGCAGCCAGCATTAACCACCTGTCCTCTAAACCCCTACAAGAACAGGTGGTCAATGAGGCTCTTCAACTATATACAGCCCCAGTAAATTGTACATCTTTGAATGTACCTGCTGTCAATAGCCAAATTTGGGGGACATTTGGGGCAGAACATCAGAAACCTGGAGTTGAAGCTCCAGAAGATCCTTAAACTCCTGACTGCAGGAATAACATCTTATGCTCGGTCCATTGATGGTGCGGACATCTCCACAAATCAGCAAGACACATTAGCTCTGCTGTGCACCACTCAATATGAAATAAATAATTTGCGAAAGGAGATTATCAAGCCTGCCCTCAACCCTAAATTTGCGGGACTTTGCAAAACACCGGGGTCAGAACCTCCTATTCTGCTCTTTGGGAAAGACCTTCCAAAAAAGGTGAAAGACCTGGAAGAAGAATCCAAGACCTTTGGTCTCGTGAGGGCAGGTTTGGGACCGAGCAGACCCAACAAACCCAGGCGGCAGTACCCCATGGCGTCCACCAGTCGTCGACCACAATATGGGACTGGTGAAAGCTCGGGGTCCGCAACCATTCCCCCGTAAGCCTTTTTTAGGCCAGGGCCCAGAGCGGACCCCATGGAAAATGCGCCACCCCCAACAACATCGAGATCAACATCAACCCTCTACAGCCCAGCAGACGCCTCATCGCCCAGCGAAGAGGCAGAAGAAGCACCAATAACCATGGAGGTAGGTGGGTCTGGTTCCTCTCAGCATATGTGCAGTAGGGGCTCTGTACTAACAGGGGGGAGATTGCACTTGTTTTTGGATGCATGGGAATCCATCACTAATGACAAGTATATACTCAGCAGCGTTCATGGCTACAAAATTGACTTTGTCCATAAAGATTTTCCACCAGTTCAGCATATGCCCAAAAGGGTATTCACCCTCTCAGTCAAGGAGAAACAAGAGGGTCAAGCTGAACTGATGAGGTTACAAGCTAAAGGTGTCATTGAAAGAACAAAACATGAACCTTTGGAATTTGTGTCTAATATTTTCACTAAAATCAAAAAAGATGGTGGACGACGCATCATCATTGACTTAACTACTTTGAACAAGTCTGTCAGGTATATACATTTCAAGATGGATACTTTTGAAACAGCCAGACTATTGGTTTCTAGAGGGTACTTTCTAGCAGGCATTGATTTAAAAGATGCCTACTACTCAGTACCCATACACAAGGAGCATCGAAAATATTTAAAATTTATCTGGATGAAACAGCTATGGCAATATAAAGCCTTACCAAATGGGCTAACCTCTGCTCCAAGGTTTGTTCACTAAAATCTTAAAACCTGCCTTGGCATTATTGAGGAAACAAAAGCATATAGTCATGGCGTATTTAGACGTCATTTTAATAGTAGGAAAAACCTTGGAGACAGCCATTCTGGCAGTAGCAGCCACCAAACGTTTGTTTGAAACTTTGGGGTTTGTCATACATCCAGATAAATCCAATCTTACACCGTCCACTGCCATGGACTATCTTGGATTTACGATAGATACTGTTCGCATGATTGTAACTCTGCCGAAGGGGAAAGCATCAGAATTGGCGCTATCATGCAACGAACTCATGAATAAACATCAGCCAACCATACGGGAAGTAGCTAGAGTTATTGGCAAAATGGTAGCAGCTTTTCCCAGCTGTACAATTTGGGCCTTTGCACTATCAAAATTTGCAAAGAGCTAAAGTGCATGCACTAAAGCAAAACTCAGGTCACTTTGACCGAGCTATGAGTTTAACTGCTGAATCCATTCCAGAGTTACAATGGTGGGCAAGGAACGTAAGACTCAGCTCCAGTCCCATAATGATCACCAACCCAGTATTAACCATTCAAACGGATGCCAGTGCTTTGGGCTGGGGAGCAACTAACATGCAATCCAGCACAGGGGGCAGATGGAGTAAATTTGAATCATCTTGCCTACAGACACGGGTATCAACTATTTAGAAATGTTGGGTGCGTTTTATGGGTTAAAAGCATATTCATCTAATACGCATCATGCACATGTCCGGTTGCAACTAGATAATACCACGGTGGTGGCTTATATCAATCACATGGGTGGTGTAAAGTCGATATCGTGTGACAATTTGGCCAACCTAATCTGGCAAAGGTGTGTTAAAAGGCATATTTGGTTATCAGCAACTTACCTACCAGGTAAGCAAAAATACAGTGGCAGACACCAGGTCACGTAGATTTAATGATAACATCGAATGGATGTTAAATCCCAAAGTATTTGCTGAAATTACAAAGCAATATGGCACACCAGATATCGATCTATTTGCATCCAGGCTGAATCACCAGGTACCAACGTATGTCGCTTGGGAACCAGACCCTGAGGCAGCAGCAGTTGATGCATTCCTCGCTGCATTGGGGGAAAATGTTCTTTTATGCTTTTCCTCCCTTCTGCCTCATCAGTCGGGTATTACGCAAGATTCAATTGGATTCCGCTTCAGGAATCTTGATAATACCTGACTGGCCTACACAGTCATGGTTCCCAGTGGCTTTCGACATGGCTGTTGAAACAGCGTTGGAATTCCCCAGCAGTCGACAGTTATTAATCCACCCAGTGTCAGGCATTAGTCCACCCGTGCTATGACAGAGTCAATCTCCTTGCTTGCAGATTCTAAAAAAGACCTCTACTGGGCCTGGGACTGTCTGAGGACGCCATCAACATGATGACCGCATCTCACCGGGAGTCCACCAGGAGACAATACCTGACCAACATAAGAAAATGGGAACGGTATTGCTCCAAAACAGGAACTACCTACACTACAGCTACAGCCACCAGTGTTGTGGAGTTTCTGCTTGGATTACATCGGGAAGGACTCAGCTACAGCGCCATTAATACAGCCAGGAGTGCGTTGTCAGCTTATTTGGTTCCAGCTGCAGGACAACTGACTTTGGGGTCCCATCCACTAGTGGTCAAAATCATGAGGGGCATTTTTAACACCAATTCCCCTAGGCCTAGGTACACTCAGATCTGGGATGTCAGCATAGTACTGACGTACCTTAGGGGATGGCCACCACCCAGGTCACTTACTCTGGAACAACTTACACTGAAATCAGTCATGCTCATGGCACTAGTGTCAGCTCAAAGGGTACAGTCCCTCCACCTTCTGAGGCTGGACAGCATGACAGAGTCATTGGACTGTATCACATTTCACATTCAGGGGCTGGTCAAACAAACTAGACCAGGTACCACGCCTCCAGTTTATGGAGTTCCGGGCATATTCACCTGACCCACGGTTGTGTGCCAAGACCCATCTCGCCAACTACATAGACACAACATATAACTTAAGAGGGAGAGAAAAAAGCCTTATGGATAAGCCACAAGAAGCCTCATGGTCAGGTGACGAGCCAAACCATTTCAAGGTGGCTCAAGCAGGTGCTTAAGTCCGCAGGAGTCGATACTAATGTGTACAAATCTCATTCCACCAGGGCTGCATCTACGTCGGCGGCTAGGCGAATGGATGTGCCTATGGACCATATTCTGGCCAGAGCAGGATGGTCCTCGGAAAGAACTTTCCAAAGGTTTTATAATAAGCCGCTGGCGGAGCCTGCTACATTTGCAGACAGAATTTTAGAGTCTGCAGATAATATTTAATTTAAGCCCGGGGGAGCTCTCTGTTTTTTGTTGTTATTAATAAACCTTTTTTGTTCACAAACAGGTTATTGTTGATTGTATAACATGCTTCCTCCCTCTAAGGTCTTCAGGCAGTGAGTGAAGCATGAGCTGGTTCACGGTTCGGATTCACAGAGCTTTGAAGTCTTCACGTAGTCACTCACGTGACTCCGAAGTAAAATAGTAAGATTAAATGAGAACTTACCAGTTCGAAGTTTGATCTGTATTTTATGAGGAGTTACGATGAGGGATTACGTGCCCTCCAATCCCACCCTCTATTATACAGATCAACTGGTAATTAAGTTCTTATTTTTTCTTTACTATATTTATTTCAATTGTTGTGTTTTCTGTGAATCCACACCGCTGCTTTGAAGAAATGTCGCGCATGCGTGCTGGACGGGGTCTTCACGTAATCCCTCATCGTAACTCCTCATAAAATACAGATCAAACTTCGAACTGGTAAGTTCTCATTTAATCTTACTATTAAACACCTCAAAGTTATTTTCACACCTGCTCATGAATGACTTGAAACATCCAACTAATACTGCCTGGTGTGGAGAAATTGTGTTCAGATTCAGATCAGGATTAATATTACCAAAAAAAAAAATCTAACAAGAGTGTTTATTATTTTCAGGCTAAAATTAATATGTATGAATCTCCTGTGATATCCTATAATTTTCAGTGAGACTGAACTTTATTGCCTTCCATCACAGTGAGGAATGTTGATTCTGTGGTGGATGTTCATGTTAAACATTATTTTATGGGCTGTGTGTGTTTTTGCTTTTTTACTTAGTATGGCTATATGGTAACTCCAATTCTTAGGGTACATGTGACAATTAAATTGAATCTTGAATCTTGAATCTTGAAATCTCGGCAGGACAAAGTTGTCAGAGCCAAGCCAGACTTGCATTCTTCTCATGAGGATCGGGGGACTGATTGCTAAACCTGCAAAGCTGATTGATAGTCTAGTCAGGCAAAGACTGATGCTCAACGAATCACACCTTGCAGACAATGTACACATTGCCGCATTGGTTGCATATCTGCACCCAGAGGCAGATCAGACTTCTGAAACTGGATTACTGTGGTGGCAGACGAATAATGAAATGTGATATGTCCCCTCAACAACACCAATGCCACTTAGGGTCATGGAGTCAGAGACATAGAGTGTGGAACAGGCCCGTCGCCCCAACTTGCCCATGACAACCAACATTCCCCATCTACACTAGTCCCACCTGCCTGCGTTTGTTCCATATCCTAAACCTATCCTATCCATGTGCCTGTAAAAATGTGTTTTAAACATTGTGCCTTAACTACATCCTCTGGCTCATTCCATATATCAACCACCCTTTGTAAAAAAGTTGCCCCTCTCATCCTAAAACTATGTCCTCTGGTTCCCTTACACTCGGTAAAAGACTGTGCATTTACCCGATCTATTCCTCTTATGATCTTACACGCCTCTATATGTTCACCCCTAATCTACCCTGTGCTCCAAGGAATAAAGTCCTGGCTTGCTCAACATCTTCCTATAGCTCAGGCCCTCGAGTCCTGGGAACATCTCGTAAATCTTCCCTGCACCTTTTCCAGCTTAACACCATCTTTCTCATAACAGGGTGGCTAAAACGGAATGCAATACTCGAAATGTGACCTCACCGATGTCTTGTACAACTGCAACATAATCTCCCAACTTCAATGCTCAATGCTGTGACTGATGAAGGCCAATGTGCCAAAAGCCTTTTTGACCACTTGATCTACAGGTGACGCCGCTTTACAAGGAACTATATATCTGCACTCCTAGATCCCTCTGCTCTACAACACTCCACAGAGCTCTGCCATTCTATCTGTTCTGCCCTGATTAGACTCCTGAAAATGCAACACCTCGTCCTTATCTGCATTAAACCATTCATCAGCCCACTTGCCCAACCGTTCATATTCCTCCTGCAATTTTTGACAACCATTTTTGTTATCTACAATACCACCCACTTTAGTGTCAACTGCAGTCTAACTAATCATACCCAGGACATTATGGGGAGTTGGGGTCCATTGACAGAGATATTTGTTTCATTCATAATTACAGGTGGAGGTGGCAAAAGACTGGAGACTGGCTAATGTTATGCCTCTATTGAAGTGCCTGGGAACTACAGATTGGTGAGCTTAACATGTGGTGGGCAAGTTTATTTTAGTTTTAGTTTTGAGATACAGCATGTAAACAGACCCTATGGCCCACTGAGGCATGCACCAGGGACAATTTACAGAAGCCAATTATCTATGTCTTTAAAGCATGGATGGAAACTGGAGAACCTGGCAAAAACCCACACTGTCAAAGAGGGAACGCACAAACACTGCACAGAAAGCACCCGTGGTCAGGAACAAAACTGGGTCTCACGCACTGTAAGGCATCAACTCTACCACTGTGCCAAGTTATTGTATGGGTTGCTTTAAAAACAAACCTACATCATTTGGAAAGGCAAGGACTAATTAGTGATAATCAGCATGAATTTGTGGGTGGGAAATTGTGTCTCAGAAATTCGATCGAGTTTTTGAAGAGATCGTCAAGAAGATTTATGAAGGCAACACAGTAGAGATTATCTGTATGGTCTCCAGCAAGGCCTTTGACAAGTTACCACCTGGTAGGCAGGTGTGGAAGGTTAAATCTCATAAGATGCAGGATGAATTAGTCAATTAGTTGAAAAGAAATAGCTTGAACTTAGGTGATGAAGGTTGGACAACCAACCAACTGGAGACTTTGCACGTGGAATGCCACATGGATTAGTGCTGGTGTTGCTTATTATTTATTTTTAACAATTTGGATGTGAATGTTGGTAGCATGGTTAGGAGGGTTATAGATGACACTAACTTGGGAAGGACAGGATGAAGCATTCCCAGCAATGTACATTGGTTCATAAGTGATAGGAGCAGAATTAGGCCATTCGGCCCATCAAGTCTACAGCATTTAATCTTGGCCGATCTATCTCTCGGAAAAGTCGTAAACACTGCCCCGTCCATCGTTGGCTCTGATCTCCCTACCATCAAGGGGATCTATCGCAATGCTGCCTCAAAAAGGCAGGCAGCATCATCAAGGACCCACACCATCCTGGCCACACACTCATCTCCCTGCTATCTTCAGGTAGAAGGTACAGGAGCCTGAAGACTGCAACGTCCAGGTTCATAAATAGCTTCTCCACCACAGCCTTCAGGCTATTAAACTCAACTCAAACAAAACTCAGAACATTAATAGACCATTATCTGTTTATTTGCACTTTATCTGTTTATTTATTAATGTGTGTATATATTTATACAATGGTATATGGACACACTGATCTGTTCTGTATTCATGACGACTATATTCTGTTGTGCTGAAGCAAAGCAAGAATATAATTGTCCTATCTGGGACACTTGACAATAAACTCTTTTGAATCTTGAATCCCTCCTAACCCTATTCTCTTGCCTTCTCCCCATAACCCCTGACACCTGTACTAATCAAGGATGTTCAGCTGGAAGCCCCAAATGGATGATCCATCTTAGTTTCCTCCTGAGATCGCCATCATCACAGAATTCAATCCTCAGCCAATTTGATTCACTCCATTTGTCATCATAAAATGGCTTAGAACACTTGAGACAACATCCTGTGAATATTTCTGACCTGGAACATTTAGCTTTATTTATATATCTCCCCAGCTGCCATTTATCTTTGCTAAGTGAATGGACTGGGTGGTCAAGCTAGCTTGAATTTTGCAGCAATGAGCAATCGGGATGTTGTTGTTATCAGAATTCAGGATGGATTCAAAATGGATTAACATACAAATTGAAAGCTTGCCTTTCAGTAAGACCTTAAGCTGGTGACCTCGAGCATTTCCATGTTCTGGTGCATTTTTATTAAGGTTTTAGTATTTTCCAGTCCAGTGGTCACTTGCACCTTGTGCACAGACATCTTCCTATTTTCAGTCTATGACTCAATATTTCTCTTCTGAAGACCTTTAAACTTGTCTCTTGTTTTCATAAAGAAAGTCTGCAATAATTAGAAGATATTGATGAAGAAACCTATTAGTCTGTGAGAGCAAGTTCTTAGTGAGATTTAAAGAGATACTGTAATTTTGAGTCCTAAATTATAATTTCTACTTAGCTATACAATCACTAATCTCTGTCCACAACTTCAACCTGACAAGATAATCAGTCTATTCCTATGATCTGAAGCATGCCTTTCTCTGCTTGATAGTGAGTGATTGAGAATAATGTGCTGGCTGATGCATGCTACCATTTGATCTTCCTCATCTTCTTAGGGTATACCAAAATAGATTCTCTCCAAAACAAAACATTTATTTACATAATGCAGGTTAAGGAAATGTATTCAAAAGAAAAATGTGCATTATGATGGTCATCAGCTAAATAAAATCTGTGCTGGAATAAAAAGTTAAATGTTTTAAGAGAGAGTTAGATAGAGCTCTAGGGGCTAGTGGAGTCAAGGGATATGGGGAGAAGGCAGGCACGGGTTATTGATAGGGGACGATCAGGCATGATCACTATGGATGGCCGTGCTGGCATGAAGGGCCGAATGGCCTCCTCCTGCACCTATTTTCTATGTTTCAATGTTTCTATGTTTCTATGTTTCCCCTTCAGCTGTTGCACGTTTTCATTAAGCTATGAAGATGAGTTAACATTGCACACACATTGAAGTGTTCAGCACAGATCTTCCCCTGGGAGTTAAACATTGGCTGATATGCTGTCTCTCAAGTTTTTGGTTAAATTCACAGAAACGTCCATCCAAAAAATGATAAACGTTCGGCACAGGGTGGCAAAGTGGCATTGCAGTAGAGGTGCTGCCTCACAGTGCCAGAGACCCGGGTTCGATCCTGACCTCAGTTGCTGTCTGGTTGAAGTTGGCATGTTCTTCCTGGGACCATGTGGGCTTCCTCCGTGTGTTCCAGTTTGCTCCCAATTCCCAAAGACGTGCAGGTTTGTAGGTTAATTGGTCTTTGTAAAATAAAGTGCCCCTAGTGTGTAGGCAATGGATGGGAATGTGGGATAACTAGTATGAACAGGTGATAGATGGTCGGCGTGGATGGGTCAAAGGGTCTGTTTCTATGCTGAATCTGTAAAATAAAACAAAATAGTAAGATTAAATGAGAACTTACCAGTTTGAAGTTTGATCTTTATTTTATGAAGAGTTACGATGAGGGATTACATGAAGAAGCCCGTATGCACGTCAACGTTCAAAGCAGCAGTGTGAAATCACAGATAACAGTTGTTGAACTGAATATAGGAAGATTTGAGAGACTAGAACTACCAGCTGACATTTATGAGAGAGGGTTGGGAGCGAAGGGCACGTAATCCCTCATCGTAACTCCTCATAAAAGAAAGATCAAACTTCACTGGTAGGTTCTCGTTTAATCTTCCTATTTTACTTCGGAGTCACGTGAGTGACTACGTAAAGATTTCAAAGCTCTGTGATTTCATGCCGTGAACACGAATCTACACAACACAACTGCATCAGTTGACCACAGATGAGTGAACATTAATAATGCATTCAGACATGACATAGATTTAAACATGCTGATGCTTTTAAATGAACACATAATGATAATAATAGTAACCCCTCTCATCCGGGAGGATACTATAAAACAGAACCTAAAATAGAGCTGGCAAATACCCCCCATCAGGCATGGGTTTGTTATAAAATGTTTGGAAAGGTTCGTTCGTTTGACCATCCTGCAGCGGCGAGGATGTGGTCCAGCGGAACGACCCTAACCCTTGCTGCTGATGTTGTTGCAGCTCTGGTGGAGTGAGATTTGAGACTGTCAGTGTTCACTCCAGCACAAGCCAGAACCCGATTTAACCACCAGGAGATCATCTGTACTGATACCTTTTTATGAGGTTTCATGTAACTAACAAACATAGCTAGTTCAGAGCCTTTAAGGCTCTAGGTGACCTTAACATACTGTTGCAGATGTGTGACCATACACAACCGAAGATCCATGGGGTATGTCAAAAATCTAGATTGAGACCTGATGCCCCTGGTCGGCGCTGCTTGACTAAGTCAATGTTATTTTACCTGCAGATGTAACCATCCTGCCCAGTCGCGGGTTTATGCAACGACTGGATCTATAACAATGAAACCGGCAGCATGAGCTTAACCACTTGTAAATGAGTTTGACCAAGGATAGGGATGTAGCTGGAGCCCACCGGCGAAGCAGCATAAGCACAATATCAACATCCCATATCTCTGAGTACCTGGCCATGGGAGGTTTTGAGCCGAAGATACCCTTCATAAATCTGGCTATCAGTGGGTGAGATCCGACAAAGTGATGTCCCGATCCCAGCAACAAGTATGACGACAAGACACTTCTGGCACAAATTGTTGCACTATAATTATATCCCTCATCAAACATTAGTTAGAGAGGATTCCAACATCTGTTATACGTGCCGTGTCATATGTTTGTTGGACTGTAGACAGAACACTTCCCACTATTGATATAAGAGATGTACTACTTCTTGGTACTACCTCTGCAGGCCGCAGTGATCATGACCAACGTACGACCTGACAGTCCGAGCCCTAGGTAAGGTCTTCTCAGACTCTGCAATTAACGGTTTGATTCGATCATGCAGTGGATGGTCCTCTCCAGTCATGGGGTGAATCAGCACATTTCTGTATTTGGGAACAGCCCCAGAAGGCTCTATTTGCATGCCCAATATGAGTGGGAATCATGGCTGTGTAGGCCAGTCAGGCACTACCAAAATGCCTGAGGCGGAGTCTTGCTGGATCTTTAGCAAGCAAATCGATATCCGGTGTTCCATACCTTTTCGGAATTGATGGAGGTAAATAATGAGACCTACTTACCAGCGTCTCTAACTCCAGGTCGCTTACCTTTGCTGGAGCTTCAGCGAAGTTTCATTCGTAGACTCTGTCCATCATGTTTGTCATTTCTATAGATAACTGATGGTGCTGGCCAACTTCTCTTCTAGTGGCTAGTCCACCTCTGAAGGAGCAGCAATTTTAGAGGCATAGCACACCGCTTTCCCACATATCATTGTCGTACATTATGCATCAAAGCATGTGATCCCGGCATATAGTCATATTCGGGTTCCTGTTTGGAGTTAATCCATACTAACTTTTGACACTCTTTTAGAGTTGGAGTAAATTGCACCTGAACCAGGTGTTACCCTCCGTTGTCTGTGCATGCTTCTGTACCGGGCATGTTTTGCGATACCATCTCACACAATCTTTTGGGGGAGGCAATGCGAACCTTGAACCAAGGCAGCTGCTGGCATATGACTTGAACTGCCTGTGTGTGCTTCCGTGATATGGGGCATAATATATATGGCTCCATCTTCATCATTCATACATCCGAATGGAGGACTTATGCAACCCTGAACCAGGAGCTGCCTCAGGCATGTGTGCATATACTTTTGCACCATCTCCATCACCACGTTCACCGAGTGGGAGGAATTGCAACCCTGAACCAGGTGCTGCTTCAGGCCTATGAGCATACTTCTTTAGCACCATCTTCACCACTCCGCTTATTTGAGTGGGAAGGACTTTGCAACCCTGAACCAGGAGCTGCTGCCTGTATGCCTCAAGACGGAGCATTCTTTGTGTTCGCAACTGAGACAAGTCCCAATCTTGTATGACATAAGTGTCCCAAGACTTGGCACTTTGCCCTGAGTTGGGGTCGTCCGGTTGTTCCCTTCAGCAGCCGCCAGGACTAGCTGTGCAAATCCAAGCTCTGTTGGCATCCTTATTTACCAAACAGGCTGCACGTGCTAGTGACTCCGAGTCCTGCTCCTTTCCGATGCCAATGCAGTATACAGGGAAGGACTGGAGCGCCTCTGGCCCCCATACGTTAGACAGAGTGGGAAAAAGCTGGAAACACCCTGCCAGGTATCAGTCATGGGCAATGACGTTTACATGAATGAAATCCCCCATCATGATAAATCAGAGATTTGATCACTTTATTGACATGAAAAAAGATGACGTCTTTGGGAAGAATCTTCCACAGTCCCCTCTAATGAGCGGAATACCATAACGCCACCATGTGTAGCTCCCACAGGTGACTAATAGGCACGGCTCAAATAAGGCTTCCCATGCCAGGGGCTCTAGACTGCCATGGCCGGTCTGATTCCACTACACCTTTTATTGGTGTAAGTGATAATAATATTCCTTGTAATTTATCTCTATAAAAAACATAAACTAAATTGGCATGATAATGCAGCTGGTAGAACTGATGCCAGGGACCTGGGCTTAAATCTTGACCATAGATATATCTGTGTGGAGTTTGCAGCTCATAAGATGTATTGGTTATGATAGTCACAAACGTAACCCTGTGGCAACTATAATAAATGCCCACTCCATTATAGCCATACATTAAAATAATACATTATAACTGGTCCACACAACCCATGTTTCGGAAAGAACCAGACCCAAGTACCTGCATGGTTACCGGTGGTCTTATGGTAGGCCCAAAGGGCCCTGATGTGGGTACTATTCCCGTCCTTGATTTGGAGGGTAGGACTACTGGGGATCGTGGATTGCACCTTTTCCCTGAAGGCTGGCTTGGGCCTAGGCCTGAAGACCTCTGCACAGAGAATCAGCTTCTAGCTGCCACCAGCTTCAGTGAACTGCTCACTGCCAATAGAGGCGTTGGGGTGTTATTGCCGAAACGGTGAAGCTTTGCTCATCGTTGGTACCTTGAATAGTCCGTCAGCTTATGCTTCCTCTTACTGGTCCTTTACCTGTTGGATAGGTCTTCCCGAAGAGAAGATTCGGCGGCTGGACTCTATAGTCTCCCCAAATAGCGCTGTTCACTGCCGACACTTTTTGGAATGCTTAATTTACCGTCACCTGTTCCTGAAATATTGTGACGTGAGGTAGCTGATGCTTACAAAGCTTGTAACGTGAGGGGAACTCTGCCCCCTCCCCCCCCCTCCCCCGGATATTCTGGAACCTTACTCATGAATACCAGTATGTGCCATACCTCTGGGCAGTATATGGACATACTTCCAGGTTTGAAGTCAGTCACACACTGACCTCTATAGTCCCCTCCACAAAGAAGGAGATTTGTAAGCAGCCCTGAAACAGGCGCTGCCGTGGGCCCCCGAGGACCTGCGCTGATATGGCCCTGTTTCATGGACCATATCAGGATGGGTTAAACGTCCGAGAACTACCCATGTATGTCGGAGGGGAACCCTCCTCATCCCAGCCCAGGCCTCTCCGACTACGTTTAGCTGCCCACCTTTTTGAGGCTGCGCTAGTCTGAGTCGCTGATGGCGGTCCATAGGCAGTATCCCTGCGGTCCTTAATCAGTTTCCCCGCGGCCCGTCCAGGTTTCGCCCCATATTTAAATATCCAGCAGGAAACTCTGCAAAAGAGATTCCTGCAAGGGAAAACCTGAAAAATAAGTTTGAAAACTTACCTGACTCACGCGACTCCAAAGTAAAATCATTGGCTTTGGCCTTGATCCCTTCTAGTTACAGCTGGCAACCAAACCCATTGTCTCCTAAACTACATGGGGCAGTCTGAAGAAAGGTCTCGACCCAAAACGTCACCTATTCCTTTTCTCCAAAGATGCTGTCTGACCCGCTGAGTTGCTCCAGCTTTTTGTTCGAGTGATGGCGCCATCGAGTGTGGCTGCCTCGCCTGCAGCTGTTCCTACTTTCATCCGTTTTTAAATTTTAGTCCGTCAAAAGTTTTTTTTTGGAATTCTTTTAGTGTTTTTATGGGGGGGGGAGGGGGAACCCCGAGCCGCATCTTCGCCCCCTCCTCGCGGCCTCTCATCTGGTTTGTAGACCCAGCCAGAACTTTGGCTTCAACGGCAACACGGCACTGGGGTGCCATTGCGGAGCGGCCGATGCCTTGCTGGGGTCGCCGTGTTGGAGGCTCCGGAGTGCTGGGACTGCCGACTTTGACGCTGTGGAACTGTGGTCTGCGGAGCTTTCAGCCGCAGGTGGCGCTGACTTTAACATCACAGAGGCCTGGGATCGATCGCCAAGGGCGCCAGTGTTGGAGCTCCGCCCAGCGCGGCTTGTGGACTTCAGGAGCTGCGGTCTCCGGTAGGAAGCGGCCGTCTCGGAACTCCAAGCCGCTGAGAGTGTTCTTCCCATCATCCTGGCGAGAGGACCTGAAACATCGGGCCGTCCGTAGCGGTGGCTGCGGAGGCCTCAATAGGCCCCGACCACGGGTGAACAAGGGGAAGAGGACTGAACTTTTATTGGCTTCCCTCACAGTGGGAAACGTTGATTCCGCTGTGTGGGGATGTTTTATGTTTTATATTAAATTCTATAATGTTGTGTTTATCTTATTTGTGTGCTGCATGGTAACTCAAATTTCACTGCACCAATTGGTGTATGTGACAATAAATGTCCTTTGTTTGTCCTTTCTTGGGGTACTTCAGATATGATTTCTTGCCTGATGCATGTACTTTGAATTAATTGCAATGTCTATATCTTTCATTTAATTTAAGGGAAACTCTCAACATGCTAACAACATTAGGGGCAATGGTCCATTATTTTTGTGATCAAAGGCTTATTATAATAACCAGGAAAATAGTTATTGTTGTGGAAATCAAAGAAATAATTGAATCTTGTCAAAATAGGTAATATATGACATTGGGGGTTTCCCTTTCCCCCGACTCTCAGTCTGAAGAAGGGTCTTGACTCGAAGCAGCACCTATTCCTTTTATCCAGAGATGCTGTCTGACCCGCTGTTACTCCAGCTCTTTGTGTCTATCTTAGGTAATATATGACTTCTTGTTTGTTAACAAACAGCTGGGAGCAATCCATGACTCCAGAGAATGTCTTCAACCATTTTTAATGCAGCAAAGAACAAAACAATAGGTCTTCTCAATATGAATAACCACCTCCGTCTGCTGTGGGAACTATGTTTCTGCACTCCACTTGCCATATGATCTCTTCTCTTTCAGATTTTTGTTAAGGTCATCGAGGATTTTAAGCATGCTTACACTGATTGTGAGAATTAGAAACAAATACAAATACAAATAAACAATAAATCACCTGAATGCGTACATCTTCTCTCTTTCCATAGTTTTTTTTTGTTCCACTTGTTTCCCTAATTTCCTTCCACATCAGCATTTCTTTAATTTCTGAAGTGCAGCCCATCAGCACAGCAGATGAGATGAAAATGGCGGCATAGTGGCGCAATGGTAGAGTTGCTGCCTTACAGCGCTTACTGCGCCGGAGACCCAGCTTCGATCCTGACTACGGAGTTTATACGTTCTCCCCGTGACCGCGTGGATTTTTCTCAGAGATCTTCGGTTTCCTCCCACACTCCAAAGGCGTACAGGTTTGTAGGTTGATTGGTTTGGTGTAAGTGTAAATTGTTCCTAGTATATGTGGGATAGTGCTAGTGTGCGGGGATTGCTGGTCGGTGCGGACTCGATGTGCCAAAGGGCCTGTTTCCAGGCTGGATCTCTAAACTAAACTAAACTAAAGGAAATTCGTGGGACAGATCTAGATAAATGTGTTTGGTATAACAATCTCTAAACTAAACTAAACTACAAACTGAACACGCACGGAGGGCTCCCCTCACAATGACAAACCAAAATTATATTTACATAAAGGATAAGATTTGAGAGGCTTTCCTTTCAGCTTAATCCTGAAGCGGTGAGAAATAAGTGCAACAGAAACAAATTGTCAGAGGGAGTAGAGGATATGGTGACTGCGAAGTAATAATGGTTTGATATAGAGCTGTTCAACCTTTTAAAGTAACACGTTTGCTGTGACCTGCATGAGTAATGGTAATGCTAAATTCTAAGCCCATGGAGGAAAAATGTTAGACATCATGAAACTAAAATTGGCCCTCATCCCCACCATGATTTATTAAAAATCCACATTTGCCAGCCCTTCACAACACAACAAAAATGACAATTTCATACTTAAAAATACCCTCAGGTAGCAAATACAAAACAAAATACAAACTGTATGACTGTGTGAGGCTGATTAATTGAAGATAGACACAAAAAGCTGGAGTAACTCAGCGGGGCAGGCAGCAACTCTGGAGAGAAGGAATGGGTGACATTTCAGGTCGAGACCCTTCGTCAGACAGTTCCTTCCTACATGAGGCAGATTCATCATTGCGATCCGAGGGCAGAAGAGGGAGTGGCCAGTGTGCGACTCGTCCTTGATTATGCTGCTGGCTTTGCCGAGGCAGCGTGAGGTATAAATGGAGTCAATGGAAGGGAGGTTAGTTTGTGTGATGGTCTGAGCTGTGTCCACAATTCGCTGCAATTTCTTTCTTCTACTTCTGTCTTTATCTCGCTGCCACACTGAAGCCATTTCCTGTTGAAATCCCACTGATGACGGAATTGGCCTAGGCTCTATCAGCTGGGATTCATGTTACTGCGGCTGGTGTTTCTCCAGTATTATTTACACTAGACAATAATGTCATAACGTCTCAAAATAGTGCAGCATTCATCTCTAGCTATTGATGTGCGACTTTGCTTGGAGTGCAACTTCGCTCTGAGGGATAAGATGTACTTGCAATTGGATGAGAATGAGTTAACTGAAGACAATTAGTATAACTTTGGGGCTGATCTTCTCCTACAAACTGAATTCAGTTTTTTTTGAAGAAGTGATAAAGGTGATTGATGAGGGGTAAGTCACTGGGCTGGAAAGGTCCCCCAAACTATATTGGATCGTGAAGATTAAGTTGCATGGTGTCCAGGATTACTTGGTAGTTTGGATGCAGATCCTGCTTACCCACAGAAGGCAAAGGGTAGTGGTGGAAGGGTGTTATCCTGGCTGGAGGTCTGTCACTAGTGGAGTTCTGCAGGATTGAGCACTGGGATCTCTGAGTTTCATGAATAGCTTGGATGAACATTCAGATGGATCAGTTGTTCAGTTTGTAGATGGCACAAAAATTTGAGCTGCAGACAGTGAAGGAGGCTGTGAAAGGATACAGGACTGCTGTAAAAAATGGTGAATGGACACATGGTGAGGTGTTGCACTCCGGGAAGTCAAATGTAAGGGGACAGTATGCAGCTAATGGCAGGACCCTTTAACAGCATTGATGTACAGAGGCATCTAGCAGTCCAAGTCCATTGCTCCCTGAATGTAACAAAACAAGTCGATAGAGTGGTAACAAAGGCATATCTATAATATGCTTGTCATCATAAGAGCTATCGACTATAAAGGGTCAGGAAATTATGTTGCAGCTTTACAAAACTTTGATTAAGCCACACTTGAGTATTGAGTGCAGTTTTGGACGCCATATTACAGAAAGGATGTGGAGGCTTTGGAGAGGATGTAGAAGTTTTCTGGGATGTAGGCTGGATTAGAGGATATTATTTACAAGTAGAGGTTGGGCAAACTTGGATTGTTTTTCGCTGGAGCATCGGAAGCAGAAGGGATTCCTGATAGAATTAAATTATGAGAGGCATAGCCAGGGTAGGCAGTCAGAACTGTTTCCCCAGGGCAGGAAGGTCAAATGCTGGAGAGCATAGCGTAAAGGTGAGAGGGCCAAAATGTAAAGGAAACTAGACCAAGGGGGACCTGTTGGGTCCCATCCCCTCAACGCATGGTTGCGGGGGGGGGGGGGTCCTGCGGCATCACACACACACTAACCACCCCCCAAACACATGAGGGGGGAGGGGCAAGTTTTTTTACACAGAGAGGGGTGGGTGCCTTGAACACACTGGCAGGGATGGTGATGGAAGCAGATACGATAGTGTGTTTAAGGGGCTTTAGGATAGGCAAGTGAATAAGGATGAAATGAAGAGATATGGACCACTTGCAGACAGAGAAGACTACCGGTAGTTTTATTTGGTATCATGCTTGCCACAGATCATGTGGTCCAAAGGATAGTAAATAGTCCCAGCTGGGAGAATATAGTGTTGTTTTCTGCTACACCTTGCTTGAGGGTTTCATGTTCTGCATCTTTCACACATCATTGCTGGGGCCCATGCTACTCAGTACAGCCATATAGAGTGGACAAATTGCAGGATGTTGAGGTTGTGTCTCAAACAGCGTGTGGATGCATAAGGTACAGGATTCAACATGTACCAGATGGTAGGGTGGGGTAGGCTGGAGTGGTGGTAGTGCTCACACACATCAAAGACATTAGTAACCAATCTCCATGTTTTCCCTCATCTCCATGGCGGCTACACTGACTAACTAAACTAAAGGTCCCATACCTAGCAGTTTGTGCCAAATACAATAATGGGCTGCACGGTGGTGCAACTGGTGGAGCTCCTGCCTCATAGTGCCAAAGATCTGCGTTCGATCCTGCCTCGGTTGTTGTCTGTGTAAAGTTTGCACATTCTCCTTGTGACTGTGTGGGTTTCCTATGGGTGCTCCAGTTTCCTATCCACATCTTAACGATATCCAGGTTTGTAGATTACCGTATTTTCCGGCAATGAAGACGCTATTTTTTACCCTAAATAAGGCCTGGAAATTTGCCTGCTTCTTGGAGGCCGAAGGTTAGATTGTTAGCCGAGAAAGATAGACTTGGCTATCCCTCAGTTCAGCGGCTGTAAAAGGATAGCACCGCTGGGGTGGGGGTGGGGGGGGGGGGGGGGGAAAGCATTCTTTCCACAGCGTGTAGGCTGTCTGGCCCAGGTCAGCAAGGCTGGGCCACTAGGGGTAAAGTTGCGGGGAGGGCAGGCGCGTTAAGAAGGAGGGGGTCGGGAATCATGCCTGCACCTCACTCAGTAGTTCGGGTGGCTGCGAGCGGCCGCCGGGACCGGACAGCAGAACTGCAAGCAGACCCGGGGCTCACAGGCGACCTGGGAACTGCAGCTAGTCCCGGGGCTCACAGGTGACCTGGGAACTGCAGCTAATCCCGGGGCTCGCAGGTGACCTGCATGCTACAGCCAGTCCTGGGGACGTGAGGGATCTGGGAACTGTAGAAAACTAATTGAAAAAAACAGGTGAAAACTATGTATTATTAGTATGTATTATTATTAATTTATGTATTATTAGTATGTATTATTACTAATGACTAATTTAGTTAATATGTATTATTACCTATGAGCGGATGTGGCCCGCCATCCGCTCACAAACATGGGTCCTGGCCCCTATGCAAAAAAGGTTGCCGGCCCCTGGACTAAACCAAACCCTTGATCCCGTACCGCCAGCCTTTTTTCACAATTTAGCAACTCAAAATGGGGGTGTGCCTTCGACGCAGGTGTCTTCAATGCCGGAAAATAGGGTAATTGGCCTGTGTAAATTCCCCTGGTGTGTCTATGGAGTTTTTAGTTTTAATTTTAGTTTTAGAGATACAGCGCCGCACCAGGCCCTTTGGCCCAACGAGACCGACCAGCGAACCCCGCACGTTAACACTACCCTACACATGAGGGACAATTTGACATTTACACCAAGCCAATTAACCTACAAACCTGTACGTCTTTGCAATGTGGGAGGAAACCGAAGAATATCGGAGAAAACCCATGCGTTCACGGGAAGAGTGTACAAACTGCGTTCAGATAGCACTCCTAGTCGGGATTGAACCCGGGACTCTGGCGCTTTAAGGCAGCAACTCTACTGCTGTGACACCGTGCAAAAATGGAATAACTTGGAACTAGTGTGAATAGGTGACCAGTGGCTGATGTGAACTCAATGGGCTGATGGGCCTGTTTCCGTGCTATATCTCTAAACTAAAGGTTCCCCACCTAGCAGCTTGTGCTAAATACAACCAACACGTAGTCCAACAAGTACGGTAAAATCCATTTTCTAAGCAATATCTTTATTATGGCAAATAAACCAATACAAAGTGCCAGCTCTATTTCTTATTTATCATCTATTTGATGTAGGATTGTACATCAAACATTTCAGACTTTTTACTGTTCAGTGCTAATTTAGTCCACATTTGATTGAGCTTGTCTATAGTGTTTCATTGCCATCGTCAAGAATACATTTTAACATTATTTAGAGAATATGCTGGTAGCAACAACAATATTAAAATATGACCATAAGCTAAAGCAACAGGATCATGAAAAAGCACTCAATTTCTCACTTACTTTAGTTATTCTTTCATCGAGAGGATTCTCCATTGAAGAAGGTCTGAAGAAGGGTCTCGACCCGAAATGTCACCCATTCCTTCTCTCCAGAGATGCTGCCTGTCCCGCTGTGTTACTCCAGCATTTTGAGTCTACCATTCTCCACTGCTGTTCACATGTAAAGTGTCAGAACTTTAATTTATGGTCTCTGTTGAACAACATTTCATTGGGGTCCTACTGCATCTGACATTCTTGCCACAAGGCTTCATGACCAATGTATTCCTCGTCCTTATTCACACATTTCCTTTTTTGAGATTCGGCTGGTAATTCCCTCAGCGTGACAGTCACATTAAACTGGAAGCTCTGCAAATCAACACTGTAGCGAGACTCGACCTTTACTTGCCTCCCATTAACATTGATGATTTAGGGACTGTCTTGTGTAAGTAATGTTAAGTTGGTTTCCAATGGGAGTTCCAGCAAAGCTTTGGCACTGGGAAGGGGGTTGAGTCACAGAATTATACTGCATGGTGCCTTTGAAGCAATCCATCCACGCCACCCAAAGTGCCTACTTGAGCTAATCACATTTGCCTGCTTTTGACCTATATGAATGAATGACTGAATAAGTTTAATGGCCAAGTATTCACATACAAGGCATTTGCCTTGGTGCTCCGCCCGCAAGTGACAACATGACATACAGTGACAGTTAGGAATGACACATAAAATATGTAACATTAAATCACTCTAAACCTTATGATACAATAGAACTTTATTTATCCCAGGAGGGAAATTGATTCTTATGTGTACTGTTCCAACTGTGATTTAAACATTGTATTTGTACCTGCCTCTACTACTTGCTGTGACAACTAGTTCCATATACCCACCACCCAATGTGTGAAACAATTGCCCCTCAAGTCCCCAATAAATGTTTCTCTTCTCACCTTAAACCTATGCCGTCAAGCTTTAGATTCCCCACCCTGGAACAAAAAACTGTGACTACCCATCACATCTACGCCCCTCTTGTTCTCAAGATCTTATGAACCTTTACAAACCCACCCCTCAACCATCCTATTAAGCTCTCCACTCCCAACAATATATTGGTGTGGACATGAGATGCTGGAGTAACTCAGCAGGACAGGCAGCATCACTGGAGAGAAGGAACGGGTGACGTTTCGGGTCGAGATCCTTATTCAGACTGATGTCAGGGGAGTGGGTGGCACAGAGATAAAATGTAGTCGGAGACAGTAAGACTGGTGGGAGAACTGGGAAGGGATGGAGAGAGAGGGAAAGCAAGGGCTACTTGAAGTTAGAGAAGCCAATGTTCATACCACTGGGGCGTAAACAACCCAAACAAAATATAAGGTGCTGTTCCTCCAATTTGCGCTGGGCGTCACTCTGACAATGGATGAGGCCCAGGACAGAAAGGTCAGTGTGGAAATGGGAGGGGGAATTCAAGTGTTGATCAGGTAGGTTCAGGCGGACTGAGTGGAGGTGTTCAGCGAAACAATCGCCAAGCCTGCACTTGGTCTCGCTGATATACAGGAGTAGATACTAGGGAATCTTTCCTGATTATGGTTCAATGGTTCTTTATCTATGTTATCTCTCCATAAAGCCATCCACAAATGTAACTTTACCTGTCACACAGTTTGATATTGCCTTCTCCCAACTTTTCCACAACTTCTTGCTTGCTTGGTGAAGAGTCAATGGGGCATTTTGTTCCATGAAAGATACTACTTAACTGTGAACTGTCAATTTGAATGAGAAAATCAAAGCAGCAAGCGATTTAGATATTAAAATACCTCTTGGAAATCCAGCTAGTCACTTGAGAGTCCACACAGCTACAGACAGCCAGCCTTGGCAGACAGAGATTTCAGGATCTAACAACAAACACAAATTAAATTGAATGAAAAGCTGTACTTTTAACGAAGATTGAAGGGTTGTTGAATGTAAATTACTCTTAATTAAAGTAAGCAATGTAAGTTTAATCTGTAACCTTAGCTTTCTTTCTTTCTGTCATAACAAATGGCCTATTTATATTTTCTCAATTTTTATAGCTATTTCTTGCTATGATGTCACCACCAGGCTTAAAGATACAATTTACAACCCATCCATAATGAATTATTCATGCCTGTGATGGTACACCTGCAATGTTGCTAATTAATTAATAATTCCTATTCTAGCATTTTGACCCAGCAATGATGAAGAAATAGTGATATATTTCCACGTCAAGCTGGTGAGTGGCCAAAATGGTACCTAGCAGCTCCAATTCACTTGCTGCCCTTATCCATCTAGTACAGGAATTTTGTAGGAAGGAACTGCAGATGCTGGTTAACACCGAAAATCGACACAAAATGCTGGAGTAACTCAGCGGGACAGGCAGCAACTGGAGAGAAGAAATGGGTGACGTTTCGGGTCGTGAACCTTCTTCAGACTGAGAATCAGGAAAGAGGGAGACAAAAGACAAGGAAGGATAAGGTGTGAAAACAAGACATCAAAAAAGATGAAGTTCACGGAAAATGTAGAATAGATCATTGTTAGCTAGGAGAAGGTGACAACAAAGCAAACAGAGATACAATGTAATCAAGGGGTCAGTCAGACTGGTCGGAGAACTAGGAATGAGGAAGGATGGAGAGAGAGGGAAAGCAAGGGTTACTTGAAGTTAGAGAAGTCAATAATCAGACCGCTGGGGTGTAAGTTACCCAATTGAAATATCAAGTGCTGTTCCTCCAATTTGCACTGGGCCTCACTCTGACAATGGAGGAGGCCCAAGACAAAAAGGTCAGTGTGGGAATGGGAGGGGGAGTTAAAGTTTTGAGCAATCAGGAGATCAGGTAGGTTTAGGTGGACTAAGCGGAGGTTTTGAGCAAACACATTGCTGAACTTGCAGATTTGTGAAGTGCTAAGCATTTTAGTGATTGTATGGAATGCAGCTCTGGTGCATTGACTCATGCAATGCTTGGGTTGCTGATGGGATACGTCAAGTAAATATTTGTTGATGTTGTTGAAGCTTCATTCAGGCAGGTATGCGAAGAGTACCCACTTTTAATGTGCATACTGTTACCATCTCTTGTGACAGCTTTAGAGCAGTTATTATTGCAACTACTACACTCTACTCAGGCAGCGCGGTGGCTGGGCCTTGTCCTCCACATGGAGGATGGCCGTATTCCAAAAGACATCCTCTATGGAGAGCTGACATCTGGGAGGAGAACCGTCGGCTGCCCCCAGCTACGTTACAAGGCTGTCTGCAAGCGAGATATGAAGGCACTCGACATCGATGTGGAGTCCTGGGAGAGTGTTGCAGCTGACCACACGAGGTGGAGAGCTACCCTGAACCAACATCTCAAAACGGGCCAAGATAAACTGTTGAACGCAGCGGCAGACAAGCGGAGAGGCAGGAAGGAGCGGGGCAACTTCAACAAACCAGAGACCACACACAAATGTGACCTTTGCCACAGAGACTGTCACTCCCGCATTGGTCTCTTCAGTCACAAGCGACGCTGCTCTAGCCGAGGATTCTAGCAAGTGGCCAACAACTAGGATGCATCACCCATGGTCAATCATGACCAGGGGGGGGGGGGGCTACATACAACTTTACAAAGATGAAATCTCTCAAGATGATTCACAGAGGTATATAGAAAATAAAATTACACCAAGCATGGGCACCATATCTGAGGATGTGCTGGCTTTGGAGAGGGTCCAGAGGAGATTTACAAGAATGATCACAGCAATGAGTGGGTTAACATATGATGAGCGTTTGATGGCACTGGGCCCCTTACTCGCTGGAGTTTAGAAAGATGAGGGGGTCCTCATTGAAACTTACCGAATAGTGAACGGCTTGGATAGAGTGGACGTGGAGAGGATGTTTCCACGAATGAGAGAGTCTAGGACAGAGGTCATAGCCTCAGAATTAAAGGACATTCCTTTAGGAAGGAGATGAGGAGGAATTTCTTTAGTCAGAGGATGGTGTACCTGTTGAATTCTTTGCCACAGAAGGCTGTGCAGGCCGGCAATGGATATTTTTAAGGCAGAGATAGATAGATTATTGATTTAGTAAGTGTGTCAAGGGTTATGGAGAGAAGGAAGGAGAATGGGATTAGGAGGAAGATAATAGATTGAGTGGCAGAGTAGACTTGATGGGACCGAATGGCCTAATTCTGATCCTATCACTTATGACCTAAACTGAACAGTGAAATTTTGGGAGAGGTGACCCACAAAAAGTGGAATTTAGGGACAACCATCAAGGAGCAGTTGGAGGCAAAGGGGCAAAATGGTTTAAAATAGGACATTCACAGTAGATAAAGGCACGCCTATTAATATTAATTACTAATAATGGGGAATATTTAGGGCAGTAGAGCATGATAGAAATTTACAGCTGTGAATGAAGTGATTTAGCCCACCGTGTCCATGTTAGCCAAATATTGACTTCAGGTTGATTCCATTTTCCAGCTCATGGTCCTTGGGCCAGCAGATGGCCAATCTTGCAGCATTTATCCAGGTCAAAGAGGTTTTTGCCTCTCTCACTCTTCTCTCATCCTTTCAGGCTATCAATTTAAGGTACTCCTATTAATTAATTTATTTCCTTAGTCTCCCCTTTAATTATGCTAACAACCAACTAATTATTGCCACACCCTCCTCTTTCCACTAACTACTCACCTCTCCTCCCCTGCTGACCCTTCATCTTGACCAGACCTGTCGCAATCTAATATTCAACTGATCACCTTTGTTTAAAATGGATTACTTTGTTCGTGATGAATGACCCCAGTGAGACATGGAAAATCAATGTGAAGATGAAAAAGAAATTGGATGCATTCCAGCAACGCTGCTTGAGGAAGATCCTGAAGACTAGCTACAGAGACCACATCACAAACGAGGAGATCTACCGGGAAACTGCAACACAGCCTCCCAGCCAGGACATAGAGGGACGCAGGATGAAATCTGCAGAACATGTACTCAGAATGTCACCAGAACGTGCACCTAAGATAGCAATGACGGCAACCTGACGGAAGAAGGAAAAGAGGCCGACCAAAACTCACATGGAGGTGAACATTCCAGAAGGATTTGGAGGCCCGGGACGCTAACCTATCCAAGGTGGAAGACGTCGCACATGACCAAACAGAATGGCGAAAGCTTGCTGCTCAATGCACTCAACAGTGTGGGAGGAACTAAGTCTGTCTAAAACCCCTGTCCCACGGTACGTGTTCATTCCAAGAGCTTCTCCCGAGTTTGCCCTGATTCGAACTCGGAGATTTACGGTAATGGCCACTCTTCGGTACTCGGGGCTCTCGTGGACATTTTTCATCATGTTGAAAAATCTTCACGAGTCTTCCCGTGCTTACCTGCCGTTAGCGAGTCTTCCAGAGTACCTGCTGTTAGTGCTAAGAGATGTCCCCGAGCTCCGACGTACCCGCTACATTCATTCTCCGTGCTTCCCACGAGTTTGATTTTTTTTAAACTCGGGAGAGCTCTTGGAATTAACTCCTACCGTGGGACAGGGCTATAAGACCCTAGCAACATGATTGTCAGGTTTCTCTGCACTCTCTCAACTGCTAACACATCCTTCCTCTTGAGGGGTGACTAGAAAAGTGTGATCCACTGTGTATGTGCCAGTCGGCACAGTCATACAGCAGTAAAGCTACTGCCTTACAGCGCCAGAGATCCGGGTTCGATCCTGACCACAGGTGCTGTCTGTACGGAGTTTGTACATTCTCCCTGTGACTGCGTGGGTTTCTCTGGGTGCTCCGGTTGCCTCTCACATTCCAAAGATGCGCAGGTCTGTAGTTTAATTAACTTCTGTAAGTTGTCCCTAGTGTGTGGTACTAGTGCACGGGTGATCACTGGTTGGTGTGGACTCAGCAGGCCACACTTTATCATTAAACTAAACTGAACTAAGCTAAATTAAACTAAACTAAACTAAACCCATTCTTGTAACTTCTGTCAGTAAAAACAAGCATTCCCAATTGCCTTAACCACTTTTGCAACCTGCTACTTCCTGCTACTTACAGGGATTTATGAACATCTACTCCAAGATCCTTCTGTTCCTCAATATTTCTCAGTAGAATCAAATATATATTGTGCATCACTGAATCTTTTGTACCTTTCTCAAATGTATTACCTCGTGAGTTGGAGACATATATTATACTGTAAAGGTTATATAGATAATATATAATAGATCTAAACAAGGATGAAAATGCTAAATGTGAGACACTGAGATACTGAAGCTGTGGTGAGGATAGGGGTTGAGGGTGGGTAATCTTCTTTGGTCACTACTTTTAAATGTATCTTAAGAATATCAAGCGCTGATTGTGCTAACTTTCAATATTTGGCTCCATTGAAATCATTGGAATTAATAGTCAGGATAGAGTATAACTAGCAGTAGATCCTTTTTTTCTTATGCCAAGTACAAATGAACAACGATGTGTTTATCCCCTGGTGAGTCAATAAACTTTATCCAATGGTGCAATAATTTGGTAACATTTAAATGAAAGCATTGAGCGAAGGGGTGGGGGGTGGGGGTAAGGGGGAGGGGGAAGGGGGGCAAATTAACATCAGTTGAACCCAGTGCTTAGGATATGTGTAATGTCCACCAATTTAGTAATTGAACAAGCCATTTATAATTTGAGCTGGTGTAGACTGTAACATTTGAAGGACCTATTTCCTCCTGCACCTAAAAGCGACTAAAATAACTATCAGATTCTGTAAATATTAATTGCTCATTAGAGGACAGTCTCTTCTGAATGCTATTGTTCAGGGATATAATTCTGAAGCTACAACTTGCTGCAATTCTCAGGTCCAGAAAAGATCATTACTTTGAAGAGGAAACTGGTTGCTAAGAGACTCCACACCCAACATGGGAAAAGACTCTCACTTGTAGACCTCAGAAGTCCTAATATAATGAGAGCCTAGATAATTCCAAACCATGTCCACCAGCTATATAAGAGTTGGGCTGCAACATCAGTGGTCATCTAAAGCTGAGCTGGTGACATGGGGTAAGTTACTGCCAGAAGACGTGAGCAGGAGATGAGAAACATAGAAACATAGACAATAGGTGCAGGAGTAGGCCATTCGGCCCTTCGAGCCAGTACCGCCATTCAATATGATCATGGCTGATCATCCCCAATCAGTACCCCCGTTTCTGCTTTCTCCCCATGTCCCATGGTTCCGTTAGCCCGAAGAGCTCTATCTAACTCTCTCTTGAAAACATCCAGTGAATTGGCCTCCACTACCCACTGTGGAAGAGAATTCCACAGATCCACAACTCTCTGGGTGAAAATGTTTTTCCTCAATTCCATCCGAAACATCCAATGAATTGGCCTCCGCTGCCTTGTATGGCAGAGAATTCCACAGATTCACAACTCTCTGGGTGAAAAAAATCTTCCAGGGCATGTGTGGATCGGGACATAGCTGTCTCAGCCGTGGTTCCACTTTCTCCTCCGGCGTTTCCGACTTGGGGAGAAATCCGAAGAGCAAGTATGGAAGGTGGGAGTGGCGGGAATGGGAAAGGGCTTGAGCGAGGGAGGTGGCTGAGTGCGTATCTCTCTCTCGCACCTCTCCCAGCTAGTCATCAAAACCAAAGCCAGAGCCACTCTAGAGCCTACAGCAGCGGATCAGGCCCTTTGGCCCATTGTTCCTGTGCCGTCCGTGATGATAAGATGATTCTATCTGCCTGCTCGTGATTTCTATCACACCTGTTCCCATACCTGTCCAATTACCTGGAGTTATAGAGTGATACAGTGTGGAAACAGGCCCTTCGGCCCAACTTGCCCACACTATCCAACATGTCCCAGCTCCATTAGTCCCACCTGCCTGCATTTGGTCCATATCCCTCCAATCCTGTCCTATCCATGTACCTGTCTAACTGCTTCTTCCACAGTGTGGAAACAGGCCCTTCGGCCCAACATGCGCACACCGACCAACATGTCCCAGCTACACTAGTCCCATCTGCCTGCGTTTGGCCCGTATCTCTCAAACCTTTTCTGCCCTGCCCAAATGGTTTTTAAATGTCATATTTTCTGCGACTGGCGCCTTTTTCTAAACGTCCCCCTCTCTCATCAAGTGCGTTCCTTTATTTTAATGAAGCTATTGCCTCTCTCCTCCACCGAGTTTAGTTTAGAGATGCAGCGTGAGAACAGGCCCTTCGGCCCACCGAGTCCGTGCCGTCCAGCGATTATCTGAACACTAGTTCCATCCCGCACACACTGGGGACATTTTACAGAGGCTTGATTAACCCACAAACCTGCACGTCTTGGGGATGTGGGAGAAAACCGGAGCACCCGGAGAAAACCCACGCAGGTCACGGGGAGAACACACAAACTCCACACAGACAGGCGCTCGCAGTCGGGACGGAACCCGGGTCTCCGGCGCTGTGAGGCAACAACTCCACCGCTGTGCCACCCAATATAATTCTACCGAATGAATATATACAGCGGAAGACGGGCTTTGAAAGTTTAAGCTCTTGAAATCATTCAAATTCCATAACCATCAGGAAGATCAGAATTCCACAAAATGACCCATCTAGGATCCAACTTGGTTCCCTGCATTTTAGCTTGTTATTGATAAACTGGGATGCAAGCAGAAGCCTCCACGTGGCACATCCCGGGCAATGCTGACGACAGGAACTGTACCACAGTGACTGACTGAAGTAGCCAATTCTGCAATCACCAGCCGTCAACCGTCACTGACTGACCAGAAAGACGTGATATAGAAGATGGCCGGACACAAGGAAGAAGATTGATCAACTCCTAGATATGACTGTAGGGGTTAATGTATAGGTCAAACTTAGAAACACGATTGCAAATGAGAAATAGTAAAATATATCAATAGACACGAAATGCTGGAGTGACTCAGCGGGACTGGCAGCATCTCTGGAGAGAAGGAATAGGTGACAATTTGGGTCGAGACCCTTCTTTAGACTGATGTCTCTATACATCGCCATCTATATCTCCCGTTTCCCTTTCCACTTACTCAGTCTGAAGGTGAATCCAGGCAGATTGGGAAAGAACAAAGGAGATAGGGTCCTGAAGAAGGGTCTCGACCCGAAACGTCACCGATTCCTTGTCTTCAGAGATGCTGCCTGTCCCGCTGAGTTACTCCAGCTTTTTAAGTCTATCTTAAGCTTAAACCAGCATCAGTAGTTCCTTCCTACACAAAGTATATAAATACATCAGTTTAGAATTAGCAGGCTCAAAGCATCCATTGTGGTTACTGTATGCTCCTTCTGACCCAGAAATACGCCAATGTATAACTCGACAAGCATGGAAAGAGACCTGAGGCTGAAACCATCATTCAATTCGATAACATGGGGATCAATTTACAGGATTAATAGCCAGAGTTTCAGAGCAATGATCCAGACTCACGAGTTTGAATCTGACAATGACAAATGGGTAATTCAACTTCATGTAATTAAATTAATCTGGAAATTATTCTTGGAAAAGTAAAGTTAGTTTCAATAACAGTAATCATGACATGACTGGATTGTCTTAAAAACTCATCTTGTTAACCAGTACATGAAAAGAATGGAACACTAGAAGAACAGGAGGTCAGACAGCATCTGTGGAGGTAACAAGGTTTAAGTTAATGTTTCAGTTCAAGATGCAGCATTAGGACTGACCAGTAAGAAGGGTCTCGACCCAAAACATCACCTATTCCCTTTCTCGGGAGATGCTGCCTGACCCACTGAGTTACTCCAGCTTTTTGTGTCTATCTTCAGTTTAAACTAACATCTGCAGTTCCTTCCTACACAGGAGAGAATGCTTCTTTTTCTTCCCTCTCAGCTCTGATCGAGGGTCTTGACTCCACATGTTGACCTTCTATCCCCACAGTCGCTGCTTAATCTGCTGAGTTTTTCGAGCATTCTCTTTTTCTACCAGATTCCTGAATCTGCAGTCCATTTTGTCTTCATCTAGTTAACCAATATCCTTCGGGGAATCAAGTCCTTACTCAGGTTGTCCTCTATGTGAAGAATATCCTGCAGAAAAGTGACTAACTTCCTTCTTAATTCAGGGACAAATAAGCTGAACAGTAATCGCCATTCATCATCATCAATGAATATGACCCCTGAATTTATTGATTTAGTTTTATCTATTTTCTGTCTTTCCAAGATGGTGGTGAAACTGATTTCTTCTTTCGTGTCTCCTTCAATTCCAGGATGGATCATTTTTCCCATAAGCTTAGATGACCCAGCTTCAATGGGTGAGTGCAAATGTAATTATTTGCTGTTGATTGGAAAGACTTGTAAACACGAGGTTTTCTTTCAATCTAATAGTTTGGTAACATAACCCATTCTGCCATTAATGGGTTTTCATTCAAGAAAATGCATTGCGTCCCTTTCTCAGGTACATAATTGGCTCCGTCGCAACTGTCCAAATTACACTAAGCTATTACACTGGCACAATTGCTCCGTCTACACCACAAACGAGACCTCCCTCCCCTTTCTTGATCTCCCAGTCTCCATCACAAGAAATGGACTATCGACTGACATCGATTACAAACCCACTGACTCCCACAACTATCTTGACTACACTTCTTCCCTCCCTGCTTCTTGCAAAGACTCTATCCCCAACTCCTAATTCCACCGTCTACGCCACATCTGTGCCCAAGATGAGGTGTTCAGTATTAGAACATCCGAGAGGCCCTCATTCTTTAGGGAATGGGGGCTCTCCTCACCCATCATAGATGAGGTCCTCACTCGTGTCTCCTCGGTACCCCACAGCTCCGCCCTTGCTGTCCCTCCCCCTAGTCGCAACAGAGACAGAGTCCCCCTAGTCCTTAACTTCCACCCCATCAGCCGTCGAACACAACACATAATCCTCCGAAATTTCCACCACCTCCAACGGGTTCCCACCACTAGCCACATTTTCCCATGTCCACTCCTTTCCGCCTTCCACAGAGACCATTCCCTCTGCAACTTCCTGATTAACTCATCCCTCCCACCCAAACCACCCCCTCCATAGGTACCTTCCTCTGCAACCACAGAAGATGCAACATCTGTTGCTATACCTCCTCCCTCTGTCCAGGGACCCCGACAGTCCTTTCAGATTAGGCAGAGGTTCACTTGCACCTCCTCCAACCTCATCTATTGTATCCATTGTTCAAGATGTGGACTCTTACACATCGGCGAGACCAAACACAGACTGGATGATTGTTTCGCGAAACACCTTCGCTCAGCCTGAACCAACCTGATCTCCCAGTTGCTGGACACTTTAATTCTCCTTCCCATTCCTACACAGACCTTTCTGTTCCCAGTCTCCTCCATTGTCAGAGTGAAACTAAACGCAAATTGGAGGAACAGCATCTCATATTTTGCTTGTGTAAGAAGAAACTGCAGATGCTGGTTTATACTGAAGATAGACACGGGAAGCTGGAGTAACTCAGCGGGACATGCAACATCTCAGGAGAGAAGGAATCGGTGATGTTTTGGTCAAGACCCTTCTTCAGACAGCTTGGGCAGTTTTCAGCCCAGTGGTATGAATATTGATTTCTCTCACTTCAGGTAGCCCCGGCATTCCCTCTCTCTCTATCTCTTCCCCACCAAGTCACACTAGCTTCTCATTTTCACCCTACAAACAGCTTACAATGGCCTGTTTCCTTTGTCATTGTTACTTTTTTGTATACATTTCATTCATTGCTCTTTATCTCTCCATATCACCGTCTATATCTCTCGTTTCCATTATCCCTAACCAGTCTGAAGAAGGGTCTCGACCTGAAACGTCACCTATTCCTTCTCTCCAGAGACGCTGCCTGTCCCGTTGAGTTGCTCCAGCTTTTTGTGTCTATCTTCGGTTTAATCCAGCATCTGCAGATCCTTCCTACACTGGGCTATTGATGCTTTTCATGATGAAAGTGTAAATCGGACAACTGCGACTGCTGCTCATGCCCAGTGAAGCACAGAAATTGAGGAGTTGCTTGGAGGGGTTGTCCTCTCCTTCAACAAGCATTGCTGCGTAGCTCTCTTGTTGGGAGACTCAATGTAGGAAAGTGTGAAATAGCAGAGCATTGCTGTAAACTTCTTGTTTGATACATATAAAGCTCATCAGGTAATGGGTAATAGGTAAGCTCATCAGGAATGGGTAATGACGCTTGTCATTTTCTGCGTAAGTAAACATTTAACCCTGTTATTATGGCCAAGCAATCTCTTTGGCATTGATGAACGACTTGAATAAGTGCGGAATTTAATTCCATCACATTTTAATTATAGTCGAAGTTTACAAAAAATTAAGTATTGTTTATAAACTTTTTTTGTTATTTAATCTTACTCTTAATTTGAAATTTATTTCCTATTTATTTTGATTTTGGCATAGAAACATAGAAACATAGAAACATAGAAAATAGGTGCAGGAGTAGGCCATTTGGCCCTTTGAGCATGCACCGCGTTCAATATGACCATGGCACGTGATTAATTGTTTCGACTTGCCTGGTTTAGACTGTGCATAATACAGAAAGGATTAGCTGATGCAAAATGCCACTGAATGTCCTGTTGACATAGATCCAGATGATCTTTAGAGGGGCTGCACTGAAAAGGTTCTCCACCTACAGCTAGCTTTACTGTAAAGCCCCCTTAAGAAATGGAAACATAAATTGATGGAGCCATCCTGCAGGAAGGTCGCATCTGCACAAAAATAACCTGAGACAACATTTCAAGTTTAGATTAGTTTGGTTTAGAGATATAACATGGAAACAGGACCTTTGGCCCACCATGTCCGTGCCTACCATCGCTAGTTCACACTATCTCTATGTTATCCCACCTTATCATCCACTCTCTACACATCAAGGGCAATTTACGTAGACCAATTAATCTACAAATCCACACGCCTTTGGGATGTGGGAGGAAACCAATGCACCCAGACGAAACCCACGTGGTCACAGGAAGAACGTACAAATGTGCAGACAGCACCCGAGGTCAGGATTGAATCTGGGTCTCTGGTGCTGTGAGGCGGCAGCTCTGTCAGCAGCACCACTGTGTCACCACGCCGAATCTCAAACCCTTTGTTGGGGCTCGGTGGGGCATAAAATAATTAGTTTCAAGCTGTAAGGGTGGTACGGAAAGAATGGATAGGACAAAGGAAATATCTCTGATAGGGTGAGTCCAAGGTTGCCCTAGGGATAAACAGTAAATGGTCATCTGGCCGGTTGGTTATTGGGAGCTGTTCGGGAGCGAAAAGCATGGTCTTTTGCTCATGGAAGATATTAAATAACAGTGAGAACACATATAAGAGAATGTGAGAGTTGTGAAATGCAGGACTGTGAGACAGGCTGAGCTCTCAAAGAGAGACACTGTGCCAATGTTGCAGATAGATGACCTGGCCTGTCTTGACACAGACAGAGCAAGTGAATTACCATGAGTTATAACATTTGAATATTGAGTTCGGAAGGCTACAATTGAGACACGAGAGTCTGCAGCTGCTGGTATCGGCAGCAATAAACAATCTGCTGGAGGAGCTCAGCAAGTCACGAATCCAGAGTCAGGAGTTTTTAAATGGGTTAGGATGAGTCAGGGTATTAGGAGGGAGATAAAAAACCTGATTGAATGGTTTCAAAACAACAACCTTGCTCTGAACATCAGCAAGACCACGGGGCTGAGTGAAGGAGCCGGAATAGAGGAAATTAGAAAATATGGTGGACACTATCCAGCCCGTTATGGGAACTGACCTCCCCATCAGAGAAGGCACTGCTTCTAAAAGGCACCCAGCATCATCAAAGACCCAAGTCAAGAGTGTAGTATTGTCATATGCCCCAGATAGAACAATGACATTCTCACTTGCAACAGCACAACAGAATATGTAAACATAGTACACTGTAAACAATATAATAAACGAGAGAGAAAAAAAAGTTCAGTATGTGTATATACACATACTCACAAATATATATATATATATATATATATATTGATCATATACTAAACACACGCACACAAACGTACACACAAAATGAAACAATAATAATGCAATAATAACGGTAATAGTCTATGTCATTCAAAACCCTGGACACATTGGGAAGAAGGTATAGGCATCTGCAAACCATGACCATCAGGTTTAAGAATAGCTTCTTCCCATCGGGCTTTTGAACACTACACAGCACTATCGATGAACTATGGACTGTCTTTGGTTGCACTAAGAACATTGGCCTTTTTTGTATGTATTGGAGTTTTAATTGATTTTTTTTTTTGCTAATTACATATTATGTATGTGATTTTGACTTAATTGTCATGTGCACCAAACATGGAGCAATGCATTTCTTACTTGCCATGTCATGACAGGCCTGTAAAAGCAATACACACAGATAATACGTTATAACCAAAGGAAACATTTTATTTCCACAATATTAGTGTGATACTGGCGTGCAGCAGTGATCTGCTGAGTTTCTGCAGTGGATTGTTTGTTGTTGCAGAAGGTTACAACATGCTCCAATGGAAGGAGAGGTGTTGTTCCCCAAACTAATGTTGTCCAATGTAAAGGAGACCACATTGTGAGCTCTGAATGTAGTACATTAAACTGGAATGGAAATGGATCAATACACAAATGCTGAAGAAGTCTGAAGTCTGAAGAAGACTTCTTCAGTCAGACCCGAAACATCACCCATTTCTTCTCTCCAGAGATGCTGCCTGACCCGCTCTGTTACTCCAGCATTTTGAGCCTACCTGCAGATTACAACACTGTTTTGTGGAGTACTCACATTCAGGCTGAAGGGCTGATGCTGAACCAACCTATTTCCTGCCACACTCATTCTCTGTCCCATTCCAACTATCTGCTATCTGCATAAGAGCATAGAATGGTACAGCACAAGAACAGGCTCTTCAACCCACAATGTCTGCACCAAATGTGACGCCGTTAAACTAGTCACCTCTGCCTGTACCTGACCCATATCCATGTGCCTATCTAAAAGACTCTGAAATACCACTATAGAATCTGCATCCACAACCACCCATGGCAGTTCCTGGTACCCACCTCTTGTAGGTATGTTACAAAACTTACCTTCAACGGCGCTGCAGTTCTGTCACTGGCCATGTGCGCGACTTTGGCGCCTTTGAGAAGGGGGCGGGTTTAAAATGCATTTTTTCTTCAGCCTGTTTAGTTGCTGAAGAAAAATCGCTTCAACTGCCATTTTATTAAGTTTATTAAAATTAGTGCATGATAATTTAATAGCAGGAGTAAAATTAAAATCATCTTCTAATGCCGTCAACACCAACAACGGGACGGATCTCATGTAGGGGACAAGGCAAGGTACACCGTTTATTTTCTCATAAAAACTTGCTTCTTAGGATGCCTTTAATCAAAATTTCACATTGCAAAAAGGTGACTTAGGACCCATACGAACCAGCAGTATTTTTCCTGCCGATATGGGGTTTAAATTCACCGCAACTGCAACGTTCCAAACGATCGCGTTCCACAAAATCCCACTCGCAAGATGATTTAAATGGCCATTCATTTACGGGAATTAAACACTAAATTCCTTCCATTTGGCCTATAAATTCATGACAATTAGATTTAAAAATCATGTTATATTGTGAATTCTTGTGTGAATGTTATTTGGACACTTAGGCTTTTTAAAAATGTTAACCTTATCTTAAGAAATGGATAGATGTTTAGATCTAGTAATTGAATTTTGTAATTAGCTACAATTAGGTAACTAACTAATTATATGCTTAAATTTCAGGTCATCCAAGTAAGATTCTGTAGAGACTCTATCCCCTACTCCCAATTCCTCCATCTACACCGCATCTGCGCCTAAGATGAAGTGTTCCATACCAAGACATCAGAGATGTCTCATTCTTAGGGAAAGGGGGTTCCCCTCTTCCATCATAGATGAGGCTCTCACTGGGGTCTCCTCCATACCCGCAGCTCCGCTCTTGCTCCCGCTCCCCCTAATCGCAATGCAGGCAGTCCCCTTGGTCCTCACCTTTACCCCCTTCAGCCACCACAAACAACACATAATCCTCTAACATTTTTGCCACCGCCAACGGGATCCCACCACTAGCCACATCTTTCCATCTCCACCCCTTTCAGCCTTCCACAGAGATCGTTCCCTCCACATCTCCCTGGTTAACTCATGCCTTTGCACCCAAACCACCCCATCCCCAGGTACTTTCCCCTGCAATCACAGGAGATACATCACCTGTCCCTATACCTCCTCCCTCAACTCCGTCCAAGAACCCCAACAGTCTTTTCGGGTGAGGCAGGTGTTCACTTGTACCTCCTCCAACCTCATCTACTATATCTGCTGTTCCAAGTGTGGACTCCTAGAAATCGGTGAGACTATGCGCTGGCTCGGCGATCGTTTCGCTGAACACCTCCGCTATGTCCGCCTAAACCTATATCAGCTCCAGGTTGCTAAACACTTTAACTCCCCCTCCCATTCCCACACTGACCTTTAAATGTGAGGTTATCCACTTTGGTAGCAAGAACAGGAAGGCAGATTTTTATTTGAATGGTGTCAGGTTAGGAAAAGGGGAAGTACATCGAGACTTGGGTGTCCTTGTACATCAGTCACTGAAAGTAAGCATGCAGGTACAGCAGGCAGTGAAGAAAGCTAATGGCATGGTGGCCTTTATAACAAGAGGAGTTGAGTGTAGGAGCAAAGAGCAACTCTTATGTTCCTTCTGCAGTTGCACAGACAAATTGTACAGGGCCCTGCTGAGACCACACCTGGAGTATTGTGTGCAGTTTTGGTCTCCCAATTTGAGGAAGAAGATTCTTGCTATTGAGGGAGTACAGTGTAGGTTCACAAGGTTAATTCCCAGGATGGTGGGACTGTCATATGATGAAAGAATTGAGCGACTGGGCTTGTATTCACTGGAATTTTGAAGGATGAGAGGGGGATCTTATAGAAACATGTCAAATTATTAAGGGATTGGACACGATAGATGCAGGAAACATGTTCCCGATGTTGGGGGAGTCCAGAACCTGAATAAGGGGCAAGCCATTTAGAACTGAGATGAGGAAAAACTTTTTCACACAGAGAGTTGTGAATTTGTGGAATTCTCTACCACAGAAGGCAGTGGAAGCCGATTCATTGGATGTATTCAAAAGAGAGTTAGATAGAGCTCTTAGAGCTAGCGGAATCAAGGGATATGGGGAGAAGATAGGAACAGGGTACTGATTGTGGTTGATCAGCTGTGATCATATTGAATGGCGGTGCTGGCTCAAAGGTCCAAATGGCCTACTCCAGCACCTATTGCCTATGTATCTATGTATATATATATATCTATCCTGGGCCTCCCCCACTGTCAAAGTGAGGCTCAGTGCAAATTGGAACACCTCATATTTCGCTTGGGCAGCTTACAACCCAGCGGTATGATATTTGACTTCTCTAACTTCAAGTAACCCTTGCCTTCCTTCTCTCTCCATCCCACCCCCGTCCCAGCTGTCCAACTAGTCTGATTGTCCTTGTTTACATTTTATCTCTGTTTGCTTGGTTGTTACCTTCTCTTAGCTAACAAAGATCTATTCTACATTTCCCTTGAACTTCATCCCCTTTGTCTCGTTTTCACACCTTACATTTCCTTGTCTCTGAACCTCCCTCACCCCTGACCCTGTCTGAAGAAGGTCTCGACTCGAAACTTCACCCATTCCTTCTATCCAGAGATGCTGCCTGACCGGCTGAGTTACTCCAATATTCAGCTTCTATCCTGACTCTTATACTCAGTACCGTGGTGCTACTTTCGGGTAAAATTGACTTAGACCCATGTGCATTGCTATAACAAGGCCCAACATAAACTCGATAAACAGCATTTCATCTTCCCTCGACACATTGTAGTCTACCAGACCAAATGTTGTATTCTACAACGGCAGGTCACTCACTTCTTCTGTCTGCAAAAAAATTCAAGTCATCCATCTCCAATCATGGATTTACTTTATCTTTCAATTAACATAGCTGGGGCCTGCATGTTGCAACTGTTATGTTCCTTTTTCTCACTCTCTAATTGCCTTTATTTCATATTTTCCTGAACAAAGGACTATGTTCTTTCTCCTGTGTAGGAAGGAACTGCAGATGCTGGTTTACACCGAAGATAGATACAAAATGCTGGAGTAACTCAGCAGGACAGGCAGTTTCTCTGGATCAAAGGAATGGGTGATGTTTCGGGTTGAGAACCTTTGTCAGACTGAGAATCAGACTGAGATTTTTTCTCCTTATCTGCTCCCATTAATCAATGAACAGATACTCAGTTATAGCTTACCCCCAGCAACCCCTGACAGAATGTACTTTTAATGTAGTTTGGTTACTTCATACTAACCAATTGTAGTGCTCTATTAGTAGAAGCTCCGCCTACTATACGGTTTATCTTATCAGAATTCAGTTCATACAGTCAGTCTGAGTAGCTGTTAAGCTTGCTTTAATGCCATGCTGAAGTATACTGTGAGTACACTTTAATAAACATGTTGTACCATGTTGTGCGTGTGACTGGCATTATTACATGGTGTCAGAAGTGGAATCCGAACCCACACCTCCAATAGGAGACCACAATTGATGACCCTGCGGTTTTACTCGCTAAGTACAGACAGCTATGGGACCTGCGAGCCAACTCGATAATTGAACGCACCAGGTTTTTTGCTTGTTTCCAGCAACAAGATGAGCCGATTGAAAGTTTTTAAAGTGATTTAAAACATATGGCTGCACGCTGCTGCTTTGGAGATTTATGTGATGAACTAATCCGCGATAAACTCATAGGAGGTTTACTCAGTGACAAAGTGTGAGATGAATTGCTCAGGAACACACAATTGATTTTGAATCAAGCCGAGCATGCCTGTAGAATCGCTGAAATAACTGCTTCTCACACAAAGTCTGTAAGCTCTGGGCAATGTTCCCAATATAGTGTTAATGTTGCCAATACATCCTATCATAACAGGCATCCACAACCCTCCCCTCCCTGGCAGCCTCAAAGGTCTATTGAAGGGTGCCCCAACTATAACAACTACCATGCTCCAGGTTGGGAATTCTGTGCCGCCTACAGAAAAAATTTCCACTACTGTAAAAAGTTTAACCACTTCATGAAATGTTGCCATTCTCGTGCGACTCGTTCTTCCCCAAGACAAAATGTGCACCTGTTAAAACAAGAACTTACTAATAGCGAGTACCAGGAGCTGGATGCGTTATCTCCCGCTCTCCAGCCCAACGCCTGATGTCTCGTCAAACGCGTGCTGCCCTGCACATATCCCAGCAGCTGTTGGAGTCACAGGTCCGTTCACCTCCCGTTGTCCAGAAACAACTCCAGCTGAAGCTTGATGCACAGAAACGATCTTTTGACAAGTCTAACAAACCACTTAAACCTCTCTCCAGTGGACAGGTTGTTCGCCTTCAGAACGACAAGGGATATGGCCGTTTGGGTCACATTCACAGCCCTGCCAAAGAACCGCGCTCTTACCTGGTAAGCGCGGACCGAGGCCTTTACAGACACAACCCTCAACATCTCCTTCCTGTGAAGGAACCACCTCCTGTGACTCCGTATCCAGAGGTCACACTCCCACTGATGTACCCTCCCACTGCCAGGCCGACTGCTCCCTCGCGCCCAGTTGCTGCAGAACAACCACTGACCGTGTCTCCTACGGCCTCTTCACAGCGTTCGGCGCCCTGCTCACCAGCTTCACCGCCTCCACTCTGCGGGTCTCTGGTGCCGTCCCTGTCACCGGTGAAAGGAGGAGACGTGGTTTATACTGCATGCGCGCCGGATGGGTCTGCTGGCCACCCCTTAGATATAGAGATTTTGTGTAACCATCTATACACCCTGTATGCGTTATTAGTGTTTTGGCTACTATATTATCTAGCCACCACGTATTAATGTGTTTCTGCTTATTGGCTCGCAGTTTAGTTGTGTTTTATTTCATTTCTGCAAGGAAAGATGTAGATTGGTTACTTCATACTAACCAATTGTAGTGCTCTATTAGTAGAAGCTCCGCCTACTACACGGTTTATATTATCAGAATTCAGTTCATACAGTCAGTCTGAGTAGCTGTTACACTTGCGTTAACACCATGCTGAAGTATACTGTGAGTACATTTTAATAAACATGTTGTACCATGTTGTGTGTGTGACTGGCATTATTACACTCACCTAAACTGAATCTTCCCTTTATCCTATCCATCATTCCATACTCACCCCTGCAGCTTGGTATTAACTAGATTTCTCTAATTGTGAGTTCTGAGAAAGGATCTTAAGGGCCTGAGCTATCGGGAGAGGTTGGGCAGGCTAGGGCTTGGAGCACAGGAGGCAGAGGGATAATCTTGTAGAAGTGTATATGGATGTGTACATGAGGAGAATAGACAGGGTGAATGCTCAGAGTCTTTTACCCAGGGTAGGAAAATGAAAAAGCAGAGGACATTGGCTTAATGTGAGAGGGAAAGGATATAATACAAATCTGAAGGGCTACTTTTTCACTCGGTGGAAGATAAATGGAACAAGCTGCCAGAGGAGGTCGTTGAGGCAGGTACTATGACAGCATTTAACAGACACTTGAACAGTAGAAGGATAGGAAATGTTTAGAGGGATATGGGCAAATGGGTAAAATGGAACTAGCTTAGATGGGGCATCTTGCTCAGCATGGACGGAGTTGGGCCAAAGGGCTGTTGCCATGCTGTATAGCTCTATGACTGTATTTTCAAACTGAATCACTAACTCTGTTTCTATTTCTACAGATGTTGCCTGACCTAGTGCATCTTCTGCAAGTATTTCAGATTCCCAGCAGCTGTGGCATTTTTGATTTTCAAACCCCTTAGAAGTGTCGGGTATATCAATGATGCCCACCTCCCAAGATTGATTGATGGTAAATGAGTTAGAGAGAAGAAAATTCTCATTATTTTGCAAAGTCTACCAATGGTTTCCTGGCTTATGATGGAAGATTAGGTGTTGTCTAGAGGTGGAAGATTGCAACCTTCACGTGGTCCGCCTTGTTTCGACTAATGCAATCAACTCGACGTGCACAAACAGAAGATCAAATAGAACAAGTTGTCCTACAACTTTAGGCTGTGCACGCCACACAAAAGAAGAAAAAGATGCTGTTGTCTAAAACCAATGTGGTATTTTACATTTGATTTGTAGTGGGAAGAAATTGCAATTGGTTTCTGATGCTTGATGTATGTGGAATGACTTAACCAATTCAACGATGTGTAGTGAGGGGGAAAATATTCTTTATTTCTGACCATAGATGACAGAAAAGCCCACATCCTTGCTGATTTACCTCAGAGGCTGATTTTCCAGAAATTACAGCAAGTCCTCAATTTTTCACCTTGTTTCATAAGATGTTTATACTTATCCTCCAGATCAATGCCTTCGGGCCAAGTTGTTATTTTTTAATATTACTGTAAAGGCACATTGGGAAATATAGGCAGAAATTTCAAAACATCTGTGCTGTTGTGTGATGCCTGATGGCTCAAGGGTATGATAAAGATATAATTAATTTTGGTTAGAGTATTGAGTACCAGTCGAGAACCAGTAAACTACTCATCCCCTTTGATCCCTCATTTTCTCACCTTAAGGGGCTGTCCCACTTGGGCAACCTAATTGGCGAGTTTAGGAGAGTTTGAAAAAATGACATGTTGGAGACCTCCTTCGACTATGTAGAAGGCCTCCTTCGACCTCCTTCGATTATGTTGAAGACTAGCTTCAACTAGCTTCGTCTAGCTATGACTAACTCTGGGAAAATTAGACACTGAATAGTGGAGAGTGATGACGACCTCCTTCGACCTCCCATCGACTATGATGAAGACTATTTACGATTACCTTCGACTACCTTCGACTACCCTCGATTACCTACGACTAACATAACAACCTACTATGACCTACTACGACTAAACCTACAAGTAAAAAAACTATCGATTTTTTCCATGGCGACCTTTTTTTACTCGCGGGCATTTTTTACAATATTGAAAAGACGCAGCAACCTAGCTGAGGCCTCGAGTACGCGGAGACCACTCTCGAACATGAAGAAGAGTTACGAAGACCTCCTACGACATCGTGTCGACCATGCTGCGAGTATGAGTCAAGGGCAAACTCGCCAGAACTCGCGATTAGGTCGCCCAAGTGGGACAGGCCTTTTACCCTTCCATGTCTCTATGTCTCCCTCTCTACTGACTCTCATTCTGAAGAAGGGTCTCGACCCGAAACATCACCCACTCCTTTTAATCAGAGATGTTGCCTGTCCCGCTGAGTTACTCCAGCATTGTGGGTCTGTCTTCAGTGTAAACCTGTCTCTGCAATTCCTTCGTGAGGTAATTAGTAGTTAGAGATGTGATGAGGGCAGGAGAGGGATTATTGGTGCCTGTTCAAGGAAAACACGTTAAGGTGGTGGAAGACTAGAAGTTGCAGCAAGATCAGGTTTGATCTAAGACTAGCATTCCTCTTTGGCTCAGTTCTTCACTAAAGTACATATGTGTTAAATCTCAGCTTGCCTGGGGGCCTGCAAAGATTGTTCAGCTATAGAGATAAGACATCTTGTAATTTACATTTTGATTCCCTTACTTGCATCTTCAAAGAGATAAATGTCTGCTGAAATCATGGGAACTTCATGATTTTCTTAATCTCTGTAGTTCTGCCTCATATTGGACATGTGAGTTCTGACTGAATTGATAGATTATAGAGTCTTTCTAGTATAAATGAGGAGCTTGTAATGAGGATGGCAACATAATTAACAAGCTCATCAGGAAGGCTGGCTGGAGGTGGTCTTGGAGGGGAGAATGCTCCACAAACTGCAGAGCATCCTGGACAATACAGCTCACCCCCCCTCCATGACACACTGGTCAACCTGAGGGTTACCTTCAGCGACAGACTGGCTCCACCAAGATGCACTACAGTACGGCACAGGAGATCCTTTTTCCCTGTGGCTATCAAACTGTACAACTCCCCCCCCTTCTGTCATGGGGTAGACTGAGACTGACTCCCCTCCACACACCCCTCCCCCTCCCAAATCTTTGCACATCCTGAATCCTGCACTTTCCACTCTTCAATTTAATTTCATGTCTCATGTATCTTGTTGTTTAATGACCAATTGGCTGACCAATTTCCCTCCTGAGATAAATAAAGTTCCAGCGTATCATATCATAATATTAGATCTATCATATGTGACTTAAACTGCTTCTGGATAACCTGTATCTCTATGTTCACCGCAAATACTTCATCTAATCAGAGAACCAAACTTCTTTAAATAGGGAAAGAAATTGGTGTCAAGGAATAAATCAATGTAAAAATGAGGCAGTTCACTTGTTATTTCTGCGATATAACATAAAGTCAGAATCTACCACATCCTATCTTCTTGACAATCTCAAATTATTCGAAATAGTATATCAGACATACATGTACCAATTGCTTTCAAAGATGTCGAACAATCAACATTTCCCAGATGGGCCAATTTGAGGATTAACCTTGAAATGACCCATCGTAGATCATTTCAGTCCTGACTGATCACTTGCAGCATAGAATTACAATGCAGAAGTTATTGTCCGACCATATGATTGATATGATCACCCCTATTCTTCCAAGTTAACTGTAAATTGATATTTTAGTTCTTGCAATCCAATAGTTTAAAGGAACAATGATTTGTATGGCTTTAATTCAGGTTAAAACCACTTCTAAAACAAGAACCTTTAAACATAATGGTACAAATGATATTATATACGTCAAAGCATAATAGCAGTGCACAGAACAAGATAAATCTAATTAATTGTACCCAGATGAACACTTACTATTCTGCTGGATGAGATATAGGGGTGGACTGATATTAAGATGCTATTCCTGTAAAAATCCTGCCACACACCACCTACGATGCTGTGAATAGCAGGCAACAAGCTATATTTACAGATTCAGAGCATGCTCTTTGTTATGTCTAACAGACTGTAAAGCAATTCCATGAATTGTAACGAATAATTTATAGACACGCATCTTAGTTCAATTATGGCATGATTATAGATTTTTTAAATCTAAAATTAATAGCTGTGTAGGAATAGTAGAAGCTTTAAATTGGATGTGGCAGTCCCACTTGATATGTGCAAATGATTGTTAATAGTCTGTTGGTTGATTCTACACATGTTCTCAAATTGCGTTAAGTTCCTGCTTCGTGTCAACTAATTAAAACAGCAAAGGTCAAATTACCTACACACATTTAATCATAATCATAATTATAATCATACTTTATTAGCCAAGTATGTTTTGCAACATATGAGGAATTTCATTTGCCATACAGTCATACCCAATACAGAGCAACAAGACACACAAAATACATTTTAACATAATCATCCACCACAGTGACTTCCACATTCCTCACTGTGATGGAAGGAAAAAAAAAGTTCAATCTGTTCCCTTCTTTGTTCTCCTGCGGTCGGGGGCCTCGAACCTGTTGACGGGACGACCTTGACTCCCGTAGCCGGTTGTGGGATGTCAGCTCCCCGCGCTGACCGATCGGACCCGGGTCGGGGCTAGTCAAACCTTCTGCGTCGTTGGAGCTTCCCAACTCGGACTCTAGCCGAGACTGCGAGCTCCTCGGTGTTGAAATCCACAGGCCGCAGTTGGAGTGTCGATCTCAGGCAAGGGATCGGCTCCACGCCCCCACGGTGGGGCTCAAAGAGTCTCGAGCTCCACGATGTCAGGCCGCAGAGCGACCGGAGATACGATCCGGAAAACAATCGCATTTCCGGCAATGTCGGAGATTGGAAAAAAGTTTCCCCAGATCCCCTCCTCCACCCCCCACACAAAACAAACCAGAGAACATTAACACAAACTTTTAAAACTCATTAAAAATAACAAAACAAATTAAAAATAACTTTCAGAATCAAAGCCATGCCAAACCCTATTATTAAGCAATTAATTTCTGTAAATTAGAATTTCAGAAGAATTATTTTGTTCATTTAGATTAGGGTTTCTAATCCACTATTTTTAGTAGGTGACTCAGAGTAAGTTGGGGAGTTGAGAGGAATGGCCCTGGGATATAGTATTCAAAACAATAATATCCCAGTCATTGTAGCTTGAAAATAAATAGATTACCTATGGCCTAAAGGAACATGGTGTTTGGAACATGCTGTTTCAGTGCAGTCTGAAGGAAGGAGCCGAGCCGAACCGAAATGCCGCTTATTCATGTTCTCCAGAGGGCTACATAACACGTTCCAGCACTTTGCGTCCTTTTCAAACCAGCATCTGCAGTTCCTGGTGTCTACAGTTTCAGTGCTGTTTGAGGGTGATGCCACTGAGGCTAAGGACAAATGAGCTGGAAACTCCTTCCCTCTCTAGGAGCAACGCGAGCAGCCTGGAGGTGGGAGCGAGGACACAGCTGGAGAGCAGGAAAAAGTGTAAACTGAGGTGGGCACAGAAACACAAAGAGAAAAGAACAAACTGGGGTAGTAAGGGAGGGAGAGCAACATAAATCAGGAGAAACAAAGAGAGCACGGACTGTAGAGCAGTGGTCGCGGAGCATTTTTGAAAGTGGGGGGGCTGTGCGATCACTGATCAATGGCGTTCGGGGTACCCGGCAAGGGAGTGGAGCGACGAAGTGGGGGGGGGGGGGTGTGGGAGGGGGGCGTCTTTAAAATGTGTTATAATTTCAGGTGCTATTTTTTTTGTTTGTAGTTGGAAAAAGGGACAAAAAATAATCATAACATTTTCAGATTTTGCAAAGTCATACGAATTATGTTTTGCTCGGGGTAAAAAATAATAGTATTTTAAAAGTATGCATTCTCCTTTTGACGTATATTTCATTTTGATTTGAATTTAGAATCATTAAACCATGACATTAATAAAGGGGGTATATGTTTGTGGAAAGCTACTTTTTTTAAAGTAAGACTTTCTCTTGCCCAGAGTAAGTGAATTGAGGACCAGAGGACAGATTTAAATTGAAGGGGAAAAGATTTCATAGGAATCTGAGGAGTAACTTTTTCCACACAAAGGGCGGTGGGTATATGGAACAAGCTGCCTCTTGCCTAGAGGAGGTAGTTGAGGCAGGGACAATCCCAACATATAAGAAACAGTTAGACTGATACATGGATAGGACAGGTTTGGAGGGATATAGATCAAAAACAGGTAGTGTAGATGGGACATGTTGGCGGGTGTGGGCAAGTTGGGCCGAAGGGCCTGTTTTCACACTGTATCACTCTATGACTACATTATACCTCCACCATGCACGAATGCTTTAAAATCAAGTGGTCGAGTTTTATTGCCATTTATTCAAGCATAGAAACATAGAAAATAGGTGCAGGAATAGGCCATTCGGCCCTTCGAACCAGCACTGTCATTCAATATAATCATGGCTGTTCATCTAAAATCAGTACCCCTTTCCTGTTTTTTTGTCATATCCCTTGGTTTCGCTATTCCCAAGAGCTAAATGTAACTCTCTCTTGAAAACATCCAATGAATTGTCCTCCACTGTCTTCTGTGTCAGAGAAATCCACCGATTCACAACTCTCTGGGTGAAGAAAGTTTGTCCTCATCTCAGTTCTAAATGGCCTACCCCTTATTCTTAAACTGTGACCCTGGTTCCAGACTCCCCCAACATCGGGAACATTTTTCCTGCAGTTACAGTAAGTGAAAATCTAGCAGGCAAGCAGGATGCTTTCTCCAAACACTCCCATTTGAAGGCCACTATCTTCCACCGCTTCTACCCAGTGCTTGGTACCTACTTCTAGCAGCCACTGGTTGTCCTCCAGGATGCACCGAGCCGCAGCCTGGTCCATGCCGGTCACCAGGGCAAATTCGGCACAGAGACTCTCACGGCAGCGGTGCAACGCTTCCAACGCCTCCGATGGCCCTGGACTCTTGCACTGAGGCTGCTCCATGGCCAGAGCTGCAGCGAGCGACTCACCAGCCACGGCTCCCCGTCTGCATCTGCCCCCACCACTGCTTCTGCTTCCATCCATCCCTCCACCCCGGCTCTCCAACACCCACGACCAGGTTGCTCAGAGCACAGCAGCACCTCGTCCAAAGCCAGAGACATTGAAACATGTCAAGCCAAAAAAAAGGAGGGGGGGGGGGGGGCAGTAAATGAATTTGGTGGCCTTGCACCCTGCTTGAAGTGGAATTTCAAGGAGTAGCTGTGTCAACTGCCAGCCCACCAGCCGCGAGTGAGTGAGCTGCTCGAAGTGGTCGGAAACTGCACTTGAATTCGGTGGCTTTGCACCCTGCTTGAAGTGTGTAGATGATATGTGTATACACCTTTAATTGATAGTGACAATGTCCATGCTAACCACCCCCTCACCCATTAGTATAATTGTAACCCACACGCCCCTAGCTCTCTCTCTGGTGATCGTGACAGACCACATACAGCTCGAGCTATATGATGTATGATTAATAAAGTAGTGAAGACCTTAAGGTGTCTGTGTACCTTCTCTACATGGTGTCAGAAGTGGGATAGGCGGCAACGTTCCAACAATCCTTTAGCACTGCGGACCGCGCGCTCGGCCAGTCCGTTGCTCTGCGGGTATTCCGGGCTGCTGGTGTAATGACGGAAGTTCCATCGTTCGGCAAAAGCGCGGAACTCGGCACTGGGGAACTGGCTGCCGTTGTCCGACTGCAGGCTGACCGGTGACCTGAAGGTGGCAAAGTGGCGGCGCAACTTCTCGATGACTGCGGAGGAAGAGAGGGAGTGGAGCTGGTCAACTTCAAACCAGCTGGAGTAAGAGTCGACAAGCACCAGGAAGTGCTTTCCGTGCCACTTGAAGATGTCGGTTGCTAGCGCAGACCAGGGCAAGTTAGCAGCTGGCTGCTGCAGGAGCGGCTGTCGCTGTTGCTGCGGTGCGAGGCTGTTGCAGGTATGGCACGCGGAGGTATGGAAGCAAGTTAGGGTCGCTTCAGCCTGGCCACGATGAGCGGTTTCGAAGTATTGTTCTTGTAGTGCTGCAGGCACCACCACCTTGTGCCCCTTCACGATCACACCATCACGCAGAACCAACTCGTCACGAACCAAGAAATAAGGCACCGCTGCGGCCGGCATCTGGCCAACCCTGCTTGATGAAGCTGCTGTAGCGAAGCGTCAGCCGCCATGTGCTTGGCCAGGGACTTCAACTGACTGGAGGGCACGAAATTGACGTTTAGGACTATCAGATCGGACGTCTCGTATGGATGTCGGGTTGTGGATGAGAGAGGCGCCCGAGACAGCGTGTCAGCAACAAACATGTCCTTGCCCTTGCGATAAACCACTGTGAAAGTGAAGCATTGTAGCTGGAGCATCATGCGCTGGAGCCGGGAGGAGGCCATGTGTATCGGCTTGTTGAGGATGGTGACCAGAGGCTGGTGGTCCGTCTCGACAGTGAAGCAGTTGCCCAGGATATAGTCCTTGAATTTAGAGCAGGCAAAGACAACAGCCAGCAGCTCCTTTTCAATCTGGGCATAGTGTTGTTCAGCGGTCGTCATTGTGCGGGATGCGTAGGATACAGGTAGTTGCACCCCGTCATGGATCTGCAGGCAGGCGGCCCCGAGGCCAAACTTAGATGCATCACATGTGAGAACGATGGGGCGCTGGAGGTCGAAGCACTTCAGCGTTGGCATGCTGATCAGCTTGGATTTGAGGGTGTCAAATGCTTTCTGGTGTTGCGGGAACCAGGCCCAGGCAGTGTCCTTTTTCACCAGATTTTTCACGTACAGAGGGCTCATTCATGATGTATGATTGACCATAAAGTAGCGCTGAAGGCACCTTCCGCAGGTGCAGGCATCTCGGATATTGCGGCCGTTCTCTAGCCCCGATGCAGTGAAGACATGCCCCACGTAGGAAACTGGCACTTCTTCGGGTTTGGTGGCCTTGCACCCTGCTTGAAGTGGTATGAAACTGCACTTGAATTTGGTGGCCTTGGACCCTGCTAGAAATGGCATCAAGCACTAGAACATTTGGTGGCCTTGCACTCACTCTTTGTTTTGGTAGAGGAAGGATGGATGAATGTGTATACACCTTTAATTGATAGTGACGCCATGCTAAACCCCCCCCACCAGTTAGTATCCCACAACGCCCCTTCTCTCTCTGGTGATCGTTAGGGCTATATGATGTATGATTAATAAAGTAGTGAAGACCTTAAGGTGTCTGTGTACCTTCTCTACAAAGTGGTAGGAAACTGCACTTGAATTTGGTGGCCCTGCACCCTGCTTGAAGTGGTAGGAAACTGCACTTGAATTTGGAGGCCTTGCACCCTGCTTGAAGTGGTATGAAACTGCAATTACATTTGTTGGCCTTGCACCCTGCTTGAAGTGGTAAGAAACTGCACTTTAATTTGGTGGGCTTGCACCCTGCTTGAAATGGAATTTCAAGGAATAGCCGTGAGTCAACTGCTTGCCCATCAGCCGTGAGTGAGCTGCCAGCACATCAGGCTTGAGTGACTGAGCTGTCACCACAAGAATCCATTTGATCCACAATGTCCATACTAGCCCTCTGTAAACCAGTCCCTTCAGCCCACAATACCCATACTAGTGTTCCAGAAAGCCCTCCCCCCCCCACTGACCACCAATATTGGAATTGGTGGAGAGGTGGAATATTGTGTTGGGGGACCAGCCCTCCCGTGTGAACATTGGAACCAATGGGTCCCACTTAGTCTTGTATATATAGACAATAATATATATAGACATAATATTTTGGAAAATTCACATTGTGACCCCAACTGCTCTGATTAGCACCTATTGCTGCAAATGTATTTATTTCCCTGCACTGTGGCACAATCAACAATACTTTTTAGAATGCTGAATGATGTATTAAACAGGAGCTTTGTTTTGCCAATGTGCTTTTGCAATTTTGCAGCACTGCTGTTTCTTGCTGCATTTCTTTTGTAAAGATTGCCTCGCTAAAGTAAATTGCTAATTAAAACCAAGGCATAAAAAGCAGATTGTCACTTGACCCCGTATGATCCTTTGATGGTAACAATGAACGCAATGACAGTAAGTGTTGAGAAGAGAATGGATTTCTTCTCTTCTTTGGTTATTTTCAGCGAGGTGATGTTTTCTCTTGATCTTCCTTTGGGCAGTACACTCATAGTGTGCCATTTGAAATACCCTGAAAACAACCATGGGGATTTCAATTGCTTTTGATATAGGCGGCATGCCGTCTTCTAATTAGTAATGATTGTAGCATGCAGCCAGCACCAGTTGTGGAGTTGAGTGGCTTCACAGCACAACTGTGAGAAGCAAGCACTACTTAAAGCTAGCCTGCACTGGTAAAGCCAACCTCTTAAAGAGGGGGTGATAGAAATAGGGGCAGATGGATGGTTTCAGTAGGGAGTTCTAAGTCAAGTAAACACACTACAGCATCAATCAGAATGCTGCCATTGCCTACAGGGTCGTCACAAGGTTGTCCTCTCTGAGGCAGAGGTGGAACTGGTCCTTGGATTCCATGGATTCATATGGACTCCTACAGAGAATTTTCCCTTCTCTCACAACAGCTGGCTCTGCTGAATCGTCACCCTCTCCCAATCAACCAATTTTCTAATGGTTATGACTAGAGTCAGGATTTTGCCATAAATGCCATGTGCCTTTTCATGCCTTTTTTGAAGATTTCACCACTGATGACTAAGAGTATGTGCACCATCTTGAAGCTACTGGTTGGTGCAGTAGCTATGGTCAGGAGGAAAGTTTTGCCTTTGCCAATCATATGCTGTGTGTTTGTGAACTGAAATAACCAAGAACGCACATGTTCACAGCACCAGTTGCAACTAACCTGCAGCTATTCTGGCAGCAGCTGATCATCAACAGTAATTGATACTGATGGGGAAATGTTCCTGGCTTCTGTTGAGAGAGGGCATTGCATAAACAATGAGCTTCAGAGAGGCAGCATGCTGACTGACCCACTGAGTTGCTCCAGCATTTTGTGTCCTACGTTCAAACAGTACATTGTTCAGTTTAGTTTATTGTCACGTGTACAGTGGTACAGTGAAAAGCTTTTGTTGCGTGTGTACTTTTGATGCGAGCTAACCAACCAGCGGAAAGACAATGCGTTGTCTTTCTGCTGGCTGGTTAGCACGCAACAAAAGCTTTTCACTGTACCTCTGTACACGTGACAATAAACTAAACAACAATATACTGTTTGATGCAGGGCTGAAATGTTGTATCCAATGTATTAGCAGATAAATTCAAACTTTAAAGCTGGTCAGATGCTGGTGAAACTATTGGGCTTTTAGGCGACTACAGGAGACAATGCAGTCGCCACATGGTCGCCACATGTCGTGGTTGGTTGCCGGGAGTCGCCTTCATGGTCGTGAGGAGTTCCCGCATTCTGGGAACTAGTGGCGGCCTCATTGTGAATGAGTAGTGAGAATTCTTGTGCCGTAGGTTGGTCGCCAGGAGGTCCTAGTGGGTCGCCAGGAGGTCAAAGGTTCTCATAGGTTGTAACCGGTGCTGACCGGTGAATTTCGTGGCTCATTGGGGAAAAAAAAGCCCTCTCCTCCCTCTACCCCCCCTCTTTTAAAGGACTTATGTGATCCTTCCCGTCGCTTTTGTGCTTTTACCGTCTTAATTGCATCGCCAACCTTCCTGTTCATCGCGGCGTGTGTCTGTATCACATTGACTTTGCACCATTTGAATTTCACTCAGACAGAGCTCCCCCCGCTTGCCCTGTCCCCCGCCTGCATAACGGGCTGGTGAAGGAAGCAGTGTGTGTGTGTGTGTTCCACTCTGACAGTTGCTGTTCCAATCGCCTAAGTGGGACAGGCACATAAGGGTCTGCATCTCTTGCTTTCTTTTTTAACAATAAAGAATATCCACTCTTGCTGTCTGTCACAGTCAGGTGCTAGGCTATAGATAGGAAGATGCGCTTTCATGCAAGGGTCAGTAACAGAATTTAGAACAGCTTGCTGACTATATTTTCTTCTCTGCATCTCTTGCCCAGAGTGAGGGAATCGAGGACCAGAGGACATAGGTTCAAGGTGAAGGGGAAAAGATTTAATAGGAATCTGAGGGGTATCTTTTTCACACAAAGGGTGGTGGGTGTATGGAACAAGCTGCTGGAGGAGGTAGTTGAGGCTGGGACTATTCTAACATTTAAGAAACAGTTAGACAGGTACATGGATAGAACAGGTTTGGTGGGATATGGACTAAATGCAGGCAGATGGTCCTCGTGGGACCTGCCAAACGCAGGCAGGTGGGCAACAGGCCCTTCGGCCCAACTTGCCCACACTGGCCAACGTGTCCCATTTAATCACATTGGCTTTGTTGGCCGGTGTGGGCAAGTTGGGCCGAAGGGCCTGTTTCCACACTGTATCCCTCTATGATTCTATCACTCTTGCACCTCATTCCAGCTGTTCTCTGGATAGATTTGGCTCACTAGGTTCCGTTCCAACTACCAGGAGGAGCTGAAGTTGCAATTGGTGCTCATGTACCTTTATCATGAACTATAATTTACTATAATTTACCATGAAATATAATTTGTTTGTGGTTAAATGTCCGCTGACAACCTTCGAAACATTGCTAATTATGCATCAATCCACCTCCCTGGCATTAACATTCCAAGGGGCCTCGGTACCATAATGAGCCATGGTGGAAGTCATGCTGCAGCATCTACTTGACTCTCTAAAGCTGATACCTTTTGTCGGCACGCTTTTTCCCGAAGGACATATTGAATCTGGCTGGTCTGGTAGAATGGATAAAACTACACTGCCAATCATGAGGTGCTGCTCTGAGGGAACTGAGAAAGACAAGCTGGCTTTAATTACACTTTTTAAAGCAGTCAAAGGCAGCAGAGGGGCAAGCATCATGTCTGTGCATTTTGGCATTGATTTGTGATTTCTTATTAACTATTCAGCAAGCTGAACCATTGCCACAGGCAAAGAAATATCAGTTAAGAAAGGCTTGTGTTTACTTTATGCCGACTCAGCCTAAATGTCGTTACGACCAAAATATTCTAACAATAAAATTATTCCAAATCCTGTTTAATGTTCCCCTTTCTATTATCCCGTCACTTTTCCCTCCTTCCTCACTTAAAGTTGGTAACTTTAGCTCAGGGTCTTTAGCTTTAGCTCAGGGTGAGCAGCCAGAGGTCATTATACATATTGGCATAAATGACATAAATAGGAAAAAGGATGAGGTCCTACAGAGTGAATACAGAATTAAGCAAAAGATTAAAAGCAGGACCATGAGGTTACCAATTTCCAGTGCTATATCCAGCAAAAGGATAATGAGGGATAAAATTGGACCATTAGAGAGCCAGAATGGACAGCTATCTGCAGAGCCAAAAGAGATGGGGGAGATATTGAACAATTTCTTTTCTTCGGTATTCACCAAGGAGAAGTAAGGTGAGGTAAGTAAGGTGAGGTGAACTCTGTGAGGTAAGGGAAAAAAGTAGAGTAGCTATGGAAACTTTGAAAAATATAAAAGTGTATAAGTCTCCAGGTCCTGATAAGATATTCCCTAGGACATTGAGGGAAGTTAGTGTAGAAATAGCAGGAGCTATGACAGAAATATTTCAAATGTCATTAGAAACGGGAATAGTGCCGGAGGATTGGCGTACTGCACATGTTGTTCCATTGTTTAAAAAGAGTTCAAAGAATAAACCTAGCAATTATAGACCTGTTAGTTTGACGTCAGTGGTGGGCAAATTAATGGAAAGGATACTTAGAGATAATATATATAAGCATCTGGATAAACAGGGTCTGATCAGGAACAGTCAACATGGATTTGTGCCTGGAAGGTCATGTTTGACAAACCTTCTTGAATTTTTTGAAGCGGTTACGAGGGAAATTAATGAGGGTAAAGCAGTGGATGTTGTCTATATGGATTTCAGTAAGGCCTTTGACAAGGTTCCCCATGGAAGGTTGGTTAAGAAGGTTCAATCTTTGGGTGTTAATGGCGGAGTAGCAAGATGGATTCAACAGTGGATGAATGGGAGATGTCAGAGAGTAATGGTGGATGGCTGTTTGTCAGGTTGGAAGCCGGTGACCAGTGGGGTGCCTCAGGGATCTGTGTTGGGTCCACTGTTGTTTGTCATGTACATCAATGATCTAGATGATGGGGTGGAAAATTGGATAAGTAAGTATGCAGATGATACTAAGATAGGTGGTGTTGTGGATAATGAAGTAGATTTTCAAAGTCTACAGAGAGATTTGGGCCATTTGGAAAAGTGGGCTGAAAGATGGCAGATGGAGTTTAATGCTGATAAGTGTGAAGTGCTACATCTTGGCAGGACAAATCAAAATAGGACATACATGGTAAATAGTAGGGAATTGAGGAATACTGTGGAACAGAGAGATCTAGGAATAACCGTGCATAGTTCCCTGAAGGTGGAATCGCATGTAGATGGGGTGGTAAAGAAAGGCTTTGGTGTGCTGGCCTTTATAAATCAGAGCATTGAATATAGGAGTAGGGAAGTAATGTTAAAATTGTACAAGGCATGGGTAAGACCAATTCTGGAGTATGGTGTACAATTTTGGTCACCTAATTATAGGAAAGATGTCAACAAAATAGAGAGAGCACAGAGGAGATTTACTAGAATGTTGCCTGGGTTCCAGCAACTATGTTACAGAGAAAGGTTGAACAAGTTAGGTCTTTATTCTTTGGAGCGCAGAAGGTTAAGGGGGGACTTGATTGAGGTCTTTAAAATGATGAAAGGGATAGACAGAGTTGACGTGGATAAGCTTTTCCCATTGAGGGTAGGGAAGATTCAAACAAGAAGGCATGAAGTGAGAATTAAGGGACAGAGGTTTAGTGGTAACGTGAGGGGGAACTTCTTTACTCAGAGGGTGGTGGCTGTGTGGAATGAGCTTCCAGCAGAAGTGGTGGAGGCAGGATCGATTTTAACATTTAAAAGTAAAGTGGATAGGTATATGGACGGGAAGGGAATGGAGAGGTATGGTCTGAGTGCAGGTAGATGGGACTAGGGGAAAACAAATGGTCGGCATGGACTGGAAGGGCCGAGAGGGCCTGTTTCCGTGCTGTAATTGTTATATGGTTATATGGTTATATGGTTATGTGCTGGTGAGGGTAGTAATAGAAGGATAGGATGGATAAAAACATGCCTGAGGAGTTGATGCAAGGAGCAGGAATTCATATTTTCACACCATTGGGATCGCTTCTGCTGCAGATATGACCTGTACAAGAGGGTTGCACTGCGCCCTAACCAGCGGGGAGGTTCTTTAATGCAACTTGGGAAGGTTTAAACTAGAATGGCAGGAGGTGGGAGACAGCAGAAAGCCAGCGATTGGAAGGACTGACTGGTAGGTGGAGGTTATGTCCTGTACGTCTCAAGGGACGGATCAGCAGCAAGAGATTGGGGAAGATGGTGAATCTGATGGGCTGAGATGTGTTTATTTCAACCGTGTGCGGACGTGGCACCAACAGACAAGAAGTCGAAGGCAAAGAACGGAATAGAAACGAGGCCGAAACGCCAATGAACAGAAGGAGTCCGAAGACGAAACGCCTACTAACCGATAGGATGGGACGCCTAAATGCAAACTAACCAAATGGGCGGGATGCCTAAACGAACTGAAAAGCTGCATCGACTAAAAGCAAACTTACTGAATGGACGCTCAGTCGATACGCCACCTACCCGAAAGGCGGCGTCACCTACAAGCCAAAGGACCGACTGCCACTCAACAGAAAAGTCCAATAACGGACATGACGTTGCCAGTGGGCGGGACTTTTCAGCGATTGGTCCAGACCGCCGCGTCCATCACATCACTGTGAAGGGATGAACATTGTCCCACACCTCCACTCCACCCGACCCGCAGCCCGCGGGGGGCGGCCGTGGGAGAGTGGGGGCTGTCCCGAGGGATGCGCACGTTCGGCCGCTTACAACTTGGTGCTTGGGTTCAGATTGCCCAGTCACCTATGGCTTGTGTGGGAAAATGAACCCCACGCTCCCGTCTCCCCCTTCTCTCTCCCCTCTTCTCTCTCTCCCCCTCTCTCTCTCTCTCCCTTCTCTCTCCTCCTCTCTCTACCCTCTTCTCTCTCCCCTCATCTCTCTCTCCTCCTCTCTCTCCCCTCTTTTCTCTCTCCCGCTCTCTCTCTCCCTTCTCTCTCGCTCCTCTCTCTCCCTCCTCTCTCTCTCCCTTCTCTCCCTCCCCTTCTCTCCCCCTTCTCTCTCCTTCTCTCCTCCGTCTCCACCTGCGGTAGCATCCCACAGTCACTGACCGCGATGCACTGCCATCGGACCCCAACCTCCACACCAGGGTGACAGTTTCGTCTTCGGACTCTTCCGGTTCATTGGCGTTTCTGCTTTGTTTCTATTCGGTTCTTTGTCTTTGGCTTCTTTGCTTCATCGTCTTGTCTGCCGGCGCCATGTTCGGGTACCATTTCAACACCAGCTGTAGTTGCCAGGACTCGAGGGTCTTAGCTTTAGGGAGCGGTTGAGCAGGCTGGGACTCTATTCCTTGCAGTGTAGGAGGATGAGGGGTGATCTTATAGAGGTGTACAATATCATGTGAGGAATAGATTGGATAGATGCACAGAGTCTCTTGCCCAGAGTAGGGAAATCGAGGACCAGAGGACATAGGTTCAAGGTGAAGGGGAAAGATTCAATAGGAATCTGAGGGGTAACTGTTACACACAAAAGGTAGTGGGTGTATGGAACAATTTGCCAGAGGAGGTAGTTGAGGCAGGGACAATTGCAACATTTAAGAAATAGTTAAACAGGTACATGGATAGGACAGGTTTGGAGGACCAAATGCAGGAAGGTCAGACTATTGTAGATGGGACATGTTGGCCAGTGTGGGAAAGTTGGGTCAGAGGGCCTGTTTCCACGCTCTATCACTCCATAATTCTATGACCAGGTGTATTGTAGATAAAGCGGATGAATTTAGAGCTTGAATCCGTTCTGGGAACTATGATGGCCATTTGGTTGCAAGCGGGACAGTGTTGGCAGCTCAATGCTCCAGGGTTTCGATGTTTCTGATATGATAGGGAGGGAAGGTAAAGGAGGTGGAGGTGTTTTACTGATCAGAGAGTAGCAGGGTGGCATTCAGTAGGACATACTGAAGGGTTTATGGCAAGAAGGATTGGGTGACGTTTTGGGTCGAGACTTTAGTCTTAGAAGGGTCTCAACCCGAAACGTCGCCCATTCCATCTCTCCATAGATGCTGCCTCACCCCCCGAGTTACTCCAGTATTTTGTGTCTACCTTCGATTTTATCCAGCATCTGCAGTTCTTTCTTACACATACTGAAGGGTTTGTTCACTGAGGCAATATGGCAAAGATCAAAAATAAGAACTGTGCAGTCATTCTCATGGGATTATACTACAGGCTTCCCATTAGCCTGAGGGAGATAGATGGATAGCTATGCGGTCAGATTTCAGGGAGGTGCAAATGCAACAGGGATGTCACGGTGGGTGACTTCACCTTCCCCAATATTTACTGGGACCTGCTCAGTGCAAAAGGTTTAAATGAGGCAGAATGTATTATGTCTGGTTTCCCCTTTACAGGGAGCATGTGGAGGCTTTGCAAAGGGTGCAAAGAGGTTTGAGGGCATTAACTATAAAGTAAAGTTGGATGAACTTGCACTGTTTTGTCTGGAGCATCAGAGGTTGAGGTCAGACCTAATAGAAGTACATAAAATTATAAGAGGCAGAGATGGGGTTGGGTAGACAATCAAAACTTTTTTTTTGCCCAGAAAATGTTGAATAATAATAATAATAATATACTTTATTGTCATTGTAAATATATCCAACAAAATTTCAACACTGCCCGAGCGAAGCTCCAATATATCAGATAAATAAATAACGACAATGGAACCAGCAAAAAAAGGCAAGAAACACGTCAAGTCAAGTCAGAATGTACAATATTTCACAGTATTGTGTTATAGCAGTGCAAAATATTGGCTAGAAACATTGCTTAAAAGTGAAACCGGTAAAATTCATAGCCTTAAGGTGAAAGAAGTTTAAAGGTGATGTGCGGGGCAAGTTCTTTACATAGTGTGGTGGTGGGTGGTGGGTGCGTGGAACACACTACAAGTGATGGAGGTAGAGGCAGATATGATAGTGGCGTTTAAGAGGTTTTTAGAAAGGGATTTGGTCTCCATACATTAAATATTTACAGGGTCATAATGGTTCGGCGCGGGGACTTGACTGAGGCCTGAATATCTGAATGGATGAAGAAATACATATAATAAATCATGAATGTATCTCCAAGAACGGATTATTTAGTAATATTTTAATCTCCACCAAACTTTTCACATTTTCTTTTCTATTTTCTACTTTCTATCTCTATCTTTCTATCTTTAAGTAGGGAAAAAAAGTATAGAAACATACTATATATATTTCTTAATATTAGTATGAATACACCTATTATTAGTTGTATGAAAATATTATAGATGTCTTAAATTTGTAATTATATAAAATTGTGCATTTTCAACTATATAATAATTTTGAAATATAAAGTTAATAATAATACAAACACTCTTAATATTATGAAAATATCATGAATATCATAGAAGTTTGGTTAAGATTGGGTATTATGTAGTTATATTAGGGGGGATTTGTATTTGGTAATTAGAAGAAATATGTGTGGTATGAGAAGTGTGAGTATATTGCTTATTTTAGGAAATATACTACATACACTCCCAATTATACAAAATAAATAACCAGGAAATGTATAATGGATAACATTACAAATAACACAAACAGTATCAATTGATAATCAACATTATATAATTTTGTATATTATATAATTTGTAAAGCCGTATAAGAGTGTACTCTGCATATATTGTTTCTATAATAAAAAAAAATTAAAAAAAAAAAAAAAAAAAAAGAGGTTTTTAGATTGGCACCTTGATATGCAGGGAATTGAGGTATAAGGATCATGTGAGGCAGATTAGATTCATTTAATTAAATTGGCATCATGTTCGGCACATATTGCAAGATGAACATTGTTCCTGTACTGTTTTATGTTCTATGGGATTGGAGGGGCCTTGACAAAGATAATTGTATCTTCTCTGGCCACAGAAGTGCTGAAAGACTGGAGACCAGCCAGTGTTGTTCCCTTGTTTAAAAAGGCAAGTAGAGATAATCTAGAAAATCGTAAGCTGGTGAGCCTTGTGTCGGTTTTTAGTTTTATTTAGTGAGACAGTGCAGACAAATGCCCTTCGGCCCATCAAGTTCACACCGACCAGCGATCCCCATACACCAACATTATCCTACACACCCTAAGGACAATTTACAATTTTACCAAGCCAATTAGCCTACAAACATGTACGTCTTTGGAGTGTTAATTGGCTTGGTGAAATTTTACAGCACTGGTAGGCAAGATCAAACACGGGTCTCCGGCACTGTAAGGCAGCAACGTTACCACTGCGCCACTGTGCTGCACAATGCCACATACAGTAGTTTTAGGGAAACTATTGGAAAGGGCTCTTCAGGATATGATTTACACTCATTTGGAAGAGAATTGGCCAATTCGAGCCATAGAGCCACACAGCCTGGAAACAGGCTTGTTGGCCCAACATATCCATACCAGCCCAGATGTCCCATCTAAGGTACTCCCATTTGCCCAGGATAGAGTCAGCATGGGTTTGTCCTTGGCAACTTAATTAATTGTTTTGAGGAGTTGGCGAAGATGATTGATGAGGAATGGTCAGTGAATGTTTTCTACATTATTTCCATAAGGCAACTGATAGATTCCCTCATGGTTGGTTGATCCTGAAGATTAAGATGCACAGGGATCCACGGCAGCATGGTCATTTGGATTAAGAACTGGCTTACTCACAGAGCACAGATGGTTGTGATGGAACGGTTTTATTCTGGCTGGAGACCGGTGACCAGCAGGGTTCCACAGGGATCTGTACTGTTTGTGATATGTATAATTAACTTGGATTCAGAAGGTTTGTGGGCAATGCCAAATTGGTGGAGTTGAGGCCAGTCAGAAGGGCTGTCAAAGTATACAATAGATCTATTACAGAAATGTCGGTGAAATGGTAGATGCAGTTTATCCAGTTGGCATGGTGATGCATCAGTAGAGCTGCTGCCTGACAGCGCCAGATTCCTGGGTTCAATGCGCTGTCTGCACAGAGTTTGTACATTCCCCCTGTGACCTGCGTGGATTTTCTCCGACATCTTTGGTTTCCTCCCACACTCTAAGATGATACAGGATTTTAGGTTAATTGGCTTGGTATAACTGTAAATTGTCCCTAGTGTTAGTGTTAGTGTTAGTGTGCGGGGATCGCTGGTCAGCGCGGACTCGGTGGGCCGAAGGGCCTGTTTCCACGCTATATCTCTAAACTAAACTAAATTAAGTGTGAGGAATTGATTGCACTTTGGCAGCTAGAACTTAAGTAAAGAAGTAATGGACAGACCCTTAACAGTATCGATGTATAGAGGGTTCTTGGGGTCAAAATCCATAGTTCCCTGAAAGTGGCAACACGAGTAGATCATGTGGGAAGGAAGACATACGGGTGAGAGGGGCTACGTTTAAGGGAGATATGTGAGCCGTTTCTGTTTACACAGGGAGTGGTGAGTGTCAGAGCTAGTGGTGGATATAATAGTGGCTTTTAAGAGGCTTGTGGATAGGCACATGGATATTGAATGATATGGATCATGTGTAGGCTGAGGAAGTTAGTTTAACTTGACATCCAGTGAGCATGGACAATTTGGACTGAAGAGCCTGTTTCTGTGGTATGTCTGTTCTACATTCTGTTCTATGCTCTGCATTCTCTGCGCCTGATAATTCTTACAGCCATCAGTGATCTCACTAGAACATCTGGTCCTCTAATTCCCACTGACTATTGAGTGGCCCACGATACTGTCCCTGCTCCTCTGATTCTCACTGACCGTTGAAGGGCCTATGATACTGTCCCCTTCTCATTTCTAATTTCTGCCCATACAGCCTCATTCGGCAATTCCTCTCCCAGAATATTGTCACTCGGCAATGGTGTCATGTCCTCCCTCATCCAAAATGCAACCAATCCCCCTCCCACCTCCTCCTCTAACCTGTACCACTATCACACCTGTAACATCTGCACCCTGGAACATTGAGGGGGAACAGCACAACAATCAGATACAAGAAGCAGTGGACGGTACCTTTACCCTCCTGTCCTCCTCCGCTCAGCCTCACGAGCTAAATCTCCTTGAGCCAAAGCCTCACACTTCCCCTCACCACAGCACTTCCCCTGCCAATAAGCCGCTCCACTACACCTTGCCTTCTTTGTATTAGCTGCTCAATTTTGAGAAACTTTTGATCACGCAAACAGTCCTACTTTCGACATGACAACATGACTGAACGTGTCCAAGATATCCTGAAATGGGAGCGAGAGGAGCCACAGGTCGTGGTACATATAGGTACCAATAACATAGGTAGAAAAAGAGAAGAGGTCCTGAAAGGAGAATTTAGGGAGTTAGGAGGAGAGTTAAGGAGAAGGACCACAAAGGTAACAATCTCAGGATTACTGCCTGTGCCACGCGACAGTGAGAGTAGGAATGGAGCGAGGTGGAGGATAAATGCGTGGCTAAAGGACTGGTGCAGAGGGCAGGGATTCAAGTTTCTGGATCATTGGGACCTCTTTTGGGGAAGGTGTGACCTGTACAAAAAGGACGGGTTGCACTTGAACCCGAGGGGAACCAATATCCTGGCGGGGAGATTTGCAAATGCTACTGGGGAGACTTTAAACAAGATCGGTTGGGGGAGGGACTCTAATAGAGAAAGCAAGTAGACCGTGTGTGAGGCAGGAGGCAGAGAAGGGAAGCAGTCAGACGCAACACGTAGGGGGGATAGAAGACAAAAATAATAAACAGAGAATAAGAGGTGGTGGGTTTCTTAAATGTGTGAGTAGAGTGACAGAGGGGTGTAAAATGAGGATAGAAGCAATAGGTAGCAAGGTGAAAAGTGGCAGGCAGACAAATCCAGGGCAAAAATCAAAAAGGGCAACCTTTCAACATAATTGTAAAAGGGGCAAGAACGTTGTAAAAACAAGCCTGAAGGTTTTGTGTCTCAATGTGAGGAGCATTCGTAATAAGGTGGATGAGTTGGATGTGCTGATAGCTATTAATGATTATGATATAGTTGGGATCACGGAGACATGGCTCCAGGGTGACCAAGGCTGGGAACTGAACATCCAGGGATATTCAATATTCAGGAGGGATAGACAGAGAGGAAAAGGAGGTGGAGTAGCGTTGCTGGTTAGAGAGGAGATTAACGCAATAGAAAGAAAGGACATTAGCTTGGAGGATGTGGAATCAATATGGGTGGAGCTGCGAAACACTAAGGGGCAGAAAACGCTAGTGGGCATTGTGTACAGGCCGCCTAACAGTAGTAGTGGTGTTGGGGATGGCATCAAACAGGAAATTAGAAATGCGTGCAACAAAGGTAAAACCGTTATAATGGGTGATTTATAGATATAGATTGGATGAATCAAATTGGCAGGGGTGCTGAGGAAGAGGATTTCTTGGAATGTATGCGGGATAGTTTTCTAAATCAACATGTAGAGGAACCAATGAGAGAGCAGGCTATTCTAGACTGGGTATTGAGTAATGAGGAAGGGTTAGTTAGCAGCCTTGTTGTGCGTGGCCCCTTGGGCAAGAGTGACCATAATATGGTTGAGTTCTTCAATAGGGTGGAGAGTGACATTGTTAATTCAGAAACACGGGTCCTGAACTTCAAGAAAGGTAACTTTGAGGGTATGAGACGTGAATTGGCCAAGATAGACTGGCAATTGATACTTGAAGGGTTGACGGTGGATATGCAATGGAAGGCAGTTAAAGACTGCATGGATGAACTACAACAATTGTTCATCCCAGTATGGCAAAAGAATAAATCAGGGAAGGTAGTGCATCGTGGATAACAAGGGAAATCAGGGATAGTATCAGAGCAAAAGATGAAGCATACAAGTTAGCCAGAGAAAGCAGCCTACCAGAGGACTGGGAGAGGCCCTTGGCTGAACCAACCCAACTGCCACTGTCCATCACTCCTTTCCCACTGGCAATGATTTCCTTTTACTGCACATGGGATTTCGACTCTGTGGGCAAAGCCAGTATTTATTACTAGTCCATAATTATCCGTGAGAAGATGGAGCTGAGCAGCTGTCTTGAACCAATACAGTCCTTGCTATAAAGGTACTTCAAAATGCCATTAAATCCGGAGTCCCAGAATTATGATCTGCAAACACTAAAGAAATGGCAATATATTTCCAAGACAGGATTGCGTGTGACTTGGAGGTAAATATGCAGATGTGCTGCCCTTGTACTTTATGCAGTGGAGCTTGTATTGGAGATGTGTTGTCAAAGATGTTTTGGTGAGTAATTGCAGTGTATCTTCAGTCAGCAGGGAGCACGGCACTGAATAGCTCAAAGTAGAGAATACGGGCATGATGGCGCAGTGATAGAGTTGCTGCCTTTCATCACGAATCCTGGGTTCGGTGCTGTCTGTACATAGTTTTTACGTTCTCCCCGTCGCCTGTGTGGGTTTTCTCTGAAATCTTCTGTTTCCTCCCACACTCCAGACATACAGGTTTGTAGGTTGTGTTAAAGAAGGAACTGCAGATGCTGGAGAATCGAGGGTACACAAAAGGCTGGAGAAACTCAGCGGGTGCAGCAGCATCTAAGGAGCGAAGGAGATAGGCGACGTTTCGGGTCGAGACCCTTCTTCAGACTGATGGTGGTTATTTCTTGCGAAGTTAGAATCAAAATATCAAAACGACAACTGTTTTTTCACAGACTATCAATGTTAAAACCATACAATTAGCAATCCACCCTGTGCATCACCTCAGCCTTTGTTTCATCCACCAAGGCCAGGCAGTGCGCCCTCAGCAGTTGCGACCAAACCAGTGAAAGGCGGCTCCTTGTGAACGTGGCTGTGTCAGTTTAGTTTAGTGTTGTTTAGAGAAACAGCGCAGAAACAGGCCCTTCGGTCCACCGAGTTCGCACCAACCAGCGATCCCCGCACATTAACACTATCCTACACTAGGGACAAATTTTACATTTATACCAAGCCACTGAACCTACAAACCTGTGCATCTTTGGAGTGTGGGAGGAAACGAAAGTTCTCGGAGAAAACCCACGCTGTCATGGGGAGAACGTACAGACAGCACCCGGGTCTCTGCCGCTGTAAGTGCTGTAAGGCAGCAACTCCACTGCTGCGCCACCAAGCCGCTCCAATTGATTGATTAATCAATTACAATGTTTGCGATTGCCATAATACGATGATACAATTGTCAATGTGCTTACGCCTTAAGATGTTTGGATAAAATTTGGGTGAATGGTGTGCATGATGCCCAGCAGTAGGCAGATTTAGCTTTCATCTCCACTTTAAAATGAGGGGCTTAACAACATTTAACGGTGACTCAATTGTTGTGTGGGACTACGGAACTAGCTCAGATCTGAATGAATGGGTAAAGCATTTCAATTAGCACTTCCTATGAATGAATGATACTGTGATATCTAGGAATGGTGACATTCTTTGCTCTTGCACACAATCCAGTAAAATCATACAGCAAATGTCATCTAGGAAATACACAAAGAGTTGCCACATTTTTGTCACCAAAAAGTTTCAGAAGTTCTTAGTACAATCTCATCCTCTCGAAGCGGCAAACCAGGCCTGCTGACACACCTGGCTGCAGGGAGTCCACTGGGTCAATCTTAGTCCTTGGCGGGGGTCAAAGAAAGAGCATTCACGTCGCAGCCCTGTTTCCACCAACCTTTCCACCACCACGCACGAGAAGCACAAGAAGCGCAAGACGCCATTGTATGCAAATGCCGGGAAGTGTGTTCAGTTCTGGCTGAACAATTTCTAATCTTGTGATGTGGACTCGATAAGAAGTTCTTGGCGGTCCCCCGCCGAGTTGCTCTCATAGGCCCACTGTTCGTTCAGCTCCACGGCACATCCCGGGAGTCTTCTGCTGCCGCGCGGTGCCTGATGATGGGTTCACCCATCTATATACTCTGGGGTAGACTCCCGCAGCCGATCTCGACAGCTCAGTTGGCCATAAAGGTTACTTCATAGAGGTTTATAGAGATTCGGCATGCCATCAAATACTGTACCAAACCACTACAGGTACTCTGATACGCAGAAAGTATCTTGACTGGTTACAATTGAACACAAGAGGCTACAGAGAGGAATTAGCTCACCCGGTCCATGATGGACACAGCCCTTCACACTATTAAAAGCATCCACATTAGGCGTCAAGTAGGTGGCATCTATCATTAACGATCCCCACCACCTACATAAGACCCACTTCTCATTACTACCGCTGGGCAGGAGGTACAGAGGTCTGAAGATCCTCACCTCCAGTTTCATAACAGCTACTTTTTGCACAACTGTAATCCTACCTTGGCAGCAGAATTCTGCCGACCATCTCTTGCAGTACCATGGACTTGCTTTTATGTTCTAATTATATTTAGCACTAATATCATGTATTTGCGCAATTTTTGTTTCTTTTTGCTATCTTGCAGAATTTGAGTAATTTATGTACAAATATAATTTGTGTATTGTCTGAGTCTGTGCCTGTGATCCTGCCGCGAGTAAGATTTCCATTCTACCTGTATCTCATTGTACTTGTGCATATGACAGTCGTCTCAACCTAACCTGACCAGAGTACCCTCACAATGCAGACCAGCATTGATTTCCTGCACTGTGCCATTTTCTTACCTTTTCTTGGGCATTTGAACAGTTAGGTAATGGAATCTTGTTTGTATGCAAGGGATGAAGTTCACTTTAATTGTTGAATACTGATCAAGCACTATTTAATGGCCAGAATCTGTTGAAGCAGTGTATTCACAGTCCATTTGTCAGAGTTTTTCCCTTTCTTTGTCGACTCAAATGTTCTACATTTAAGTTGCTGGAAGTTTAATCTGATAGCAAGTGAAAAAAGGCAGCTAGAGTACTGCGAAATGAAGTCTGACGATTAATTTACTCGACCAACAAGATTTATAGAGTCAAGAAAACAGCAGTAAGGGATGCAGTTGAATTTGTGCCAATTTGGTTACAGAAAAGGAAATAACGGAACTAAAGGATTGGAATGAAAGAGAAATGTAGAAAGAAAAAAGAAAAACGTTGGTAAGTTCATAAGGCAGAGGAGCAGAATTAGGCCAATGCACCGTCGAGTCTGCTCCGCCTTTCGATCATGGCTGATGTAGTTTTCCTTCTCAACCCCATTCTTCTGCCTTCCTCCTGTATCATTTGACCTCCTTACTAATCAAGGACATTATCAATCTATGTGTAGTAAAGAACTGCAGATGCTGGTTTAAATCGCAGGTAGACACAAAATGCTGGAGTAACTCATCGGGTGAGGCAGCATCTCTGGAGGGAAGGAATGGACGACGTTTCAGGTCGAGACCCTTCTTCAGACTATAATTAGTTTATGTTTATCTTCAATCTATGTTTAGTTTAGTTTAGTTTAGAGATACAGCGCTGAAACAGGCCCTTTCGGCCAATGCGTCCGCGCCAACCAGCGATCCCCGCATTATTAACACTATCCTATAACCACTAGGGACAATTTTTACATTTACCAAGCCAATTAACCTACATACCTGCACGTCTTTGGTGTGTGGGTGGAAACCGAAGATCTCGGAGAAAACCCATGCAGGTCACGGGAGAAAGTACAGACTCCATACGTACAGAACCCGTAGTCAGGATCGAACCCGGGTCCCTGGTGCTGCGTTCACTGTAAAGCAGCAATCCTACCGCTGCGCCACCGTGCCGCCCAAAAAAGACTTTAAAAATACCCAACGTCTTGGCCTCCACCATAGTCGGTGGCAATGAATTCCAGTTTCACCACCCTCTGGCTGAAGAAATTTCTACTCTTTATTCTAAAGGTACGTCCTATTATTCTGAGGCTGTGCCCTCTGGTCCTGGATGCTCCCACTTCCTGAAATAACCTGTCCTCACCCACTTTATCTATCCCTTTCAGTATTTGGTAACTTTCAATATCGTCGTCCCTCATCTGGAACTCATGCGGGAACGGGCCCAAACCCATCAAACCCTTCTAATACGTCAAACACATAATCTCCAGGATCATCCTCTGGACCCTCTCCAACATCAGCACGTCCTTATTCAGATATGCAACCCAAAACTGCTCATAGTATTCCAAATGTGGTCTGCCCAGTGCCTTATAAAGCCTTGGCATTACATCCTTGCTTTTATATTCTAATCCTCACAAAATAAATGCTAACATTGCATTTACCTTCCTTACTGCAGACTCAACTTGCAAATTAACCTTTAATCCTGCACGAGCACACGCAAGTCACTTTGTACCTCCGATTCTGAATTTTCTCCCCATTTAGAAAATAGTCTACGCCTTTATTCCTTCTACCAAACTGCAAGACCGTACACTCTGCTATGCTGTATTCCATTTGCCACTTCTTTGTCCACTCTCCCAACCTGACCAAGTCCTTCTGCAGACTCCCTGCTTCCTCACACCACTTTCCCCTCCATCTATCTTTGTTTTATCCGCAAACCACAAAGTCATCAATTCCATCATCCGGATCATTAACAAACTGTACAATGTGAAAAGTAGCAGAACCAAGACCGACCCCTGCAAAACACAACTAGTAACTGGCCACTAACTAGAAAAGGCCCTCTTTATTCCCACTCTTTGCATTCTGTCAGTCAGCCAATCTTCTATCCATGCTATTGCTCTAATAGACAATACCATAGCCTCCTATCTTGTTTAGCAGCCACATGGATGACACCTTATCAAAGGCCGCCTGAAAATCCAAATAAACAACATCCACTGACTCTCCTTGGTCTGTTCTACTTGTTACTTCCTCAATGAATTCCAACTAATTTGTCTCTCCTTAAAAAAAACATGCTGAATTGAACCCTCTTTTTATCATCCGCTTTCAAGTACTCCAAAAACGTATCGTTAATAATGGACTAAAATCTTACCAACCACTGAGGTCAAGATAAACGGCCCATTGTTTCCTTTCTTTTACCTTCATTGATAGTGGAGTACATTTGCAATTTTCCAGTTCTCTGGAATCGCCCTTGACTCTAGTGATTTTGTTTTGTTTAGTTTAGAGATACAACGCAGAAACAGGCCCTTCGGCCCACCGGGTCCGCGCCGACTAGCAATCCCGCACATTAACGCTATCCTACACCCACAAGGGACAATTTTTACATTTACCAAGCCAATTAACCTCCAAACCTGTACGTCTTTGGAGTGTGGGAGGAAACATAGTGTGGAAGATCTCATAGAAAACCCACGCGGTCACGGGGAGAATGTACAAATTCCGTGCAGACAGCACCCGTAGTCGAGATCTAAACCGGGTCTCCGGCACTGCATTCGCAATGCATTTGGTCAGGTGACTTATCCACCTTCAGACTTTCAGCAGCACCTTCTCCTCACGACTCACTCACTGCTTTGCTGGTGTCACAGTAAATTTGTCTGCCAAATGTCATTTTGTTGCTGCCCAAAGATCACTCCTGCTTCTCTTTTATGCCTGCAGATGCACAAAGATCACAAAATGCTGGAACATCTCTGGACGTTTTGGGTCAAGACTGAAGGGTCTCGATCCAAAATGCCAACCATTCCATCTTTCCAGTGATGCTGCCTGTTCCTCTGAGTTACTCCAGCATTTGTGGAAAAATGTTTGATCTCCTCTTTCATGCTAGCTTACCTGCTTTATTAGTTGTCCTTTCAGTTTAAAAGCTTCTCATCCTCTAGCTTCCCACCAATTTTGCCTGCTGTATTTCAGTCTCATTCTCCACTTTGTGTGTTTCCTCTTCTTTGGAATGAAAAGATCCTGCATCTTCTGAATTACTCCCAGAAATTCGTCATTTCTGCTGGGGACCCCTTCCAATCAACTTTAGCCGTCTCCTTCATCATGTCTCTATAGTTACCTTCACTCAACAGCAATTCATCCAATTGCAGCTTCCCCCTCTCAAACTGCAGGTTGAATTGTATAATACAATCACTGCCTCCTTGGGGGCTTCCTTCACTTTAAGCTCCCTAATCAAATCTGCTTCATTACCCAAGACCAAATCCAGAACTGCCCTTTCCTGAGTGGACTCGATCATATTCCGCTCTAAAAAAGCATCTCATAGGCACTATAAATCCAGTACCAACCTGATTTTCCCAGTGTACCTACATATTGAAAACCCATGACCACTGTAACATTGCCTTTTTTACATTCCTTTCCTATCTCAAAATCATCATAATGTCATTTATTAGCCACCTCCTGATGTAATTTGTACTCTACATCATGGCTATTATTCAGAGGCCTGTATATAATTCCCATCATGATCTTTTTACCCTTGCAGTTTCTTAACTCTACCCACAAGGATCCTACATCTTCTGATCCGATGCTGTTTCTTGCTAAGGATTGGATTTTATTCGTTACCAACAGACCCACCCCTTCTGCCCACCCTATTGTCTTTTCCATGGGGTGTATATCCGTCAATGTTTGTCTCCCAGCTCTGATTCTCTCTCCGCCACATCTCTAAGATGCCACAATGTTGTCCCCACCAAGTTCTAACTGTGCTATAAGCTCATCCACCTTATTTCATCTACTGCATGCATTCAAATATAACATCTTCATTTCTGTATTCAGGGACCCTTATCCCTTTCTAAACTTTCTGTCCTATTCCTTATTCTGGGGAATTAAGTGACCTCGCCTACGCTCTCCTTCCTTTTAACTTTATCCATAATTTTCCATTCTGTTGAACCCAACCCCCCCCCCCCCCCCCCCCCCCCCACTATTTAGCAGCCCAAGTTAGCAATTCGCCAGGATGTTGGTCCCAGCAGTGTTTATATGGAGCCTGTTCTATTGGACCAGCTTTCACCTTCCCCAATACTGATGTTATGGCCCACAACTTCAAACCCACTTCTCCCATGTCAATTTTTGAGCCACGCATTTAACTCCGGAATCTTGTGGACCTTATGCTAATTTTCTCATAGCTCAGGTAGTAATCTAGAAATTATTACCTTTATGGTAGGAAAAAGGGTCTTGACCCGAAACATCACCCATTCCTTCTCTCCAGAGATGCTGCCTGCCCTGCTAAATTACTGCAGATTTTTGTGATTACCTTTTTGGTTCTGCTTTTTAATTTAGTTCCTAGCTGCTCAAATTACCTCTTTCCTTGGTCTTATACTATGTCATTGGAACCCATATGAACCATGGCACTTGATCTTTCTCCTCCAACTACAAATCCTCTGCAGATCAACTGAGATTAAAATCACATATACACCTAAAATTAAAATATCTCAAAGTAATTTTGTACGTGCATTATTGCAACTGTTCACTAAATTATTCCATTGCTAGATGGGGAAATATTTCTCGTCATTAATAAGGAACTTGTGAATGTGCAAAATGTGCAAGCTGTGGTATTAGTGTTAACAAAACAAGAGTTGTGGTGATTGCATTCATTGAGAAGCAATTCCTGTATAATATTGGGCCCTACATTCTACTGCCTTTGAATAAGATCATACGTCAACCAGGAAAGGAGACAGGATAAAATGTTGATTAAAACGGCCATAAATTTGTCAGGCAAATGGGTGTTTTTTTTAATATTCTCTGTCACGATGTCCCTCTTTGAACAAATTTGCAGACAGGCCTCCATTCAGAGACTAGTTTCAGCTTCTGAATCACAAGGTTCTAATAAAATGGAAAAGAAAATCTTCCAAGCATCTCCACCAGCCGGCACAGTGACACAGAAGTAGAGTTGCTGCCTTACAGCGCTTGCAGCACCAGAGACCCAGGTTCGATTCCGACTACATGTGCTGTCTACACAACGTTTGTACGTTCTCCCCATGACCTGCGTGGGTTTTCTCAAAGATCTTCGGTTTCCTCCAACATTCCAAAGACGTACAGGTGTGTAGGTTAATTAGCTTGTTGTGTGTGTAAATTGGCCCAAGTGTGTGTGGGATAGTGTTGGTGTGCGGGTATCGCTGGTCGGCGCGGACTCTGTGGGCCGAAGGGCCTGTTTCTGCATTGGTGAGAAATGGTGAATGCCAGGAACCATTGTGATTCTTGGCTCTGATCTTGTCATAGAAAAAGGATTGAATGATGGATTTCAATGTGATTCTGCTACCAATCCACCTTTTTGGCCTGTGGAGACTAATCTAAAAGAAACATGAATCTTGAATCTGTTATCCCTGTGGAAAGAGAGCATCCAGAGATTTATTAATGTAATAGACATCTAATACTGATCTCACTCAAAGATCTTTTATTGCACATTACCTCCTGTCATTGGCACCTTAATGGACAGTGTGGCTCGATACGTATTAGAAGAACATCAGCCATTTACCAGAAATAATTCAATTCTGTTGAAAATCGGTGCTCTGTTTGAACTTTTCATCAATTCAATTTTAATTGCTATGAAGTGCATTCTTTAAAAAAAGCATTGTTGAGAATTGTAATGCTCGCTGGTGGGATCAAACATGTGTCAAGAGAAAATGAGCTCGGATCAGGCAGCAGGGAATTAAGAACTGGTTACAAATCAAGAAATGTAAACTTACAGGGCAGGCAGCATCGCTGGAGAGAAGGGGTGACGTTTCGGGTCGAAACCCTTCTCCAGTCTGAAGAAGGGTCTCGACCTGAAACATCTGAAATATCTTCAGACTGGAGAAGGGTTTCGACCCGAAACATCACCCCTTCCTTCTCTCCAGTGAGGCTGCCTGTCCTGCTGAGTTGCTCCAGCATTTTGTGTCTACTAATAGAGCACTACAATTGGTTAGTATGAAGTAACCAATCTACATTAAAAGTACATTCTGTCAGGGGTTGCTGGGGGTAAGCTATAACTGAGTATCTGTTCATTGATTAATGGGAGCAGATAAGGAGAAAAAATCTCAGTCTGATTCTCAGTCTGACAAAGGTTCTCAACCCGAAACATCACCCATTCCTTTGATCCAGAGATACTGCCTGTCCTGCTGAGTTACTCCAGCATTTTGTATCTATCTTCGGTTTAAACCAGCATCTGCAGTTCCTTCCTACACAAGATGTAACCGTGTTAATCTTGCATCAAGTTAATACCAGGTACAATGGTAATATGTACTACCATGGCACCAGAAACTCACGCAATCACCAGAAGCTGTGTTGATATGCATGTGTTTTTTCAGCAATTTCCCCAGAATTAGGAGAATTTCCAAATACATTTCAGCGAAATAACTGGAATGTGTTAATTTATAAATGATCTTCAGGCATTATTCTGAAATGTATGGTTCAGATGCTTATTAAATGCTGCACAGAGCAGGGTGATTTGATATATTTCTACTTTGAACAAGGATACTGTTGCCAAAGCTCTATTTATTGCCTTTTCCCTTGTTTTGAAAAGGTAATGATGTACTCTCTCCTTGTACGCCTTTGCTCCTTGTTCTGACAATAACCCTGACCCAGTGATACCGGCCAAATGGTTACAAATGTTCAAGTCAGGATATGTGCAGCTTGAACTGGAAGCTAAATATAATGTTATTTGTACACTCGTATCTGTCATATTTCTTACAACGAAACAGGACTTTCAGCCCAACGAGCTCTCAAAGCATTCCCATCAGTCACAGTTCTCCACTTATTTCCCGTAACCTTTTCCCTTTCACTTCGCCTTGATGTACAGAGCTCCTAGGTCCATAACTCCATGAAAGTAGCAACACAAGTAGTGGTAAAGAAGGCATATTGGTATGCTTGCTGACATTGGGTACAAGAGGTAGGAAGTCATGATGCAGCTTTATAGGACTTTGGTTGGACCACATTTGGAGTACAGTGTGCAGTTCGGGTCATCCCATACCAAGAAGAATGTGGACGGAGGTTTTGGCAAACGTACAAATGGAAGCTTACAGAAAAACGCCTGGATTAGCAAGAGGTTGAATTGTTTTCTCTGGAATTGAGGTTATGGGGAGACCTGATAGTGGTATGTAAAATTATGAGGGGCATAGATAGGATAGATAGTCAGAACCTTTTTCCCAGGATTGGAAAATCAAATACTAGAGAGCATGGCTTTAAGATGAGGGGAGCAAAGTTCAAAAGAGATGCGCATGGCAATTTATTTTACGCAGAGGGCGGTGAGTACCTGGAATGCACTGCTGGGGATGGTGGTTGAGACAGATACAATAGCGGGATTTCAGAGACTTTCAAATAGACATATGGATATGCAGGGAATGGAGGGATATGGAGTATGTGCAGGCAAACAAGAGTTGGCATCATGATCTACACAGATATTGTGGTCTGAAGAGCCTGTTCTTGTATTGTATTGTTCTATGCTCTATGCACCCATCAACTCCACATTGATTCTCCTGCCACCCACCTACACCAGGGTGATTTACAGTTGCCAAGCAATCTATCAAACATATTGTTTTGTTATTTGAGAGAAAATCTGAGTATTCAGGATAATCCACACGCTGACAGAAAGAATGCGCAAACTCCACACAGACAGCAGCCAAGATTAGGATCAAACTTAGGTTGTTGGACCTGTGCAGCAGTAGTATTAACCATTGTTTCAGTCCTTGTTATTCTGAGTGTTGGAGGCTGCAAGAGAACGTGTTATGATGGTGCAATGCAAGTTTTAGATCATACTTATTGCAGCCTTAATGAATCAGTGAAGGGGAAGATAAATATTGTGTCCTTTGGAAAGCAGTGATGAAGCTAATTGTTTCCCCTCTCACTATCAACAATGCGTTCTAGTTTTAGGCTTCCCTACTCTGGGGAAATATTATGGCTATACATATGCCTCCCATGAGTTTATATACCTCTATGTCACCCTTTAGTCTACTATGGTAAGCCCTATGGAAGAACAAATAAATCAGCCTACACAGCTTCTCTTCATTATTCAATCCTTGGTAACTCAAGTTAGACACGATATGCTGGAGTAACTCAGCAGGTCAGGCAAAATCTCTGGAGAAAAGGAATAGGTGACATTTCGGGTCGAGACCCAAAATGTCACGTATTCCTTTTTACCGGAGTTGCTGCCTGTCCCGCTGAGTTACTCCAGCTTTTTATGTCTATCTTCGGTGTAAACCAGATTCTGCCGTTCCTTCCCACACACCTTGGTAACTCAAGACTTGGTAACCTCATTTTTTGCACACTTATAATTTAATGACATTGCCACTTTGAACACTTAAGCCAATGTAGAGCATTTCATCAGATCCCTGTCTAAGAACTTGGATTACGGTGGTATGGTTTAAAAGATGAGCTTCTTATTGTCGAATGCTCAGCTTCTATGTTGCTCCTGCAGCATCGATATTGACTCATTCGAAATTGATGCCAGGAACACTCGTGCGTTACAAGTGAAATCAATCTTAGCATGGATTTTGTTCAGAGGAAATATGCAGCACAAGTGCATAAATGCTCCCTGGCATTTATCATCCCACGCTTGTATAGTATTCAGGCTGATGTCTTCCATTAGTTGCCTCATCATCATTGAGAATGAAAGTGAATGCTATGGATCCACCAGTAAACAAATCAACTCTTGCCTAAGTGTAAGCATGGTCATGCTATAAGAGTTGAAAATACCTGGGCCAAAGTTGCGTTTGTGAGAAACTCATTTCAGTGTGCCCCAGGATTGTAATATTTGTTTCTAACAATTAATATCATCTTCTTTTGAATGGTGGAGTAGACTTGATGGGCAGAATGGACAAATTCTGCTCCTATCACTTATGACCTTAAATACAAGAAATAGGTGCAGGAGTGGGCCATTTGGCCCAATGACTGCTCTATAATGTATCAAAATCATGTCTGAACTTCTAACTGAAGCCATTTTCAGCACTATATCCATGTATCTTACAATATAGAAATCTATGAATCTCTATTTGGAATAAACTCAATGGATAGAGAATTAAAAAGATCCCTCTGACTGCTATCTCCAAACTCTTTCATTAGGATCTTGTTGAGCCCTATAAGTAATTGATGCGTTTCATATAGGTTGTCGCCAGGATGACGTAGGCTGTTGGCGGTGCTGACTTTGGGTTTTTTGTTGGTGTTAATGTAATTATTCTATTTCAAATTTTATGTTGAATGGGGGTCCAGTCGACGGTTTTTCGGTGACCTGCTATGACTATGACAGTCACCTAAAAATAGCTTAAGTGGGACAGGCCCATTAGGAGTACACATAGATCAGGTTTTCTAATGGGTTACCAGGTACTTACCACCTTTTAATTACCATTCACAAGCAAGACTCTTCATTGAGTTGCTAGCGGAGACTACTTCACAGCAACAGGCTCAAGGTCAGATCTATTTTACAAGATCACAAAGCAACACAACGTGTTGGAGTAACTCAACAGGTCGGGCAGCATCTCCGGAGATCATGGATAGGCTGATCCCTTTTTCAGACTGATTGTGGGGAGGAGGGGCGGAACGTGGAGAGGAAAGCTGGAAAGGAAAGAGGCAGGACAAAGCGTGACAGGTAATAAGTTGATATAGATGAAGGGGGGGGGGGGAGGATGGGCAGATGGTTGGAACCAAGGCCAGTGGTAAGAAAGGAAGGTGTGAAATAGGTTTGAAGCCAGAAGGAGGAATAGAGTGTGAAGCCAGAAGGAGGAATGTAGCAGTAGAGGTGTTAAAGTTGGTGAGACTTGATGAGTAGAATAATAATTCAGAGTCAAAGGTCTCGTTGAACAAATTTTACCCAGGTGAAATAGGACACAACCAAGAGTGCACACTTAGATGCACAATCGCAAGCTGCTACAACTCTACTGACTATACAGAGAAATTACAAGTATCTTTATACTGATAAAACAACATTAGTCACATGGTTAGTAGGCATAAGTGAACAAAGGGCTCAGTTACATACAATGAAACACTTCAAACTAACATTAAAGAGATATGGGAGGTAGAGATACATGGCCCAGCTGCATAGGCAAGAAAGCACTATTGTATTCATTGCAACCTCCAGACAGAACACTAATACGGCAAAGAAATGAGACGCTAGGGAACGGCCGTTATCTATGTTCCCTTTAGTTAGTGAAGGTCATGTTCACAAGCTACTGCAGACTTACAGAATAGTAAATCTTTAAATTTAACCAGCATTCCATTCACAAAATGGAGGTTGTAGCTAACATGACGAAAATAGCTAAATAAGATGGCGTGGACTGCGCTAGCTCTTACATAGGGGGGGTTAGGGGTACAGGTGGGTGGAAGGAAGAAATAGGCGGGTGCCTAGTTGGGGCACATGGGAGGAAAGTGGGTTGGTTTACAAGATCACAAAACTTATTTTAAAACATTAGTAATGCCTTTGAATATATATGTTGGATCTCAATAATAGTTGCTACCTTTCTGGCATAGATAGCATATGGAGCTGGTTGACTGTAGGATACTTAAATATTCCCCTTTATACGTTAAAATAATGAACTTGTTCTATATAAATCCTGCAAATCTGTGGATGCTCACACACTGAGCAAATTTAAGGCTGAACAATAGATCCCTCGGCATTAAGGGAATCAATAGTTTTGATGATGGGATAGGAAAATAATTGATTTGCTTACCATCTATGGTCTTATTTTTGCACCAGGTCGAGTATATTGGGTCAATATCTACTGCTATTTCTTATGTTCTCAGTTCATAATTCTGTAATACCCAGTACATAGAGAAAATCTTCCACCATGGTGAGGTAACATTTCATTGTAATCCTCCAAAGAGAAATATCAATAAATAGCTTGTAAATGTTTTGGAAATCTCCAGCTAAATTATTTGGGTTTTTTTTTAAGAACGGACCATATAATACAAATCCATTCAAGACACTGTCATGTTCGTCTTGTGTTCAGACCAGCCGCACATCATTAATCGCTGCGCTTGTTCCATGATGAGTATTGATTTAGAACTCCAAATCCTAAAGTGGTATAGCTATAGAAAGATCAATCAAGCAGTAATTTCATATTTTTGTCCTTTTTCATAAAAGAAAAAAGTTTTTGTTTCCAAGAGTTTTCTTTTCAACTTTGGCCTCTTAAATGTACTGCTCGTTCTACATTCATCATCAACGACTCGGGTTCAAATTTGCATGTACTTGAAATTTTAAATTCTACTGCATCATGGCAAATGCAGTAATATTTATAAAACATTTTTGATTGTGTTCAAATAGTCTATTTTCTGTAGGCTGCACTTTTAGCTGCCGTTAAATTGCCTTTCCTACTTACTTTGAAAATGGATGACTCAGCATTCCACCCAAACAAGTTAAAATATTCCTCCCAAAATGAACTTTTCCAATAAAACCATTAGACCTGGGTTTTGTGCTCCTTCACTCAATCTCATAAGCAATCGTGGTGATTAGAGGAAGAAGTATAATATGGAGGAAGACATTGAAGGAGCAGGACATCTGTTACTTGAGCTGATCTCTGCCAGGCCAGCATTGTGGATGTCATATTAATCCCAGTGCTTAAGGTTAGGAGAGGTAAAACAGTCACTCTTTATTAACTTAATACTGGAATTAACTTAACTTAATACTTTCCCTTGCTTTCCCTCTCTCTCCATCCCTCCCCAATCAAGTCTGACTGTCCTGATTAAAACTTATCTTTGTATGCTTCGTTGTCAACTTCCTTTAGCTAACAATGATTTATTTTTACCTGGCCACACACTCATCTCCCCACTACTTTCAGGTAGAAGGTACAGGAGCCTGAAGACTGCAATGACCAGGTTCAAGAATAGCTACTTCCCCACAGCCATCAGGCTCGGACAAAACTCTGCACATTAATAGCCCATTATCCGTTTATTTGCAATTTATCAGTTTATGTATTCATGTGCGTATATATGTATATAATGGTATATGGACACACTGATCTGTCCTGTAGTCATGCCTACTATGTTTTGTTGTGCTGAAGCAAAGCAAAAATGTCATTGTCCTATCAGGGACACGTGACGATAAACTCTCTTGAATCTTTTTGATTGATCTCCGTCCCCTGTGATCGTGAAGTGTGCCATCATTGTTCCCGTCCCAAAGAAGCCCAACCCAGCCTGTCTCAATGACTTCCGCCCTGTGGCTCTCACACCTACTGTATATTAATAAAGTGTTTTGAGTGGCTGGTCATGCAGCACATCAAAAACGATCTCCCTGCCAACCTGGACCCACTACAGTTCGCTTACAGAACCAACTGGCTCACAGAGGACGCAGTCTCCTCTACACTCCACCTCGCGCTGTCACACCTAGAGCAGCAGAACACCTACACCAGGATCCTCTTCATAGATTTCAGCTCCGCCTTTTAACACAATCATGCCACAGCAGCTGGTGGAAAAGCTGAACCTGTTGAATGTGGACACTGGCACCTGCAATTGGGTCTTTAACTGCCGCTGCGTCAGACACTGTCTGACGCAGCGGCAGCAGACAGTCAGGGTGGGCAGCCGGACATCAAGAACCATCGCAGTGAGCACTAGCTCACCCCAAGGCTGTGTCCTAAGCACCCCCTGCTGTTCAGTCTGCTTACCCATGACTGCACTGCCAGACTCAGCATCAATTACATCATCAAGTTCGCTGACGACACTACAGTGGTGGGTCTCATCAGTGATAATAATGAGTCAGCATACAGGATGGAGGTGGAGCTGCTTACAGAGTGGTGCAGATCTCACAACCTCACCCTCAACGTGGAAAAGACAAAGAGATGGTGATTGATTTCAGGAGGGCTGGCAAACACCATCATACATTGACGGTGCTGCGGTGGAGAGGGTCAGCAGCGTGAAGTTCCTGGGAGTTCACGTAGCGGACGACCTGACCTCAACGACCAACACCACAGCAGTCATCAAAAGAGCACAGCAGCGGCTGCACCCCCTCCGAAGGCTCAGAAAAGCAGGTCTCCCCACTGTTCACCTTACCACCTTCTACAGGGGTACCAATGAAAGCATACTGAGCTACAGCATCACTTCCTGGTTTGGGAGCTGCAAGGCCTACAAACAAAGACAGCTAAACAGGATAGTGAAGACAGTCAGCAGGATCATTGGTCCCCCTCCTTTCCTGTTGGCGATTTACCAGAAGCGCTGCATCCGCAGAGCCATCTCCATCATTACCACCCCTTACACTTACCACCCCTCCCACCACATCTTCTCCCTCCTGCCATCTGGGAAGAGGTACAGGAGTATCAACTGGATGCTAAACAGTTTCTTCCCACAAGCAATAAAAATGGTTAACAAACTGTGTCCCTTCCCATACACCCCCACAACCCCACATCTTCCCTGCCCCCCCCCCAACACCTTGACAGCTAGTCACCTGTCAAGGTGAAGCCACTGAACAGCACTTTAAACTGTTCCTATGTTAGGGATCGATTGTTCTGTCTGAATGTCTGTTTTAGTTCTATTTTAGTTCTATTTTAGAGATGATAATTTTTAACTTGTAAGTATTTATTTCTGTATTTATTAATTGCACTGATGACAAAACTGATGAGAAACAATTTTTTTGTTTCTTCTGTGTATGCAAGTACTCAGTGAAATCACAATAAAGTGAATTCCTGATACTTGTGATGGCTGGCTTTCACACCTTACCCTTCCCACTCCCCTGACTCTTAGTCTGAAGAATGGTCTTGACCCAAAATGTCACCGGTTCCTTACATCCAGGAATGTTGCATGTCCCGCTGAGTTATTCCAGCACTCTGTGTATATCTTTGGTGTAAACCAGCATCTGCAGTTGCTTCCTACACACTGGAAAATATACCTTGGTTTTGTTGACTCTACTCTCCAAAGCAGTAACTATAGAAAGAACTAGACTGTGAAACCCAATTGGGTCCCATGTTCACACGGGAGGGCTTGTCCCCCAATGCAATATTTCACCTCTCCACCAATTCCAATATTGGTGGACAGTGGGAGTTGGGGGGGGGGTGGTTCTGGAGTGCTAGAATGGGTGTTCTGGGTCAAAGGGACTGGTTTCCAGAGAGCTATTATGGAAATTGTGTGCTGAATGGATACTTGGGCTGGCAGCTCAGTTACTCAGGCCTGGTGGGCTGGTAGCTCAGTCACTCAGGCCTGGTGGGCTGGCAGCTCAGTCACTGAGTTACTTGAGAGAGAAGGAGGAGAGGGTGGAGAATCAATTTTATACATTTTTCATCTTTTTCTGCAGATCACAGCAAGGAGGAAAGTCTATCCTGGCTTGGATCTCACAGCGAGCCAATGAAGGGAGGGAGAAAAATACTGGGGTGAGGCTTAATACTTGCAGGGGGAATACTTACTGATGGGCCAAAGGGACTCCCCCTGGGCTAGTACAGGCCTGATGGGCTTTAAGGGGCTCTTTAAAAAATATCTGAGTGAAATCCCAGTGAAAGGCACTTTATCTGGTTATTTCCTGGCCTGGCATGGGCATTTTGGACCAAAATGCTCCCCCTGTGATAAAAACGGGCATTTGGGGCAAAAGGGGCTGGTTTCTCTGCCAATAGGGGCCATGTGGGCCAAAATGAGTGGTTTCAGTTATCATTTAATTTCCATTGTAGTTTCAATTACAGGGCAGGCCAAACAGCTCATTGCATTTTCATTTCATTTCAATTTCCATTGTAGTTTCAAACACAGGGCAGGCCAAATAGCTCATTGCATTTTCATTTCATTTCCACTTCCACTGCAGTTTCAAGCACAGTGCAGGCCAAACAGCTCATTGCATTTTCATTTCATTTACATTTCCACTGCAGTTTCAAGCACAGGGCAGGCCAAACAGCTCATTGCATTTTCATTTATTTTCCATTTCCACTGCAGATTCAACCACAGGGCGATCAAACAGCTCATTGCCTTTTCATTTCATTTCCATTTCCACTGCAATTTCAAGCACAGGGCAGACCAAACAGCTAATTGTATTTTCATTTAATTTCCATTTCCACTGCAATTTCAAGCACAGGGCAGGCCAAACAGCTCATTGCATTTTCATTTCATTTCCATTTCCATTGCAGTTTCAAGCACGGGCAGGCAAAACAACTCATTTCATTTTCATTAACGGCTAACAAGCCATTTATTGCAAGTACATTGCAGACTCACAGTTCAGTTGATTCACAGCTTAGAATCACAGTTGTGACCTCTCCCTCGCGATCTTCCAGAGTGACTCTCACATCCAGGCATCTGGGATTTTATAGCCCTGCCCCCCCACCCCTCCCCCCCGGAATGGGCATTACCTTTATCATGCTGATTGACAGGCGAGAGTACCAATCAGCTGATCACAAGATTTTTTAAACGCTCATAACTTTTTTAATTTTCATCGATCGGAAAAATCCTCGGGGCTGCCTCAGCGGAGGTGGACTGTGAGTAGGATGGCCAAAATTCATAGCGATATGGGGTAGCACTTTTTCTAAAATCAATATACAGCGCAGACAGGAAGTGGTCAAGATGAGACTTAGTTATATAGATAGCCCAACAATAAACGAAAATCAAAATATTATTTCTAAAAAAACTATTTTAAGTTTTGGAGAGGCTGCAATGTCGATGATTGATCGTCAGTTCCCATAACTGAGAAACGTTAAAGGTGTAACAGGTTTTAAACAAATATACAGTTGGAGAAAGTAAATTACTATTAATGTAATTAAAATGGTATCATGTAATACAATACAAAACACATAATTTGTGTTAGTAGTAATTCAATTAGAAATAGCATTTTAATGTGTAGAGCAAAGGAAACTGATACAAAGATGTTTGAAATGAGATAGTTGGTAAGAGGAAATCCCCTTGCTTTAGCTACTACGTTTTTTAAATGAAAAAGGGCAGAATGTTGTAGACTATTTCTACTTGACATCTCATCCCAGATAACACATAACATTTGGAGAAAATTATCTTGTACAACTAATGAGAGTTAATTTTGGTGTATTTAATCAATTATACTGCATAATAGAAAAATGCAGAGGTACCATGTAACAAGCAGCTATTAAAGAGCAGTCATATCCCAGAGTGGATTAAAAGAAAATGCGCTCTGGGTGGCACAATGGTGCATCTGGCAGTGCTGCTGCCTCCTAGTACCAGAGACCCGGGTTCGACCCTGATCTCAGGTGATGTCTGTGTGGAATTTGCATATTCTCCCTGTGAGCGCGTTGAGTTTTCTTCGGGTGCTCCAGTTTTCTCCCACATCCCAAAGTCTCATGGATTTGTTGGCCTTTGTAAATTGCCCCTAGAGAGGATGTGAAATAACATAGAATTAGTGTGAACGGGTGATTGATGATCGGTGTGCACCTGGTGAGCCAAAGAGCCCATTTCAATGCAGTATCTTTCAATCAATCAAAAATCTATTCTCCTTTTACAATTTTCATCCAATTTTTATCCAATCAATGCCTTTAATTTAAAAACAGCCAGAGTAAAATTGTGCTGCAGAATATTAGCACAGATAAGCTTCATATTTCAATACCAGTATTTAGTTTACTTTATTTTGAGATACAGCGCGGCAACAGGTCCTTCGGCTCACTGAGTCTGCACCGACCAGCGATCCCCATACGTTACAACTATCCTACACACAGGACAATTTATATTCATACCAAAGCCAATTAACCTAAAACCTGTACGTCTTTGGAGTGTGGGAGGAAACCAAAGATCTTGGAGAAAACCCATGCAGGTCACGGGGAGAACGTACAAACTCCGTACAGACAGCACCCGTAGTCAGGATCAAACCCAGATCTCTGGCACTGTAAGGCAGCAACTCTACCTCTACGCCACCATGCAGCTTCAGTATTAATATTTTTTTAATTGGATAATTGTCAAGAAAATGATAACAAACAGCATTTCATATGAATGAATTAGGCATGTTTGCATGTGAACCATCCAATATGTCTAATTTAAAACCCAAGACAAACGTTAAAGTCTGTCTGGAGTTGGCTGTGTAATAATTGAGGCACTTTGCATCACTGGTAATTTGCATGCAGGGTGAGCTAGTTGTAATCACCTCTATTCCAGGAAGCCTTTTTCTTGATCTAGCTATAAGCAGACCTAAACCTGTGTCACATGTGTTGTCTGACAGCACCAGGCAATTCCAGATTTGTACCACTGGATAAAGCTTGAAACAGATGGACTTGAAGGGAAGTTTCAAAATCCTCAGTGCTTTCCAATTGAAATAAAAATAGAAGTCTATTCTCAGATGGCCCTCAGGCTGTTAGGCATGGGCTGCCTGCCTTTATAGCAGATCATTCAAATCGCCCATCACCAACACAGATTTTAATGACAAATGTAATTGAACATGAACAAGCTTTGCTTGAACTCTTCCAATGGTGTTGACTTTGGACAATATATTTTTTAATGGATTTGCCAAAACTGGAAAAAATGCAGAAAAAAAAACAAATGCAAAAAACCCAAAGGTATGCAGGTTTGCAGGTTAATTGGCCTCTAAAATTGCCCCTGATGAACGTGTGATAACAACCAACTGGTGTGAATAGGTGATTGATGGTCAGCATGGATTCAGTGGGCTGAAAGGCCTGTTTCAATGTTACATCTCAACTAAACTGTAAATTAAATTAAACCAAATGTTCATTGCAAGGGAATCAGTATCTGAAAAAGATAGGGCTTCATTGGAAGTCACGGTAATACATACCAATAGGAGTTTTAATTCAACAAATATTCCTCTGTTCACTTAACAGAGTAGTTCTATCCAGAGTTTATCTGGCTATTTATTTTAGTCTTGATTAGTTTTATTATTTTTTATGGATAGTAAACCTGAAGATTTATTAGAATTTTTATCTGCTTTCATGATGACAGTCTCATATTTGATACAGCAGCAGTAATAAGCTAAACCAAAACACTGTAGTGAATCATAACCACTTGTATTAAATAATTCTCATATAAATTAGAAAAACAAGGCACTTTTGAATAATAAAATTATATCAGCAATATTTGTTTAGGGGGAAATATCAAAAATGAATCAATCTTAAGCTACTAATCACAAAACTAAACTGGAAATAATGTAACGAAATATTACTATAATAGAGAAGAATTGTTGCGTGGAAATGAATAAAATATATTTATGTTAATATGTGAAAGAAAATAAAATGAGTCTTGGGCTACAAATCTAAGAAAGAAACAAGACTGTAATATACTGCCATTTTGCAATAGGATACATTGATTATGATCATTACTAATTAGTATTGAATGATTTCTTGCAATTGTCAGGACTTATGAATGTGTTTAATAAATCAATAGTTCCTTTGTTGTATTCTGTACAAATATCTATTTTTCCATTTGTTTTCCAAAGAATAGCTGTGCCACTGTGCATATCTGATTTCTTTAGATTCACACAATACAGTAACCCTTATTATAATGGGCGATAGGGGGGAAGAATGTTGTCCGTTATTGCTGATTGTCCGCTATAACTGAGAAAGGGAATACCGAGTTATAGAGTATCATTGCATAAGTAGTTTGTTTGCTCGTGTGTCGGACGATGTAGCTCGCTGTTGGCTTCTGTCATCATCCAACATGTTGACAGAATTGTCGCCCGACGTGTCACAGAGTGCATCGCGTCATTGCTTCCAGGGATTGCCACGAGGGGACTTTGTCATCATCCCCACATAAATAGTAGAAACAAAGAACTGCAGATGCTGGTTAATACACAAAAGGACACAAAGTGCTGGAGTACCTCAGCAGATCAGGCAGCATCACTGGAGGACATGGATTGATGATGTTTCCTGTCGAGACCCTTCTTCAGACTCTCGGTCTGGAACTGGGCCTGGAATCCAGGTGAGTTGATGGCCCAGTCTGCTGGCAGCTGGGGGAGAGGCGAGGATCGGCGGAATCATTGCCCGCAGCCCGCGGGCGGCCAGAGTGCGGGTAAGGGTCGGCAGTGGCGGTGGAGTGAGCAGGCCCGGCCTGAAAGCGCCTGGGAATCTGTGTGTGCCGGTGGTGGTGCAAGTAGGTCCAGCCTGGAAGAAACCAGGGAGGTGGTGCGGGCCATCCTTGGCAACTTGGCCTGGGGGTAAAGGTTGGTAGGACTGATCTGGAAGCGGCTGGGGTGGTGGTGGGGATCAGTGGCAGCCTGCTGGGGTCCCAGCCTCAGAGAGACCGGGTGAGGCGGTGAACATTGGTCATGTATCTCTCCGCGCAGCGGCTGGTCTCGGTCTTGGCCTCGTAGCGGTCGGGTGTGCGGCACAACACAGCAGTGGATCTGAACCCAAAACGTCACCTATCCATGTTCTCTAGAGAAGCTGCCTGACCTGCTGAATTACTCCAGCGTTATATGTCCTTCATCATCGCTCGTGTCGATTGCTTGTCAATTTCAATTGCTTGTCAATTTCTACGATTTGTCAATTTCAATGACCTCCCGCAGTGTAAATAACAGCCTGTGTTCTTAAAGAGACAGTGGTGTCTGATTAGTGAGGGGAGGCTCTGATTACTGTAACCAAACTCCATTAAAAACGGTCCCTAATAATGAGGGTTTAATGTACTTAGGATCTGAAGGCCATGGACCATCTGAAATTGCACTTACTTGTCCATCTGTCCTATTAACCTGTGATCTTCAGTTTAACCCAAGCTCGGTGGGGTTGAAGGCAGAAACAAATTTGGATAGTGGGAGGTGAGAAACTGATGGACAAGAAAGGGAGAAGATGGGGTCAGAAACACAAACCAGAAATGATCTTTGGTCATTTCAGGATGGGATGGAAAATGTAAATGGGCACCAACCACGCTCACCAGCTCATATTTCACATGATACTCATTGATTAACGAAAACACTTGCAGTTTTGATAAATACGACAATAACTAGAATGGTGAGTGCAAAACAGCAGAGTGGTGCGAGAATGTCGGGCAATACCCGAGTTGTGTAAAAGAATATTAATGTACAATATAATAACTAAATGAGACAAAGATAAGAGATGTTGCAGTACCTCCAGAAAGAGAATATAAAAGATGTGACTGGTTCTGGAGTTGGATAGAAGTGAGAAGAAGCTATTCTGGATATAGCAGCTTTCAAGCTGGCAATATGAAACTGGCATTGTTACTTAGCGTCACAGTCACAGCGAGTGGAGCAAGGGACTGAGCACACAATTCTGACGGGTACCAGTGTTGTGAGTCAGGATGGAGGAAATGTTATGCCTAATTCCAACTGTTTGCCGGTATAGAATCCAGAAGACAAATGTGGATGGAAGCTTTGAGTCCAAGGTCCAGCGGTTTTGGAATTATTTATTTTGTCTTACATTGTTGAAGGCTGAACTGTAATCAATGAATTGCACCTTGACCTAGATGTACTTATTGGCAAGGTGGTCGAGGGCTGAGTGTAGTGCAAGACAAACGGAGAGATTCTCCATAGTCCTATTTGTCCTGTGTGCTATTGCATGGGGTACAGATTATCCAGAAGGCTGATGCAAATGTGGGCCGTCAGCAATCTTACAAAGCACCTCATTTTGCACCATGTTAAAGCTACTGGGTGGTACTCATTGATGCAGGTTATTTCAATGTTTCTTGTGGACTGGAATGTTGAACCCTTTCTTGAAGCAGATGAGGACAGACGCATGTTGAAGTGAGTGGTTGAAGATGTTGGTGAAGACTCTGACCAGTTGGCGCCCGATTTCAGAACCCATCCAGTGTCTCCATCCAGACCGGCTGTTGGCCATCCATTTACCTTTGTGAAAGCAGATCAGGCTTCTACAATAGAGATACGTGTGACAGAACTAGCAGGGGATTGAAGCGTCAGTGGGAGGATGCACCTAGATGTAGCTTTGCTTGCCTGTTCAAAACAAGTGTAAAAGGCTTCAAGCTCATTTGGTAGAGATTGTTATCAGAGATCGCCCCCAACTGATCCTCCAGTTTGTTTGGAAGTCTCATGGCATCACACAAGTCTTCTGGAGATCATATTTGGCCACCTTGTACAATGCAGGATCATCCTTCTTGAGAGCATTGGATGTGGACTTTAGCAGAGAATGAATCGTCCTGTTCATCCAAGTGAACAGGGAACTTCATTCACAAACAAACCAGACTCACACCTCCTGTTGTAACAGTTTAGGTATATTTACATTGCAACTTCATTCAATAACAGTGTTTTGTGCTGTACCTGCTTCTTAAATTCCACAGACATTCATTTTGCAAGTATGAGCATCTCAATATGACATTTTGTAATGCTATTTTTGTAAATAAGCTATTTCCTTGAGTGTATGGAGACACAATGAGCTGCAGTTGCAGGGATCTTGAACAAAAAACAAGGTGCTGAAAGATAAAAAACAAAAAGCAGGAATAACTCAGCGGGTCAGCATCTCTGGAGAAAAGAAATAGGTGACGTTTTGGGTCGAGATACAGACTCACATTTCGGGTTGAGACCCAAATAGGTGATGACCCGAAACGTCACCTGTTCCTTTTCCCCAGAGATGTTGCCTGTCCCGCTCAGTTGCTCCAGCTTTTTGTGTCTATCTTCTGTTTAAACCAGCATCTGCAGTTCCTCCCTACACAAGGTGTTGGAGGAACTCAGTGGGTCAGCCTCTGTGGAGGGAATGGACGTGGAGCTGTGGAGGGAATTTTCTAAGTTGGGATCTTTCTTCAGACTGAAGAAGTGTCCCGACCCAAAACTTTGACCGTCCATTTGCTGCCTGATTGTCTGAGATCTTCCAGCATTTTCTTCCTCCAACAATGAGTGTATGTTCTCTAAGTTTCAATGCAACATGGTGGCTCAGTATTCATTGCCTCAATGCTATTGGGAATTAGGTTCAATGCTGAGATTGGGTGATTATTTTGCATGTTGTCTCCAACCTCTCAGGTTTGGCCCTCATTTCTTGAGGTGCATTGCTATGTTAATTGGCTTCTGTAAATTAATTTCATGTAGGTACATTGATGACAGAAGCTTAGATGGATATGGGCGAAACACAAGCAAATGGGTGGCACCATGGCTCAGCTGGAAGAGCTGCTGTCTCACAACACCAGAGACCCAGGTTCAATCCTGACCCCATGCTGTCTGTGTGGAGTTTGCATGTTCTCCATGTGACTGTGTTGGTTTCCTCTGGGTGCTCCAGTTTTCTCCCACACCCCAATGATGTGCAGGTTTGTACGTTAATTGGCCTCAGTAAATTACCCCATCTTGGTCAGCATGGATGAGTTAGGTCTTAGGACCTGTTTCCATGTTGTATAACTCTATAATAACTTGTTTTATGTGGTCATTATTGACTGTATAGCATACTTACATGTTGTTTAATTATGGGTAATGTTAAGGTGATTATTCAATTAAGCTACTGATTTATAGCAAGTGTACAGAGAGCAATACTGGGTTATGATAGAAAATGTATGTTTCCGACCTATAGGGAAATATGTTTATGGACAGAATCCTTGCATAACAGGAAGTGGTGCACTTGAAAACTGGGGTTAATAAATTTAGCCTTACCCAAGCTCTACGTTTTTTTCTGTCATTACCAGTTTCTAGCTTAAAATTTTCAAAATATGGTTCTTCTCAAACTTACTACTTGTCTTCAAAACATTTCTGTTTTCTTAAGAGCCATTTCAACTTCCAGTGATAAATACTTTTATGCATGGATTGTGATGGATCAGAATACTGTCTACAGCATAAAAAATATGCAGCATTGATTTTCAGCTTTTGGATGTGGCTCGACACTCTCTGAATTTTACATTGTTCTAAATATGATATAACTGAAGCTACCTAATAGAAAACAAACTTATCTTCACTTACCTATGATTTAACAACCATAAACAAGCTTGTATGCAACAAAATGAACAATAACATTGATTGAAGTTATCATACTGATTAATATTCTGCTCATGATTTGCTATTGTGAGCAGCATTCTATGACACACAAAGATAACAGCATTAAAGCCAAGCACTTGCATGACAATAATATTTATTTTGCGTGAATAAATGTTAGGATTGGTCTTCTGTGGGTGCTGTTGTAATTATAAATGTAACTAGATCAAGGGTCTGCTCCCCCAATGCAGCCGTCCCCTACCAGTAGTCTGCACGGGAGGCCGGCTCCAGTCTGCAGGCAGGGCCCGAGTACGGGGGCATTGGTCGGGGGTGGGGGGGGGGGGGGGGGGGGGGGGGGGGTGACGTCACTCGCAGCGGCTTTTTTTTCCAAAGTCTTTTCAGATTCTTGAACATTTTCATTAATAACTGGAGAAATAAAGCATGTATTTTTCAGATAAGACGATTTTGGACTCCAGGGGGAAAATGTAAAAATGTTACCATTAGCTCGTCGTTTTTTCGAGAATATGTGATTATATACACACACACACACACACACACACATACAAGATCAGAGTTTTAATAGTTACTAGACTAAGTGTGACCCGTTGGGTCCCATCCCTCAATGTGCGGTTGTGAGGGTTGGGGGCGACCTGCGGCGTCACACACACACTAACCAACCTCTCACACACACACACATACACTAACCAACCCCCCCCCCCCCCACACACACACACAAACACACACACACACGCACTAACCACCACAATTGATATTATATTATTATTAATTACCCCATGCCTCGCCCTATCCACTCATGCACAGCCCCCAACTCGCAGGCATGGCTAGAGAGGTAGGGGGATAGAGAGAGAGGGACACAGAGGCACAGCCCCTTTGGAGCTGGGGTTTCCAATTTGCAGCATCTTTTGATCAACGGAGGAATCGCAGGTCTCCATAGACGGCCTCTGTGCTGTGGATGGCCGGGCGATTGCTAGTCGACAGCGCAGCAAGTCGGGAGGTGACAAAATGACTGTGAATCGGGGGGGGGGTTGGTTAACGTAACTTGTCAGCTGCTTTAATCCAGAGCCGGTGGGGGGAGGGGTTGGGGAAGCAGCTGGGCCATGAGCAAAGGCATTGTGATGTCATCAGCTCGCTTCAGCAGTTAGAATTAAATTATGTCAGATTGGTGAACACTTTTAGTATAAAACTCGTGAAATAATGAATCAAATTTACAGATGAGTGGATTTTTGAAATCATGGGGTAAATCTCTATCAAAATATGTAAAAATGTCACCGTTACCACGTCAGGTTTTCGAGGAGATGTGAATCGCATACGAAATGACACACCCACACACAGAGATTTATAAAATACTAGACTAAGTGGGACCCGTTGGGGGCTCTAGAGATTGGTTTCCAGAGGGCTAGTATGGAGATTGCCTGGTGTGTTGGCAGCTCACTCACTCACGGCTGGTGGGCTGGCAGTTGACTCACGGCTATTCCTTGAAATTCCATTTCAAGCAGGTTGCAAGGCCACCAAATTCAAGTACAGTTTCATACCATTTCAAGCAGGGTGCAAGGCCACCAAATTCAAGTGCAGTTTCATACCATTTCAAGCAGGGTGCAAGGCCACCAAATTCAAATGCAGTTTCATATCATTTTATGCAGGGTGCAAGGCCACCAAATTCAAATGCAGTTTCATACCATTTCAAGCAGGATACAAGGCCACCAAAGACAGAGTTGTGACCTCTCCCCCCCCCCCATATTGCAGAGACTGAGCCACGCCCACACTTCCGGGTTTTATAGACCCTCCCACCAGAAGGGGCATGGCGTGATTGACAGGAGAGAAAATCTCAACATTTTTTTAACACTAATCTTTTATTTTTCATAGATGGGAAATATCCTCGGCACCTGATGAGCGGATGGGAACTGAGTAAGATGGCCAAATATCACAGCCGTACGTGGCAGGAAGTGGTCAAGATTAGACTTTTAATTATATAGATTTTCAAATCCAATTTTCATTTTCCAAACCACATTTTCAAACCAACCACATTTTCATTTTCAAACTTCATTTTCAAATCACATTTTCATTTTCAAACTTCATTTTCAAACCACATTTTCATTTTCAAACCACATTTTCAAACAAACCACATTTTCAAACCAACCACATTTTCTTTTTCAAACTTCATTTTTAAACCACATTTTCATTTTCAAACTTCATTTTGAAACCACATTAAGGGCACTCACAGGTCAGTAAAACCACACTTACAGTTTAGTAAACATGCGTTCAGTGTTTTTCTCTGCTCAGACTGAGAGTCGCGACCTCTCCCTCCCCCATCTTGCAGCGACTGATGCACGTCCACACTTCCGGGTTTTATAGTTCCTCCCCCCTCGCACCAGAAGGGGCGTGGCATTCATGCCATGATTGACAGGAGAGAGAATCTCAACATTTTTAAACATTAATAAGTCTTTTATTTTTCATCGATGGGAAAAATCCTCTTGCCCTGAGAGCTGGATGGTGTCTCTGGGTAGATGGCCAAAAATCACAGCTGTAATTGGTAGCGTTTTTCTAAAATCAATATACAGTGCAAACAGGAAGTGGTCAAGTTTAGACTTTTAATTATATAGATATGATATGATGATATTATATTTTGAAGAGTATAGTCTTATCTGGTTATACCAAACCACTTTATTACTAAATACTGTACATAATGACTAATAAATGATTTTTAAAGCAGAATTTCAGATGATCATTATAAAGCATTTCAAGTAATATACATTAACATTAATATTAATGTTCGTGTGTGCAAGTTTTTAATGTAATGTGCAAAATATTTTAATTTGCGCATAATATTCAGAATATTAGGCAATTTCCTGCAAATTCATTAATTCATCTATATAACCCATTATATTCACACAAAAGCTTGCTGATAAGGTCAATTTTCACCTTCACTAAAAAGCAATGATATTTCAATCCCTTAACAAAACCCACAATGTACAAATTCACTTCTACCAATAATTCTGAAAGTATTTTATTGAAATTATAAATTTCCATTCCTTTACCCTTTTAATTTTGGCCTACACTATCCATTCTATGGACTCTTTAGAGGTAACAGAGAGAACCAGGAAATCCAATGTATTGGTAGCTCTACTTATTCTAGATTTTCAACAAACTCTCTATTCCAATCACATTTCCATGCCTTTTTATTTTCAAATTCCTAATTCCCCATGAGTGATGTTACTGTACATACCACTGCTGACACTGTTAGTAAAATGTCTAAGACAACATGAACATTTTTTCTTGACCTCTCCTTTTATTCATGTTATAATAACACTAGGCCCCTATTTCCCTTGTTACTCTGTCATGGGCCACTAGTCTCAATCTTTCAGCATTTACTCTCTTGAATCCTTTTATAATTTTGAAGACTTCCAGTAAAGCACTGCTAAATCATTTCTATTCACGTGGAAAATATCCCAGAATTTAGGACATGATCCTCATTTTTGACATCCTTCCGGTAAATCTTTGCTGTTCCTTTCTGTGCCTTTTGCGTCATTTCATAGAACAATGTGACTTGAACTGTACATGTGATATCAACTACAAAGCTTTCTAGTAACGTAACACCCCTTTGCTTTTATATCAGTTGTTCCATTTATCGAATGAATCAAGGGATCGTTGAAATGTTATGGCACAGAGGAGCAATTGGGACTGTCAGCATCTAGTGCACAGTCCCATTAGTTGCATTTCTCTGCATTCTCCATAGCTCCATTTTGATTCTATTCATGAATCTCTGGATCTATATGCTTAACTGACCAGTACTACATCACATCATAGGTAGACAAAAGAGCTGGAGAAAGTCAGCGGGTGCAGCAGCGAAGGAAATAGGCAACGTTTCGGGCCGAAACCCTTCTTCAGACTGATGTGGGGGGGGGGGGGGGGGGGTGGAGTGGGGGGGGGGGGGGGGGTGGGGGGGGAGGGGGGGGGGGAGAAGAAAGGAAAAAGGAGGAGGAGGAGCCTGAGGGCTGAGGGAGAGTTGAGAAGGGGAGGAGACATCAAGAGCTATCGGAAATTGAAGAATTCAATGTTTATGCCGCTAGGGTGCAGATATGAGATGCTGTTCCTCCAATTTCCGGTGGTGCTCACTCTGGCCATGGAGGAGGCCCAGGACGGAGAGGTCGGATTCGGAGTGGGAGGGGGAGGTGAAGTGCTGAGCCACCAGATCAGGTTGGTTAGTGCGGACCGAGCGGAGGTGTTCGGCGAAACGATCGTCAAGCCTACGCTTGGTCTCACCGATGTAGATCAGCTGACATCTAGAGCAGTGGATGCAATAGATGAGGTTGGAGGAGATGCAGGTGAACCTCTGTCGCACCTGGAATGACTGCTTGGGTCCTTGAATGGAGTCAAAGGGGGAGATAAAGCGACAAGTGTAGCATCTCCATCGGTTGCAAGGGAAAGTGTCCGGGGAGGGGGTGGTGCGGGAGGGAAGGGAAGAATTGACAAGGGAGACGGACAGAGCGGTCTTTGCAGAAAGCAGACAGGGGGGGAGATGGGAAGATGTGGCGAGTGATGGGGTCCTCATATTCCGCTTGGGCAGTTTGCACCCTAGCGGCATAAACATTGACCTCTAATTTCCATTAGCCCTTGCAGTCTCCTCCCCGTCTTAGCTCTCCCTCATCGCTCGGGCTCTTCCTCCTCCTTTTTCCTTTCTTCTCCCCCCTCCCCCCCCCCCCCAACATCAGTCTGAAGAAGGGTTTTGGCCCGAAACTTTGCCTATTTCGTTCGCTCCATAGGTGCTGCTGCACCCGCTGAGTTTCTCCAGCTCTTTTGTCTATCTTCGATTTTCCAGCATCTGCAGTTCCTTCTTAAACACTTCATCACATCATGCTGCTTTCAAGTTTATGAAATCTTTCACATCTCTTACAAGCCAACAGAAAGTTTAAGTTTAGTTTAGATTAGAGATACAGCGTGGAAACAGGGCTGTTGGCCCACTGTGTCCGTACCCACCAGTGATCCCCGCACAATAACACTGTCCTACACACACTAGGCACAATTTTACATTGATACCCAGCCAAGTAACCTACACACCTGTACGTCTTTGGAGGGTGGGAGGAATTCGAAGATCTCGATGAAAACCCACGCAGGTCATGGGGAGAACATACAAACTACATACAGACAAGCACCCGTAGTCAGGATTGAACCCAGGTCTCTGGCGCTGTAAGACAGTAGCTCTACCACTATACCACCGTGCTGCCCAAAAGTATTCGTTTAGTTCAGAGATGCAGCATGGATCCACTGAGTCCGTGCTACCCATCGATCACCCGTTCTAGTTCTAGGTCATCCCACTTTCTCACACCAGGGGCAATTTACAGAGGGCCAATTAACCTGCAAACCCGCACATCTTTGGGATGAGGGAAACAAAACGGAACACCCGGAGGAAACTTGCATGGTCACAGGGAGAATGTGCAAACTCCACACAGACAGCACCCAATGGCAGGATCAAACCCAGATCTCTCACACTGTGAGGTAGTGGCTCTACCAGCTGTGCCACTGTGCTGTCCCTAAAGCCATAACTTAATTTTGTTCTACATTGTTGCTAATGGGTCTGTACAATTACATATTTCCCTTCCATTTATATTATGTGTTTATGGTTTCGTGACCTTTAGTATTTTTTGGCTCATTGCTAATAGCTAATAATGACCATATAGTGGAAGATCTGCTGGATGCTTGAGTGTATTTAATTACATCAAAGCAACGTTGCCAAATATACTGCAATGGAAGAAAATTTACTGCCAATTTATTTCATTTAAAAAATAATTGTTATTTATTGAAATATTTGTAAAGAAACATAAGGGGAATAAATCGGGTAAATGCACAGTCTTTTTTTCCCCAATGTAGGAGAATCACGAACTGGAGGGCATAAGTTTAAGGTGAAGGGTAAAAAAATGAATAGGAACTTGAGGGCAATGTTTTCACCTTGAGGGTGGAGGGTATATGGAACGAGCTGCCAGAGGAAGCAAATAAGGCAAGTATAATTAAAACACATTTGGACATGTGCATGGATAGGAAACATTTAGAGGGATATGGGGCAAATGCAGGCAAATGGAACTAGCTTAGATGGGGCATATTAGTCAACCTTGATAGGTTGGGCCAAAGGGCCTGGTTCCATGCTGTACAACGTTATGCCATTTGTACAATTCTATGTCATTTGCTGCTTTCGAACTTTATAGTTAACTGATTATGGGTTTGCTTTAATAACTATTTTACTATTAAAGGTTATAAATGCAAACTTCACTAAATGCTTAAAGCATGACAGAATGCAAATGGCTTGAGATATGGTTAATTTCTATTTAAGAGAACCACACAGGGGAACGTAGGGCATAGAAGTGATGTAATTAATCATTTAAAAACTAAATTAGCATATAAACATGTGAAATTATGAATTATTTATGCTACTTTCAAATTTCCAAACGGACTGAATGCTTTTTGCCCCTCTCTCCTCCCTCCTCCCCCCCCCCCCCCCCCCCCCCCCCCCCCCCCCCCCCCCCCCCACCTCCAACTCAATGATGGCTCCCACACAACCCATAAGGTCCATCTCAACAGCCTTATCGGAATGGGCTTGACATCACGCAACATGTTTTCCATTCAAGACCTGCTTGTCCATGCTGTGGAGCCACCTTTCTCTCAAATATAGTTGCCATATATTATGCTTCCGCCAATGTCAATAATCTACTGTTTTTGTGTTCCTTTCACAATCAATGGTTAAACAAAAGACCATTCGAACATCAACCAACTGTTTATTTGGAGCTTCTTGGTGTGATTTGTTTATTCAATCAGGAATTTCTATTCATACTTTCCACATCAATCTTTCACTCAATGTGTTCATCTAGTTACCATGTGGAAGCCAAGAAAATGTATTAATCAAATGGAAAGACAAATAAGGCATTCTGATAGATTCCCCTATCTCATTTTGTAGAATTTAATTACCCCATTTAGTAATTTGATAATTTTATGGTGATATTTATTATATTTAAATCTGATGATTTTTATTTCTTTTAGAACCCACCATATATTTGAGCAATACAAATCAAACTGGACAGAGGGGTTGACTCTATTAATATTCATAGGATCTTACATTCTAAAAACGTGATCCTACATTCTAAAAGCTTAGCATTTTGCATTATTAATAATATGGTTGTAAGACCTTGAAATAACTACATCGATAAATAAATGGAAATTATGAAAGCAATTTGATGGTTGTGTCAGTGAAAAGCACAACAGGTATAAGATCAATATGTTGTTCATCATAATGACTCGAACGCTCAGCTAATAAAGACAAGTTCTCATAGGAAATATTGCAATCTAAATGTGGACTAATAGCCTAATAATAAAACAAACACCTGCATCAATGCCTTGAGACAATGTCAGTTGACTTTGTTTGTCTTGAGAAAAATGACCTTGCCTTTTCTCCCCGTTACACATCAACACGTCTTCAACAGCCATTTATCATATTAACTGTCCCCATTGGCAAAGGACCTTAATTAACAAATAAATTGTCCCATTATCTCCATGCACTATTGATTAATCTGTAAATAGGCAATATAAAGGATTCATATAGACTAATGTGGAGTTTGTGCGTTTAAATCAGCTATTCCTTTTTTTTTTATTCAGTCAAGGTTTGTGGGCATTGCTGGCAAGGATCCATCATTAATTGTGCATTCCTAATTGCCTTTGAAATGCTGGTGAGGCCACTTGCCTGGACTGTTTGCAGCAAGTGAAAACAAGCAAAATAGGATTGGAAGTAAAAGCGGAACAGATTCCTGTTAAAATGGAGATGCAAGAAACCGTAAATGCTGGAATACTGAGTAGAAAAGAAACTGCTGGAAGAACGCAGCAGGGTCGAGCAGCATCTATGGAGAGAAACGAATAGACGACGTTTCAGGTCGGGACCCTTCACGTTAATGAGCAGAGGAGAGACAGCTGGTCGAAAGAGGTAAAGGGAAGGTGTGGGACAAGAGCTGGCGAGTGATGGGTGGATCCAGCTGAGGAGAAGGTCATGGATAGATGAGTCAGGTGGCAGAGAAAAACCTGGAAATAGTTAAATGTAGAACCAGAAGAAGGAAGGGCAGGAAGAAGAGAATGGTGTGGGGGCGGGGGGGTAAATAGTAATTTTAAGTTAAGTAATTTTACGTTTCTGTGCATTATGACCCAGTGGCATTAAATCCAGTCCTTGTGCACATTTAGAAAACACAGCAGCCAATTTACTGACACAAAGTGCAGTTTCATAATGACTAGATAATCTGTTTCTGTGATAGTAAGAATATTGAAATGTAAGAAAGAGCAAGAGTTGGTTCCGGCCTGCTTTGGTGTTTGCATGTTCCCCCTGTGATTGCATGTATTTCTCCCTGGATGCACTTGTTTCTTGCACATGATAATGGTAAGTGGGTCAATTGCTACAGGAAATTGCCCCAGCATAGTTGGTGGATGGGAGATTTTGGAATGGATGGCTAGTGGAAGAGTTGATGGATGAATGAGGGAGAATCGGTTACCTGGAGATTACTAGGGTATAGGATTCTCTCAGAACCAACATATTCTCAGTGGGCTAAAAGCCCCTTTCCCATCTTGTGATAAATATGAACTATCATGCCCTGCCTTTCAATAATATTATAGCTGTCCCTGGTGCCATTATTTAACATCAAATTCCTAACCCTTGATTCCCATAACATCCAAACATTATCAATCTCTGGCTTGAATGTAATTAGCAACTGAGCCGCTTTAACCCTGTTCATAGAGAATTGCAAAGATTAATGAACTATTAGGTGAAGATTGTTTTTCACTACCTTCACTATTTGGGAACTGTGGCTCATGGTCATTGATGGTGCGTATACATTTGCTAGATTACCTGGGTAACATTCCTGCTCTTTCATATGGTGCCACTTGAATTTGGCAGTCTGGTAACTGTGGCTCTCAGTTCACATGGAAAATTTTGGGTGGCACCGTGGTGCAGCAGGTGGAACTGCTGTTTCACAGCGCCAGAGTCCAGGTTTGATCCTGACCTCAGGTGCTGTCTGTTGCACCTTCTCACTGTGAGTGCGTGGGTTTCCTCCAAGTGCTCTGGGTTCCTCCCACATCCCAAAAGGCATGCGGGTTTGCGGGTTAATTGGCCTTGATAAATTGGCCCATGTGTGTAATGAGTGGATGAGAAAGTGGGATTACATAGAACTAGTGTGAACAGGTGATGAGTGTGAACTGATGGTTAGTTCGGCTGGGCCGAAGGGTCTGTTTCCAAGCAGCATCTCTAAACTAAACTAAACAAAAACTAAAATCTCTCAGGCTAAGAAGTGTTGCAAGAACTCTTGATCTACATGCACCTGGAGAGAATACAGGAGGAAGAGTATGAGAGTGTAACTGGTGTTTAGCAGAAGTGGAAACCTGATGGAAACACTGCTTAGAAATGGTAACAAACCTACTTATAAAAAGGCTGAAATTGTCCCAAAATAGTTGTAAACTAAAAATGTGCTGTCCAACTCGGTTACATCTGAATAAAAATCCATTACTGAGAATATTCCTGCAGGACAACCAAGTAAGTTTTAATTAAACCAGACTTCTGGATTTTTAATGCGGTGTTAATGTGGTGAGAGAGGCAAAGATGTGCACGGCAGGTTTTTACACATGAGGTGGTGAGTGCCTGGAATATGCTGCAGCAGGTAGTGTTGAAGGCAAATACAATAGTGGCATTTCAGAGATTGTTATGTAGACACGTGGGTATGCTGGGAATGGAGGCATATGGACTACGTGCAGTCAGACAAGTGTTGGTCTTGGCATCACGTTCAGCACAGACATTGTGGGCCAAAGGGCCAGTTTCTATTCTATGTGTCCTATGTCCTCTGCCACCTTCTGCGATATAGCTTATTTGAAGTTTCTTGAAACACATGAAGGCAGCAGGCAGGTTCAGCAAGTAATGTTGGCCTTTAATGCTAGAGGTGTGGAATATAAAAGTCTGATCCAACTTTGAAAGGCCCAGGTAGGAACCCTCCACCTGGAGTATCCCGTGCAGTTTTGTTCTCCATATTTAAGGGAACATATGCTTGTATGTCCTTCCATAAATATCGGACGCCACGCAGATTAAGTTTATTACATCGACATGGTGGCACAGCGGTAGAGTTGCTGCCTTACAACGCTTGTAGCGCCGGAGACCCGGGTTTGATCCCAACTACTGTACGGAGTTTGCACGTTCTCCCCGTGACCTACGTGGGTTTTCACCGAGGTCTTCGGTTTCCTCCCACACTCCAAAGACATAATGGTATGCAGGTAAATTTACTTGGTAAATGTAAAAATTGTCCCTAGTGTATGTAGGATAGTGATAGGATAGTGTTAATATGCGGGAATCGCTGGTCGGCACGGACCCGGTGGGCCAAATGGCCTGTTTCCACTCTGTATCTCAAAACTAAACTAAACTAAACTAAAAAAGACTCCTGGAATGAAGGGGCTTAGGTAAGGAAGTTTGAGCAAGTTATACTCGAGAATAGAAAACTAAGTGTTGATCCAATCTAATGATGCTGCAGCAAAGGACTACTTGCATGCAAAACAGCACAAGCAGCAGGCCAGAGACAGAGTTAAACAATCTGAGGTGGTGAGTGCCTGGAATATGCTGCAGCGGGATCAGAATGAAGTTCACCATGTACAGATGAGAATGATGGTGGACAATTAGATAATGATGTTGGGAGAAGGATGTTCCCAGAGCATCTCCATCCCCGCAGGTGACTCACATACTGATCCCGTGTCCCTACCACCATCTACATGGTCTGCGTGAAGAATTTGGTGGAATATTCCACATTCGCCTGGATAGAGTAGACGTGTAGAAGGTGTTTCCACTAGTGGGAGCGTCTAGGACCAGAGGTCATAGCCTCAGAGTAAAAGGACGTTCCGTTTAGGAAGGAGACGAGGAGGAATTTCTTTAGTCAGAGGGCGGTAAATCTGTGGAATTCATTGCCACAGAAGGCTGTCTGTCAGTAGATATTTGGAAAGCAGAGAAAGTTAGATTCTTGATTAGTACGAGTGTCAGGGGTTATGGAGAGAAGGCAGGATGGAATTAGGAGGGACGGATGGATCAGCCATGATTGAATGGTGGAGTAGACTTGATGAGCCAAATGGTCTAATTCTGCTCCTATCTCTTAGTGAATTGAATTGCATTGCATAAATTTTACTAGCCAAGTATGGAGGCCTCCCATTTTAGGTCCCTGGAGATGATGGTTCCAAGGAACTTAAATGACTCCACAGATGTGACTGTGGCATTGTTGTTGGTGAGTGGGGGAAGGAGGAGCTCTCCTCGTCTACAATCAATTCCACTGTCTTAAGAGCATTGAGCTCCAGGTTGTTGCGATGGCACCAGGACGCCAGCTGTGTCACTTCCTGTCGGCAGATTCCTCCCCATCCTGGATCAGTCCAATCAGGGTTGTGTCATCCGCAAACTTGGGAAGCTTGACAGAGGAGTCTGTGGGGGTGCAGTCATTGGTGTAGAGAGGGTAGAGGAGAGGGGAGAGTACGCAGCCTTGCGGTGCTCCTATGCTGAGCGTTTGCGGGTCTGAGATGTGCTTTCCCAGCCTCACATGCTGCTTTCTGTCTGTCAGGAAGTTGGTGATCCACTGACAGAGGGGTTCAGGCACAGTCAGCTGGGAGAGTTTGGAGTGTAGTAGCTCTGGCACAATGGTGTTGAATGCAGAGCTAAAATCCACGAACAAAATCTTTTCATAGGTCCCCTGGCGGTCTAGGTGCTGGAGCATGAAGTGCAGGCCTAGGTTGACTGCATCATCCACAGATCTATTGGTCCGGTATGCAAACTGTAGGGGGTTCAGCAGGGGGTTTGTGATATTTTTCAGGTGGGCCAGCACAAGTCTTTCAAGGGTCTTCATGATTACAGAGGTCAGTGCGACAGGCCTGTAGTCATTAAGACCAGTAATCCTTGGTTTTTTGGGTACAGGAACAACAGTGGAGACTTTGAAGCAGGCAGGGACAGTACAGGTTTGCAGGAACTGGTTGAAAATGTCTGTGTAGACAGGTTTGGCACAGAGCTTGAGGGTAGAGGGGAACTTATGAATGCAGCAACAATGCTCAAGAGTGGTTGTGGAATCCACATAACTTGGCTGCAGCTCTATATCATTCTGGAAATTTAACATTGACCAGGTCAAGGACGCCTAGCTTTTTGACATCCCATTCATCACCCAGAACCCTCCCTCCTGCCAGCCCTTACAATCCATTCACAAAAAATATTCCCTGGAGTCCGCAATATCATCCACTAACACTGAGCTCCACTAGTCCAAGGGCAACAATTGCATGGGAACCTCGCCACAGATTGACTCTGCCTTCCACCCCACCTTGCATGAAACAATAAAGTATCGGCATCTCCCTTGCCTTTGGGTTAAAATCCTGGAGTTCGCTGGCCGAAGCACTTTCACATTATCGACTTGCCATCGCCCATTTAAGGAAATGACTGCCAAAGAAACTCTCAATGCAGAAGGACAAAATAAAGAAATTAAAATCCTCATCATTCCCCATCTGACCTTTTCTTCTGTAGCTAGACACAAAAACCTGGAGTAACTCAGCGGGTCAGACATCATCTCTGGAGAAAAAGAATTGGTGTCGTTTCAGGTCGAGACCCATCTTCAGACTTCCATTTCAAAGCCTTCAATTTCTTCCTCGACCACAGATGGACGTTCAGTCACTCTACACCTCTATCCCCCACCAGCAAGGCCTCAAAGCCCTCCATTTCTTCCTCGACTGCAGAACCTGCCGATTTCTCCCAGGACCAATCGCCACTGTCGCCGACTCGACCTTTCTATCTGTTGCTGAACAGTCCAGTATATGCATGACAAACATTAATAAAAGAGCTAAATAAATCAATTTTCCAACCAACCCCCCTATTTGGCTGCACAACAAAAATCTGGCTAAAGGCTTTCTGAAGAAGGGTCCCATCCCAAAACATCACCGGTCCATTCCCTCCACAGATGCTGCCTGACCCAATGAGCTCCTCCTGCCCAGTTTTTTGCTGAGGTCCCTGCATCTATGGTCTTTAATTCTCCTGCACATCACTTCCCCAGTTGTGCAATGTGACTGGGGAAGTAAACAGGTCCTTGGGAGGACCTGTTCACAACCAGGATGAATCACCAGAATGGCAAAGGGCTGGGCAGGCTGATTGACGGGCATTGTCAAGCTCACTGTTGGACTAGTAGTGGTCAGATTCCAAATGTTGCCATTGGAAGAAATAATCTATTCACATTGAGAGCCAGTGGGAATGCCTGGAATGTCATGGCAGTGATCTAAATATCCTGTTACAGGATGGACTGCTAGATTACTGTGGTACCCGCCAAAGTCTTTGACGACTTGAACCCAATGCTACGATGGCAACAGATTGAACGTGCATGCTAGCTCAGCACATAGACAGTGGGTGTCCTCTTCTGCCATGGAAGCCGAGATATTGACCATCAGACGCTTTGTGATAGGCGGTACATGAGTATTGAAATGGAGCTTGTTTGTTGTTCAGTGATGCTGAAAACGATAGTCTCTGGTCTCTGTGCAAAGTAATAAATGCAATTTCTTGATTCTTCATGCATGCTTTCAGACAGAATACCCAAGGCACCAAGAATTTTGATATGAATGTTCACTAGTCTTTGCTCCATCTAATGCATAACAAAATCGCTCGATCTCCAAGGCAAAATGAGTAAAAGAGCAAAATAAATCAACATTCCAACCCTATTTATCTGAACAACAAAAATCTGGCTGAAGACTCTGAGTGTCTGCAATCAATCTGAAGAATGAAAGAAAGAATGAATGAATGAATGAATGAATGAAGAAGAGTCCCTCCACAGATGCTGCCTGACCCAATGAGCTCCTCCTGCCCTGCCTTTTGCTGAGGTTCCTGCATCCCTGGTCTTTATTCCTCCTGCACATCACTTCCCCAGTTGCTGCAATGTGACTGGCGGAAGCTGCAGAAATGCAGCTGCAAGCAAAGAATTTCACTGTGACTTGTCACATGCGCCAATAAAGGTTTAATTCATCATTCATCGATTGCACTTGGGTTTGAGCTGATTGTATCCATGTCTGGTATATCTGATCTGTTTCGATAGACGGCAAAACAAAGCTTTTCACCATACCTCACTACATGTGATAATAATAAACTTATACCGAAGCAAAAATCTAAAGCCTTTACCTTCAGTCTGCTATTTTGAAAGTCCTCACCTGATTCCTCTGCAGCAGAGCTCACGTGGCTCCTCACTCTCCAGGGTGAGCACCGAGGCCAATATATCCCCACCCATGATGACGACACTCATGTCCAACGACTCATGATGAGCAGATTAAAGGTTTATATTGCTGTTCATGTCCATTAAGTGACATTAGCTGAGCTGCTAGCTGTGACAGTCAGATCCAATGACTGGATATAGTCATCTTGACTCCCATGGTGTTCATGTTCATAAGTGATACAAGCAGGATTAGGCCATTCAGCCTATCAAGTCTACTCTGTCATTCAATCATGGCTGATCTATCTCTCTGATCCCTCTGAACCCCTTTCTTCTGCCTTCTCGCTATAACTCCTGACACCCGTACCAATCTGAATCTATCTATCTCTGCCTTAAATATATACATTGGCTTGGCCTCCACAGCCTTCTATGGCAATGAATGCCACAGATTCACCACTGACTAAAAAAAAATCCTCCTAATCTCCTTCCTAAAGGAACGTCCTTTAATTCTGAGGTTATGACCTCTGATCCTAGATTCTCCCACTAGTAGAAACATCCGCTCCACATCCACTATGCAGGCTCTTCACTATTTGTTAAATTTCCGTGAGGTCCCCCCTCATCATTCTAATCTCCAGCCCAGTGCTGTCAAAGACTTATCCTATGTTAACCCACACATTTCTGGGATCATTCTCGGAAACCTCCTCTAGACACTCACCAGTGCCAGCACATCCTTCCTTGAGGCCCAAAGTTGCTCACAATACTCCAAACTTGTTAATACCTGGCCAGTTGCAGTTTTCCATTCTCTGGCTAAAAAGGCACAATTTTAATCAAGATCAGATGGCAAAGAATAGATGCCAGAGGGGGTTTCAGGATGCAGTTCAGCATTGTGCACGGCTCAATAGACGACAGGTGCAGGGGTAGGCCATTCTATTCCTCGAGCCAGCACCGCCATTCAATGTGATCATGGCTGATCATCCCCAATCAGTACCCCGTTTCTGCCTTCTCCCCATATCCCCTGACTCTGCTATTTTTAAGAGCCCTATCTAGCTCGCTCTTGAAAACATCCAGAGAACCTGCCTCCACCGCCCTGCCTCCTGACCTTCTGGGAAAAACAAATAACCAAAGAGAAGCCTTCAGGGATGCACAAAATGCTGGAGAAACTCAGCAGGTGCAGCAGCATCTATGGAGCGAAGGAGATAGGCAACGTTTCGGGCCGAAACCCTTCTTCAGGCTGTAGCACCTCCTTCATCATAGAACATCCAGGGACATTCCCAGCTTGCACTGATCAATTCTTAGTGGAACACGGACATTTATTGTTGCTGCGTCTGTTCTTCTAATTCACTTACAGGTTTGCTTCACCCTAGCACATTTCATACTTTATCATTCACAATGAAGTGATTTCCCACTAAGTTACAAACAATAGAATCAGACAGCATGGAAATAGACCCCTGGGCTGACTGAGTCCACACCGACCATCATTCGCCCATTCACACCAATGTTACACCATCCCATGTCATTCTCACTTTTAACATCAGCTTCCCCCACCCGCAATTCTAACACTCATCCACACAATAGGAGCAATTCACAAGAGGTAATGTTTGAATCAGGGTCTCAGGCACTGTGAGGCTGCAGTTCAACTAGCTGCATCACCCTGCCTTACTCTATTCAGGTCAAAAATTAATGTTGTTTAGTAAGTATCAATTAAATACGACATTTCCACAAATGGAAAATAGAACTAGATCAAAATAAAGACTAACGGCTGCTTTGCTGAGCAAAACTAGGTGAACAAAAATCTTGCAAATTTATGGTGAAGATTTAAATTGCATTAACCTTTTATTTCTCTGAGCAGTTATAAATGACTGCAAATGATTGCTTTAGCTTTTTTGAATTGTCCTTAATTTTACTTCAAAATAATTATCTGTGAGAGGCTGGTGATATTAGGTCGCAAAGATAGTTGAAAGACTAATGGGCCTGTCCCACTTACGGGATTTATTCGGCGACTTGCCGAAACCCGTCATAGTCGCAGCAGGTCGCCGAAAATTTTCAAGATGTTGAAAATCCAGCGGTGACCAGAACAAGGTACGACTCTTTGGGCGACTACTCATGACCAAACGGGCTTCACCCCGCGACATGTCGCCAGGGTGTCGCCTGTATGGTCGTGAGTAGTCTCCTCAGTCGTCCAAAGAGTCGAAGCGTCTTTCTGGTACCCGATGAATTTTCAACATGTTGACATTTTTCGGCGACCTGCAACGACCTGTGACGGGTGCCGATGCCGGCAGTCGCCAATAAACTTGTGTGAGTGGGACAGGCCCATAAGATACTGATGATGAAGCAGCAACATTGTCTGACTGGGCGAAATATATCATCAGACAAGACACCTGAATGTTTTACTATTGGTCACATTAAAAAATCTGTAACAGTACAGCTCACAAAATTGTGACTGACTTATGATGGAAGCGTTTGCCCAGCCAGTTGGATTTTTACCTTTAACACGATCAGCATTACAGCAGAATAAGTGCATACAATTCCTTTGTCTTTCTTCAGTTGTGGAGAAAAGCATTTGGGCTCTGGATTCATTAATGCATTGACACTAAAGTCAATTTGGTGAGGTTACTGCAAATAAAATAAATCTGGTGTTCCAGATGATCTCATGACCTTGCTCTGATAGTTTCAGACCGAAGGGTAATACTAATTACTGCACCAACAATAAACGTGTATCCTTGTTCATTAATTGGGAGAGCAATTTTCTGGAGAATGGAGATTTTGCTTTTTCAGTGCATGGATTTTGAGATATTTGTTGGAAGGAATGGTAAATTAATATAATTTTTGTTCATTTATGGGATTTTGGAGTTGCTGGCAAGGACAATATTTACTGTCCATTACTAATCGTCCTTGAGAAGGTTGTGGTAATCCTCTTAGAACCACTGTTTAACAGCAGTTTTTCAGCTGAAAGTTTTCCTCCGGTGCTGTAGAGTTAAGGGCCTGTCCCACTTGCATGCGATTGCATGCGTCTGGCATGGCCAAACATGGTCGATTGAGACGTACGGGCCGCGCAGGGCCGGTCCCACTTCGAAGCGCGGCAGCGTATGGAGTTGTGCAGGGCTGGTCCCGACATCGCGCAGGGCTCCGAAATCCCGCACTGTCCGAATATCCCGCGCACCAACGGCCTGTCGGCCCGCAGGCGCATTGAGGGCTCACACAGCGTCTTGACGGCGTACGCCTAGCGAGTGGCATTGCGTGGTGACGTCCCCGCCCGACGCCGTGCGACGTCCAAATTCAGTCGGCCCGCCTGCTGCCCAGCTGATTGGTGAGGAAGAAGCGAATTATGTCACGCGCAAACTTAGCGCGAACTTAGCGCGAACTCCACTTCCGTTTGGTCGCGCCAAACGCATGCAATCGCATGCAAATCGGACAGGCCCTTAAGGAGTTCCAGGATTTTTATCCAACAGTATATTTTCACATTAGGATGGTTCAGTTCAGTTTAGTTTTGAGATACAGCATGGGAACAGGTCCTTCAACCCATCGTGTCTGCACCAACCAGCGATCCCCGATTAACACTTTTCCTACATGCACTAGGGACAATTTTATAGTTACATCAAGTCAATTAACCAACAAACCTAGATGTCTTTGGAGTGAGGGAGGAAACCATAGATCTGGGAGAAAACTCAGATACCATGATGGGGAGAATGTATAAACTCCACACAGACAGCACCCGTAGTCAGGATTGAACCCGGGTCTCCGATGTTGTGAGGCACTGGCTCTACCGCTATGCCACCATGTGGTAACTCAGCGGGACAGGCAGAGAGAAAGAATGGGTGATGTTTTAGCTTCTTCAGGGTCTGAAGAAGGGTCTCGACCTGAAACGTCGCACATTCCTTCTCTCCAAAGATGATGCCTGTCCCGCTGAGTAACTCCAGCATTTTGTGTCCATCTTCGGTGTAAACCTGCATATGCAGTTCCTTCCTACCCGAGTTGCAAATGGAATTGAACATAGAACAATAAAATAGAGGAACAGGCTATTCAGCACACAATGTCTGTGCTTATATGATGCCAAGTTATGATTACACAAAGATTGGGGCAGGGTTAGTTTGGCAAAATGGAAGGTCTCTAGTAGCAGTGGCCTGTGTGACCATTTGCTTTCATTAGTTAATATCTCCACTTCTCACTTTATGATGGATGGCAGGCCATTAACTAAGCAGCTGACAATAGCTGGGCCAAAGATACTTGAGGAACACCTACAATCCTGGAGCCGGGATGATTAATGTCTGATGATCACAATCAGCTTCTTTTGTGTGAGTTTCATCTATAGTCATTGAATTGTTTTCTCTTTGTCCATTGACATTAGTTGTTACATGTGGCTTGTGGTCAAAGGCAGTCACTCTCACCTCAGACCTCAACCGCCCAAGAGCCAACAACTTAATTATGGTGATGAAAGCAGATTCAATGGTGGGGTTTAAATGAGGGGAGATCTTTTTAGAAACATAGAAACATAGAAAATAGGTGCAGGAGGACGCCATTCGGCCCTTCGAGCCAGCACCGCCATTCATTGTGATCATGGCTGATCGTCCGCTATCAATAACCCCTGCCTGCCTTCTCCCCATATCCTTTGACTCCACTAGCCCTTAGAGCTCTATCCAACTCTCTTAAATCCATCCAGTGATTTGGCCTCCACTGCCCTCTGTGGCAGGGAATTCCATAAATTCACAACTGTGGGTAAAAAAGTTTTTTCTCAGCTCAGTCTTAAATGACCTCCCCTTTATTCTAAGACTGTGGCCCCTGGTTCGTGACTCACCCAACATTGGGAACATTTTTCCTGCATCTAGCTTGTCCAGTCCTTTTATAATTTTATATGTTTCTATAAGATTCCCCCTCATCCTTCTAAACTCCAGTGAATACAAGCCTAGTCTTTTCAATCTTTCCTCATATGACAGTCCCGCCATCCCAGGGATCAATCTTGTTTTGAAACATGTAACATCAGATGCGTGTGTAACAAGGCAGATGTTGGGATGTTATACCAATGGGAGAGACTCTAATGACAGGGCATGTTAGAATGTAAGTGGCAAATATATAAGGAGACCAACGGCCTCCTGGAGAGGCCCAGGAGCCGTTGGTGAGGTAGGAACGACGTCCGAGCGGTGAGTGTAAAAACCCAGCACGGGGCTTTGTTTTTACAGAGGCCCAGGAGCCGTTGGTGAGGGAGGAGCGACGTCCGAGCGGAAGGGAAATCCGTAACATTCTAAATCTGTAATGTTCCATTCAATTAACTGGGCTTCAGGAAGCCGCTGATTGGTGGACTGAGTAAGCAGCTGATTGGCAGTCAGATTCCAGCAGCTTGTAGTGTACTGTACTTTGTATTTTGTATTGTATATTGTATTTTGTATTGTATCTAGGGTAAGGGAAGTATGAGTGCCAGGGCAGATTACTGTTCTGGATGTCAGATGTGGGAGGTCATGGAGTCGGGTAGCCCTCCAGAAGTCCACATCTGCGCCAGGTGTGTCGAGATGGGGCTCCTAAACGAGTGTTTTAGGACCAGCTGCTTGATGACCTGGACCAGCTGCTTGATGACCTCCGTCTGGTCAGGGAGAGTGAGGAGGTCATAGAGAGGAGTTACAGGGAGGTAGTCTCTCCAAAACCACAGGAGGCAGACAAGTGGGTCACGGTTAGGAGAGGCAAGGGGCAGAGGCAGGCGCGAGAGAGTCCACCAGTGGCTGTACACCTTAGAAATAAGTACTCCTGTTTGAGTGCTGTTGGGGGGGACAGCCTACCTGGGGGTATCAACAGCGACCTGGCCTGTGGTACAGACACCGGCCCTGTTGCTCAGAAGGGTAAGGAAAAGAAGAGGAGGGCATTAGTAATAGGGGACTCTATAGTTAGGGGGTCAGATTGGCGATTCTGTGGACGCAGTCCGGAGACCCGGATGGTAGTTTGCCTCCCTGGTGCCAGGGTCCGGGATGTGTCCGAACGTGTCCAAGATATCCTGAAAAGGGAGAGAGAGGAGCCTGAGGTCGTGGTACATATTGGTACCAATGACATAGGTAAAAAAAAAGAGAAGAGATCCTGAAAGGAGAATTTGGGGAGTTAAGGAAAAGAACCGCAAACATAACAATCTCAGGATTACTTCCTGTGCCACACGAAAGTGAGAGTAGGAATGGAGCAAGGTGGAGGATAAATGCCTGGCTGAAGAGGGCAGGGATTCAAGTTTCTGGATCAATGGAACCTCTTTTGGGGAAGGAGTGACCTGTATAAAAAGGACGGGTTGCACTTGAACCCGAGGGGGACCAGTATCCGAGGGGGACTTTAAACTAGAATGGTTGGGGGGAGGGACTCAAATAGAGAAAGCCAGTAGACAGGGTCTGAGGCAGGAGGCAGAGAAGGGAAGCACTCTCTGCCTCAGAAAAAAAATAATAAACAGAAAGAAGAAAAAAATAATAAACAGAGAATAAGAGGTGGTGGATTTCCAGGGCAAAAATCAAAAGGGACCACTTGTCAACATAATTGTATAGGGAGGAAGAGTGTTGTAAAAACAAGCCTGAAGGCTTTGTGTCTCAATGCAAGGAGCATTTGTAATAAGGTGGACGAGATGAATGTGCAGATAGCTATTAATGACTATGCTATAGTTGGGATCACGGAGACATGGCTCCAGGGGGACCAAGGCTGGGAGCTGAACATCCAGTGATATCAATATTCCGGAGGGATAGACAGAAAGGAAAGGGAGGTGGGGTAGCGTTGCTGGTGAGAGAGGAGATTAATGCAATAGAAAGGAAGGACATTAGCTTGGAGGATGTGGAATCGATATGGGTAGAGCTGCAAAACTTTAAGGGGCAGAAAACGCTTGTGGGAGTTGTGTACAGATCACCTAACAGTAATAGTGGAGTTGGGGATGGCATCAAACAGGAAATTAGAAATGCGTGCAACAAGGGTAAAACAGTTCTAATGGGTGACTTCAATCTACATATAGATTGGGTGAATCAAATGGGCAGGGGTGCTGAGGAAGAGGATTTCTTGGAATGTATGCGGGATAGTTTTCTAAACCAACATGTAGAGGAACCAACGAGAGAGCAGGCTATTATAGACTGGGTATTGAGTAATGAGGAACGGTTAGTTAGCAGTCTTGTTGTGCGGGGCCCCTTGGGCAAGAGTGACCATAATATGGTTGAGTTCTTCATTAGGATGGAGAGTGACATAATTAAGTCAGAAACAAGGGTTCTGAACTTAAACAAAGGGAACTTTGAGGGTATGAGAAGTGAATTGGCCAAGATAGACTGGAAAGTGATTCTTAAAGGGTTGACAGTGGATGTGCAATGGAAGGCATTTAAAGACTGCATGGATGAACTACAACAATTGTTCATCCCAGTTTGGCAAAAGAATAAATCGGGGCAGGTAGTGCATCCATGGATAACAAGGAAAATCAGGGATAGTATAAAAACAAAAGATGCAGCTTACAAATTAGCCAGAAAAAGCAGCCTACCAGAGGACTGGGAGAATTTCAGAGTTCAGCAGAGGAGGACAAAGGGCTTAATTAGGAAAGGGAAAATAGATCATGAAAGAAAACTGGCACGGAACATAAAAACTGACTGCAAAAGTTTTTATAGGTATGTGAAGAGAAAGAGATTAGTTAAAACAAATGTAGGTCCCTTGCAGTCAGAAACAGGTGAATTGATCATGGGGAACATGGCAGACCAATTGAATAACTACTTTGGTTCTGTATTCACGAAGACATAAATAATTTGCTGGAAATAGCAGGGGACCGGGGGTCAAATGAGATGGAGGAACTGAATGAAATCCAGGTTAGCCGAGAAGTGGTGTTGGGTAAATTGAATGGATTAAAGGCCGATAAATCCCGAGGGCCAAATAGTCTGCATCCCAGAGTACTCAAGGAAGTAGCCACAGAAATAGTGGATGCATTAGTGATAATTTTTCAAAACTCCTTAGATTCTGGAGTAGTTCCTGAGGATTGGAGGGTAGCTAATGTAACCCCACTTTTTAAAAAAAGGAGGGAGAGAGAAAACGGGGAATTACAGACTAGTTAGTCTAACAGCAGTAGTGGGGAAACTGCTAGAGTCAGTTATTAAAGATGGGATAGCAATACATTTGGAAGGTGGTGAAATCATTGGACAAAGTCAGCATGGATTTATGAAAGATAAATCATGTCTGACGAATCTTATAGAATTTTTCGAGGATGTAGCTAGCATAGTGGATAAGGGAGGACCAGTGGATGTGTTATATCTAGACTTTCAGAAGGCCTTCGACAAGGTCCCTCATAAGACATTAGTATACAAACTTAAAGCACACGGTAATGGGGGTTCAGTATTGATGTGGATAGAGAACTGGCTGGCAGACAGGAAGCTAAGGGTAGGAGTAAACGGGTCCTTTTCAGAATGGCAGGCAGTGACTAGTGGGGTACCGCAAGGCTCAGTGTTGGGACCCCAGCTATTTACAATATATATTAATGATTTGGACGAGGGAATTGAATGCAACATCTCCAAGTTTGCAGATGACACTAAGCTGGGGGGTAGTGTTAGGTGTGAGGAGGATGCTAGGAGGCTGCAAGGTGACTTGGATAGGCTGAGTGAGTGGGAAAATGCATGGCAGATGCAGTATAATGTGGATAAATGCGAGGTTATCCACTTTGGTGGCAAAAACAGGAGGGTAGACTATTATCTTAATGGTGGCAAATTAGGAAAAGGGGAGATGCAACGAGACCTAGGTGTCATGGTACACCAATCATTGAAAGTAGGCATGCAGGTGCAGCAGGCAGTGAAGAAAGCAAATGGTACGTTAGCATTCATAGCGAAAGGATTTGAGTATAGGAGCAGGGAGGTTCTACTGCAGTTGTACAGGGTTTTGGTGAGACCACACCTGGAGTATTGCGTACAGTTTAGGTCTCCAAATCTGAGAAAATACATTCTTGCCATATAGGGGGTACAGAGAAGATTCACCAGACTGATTCCTGGGATGTCAGGACTTTCATATGAGGAAAGATTGGATAGACTTGGCTTGTACTCGCTAGAATTTAGAAGATGGAGGAGGTATCTTATAGAAACTTACAAAATTCTTAAGGGGCTGGATAGGCTAGATGCAGGAAGATTGTTCCCAATGTTGGGGAGGTCCAGAACAAGGGGTCACAGTCTAAGGATAAGGGGGAATTCTTTTAGGACTGAGATGAGGAAAACATTTTTCACATAGATAGTGGTGAGTCTCTGGAATTATTGCCACAGAAGGTAGTTAAGGCCAGTTCATTGGCTATATTTAAGAGGGAGTTAGATGTGGCCCTTGTAGCTAAAGGGATCAGGGGGTATGGAGAGAAGGCAGGTACAGGATACTGAGTTGGATGATCAGCCATGATCATATTGAATGGCGGTGCAGGCTTGAAGGGCCGAATGGCCTACTGCTGCACCTATTTTCTATGTTTCTAAGTCATTTAAAACTGAGGAGCAATGGGATTCTTACCATCAAGAGTGGCAAATGCCTGGAATTGCCTATCAAAAAAGGCTTGGAGGCCAGAGCACTGGAAGCAATAATATTTTTGAAAGATCACAGAATTGAGGTGCATGTGGAACTGGCATTGAGTCGAGCTGAGAGTATCAGAGCAGCCATGATCATACTAAACGACGGGTCAGGCTTGAAGGGTCAAATGGGCTACTCCTGGTCCAATCTGCTTGCCATGTGCATCTGGGATTCAATTATTTCATCCATAGTTGGACCTGCGAGTTAATTCACTATTATAGAAACATAGAAAAATAGGTGCAGGAGTAGGCCATTAGGCTCTTCGAGCCAGCCATTCAATATGATCATGGCTGATCATCTAAAATCAGGCCGACTGGCTGTCATTCCAACAGGAGATCGAAAACTCCATCCCCAGCATTCCATCACACCCAACAACTATACCATGTTCACAGAACTGCTGAAAGGGTCAGCCAGGCGACATATACCAGAGGATGCCAGACCGAGTACATCCCCGGGCTGTCGGAAACATCCAGCGATCTACTGAAAGCCTACCACAGGACAGACCACGAGGACACTTTCTCCTCCACCACCATGGAACTCGGAGAGATCCTGTTGAACACAGTTGGGGAGGACCGAAGGCAAATCTGGAAGGAGTTGATAAAAAACACCAACATGACCAATAACAGCAGGAAGGCATGGGCCACAATCCGCCGCCTCGGTGAAGACCATACCACACCGCCCACGCTCACAACAGTCACAGCAAACTCAGTTGCAGCACAGCTGGTGGCAAACGGTCGTAGCCAAAACTGGCACAGACCCACAGGAGAATACCGCCGGACAGCGGTAACAGACCGCCTACAACCAGCCAGCGCTCTCACCAAGCTCTTCGACCTAGAAGAACTCGAAGCTGCAATGAGCATGCTGAAACCTGGGAAAGCAGCAGGAATCGATGATGTACTGACGGAAATGATACAGCACCTGGGACCTAAAGCAAAGACCTGGCTCCTAGCAATGCTGAACTCATGCATGGCACAGAAAACAACCCCACCTGTATGGAGAAAGGCCAAGATTGTCGCAATTCCCAAACCTGGAAAGGACCCATCATCCCCAAAGAGCTACAGACCCATTTCCCTCCTCTGCGTCACCTACAAGCTCTACGAGAGGCTACTACTCCAACGCCTTATGCCACTTATAGACTCCAAGCTTACTAAAGATCAAGCTGGCTTCCACCCTGGCCGCTCCTGTGCCGGGCAGCGACTGGACCTCACCCAACACATTGAGGACGGTTTTGAGTGCAAACTCATCACCGGAGCAGCTTTCATAGACCTCACCGCTGCCTACGACACTGTCCAGCACCGCACCATGATCAGGAAACTTTTTGACATGACTGGTGACCTCGACCTGTGCCAAATCATCAAAAGCCTTCTTAACAACAGGCGCTTCTTCGTCCAACTAAACGACAAGAAGAGCAAATGGAAAGCCCAAAAGAATGGCCTATCACAAGGCAGCGTACTGGCCCCCCTCCTCTTCAACATCTACAACAACGACCAACCACTTCCCCCACAATGCCGCCGCTTCATCTATGCTGATGACCTCTGCATCACCACCCAACAGGAGAACTTCCAGAAGATCGAGTCTGTCCTGGAAAGCACCCTCCAAGAGATGACAACCTACTACAATAACAACCACCTGAAACCCAACCCATCAAAAACCCAACTATGCAGTTCCACCTTAAAAAATCGAGATGCAGGAAAACAACTGAGCGTCTCATGGGATGGCCACAAACTCTCCAACCACTTCCACCCCGTGTACCTCGGAGTCACACTCGACAGGACACTCTCTTTCAAAACCCACCTTCAGAACACCAAAGCCAAGGTCAACACTCGTAACAACATCCTGCGCAAACTGGTAAACTCAAAGTGGGGCGCTGATCCACCAACCATCCACACAACTGCCCTGGCCCTGTGCTTCTCCACAGCTGAATACGCGTGCTCAAGCTGGAGCCGCTCCCACCCACACCAAACTGGTTGACGCAGCCCTCAACGACACCTGCCACATTATCACAGGATGCATAAAGACAACGCCAGTCCCGTGCCTCTATGCCCTAGCTGGTATTGCCACTCCCCCCCCCCCCCCCCCCCCCCCAATATCAGACGATCCATCGTCCACCCAAGAGGAGCGGAGAACACAGGAGATCGATACCAGGCACCCCCTGCACGGACACACAGCACCTCCACCCCGACTGAAATCCAGAGCCAGTTTCTTGCAGACAGTCCACCTCTCCAGACAACCAAAGAAACAGCAAGGACCAACATCTGGAAAGATGAATGGAACCAGCTCAACACACGAGCCCACAACTGGATGGAGAGAGGAATCACTCCGACTGAATGCCTCGCCAGCGGGCACGACCTCCCATGGCCAACCTGGAAGACCTTCAACAGATTACGAGTGGAGCAGGGGAGGTGCAAAGCACTTATGAAAGCACTGCCACTACCAGGCAGAAGACACATGCAGCTGTGGAGCAGTACAGACAATGTCCCACCTACTGGAGTGTGACGACGCCCCCCAGTGCAGCCCCCAGGACCTGGCTGAACCGACCCGACCAGCTGTGACCTGCGCCAGATACTGGCAGAACGACATCTGAGATTGCAACGGACTCGAAGAAGAAGCTCTAAAATCAGTACCCCGTTCCTGCTTTTTCCCCATATCCCTTGAGTTCTTTAGCCCTAAGAGCTAAATCGCTCTTGAAAACATCCAGTGAATTGGCCTCCACTGCCTTCTGTAGCGGAGAATTCCACAGATTCACAACTCTCTGGGTGAAGAAGTTTTTCCTCATCTCAATCCTAAATGGCCTACCCCTTATTCTTCAACTGTGATCCCTGGTTCTGGACTCCCCCAAAATCAGGAACATTTTTCCTGCATCTAGTCTGTCCAATCCTTTAAGAATTGTATATGTTTCTGTAAGATCCCCTCTCATCCTTCTAAATTCCAGTGAATCATATGTCTGTCCCACCATCCTGGAAATTAAACTGGTGAACCTACGCTGCACTTCCTCAATAGCAATAATGTCCTTTCTCAAATTAGGAGACCAAAATTGCACACAATACTCCAGATGCGGTCTCACCAGGGCCCTGTACAACTGCAGTAGGACCTCTATGCTCCTAAACACAAATCCTCTCGCAATGAAGGCCAACATGCCATTAGCTTTCTTCACTGCCTTTACAAAAATAATAGAATACAGGTTTGAATTTTGACAAACCTGCCTGAGTGAAGTAATTCCACATACAACTGGCAATTGGGAAAACAAATGGTTGACCCCCATTTCAGCCAGTTAAAAGCAGGCATTTTTGGCTTGCTTTATGAGCCAACTTGAAAATGGTTCAGCCATCCTGTAGTATAACCTTAGTACAATGAGGCCAATTATTTGGAGAAAGATAAGTTACGCCCAAAGATTTCTGAAACATGCCCCAGACATAAATGTAGATGGATTGTTGAGTAGGTTTGCTGACAAACCCAAAATTGGGGAAGTTGCCAACATTTAGGAATGCTGTCAGCAGGATATGGATCAGCTGCAGAAATGGGCGGAGAAATGACAGATGGAGTTTAACCCGAACAAGTGTGAGGTGTTACACTTTGGGAGGTTAAAGGTAAGGTGAGAGTATACAGTTAATAGCAAGACCCTTAACAGCATTGATGTACAGAGGGATCATGGAGCATAGTTCATAGCTCACTAAAGATGGCAGGCCAAATAGATAGGGTTATGATACGGTATGCGTGCCTTCATTGCCAGAGCCATTGAATTATAAGAGTCAGGTAGTCATGATGCAGCTCTATATGACTTTGGATAGGTCGCATTTGGAGTATTGCATGCAGTCTGGTTGCCCCATTATAGGAAAGAGAGTGCAGAGGAGGCTGCAGAAGAGGACTAGGCCGTGTGGCCCTTCAAGAGGAGGAACACAGATTGGCACTCCGATCCACGAGTTAAACACCAGGAAATTACTTATTTTTAAGCTAGAAGGCAGAGGAAATGTCTATCCGTAGAACTATCACAGTCATCTGCTTAACCTCCTTCCCTGTGCTGCCAATTTACAGGCATCTGACAATGTCTGTCAACTTTAAAACGAATAATGTAGATATTAAATCATCTGTTCCATAGCCAGTTTACTCACTGTCTTAGAGGATCAATTATTTTACAGACAATGATTTTTTCGTTTTTCACTCAAGTCTCCCAGGAAAAAAATGTGGGTAGAAATGTTTCCTTAATTGAGAGCAGAAAATAATACAATGGTACCGTACACTGTCCTCCACTTCCAGACTTGACACAGCCGCAGCCATTATGTTAGTTTAGCATCAATGACCTGGGTGAAATTCCTACTACTGGGAATTTAAAATTGTTTAAACAAATAGAATTGCTTGGGATATATTTGATAGTTATGATTTCTAGATGTGCCATTTCACTGATGCTTGTTCCATAATGGAGCAAAAATATCAGAGATGGGCTTTCACTCTGTGCTTGTTTACGGAGAATTTATTAGTACTCCTGGTAAGTTGATAAATTGTGCATTCATCTTTATCTGTAATCCTCCAACATCCTGCTATGCCACGTGCAATGCTGAGAGCCTCTATAGACTGAGTATATCACTCGAGTACATATTTCCTTTGAAGTGTATCACGTTCTAGCGTGATTTTATCTTTGTTTTTCTTATTTTGTTCTCCACTGGAATGTTTCCTGTGCTCTCTGAGTATCATATTATTTTCAAGTTGATTTGCAGGATTCATAAAGAGGGTGTCATCTTTTAATATGACAATGAGCACCTTCTTATGTGCAGTCATTACTATTTACTGGATATGCACCAACCCCCTGTGGACTAAATTCCACCTCACTGGCAAAATCCTCTCACTCCGTGCCTTTATTCTGTGCCTAATTGTGCATCGCTACTTGTTGTTTCTCCTTGTTTTCTCATCAGTATCTTGATTTGTTTTCTCTTGGGAGGGATTCTGGTAACCTGCCTTACAAGATATGCACTCGGTGCTTCCAACTGAATAAAAAGGCAAGCTACTTATCAGGATGCCCTTGAGGTCCCACAGTCAATATCATCCCTGCAAAACCCATGAAAGGATGAATATTTATCAGAGGAATTGCTACAAAGTCAAGTCAATATTATCACAACTATCATTATATATATTTTTAAATAATACTTTGGGCTAAACTGGATGGCATCCGAAAACTGTTAGTAATACACAGTTAGTCTCTTCCCATTTGACTTGTTACATGAAAATAAAGATGCCTGCTCGTTATAATGTTGTTGCATCTGCCAGAACTACACGACTGTCGGCCTTGCAGCAATGCCAGGGGTCCCAATATCCTGGCCAAATGGCACCACACATTCTTTGTGATGCCCCTTGCACGCCCTCCATGAACCCATGCAATGGCATGGCAGCCCCAAGGAGCTGAGTGGTTCGCTCCTGCTCCTATTTTCCTATCGTCTTGCATGGGAAGTGCACTGCATGCTCCAAAGGGTGGAAGCTGCCGTGGAGATTGTAATCCCTAAAGACAGCCGTGTGAGGTCTGCAACTTCACCCAGGGTCTTGGTGAAGAACTAGCGAAGATGAGTAATGTTGACTGTTCCTCTATTCAGGTGCTCCGCAGGCTGTAGGGGCTGGCAATGTTGGTGTGAGATGTCAAGCCCCTTCGACATGAAAGAAAGGGTCTCAAATGAGTTAAATGACCTCACAGACTCCAGGTCTAAAAGGCATGCTCAAATGTCACGATCAACAAACTGCACTAATGACCTAAGCTACTGTTCAGTGCATCACCATCATTTATCTTTCAAAACTGTAACCCAATGTATTAATTGGACCTTACATCATTCATAAACTTCACCCATTTACTCACAACCTTGATGCTTTGCAGGTTTCATACCCACATTTGTTTGTATATACCGACATGATCTCTCGGTTGCTAAACACTTTAACTCCTCCTCCCATTCCCATTCTGACCTTTGTCCTGGGCACCCTCCACTGTCAGAGTGAGGCCCAATGCAAGTTGCAACTGCAGCTCATATTTTGCTTGGGCAGCTTACACCCCAATATTGACTTCTCTAATATTGACTTCACTAACCAAGTAACCTTGCTTTCCCTCTCTCTCCATTCCTCCCATCCTAGTTCTCTAACCAGTCAGACTGTCCTCCTGATTAAATGTTATCTCTGTACGCTTCATTGCCAACTTCCCCAAGCTAACAATGATCTACATTTTTCTTTGACCTATGTCTCCTTTGATGTCTCGTTTTCACACCTTACACTTCCATATCTCTGTGTCGCCCTCTCCACTGACTCTCAGTCTGATGAAGGGTCTCGACCCGGCACGTCACTCATTGCTCCTATCCAGAGATACTGCCTGTTACTCCAGCATTTTGTGTCTATCTTTGGTGTAAACCAGCATCTGCAGTTCCTTCCAACACTGTTTGTGTATTGTCAGCTGTTCATCCATAGCAGACATTGAGCAATGGGTACAAGAATATCCTCTCTTTTGCAGGATTAAGCAGTATGCAGTCAGCAGTAGCATCTAACTAGGAGGTCCTGGGGCTTCATCTACTTCACCTTATCATTGCTGTCCCCTCCCAACACTATGTCTCCTTATTGACCCTGGAGATAACAAGGTTATGCAGCACAGTATCAGGCCCTTCAGTCCATACTGAAAACTACGCCCATCTATACTAATTCCAATTACCATCACCTTCAATGTAATTTCAAGGGATCGAGTTGCTTATTAAATCTTGTGGTAGTGCCCACATCAGGCTGCTTCCAGATTCCAACCACTCTCTTTGTAAAATAATTTCCCCATAGATTCCACCTCAAGTGCCTACCTCTTGCTGTAAATCTCTAGCTTCTTTTTTAGTTTAGTTTCATTTAGAGATACAGTGTGGAAACAGGCCCTTCAGCCCGCCGAGTCTGGGCGTACCAACGACCCCTGCATATTAGCACTATCCTACACACACTAGGGATAATTTTTACATTTACCAAGCCAATTAACCTACAAATCTGAACGTCTTTTGATTGTGGGAGCAAACCCATGTCGGTCACGGGGAGAACGTGCAAACTTGTTCTGGACAGCACCCATAGTCGGGGTTGAATCCGGGTCTCTGATGCTACCGCTGTGCCACCGTTCTTGTCTTAGACATTTCCACTATAGGAAAAAGATTTTTACCATCAACTCCACCCTTCCCCCCCCCCCCCCCCCCCCCCCCCCCCATCCCCATCCAATTCATACTATTGTATATCTCTATCACATTAGCCTTCAGCTTCCACCGCTCCAGGGGAAAGAACCCTAGCCAAACCAATCTTTCCTTCTAACTGAAATGTTCCAATTCATGGCATCCTTCTAGTGAATCTCCTCTGAGCGTTGTTCAGGGCCAACATAGCTTTTTAATTGTGTGGCATTCAGAACTGCACACACATTCCAAGGATGGCTTGACCATTGTTTTTATAAACCTGTAACATGACATCTCAACTCTTATATTTTATGCCAATGCCAGTGAATGCAAATATGTTGTGTCATATTGGCCATTTATGGGTTTGTATTCCAAGGCCCCTAGTTCATCAATATTCCCTGGCGCTCATACAGTTACTATGTGAGCCCTGTCTTTGTTTGCCCTCCCAAATATTATTACGTTGCACTCATCGGATATAAATTCCATCTGCCATTGCTCTGCTGTAGCTTTGGACAGCTCACTTTGCCATCTGCAACAATGCCATCATTGGAACAGCTACAGCAAATTATACCACTGATAAAAATAGATGCAGGTCTGAAGAAGGATCTCGACCCGAAACGTCACTTTCTATCCAGAGATGCTGCCTGTCCCACTTATTCTGTGCCTAATTGTGCATCGCTACTTCTTGTTTCTCCTTGTTTTCTCATCAGTATCTTGATTTGTTTTCTCTTGGGAGGGATTCTGGTAAGCTGAGTAATGCCCCTGTCCCACTTATGAAACATGAATGGAAACGTCTGGTGACCTTGCGCTCCACCCAAGGTTTCCGTGAGGTTCCCAGAGGTTTTGGTCACTCTCCCTAATGGTCGATAGTGGTTTCCGCGTAGTCGAGGCTTCTTCTATGTTCTTGCGATTATTTCAACAAAATCAAAACCGGTCTCGACTACAAATCGGTTGCCGTTTGGTCGAAGCCAGTGGAGTGGGGTTGCTATTTATTTACAGGCAGTCAAAGGCAATCTCCTTCGCTGACCGGCCATTTTGATTGGCTCAAGATTCAAGATTCAAGAGAGCTTATTGTCATGTGTCCCAGATAGGACAATGAAATTCTTGCTTTGCTTCAGCACAACAGAATATAGAAGGCATGAATGCAGAACAGATCAGCGTTTCCATATACCATTGTATAAATATATACACACATGAATAATTAAAACATATAAAGTGCAAATAAACTGATAATGGGCTATTAATATTCAGAGTTTTGTTTGGGTTGAGTTCAATAGCCTGATGGCTGTGGGGATGAAGCTGTTTCTGAACCTGGACGTTGCAGTCTTCAGGCTCCTGTACCTTCTACCTGAAGGTAGCGGGGAGATGAGTGTGTGGCCAGGATGATGTGGGTCCTTGATGATGCTGCCAGTCTTTTTGTGGCAACGACTGCGATAGATCCCCTCGATGGAAGGAAGATCAGATCCGATGATGGACTGGGCAGTGTTTACTACTTTTTGTAGACTTTTTCTCTCCTGGGCACTCAAGTTGCCGAACCAAGCCACGATGCAACCGGTCAGCAAGATCTCTACTGTGCACCTGTAGAAGTTAGAGAGAGTCCTCCTTGACAAACCGACTCTCTGTAATCTTCTCAGCAAGTAGAGGCGCTGATGTGCTTTCTTTATAATAGCATCAGTGTTTTCGGACCAGGAGAGCTCTTCAGAGATGTGCATGCTCAGGAATTTGAAGCTCTTGACCCTTTCCACCATTGACCCATTGATATAAACGGGACTGTGGGTCCCCATCCTACCTCTTCCAAAGTCCACAATCAGTTCCTTGGTTTTGCTGGTGTTGAGGGCCAGGTTATTGTGCTGGCACCATTTGGTCAGTCGGTCGATCTCTCTTCTATACTCTGACTCGTCCCCATCAGTGATACGTCCCACAACAGTGATGTCATCAGCGAACTTGATGATGGAGTTCGCACTATGACCGGCTATGAAATCATGAGTATAGAGTGAGTACAGCAGGGGGCTGAGCACGCAGCCTTGAGGTGCTCCCGTGCTGACTGTTATCGAGGCTGACACCTTTCCACCAATTCGAAAAGTCTGTGGTCTGTGAATGAGGAAGTCGAGGATTCAATTGCTGAGAGATGTGTGGAGACCCAGTTCTGCGAGTTTGATAACCAGCTTGGAGGGGATGATTGTATTAAATGCCGAGCTGTAATCAATGAATAACAACCTGACATATGAGTTTTTGTTGTCCAAGTGGTCCAGAGCGGAGTGGAGAGCCAGCGAGATCGCATCCACCGTTGATCTGTTGTGGCGGTAAGTGAACTGCAGTGGGTCCAGATTTTTCTCGAGGTAGGAGTTGATTTGACCATGATCAACCTCTCAAAGCACTTCATCACCACAGGCGTTAGTGCCACAGGTCGATAGTCATTGAGGCACGTCACCTTGCTCTTCTTTGGCACCGGTATAATTTATGCCCTTTTAAAGCAGGTGGGAACCTCGGACCTCAGAATTGAGAGGTTGAAAATGTACCTAAAAAACAGCCAGTTGGTCCGCACAGGTTTTTAGAACACGACCCGGTATACCATCAGGTCCAGGAGCTTTTCGAGGGTTCACCCCTCTGAAGGATTTTCTGACGCAGGCCTCTGTGCCTGTGACTGGAATACCATCACAGTGAATGGGGGCTCAAGAAGGCACATCAGTGTTCTCCCTAACAAAGCATGCGTAAAACGCATTGAGCTCATCAGGGAGTGATGCTACGCCGACATTCGAGCTACCTCCTGCTTTCGCCTTGTAGGAGGTGATTGAATTCAGGCCCCACCAGGTTGCTGAACATCTGTCTCATCCTCCAGTTTGGAGCAGAAGTCCCTTTTGGCCTTTTTGCTGGCTTTACCAAGGTCGTACCTTGTCTTCTTGTAGACCACTGTATCATCAGACATGAATGCCCGGTGTCTGGTCTTCAGGAGAGTGCGGGTCTCAAAGTTCATCCAAGGCTCATTCGAGTTTTCAGCAAAGATCCTATAGGATCTTTGTTTTCAGGACCTAGATCCGCCGGAAGGTAAAAATGCCCGCTAACGTTATTAAACTTCTTAGAACTCTCCACTCCTTTCCCCTTCCTTTCTCCCCCCTTCCCCCCCTCCTGCGCACTCTAAAGGACTTAACGTGCTCTGTGGCAGCCGTTTACCTTCCTCTTCATCGCGCAGACAGCGTTCCTCCGCTGTCGCTGGCCGCCACCTTCGCGGTATGTGTGTGTGTGTGTGTGTGTGTGTGTGTGTGTGTGTGTGCGGTCGGTAGCAAAGATCCTGCAGGATCTTTGGACAGTAGATGCAGCTCACGCTTTGGTCGAGGCTTTCCAGGCGAGTGACCAAAACCTCTGGCAACTCATTGAAACCTTGGGTGGGGCGCAAGGTCACCAGAGGTATCCGTTCAGGTTTCCAAAGTGGGACAGGGGCATTAACTCCTGCATTTTGTGTCGATCTTCAATGTAAATCAGCATCTGTAGTTCGTTCCTACACAGATAAACTGATGACAGGCAAAAATAACCAGTTCTGATGTAGAGATAAAGAAAGATTTATTGCCTAAAGTTGGAGCATTTGATATTGAACTTGGAAAATGCAATGAGCCAGGATGGAAGATGAGGTGTTCCTTAATCTTGTTTTGGACCTCATTGTAATGGTGCAGGAGGCCACAGACAGGTCAGAGTTAGAGCGGTGCTGTGTTGACCTCCGATGAGCTCCAAGAAACAAAATTTCTCACAGAAAGTATAAGCCGATATGATTTCTGCCAGGAGCTCTCTCCATCATCTGCTATTCCTCTCGTTTTCCTTGCAGCATGCACACTCAGCATGTAATCCTGATATACTGCACTTCAAGCAGGGTGGCGACTTGCTTTTTTCATTACCATCACTTGGTGCATGAGGTTAGAGTCATTGGAGTCATAGAGTGGTACAATGTGCCCAACTTGCCCATGCTGACCAAAATGCTCCATCTACACGTCCCACCTACCTGCATTTGGACCATCTCCTATCCATGTACCACTGTAAGTGTCTTTTAAATGTTGTGATAATACCTGCCTTAACTACCCACTGTGGCAGCTAGTGCCATACACCCACCACCCTTTTGATCATCCTGGCCTTGTGATGCCATGTTCAAGGAACTGTATAGAAACATAGAAACATTAAAAAAAATAGGCGCAAGAGTAGGCCATTTGGCCCTTCGAGCCTGCACCGCCATTCAACATGATCACGGCCAATCATCCAAAATCTGTACCCTGTTCCTGCTTTCTCCCCATATCCCTTGATTCTGTTAGCCCTAAGAGCTATAGCTAATTCACTCTTGAAAACATCCAGTGAATTGACCTCCACTGCCTTCTATGGCAGAGAATTCCACAGATTCGCAACTCTCTGGATGAAAACGATTTTTCCTCATCCTATTCCTAAATGGCCTGCCACTTATTCTTAAACTGTGACCCGTAGTTCTGGACTCCCCCAACATCAGGAACATTTTATCTGCATCTAGCCTGTCCAATCCTTTAAGAATTGTATATGTTTCTATAAGATCCCCTCTCATGCTTCCAAATGCCAGTGATCCATTCTTTCATCTTATGTCTGTCGCGCCATCCCGGGAATTAACCCGGTGAACCTATGCTGCACTCTCTCAATAGCAAGAATGTCAATCCTCAAATTAGGAGACCAAAACTGCAAACAATAATTCCAGGTGCGGTCTCACCAGGGTCCTGTACAACTGCAGTAGGACCTCCTTGCTCCTATACTCAAATCCTATTGCTATGAAGGCGAACATGCCGTATACCTGCATTCCTAGATCCCTCAAGAAACGTGGCTACTGTTTCCATAGAGAATAGAGTCAAGAATGCTTAATGGATTAAAAAAAATAGAAGATTGGTATAACTTGTGAATTTTGCTTTGTCAAGCCTTCTTTTAATCTAATTACGTAAGGAAACATAAAAGTTTCATATGATCACTTATAGTCTTCTAGGGGTATAGCCTGACCCATTAGTACATTTTGTAGTACATACTTTAACTACAATAGTACTGAAGAAGTCATTACGTTTGGCAATGTTCCTTGCTGACAGCCATCAGCAATGTAGGCAAGTCATGAGCTTTACAGAAAACCACTAACGTGTGCCTAGTGAAAAGAATGGTGAATTGCAAGTACAGACACGAAATGCTGGAGTAACTCAGCAGGACAGGCAGCATCTTCGGAGAGAAGGAATGGGTGACGTTTCTGGTCGAGACCCTTCTTCAGACTGATGTCAGGGGAGAAGGAGATACATAGTTAAGAAAGTGTACGGTGAGAAAACAGGACAAAGGGAATGGAGATCAACGAAAATGTGAAATAGATCAATATTAGCTGGGAAAGGTAACAACTATGCAGAGATAAAATGTAGTCGGAGACAGTAAGACTGGTCGGAGAACTGGGAAGGGGAGTGGATGGAGAGAGAGGGAAAGCAAGGGTTACTTGGAGTTAGAGAAGTCAATGTTCATACCGCTGGGGTGTAAGCTGCCCAAGCGAAATATGAGGTGCTGTTCGTGAATTGCAAGGAACCTACAGGTATTACATCAAAACAGTTAAAATACTTCATATTATCCTTTAAAGCATTATATACAAATGAGTAATGTAATATAAGTACAGTGGTAAAATAGTTGGGGAACCAGATGTTTATATACACTCGAATTTAAGAACTAAGTCTGCTCAAAATACCTTAGGTAATGGTTAAAAAATGTATCAGAGAGAAATTGTTACAGCTGCAATCCAATTGATTTTGCACCATCCAGTTTTGTTGCACCATTGCAAGAAAGATCAGCGGTGCTCTAGTTTTGTCATTTAATAGCAGTCCCCTCACTACTTTCCAATTTTTTCTGTCTCTCCACAAACATAGTGAGCTTTACTGGAATCATACCAACCATATTCAATATCTACTGTCCCCTGCATCAAAGGACCCATGTCTGGGGTTCAAATGCAATATCAGTTATCAAAGATCTCTAAGGATGAGTCGGTTCGATGTCTCTTAATTCCTGATATATCAAGGGTACATTTTTATGGTAAGTATAAAGCTGAAATATTACAGTCAAACATTTAAAAATGTTGATCCATTTAATTTTTTTATCCCCAACCCTGTGCAAAAAAAAGGCAGAGAATTTACTCAGGTGGGCAAATAATAAAAAAATAATAATGCCTTCTCCAATCAATGTTAAATCTGAGCACCTAGGCTTGGGAAGGATGGTTTGTGCAGTACTGTTCCATTTAAATAACGTGCGTTGTGACTTATTTAACTCGTGCAGCTGTGAAACCTACGGCTTAAAATGGGGTAGGACTGTCAATTGCAGTAACCTTTCCAACACTAGCAGTGAACCAAGAGAAACAGAGATGATTAGCATGGATTGCTATGCAAGCCTATAATCATTCCCATGCTATGGTACATTCTTGATGAGCTCAGCAATTGCTAGCTCGTCCATTGCTCCTTTGCCAATAACGTATTTCATGTCCTTTCCATCCCATAATCCTCACAACTGCACTCCCAGGTGACTATTTGCGTGCTGGCCACAGAAGCAGCTCTACAATCACATGTTACAATCGCTCTACACTCTTAAATCTCTAGGCCATCAGCAACATTTCTTACTTAAACTATGATCTACTTAAACTCCTCTCACACGCTTGCACTATCCTTGTTCGGACTTTGCTGGCTTTACCTTGCACTAAACGTTATTCCTTTATCATGTATCTGTACACTGTGAATGGCTCGATTATAATCATTTACTGTTTAGTTTAGAGCTACAGATACAGCATGGAAACAGGCCATTTGGCCCATCAAGTCCGCTCCAACCAGTGATCCCCGCACACTAACACTACACACACTAGGGACTATTTAACCTACAAGCCTGTATCTCTTTGGAGTGCGGGAGGAAACCGAAGATCTTGGAGAAAACCCACGCTGGTCACGTGGAGAACGTAAAACTCCGTACAGACAACACCCGTAGTCGGGATCGAACCCAGGTCTCTGGTGCTGTAAGCACTGTAAGACCGCAACTCTACCGCTGCGCCACCATGCCGCCCCACACTGTGATGGGTAATGTCTTTCCGCTGACTAGATAGCAAGCCACAAACGCTTTTCACTGCATCTCAAAAAACTAAATTGTACTGAATCTCCTCCAAGATCTTGACAATAACCTTCATGGATTCCCTCTAAACATCTCCTCTCCCTGTTTCAAATCTCGGAGCGTACACATCAATGCCTCCCTTGATTGTCAGACCCACTCTCTCCCTCCCTTCTCTGATCTCCTTGGCTGAAGCTTGATACAGAGGATTACCTGGATAATTGTCAATCTGCCAGCCAATCTGGTTGGCCAGATTAAGGGATTGAATGTTAACAGTAGCAATCAGGTCCTGTTGTTAAACTTGCCAGAACCCAAGAAAATGTTTTAATCTACCCCATGCCCCATTCAACCCTCCCTCCATAAATAGAAATCATATAATTACATTAAGCACAAGAAACTGTCCTTTGGCTGAAGAATAGTCAATAAGTCAAGGGGGTCCAGAGATGGAATAAAATTCAAACTGTTTTTCTAAAATAAATAAATCATTTATGATTACTTCGTTGATTGGCCCATCTGCTCTTTATTTACTTGGAATAAATAACTTATCAAGATTTATCAACAATTTAATGTTGTATGATGGTGCAAATCAGATGCAAAAGGTCTGAAATTTGATAGTGAAGTAATTGTGTGTTTTATGCATATAACACCATTAAAGTGTAAATAATTCAGCAACTTCAGTGTGGAGGAATTGTTCATCCGATTAGAAAATTACAATTGCTGAACAATTTTCACCACTGTCCTTATGAATTCAATAACAGCATGCTAACCTCCTCACAAGTATTAAAAAAAGGCTGCAATTTTTCAATAATTACCAAGTAAACTCACCAGCAAAAGGGAGGGCTGGCACTTAACAGTTTAGGTGTCATTAATGACAGGATTTTTATTCCAGAAATGCCACTCAATCACTACACCAGCTGAAAATTAAATGTAAAAGTTTCATTTACATTAAGGTTTAATTTTAATTCATTATTTTTTTCCTTCTTTGTTTATCTCCTTTATTCAGTCTTTATTTCTTCTGAACCTCATTCCCCTAATTCATCCTCATTATTCCTTGTTGTTCATTTATCCCTTTCACAATCCATAAATCTTATTGATTACTAAAATAGTGAGTTGATCACAAAAGCCCCAAATTCCCAGTTTTAATTTTTACCATATTTTTTCTGATGTATTGCTATATGCAAGCACTGTTTCAGCATCTGTACATTTGCTAGGTACTTTCTATTGAGTTCCTCAGGGTAGAAATATATTTTCAGTAGTGCACAAATAGCATAATAGTTGTGCTTTGTATACCGTTATCAAAATCTGGTTCCTTTGAAATCTGGCTTCAATTGATAAAGTGATACTCTCAGTGCAACTCATGAATGTACTTCTGTTCCCTTGTTCCTCTGTCAATGTTGCAGTTTAGGGACAAGCATATCCTTCACAGATCATGGTGACCCTCGGACTATCTTTGATCACATTTTACTGGCTTCATCTTGCACTACACATTGTTCCCTTATCATGTATCTGCACACTGTGGATGGCTCGATTGTAATCAAGTATAGTCTTTCCGCTGACTGGTTAGCACGCAACAAAGGTTTTTTCACTGTACCTCGTACACGTGACGATAAACTAAACTAAACTAAACCATGTCTTGAGTAGCGACAAACCAAATCAGAGTTGCCAATATCTTTCCAGAAATCTAACTGATATAAATGATAAGAAAGGGTGGAACATAAAGATTCATTGAATCTCATGATCTCACTCTTCCCACTTATTACATAAGTAAATAGTCAATTTTATATTTGTCCAGGACAAGAAATCACAATCTGCTGGAAGTGGGGACCAATGCTGCTGGAAGTGGATACCAATCCAAAGACAAAGGCAGAGCAAAGAATATAGGATAGAAAAATAGAGTACTAGACTAAGTCGGACCCATTGGGTCCCATGTTCACACGAGTGGGCTGGACCCCCAACATAATATTCCACCTCTCCACCAATTCCAATATTGCTGGCCAGTGGGGGGGTGGGGATTTCTGGAGCGCTAGTATGGGTGTTGTGGGTTGAAGGGACAGGTTTCCAGAGGGCTAGTATGGACATTGTGAGCCGAATGGATTCTTGGGCCGGCAGCTCAGTCACTCAGGCCTGGTGGGCTGGCAGCTCAGAAACCGACAGCAATTCTGTCCAAAACAGGTGAGAGACTCTGTGAGAGAGAGAAGGGAGAGAAGGTGGAGAATCAATTTTAGACATTTTTCATCGTTTCCTGCAGATCACAGCAATGAAGGAGGAAAGTCTATCCTGGCCTGGATCACACAGGGAGCCAATGCAGGAAGGGAGAAAAATACTGGGGTGAGGTTTAATACTTGCAGGGGAAATACTTACTGATGGGCCGGAGTGACTCCTGGGCTAGTTCAGGCCTGAAGAGCCGAAGGGGCTCTTTTAAAAAAACATCTGAGTGAAATCTCAGTGAGAGGCATTTTTTGCCTTTTGGGCCAAAATGCTCCTCCTGGGCTAATACGGGCATTTTGGGCAAAGGGGACTGGTTTCTCAGCTAATTGGGGCCTCGTGCGCCGAAATTAGTGTTTTCAGGCAGGCCAAACAACTCATTTCCAATTGCATTGCAGCTTCAAGCACAGGGCATGCCGAATAGCTCATTGCATTTTCATTTCACTTCCATTGCCACTGCACTTTCAAGCTCAGGGCAGACTCAAGCCAAACAGCTGATTGCATTTTCACTTCATTTCCATTGCCATTGCAGTTTCAAACACATGGCAGTCTCAAGCCAAACAGCTGATTGCATTTTCATTTCATTCCGATTGCCATTGCAGTTTCAAGCACATTGCATTTTCACTTAATTTCCAATGCCACTGCAGTTTCAAGCACAGGGCTTGAACAACTCATTTCATTTTCATTAAGGGCTAACAAATTGCGTACTCACAGTGTTCTGTAGTTTCCCAGTGTAGAGAAGGTACACAGACACCTTAAGGTTTTCACTACTTTATTAATCATACATCATATAGCCCTGACTGTACGTGGTCTGTCACGATCACCAGAGAGAGAGCTAGGGGCGTGTGGGTTACAATTATACTAACTGGTGGGGGAGTGGTTAGCATGGACATCATCACTATCAATTAAAGGTGTATACACATATCATCTACATCCTTCCTCTACCAAAACAAACAGTGATTGACAGGGCGACCACGTCTCATGCGCTAGGGTAAATGCAAACAGTAAAGCACGGGAATACAGAATCACACGTAATCACCGTAACGGACCGGCGACCTGACCAGGCAACCAGACCGGGTCCGCACCTCGCCATCACCTCCTTCCCCGACGGGAACAAGCGGGGACGACGCCAGGGCATGGTGGGGGCTACGGACAGGAGAACCCCTGGGCGATGAAGGCATCGGGGGGGACGGCGAATAGAAGGGCGAGGAAGCCGGAGAAAGTGGGACCGTAGCCGGGAGGCGGATAGGAGAAGGACGAGAGGGGGATGACCCCAGAGGAACGGGCAAAGCACTGGGCCACGATAGTGGCAGCGGGGGGGCATACAGAGCCGCCGGGGGAGGGAGAGGCTCGTTCACGAGCCGGAGATGCTGGCGGGACCGGCGGTACACCCTGCCGTCGCGGTTGACAAGGTAGGAGCGAGGGGAACCGGCAGAGCCGACGACCACGGCCAGCTTGGAACGGAAGAGAGGGAGTGGAGCTGGTCAACTTCAAACCAGCTGGAGTAAGAGTCGACAAGCACCAGGAAGTGCTTTCCGTGCCACTTGAAGATGTCGGTTGCTAGCGCAGACCAGGGCAGGTTAGCAGCTGGCTGCTGCAGGAGCAGCTGCCGCTGATGCTGTGGTGCAAGGCTATTGCAGTTAGGGCACGTGGAGACTCTATCCCGGAAGTAGCGAGGCATGTCAGACCAGAGGAACTGGCTCTGAGCGATGGAAAGGGTCGCTTCGACCCTGGGATGGCCACGATGAGCGGTTTCGAAGTATTGTTCTCGTAGTGCTGCGGGCACCACCACCTTGTGCCCCTTCACAATCACACCATCACGCAGCACCAACTCGTCACGAACCAGGAAGTAAGGCACCGCTGCGGCCGGCAGGGAAGAACGGCGGTCTGGCCAGCCCTGCTTGATGATCGCGGCCAGCTGCTGTAGCGAAGCGTCAGCCGCCGTGTGCTTGGCCAGGGACTTCAACTGACTGGAGGGCACGAAATTGACGTTTAGGACTATCAGATCGGATGCCTCGTACGGATGTCGGGTTGTGGATGAGAGAGGCGCCCGAGACAGCGTGTCAGCAACAAACATGGCCTTGCCCTTGCGATAAACCACTGTGAAAGTGAAGCGTTGTAGCTGGAGCATCATGCGCTGGAGCCGAACTATGGAACTTTCGTCATTACACCAGCAGATACCTCTAGACGAGCGATCCTCGCTCCTGACGACCTTCAGTGCGCCCTTCGGCAGGTATCGCTTCCTCCGCATGCCGTTTGGGATCAACTCTGCCAGTCCAAAGGACCATGGAACAACTGTTTGCTGGACTTCCGTGTGCCATCATTGTCGACGACATCCTGGTCTATGGGAAGAATGTCGCTGAGCACGACCACCATCTTTGCCAGGTGCTGCAGCGGGCCCGGGAGGTCAACCTGAAGCTCAACCCGAAGAAGTGCCGATTCCGGGTCCCTGAGGTCACCTACGTGGGGCATGTCTTCACAGCATCGGGGCTGAAGCCCGACCCGCAGAAGACGGCCGCAATATCCGAGATGCCTGCACCTGCGGACGTGCCTGGCCTACAGTGCTTCTTGGGCATGGTCAACTACCTGGGAAAGTTCATCCCCGACCTGAGCAAACTGAGTGTCCCTCTGTGGGATCTGGTGAAAAAGGTCACTGCCTGGGCCTGGTACCCACAACACCAGAAAGCATTTGACCCCCCTGAATCCGCTGGCCGGATTCCCAGACTGGTTTGACTCGAAGCTGGGGAAGTTGCCCTGCAGCTACAAGATTGCCCTCAATCCCGACATCACGCCGGTCATCTGTCCCCCGCACCATGTGTCCTTCGCCATGAGGGGCAAGGTCAAGTCTGCTCTTCGCGAGATGGTGGCCACGGGCATCCTGAAGCCAGTAACGGACTCCACCCGGTGGGTTTCTACTATGCTTGTCGCTGCGAAGAAAGATAAGAGCGAACTACGGATCTGCATCAACCCTAAGGACCTGAACTTGGCTACCAGGCGCCCGCACTTTCCCATTTCTGACACCATGTAGATAAGGTACACAGACACCTTAAGGACTTCACTACTTTATTAATCATACATCATATAGCTCTAGCTGTACGTGGTCTGTCACGATCACCAGAGAGAGAGCTTGGGGCGTGTGGGTTACAATTATACTAACTGGTGGGGGAGTGGTTAGCATGGACATCGTCACTAACAATTAAAGGTGTATACACATATCATCTACACCCAGCTCAGACAGAGTGTCGTGACCTCTCCTTTGCCATTTGCAGACAGACTGAGCGACGCCCACACTTCCGTTTTTTTTTGTCCCTCCCCCCTTCCACCGGAAGGGGTGTGGCCTTCATGGTGGCGATTGACAGGGGAGAGAATCTCAAGATTTTTTAAACACTAATATGCCTTTTATTTTTCATCGATGGGAAAAATCCTCGGGGCCTGCGCAGCGGAGGAGGACTCTGAGTAAGATGGCCAAAAAATCACAGCCATATATGGTAGCGTTTTTCTAAAATCAAAGCACAGTGCAAACAGGAAGTGGTCAAGATGACACTTTTAATTATATAGATAGCAAAAAATCTGTCTGTCTTTGGTTTAAACCAGCACTGCAGTTTCTTCCTACACAAAGAATATAGTTTTCTTCTGTGCAATGGCTTTGCATAATTCAGCACATAATTTATTTATAAGTAAACGTATACAGATGAAAGCACTTAACCATGGATGATTCTCTCCTTTGAGGATCAACATTCCATTTATTCTTTCTTGCTACATATAGCTTCCAGTCACACATGCAAAGTAAACTAAACTATGGCAATCATATAATATAAAAGTAATGAAGTAGGGCAGTATAAACCTTCTGGGACATTCTGAATTAATATATGCAGAATAAAATTACTTTGCAAACAACTTTTGTAAATGTATGTGCATTTTTTAAATCTAATTTAATGAAACCATTGCATAATCATCGCACAAAACAGACTTTCTGTCTCCTAAAATTTGGAAAGGTAAATATTTGGAATATTTGGAATTATGATTTGGAAATTATATTTATTCACTGGAAAAGCTGTAAATAATTAAGATTGCATTATGTTATATCATATTTCTGTTCTTGAAAATATTTTCCAAGATTAAATATCAATGTCGTAACATTATTGAAGATCACCAACATTACATGAAAAAGATAAGTTTTCATGAAATAAATATATAGTTCTACAAATATTTCATGATGCCTGAGGCCTCCGGTAGACATGCACTTTATCAATTGAAGCCATTATTTAAACATGAAGTAATAGCCAAGAGTGGGGGCTGCATGTTGTCATCTCATTAACTCTTGAACCGTTGCGCTCTGATCGAATCTGGCCAGAATCCAGAAGGGGAGGAAGGAAGAATGAGGAAGGAATATTGCAGAAAGTTATTATTAAAAAAACTAGTCCTCTATATCTTCCTTTGTCTTTTCTTCATTTTCTTCTCTCTCCTCCTTATTCCTATTCCCCTCTATTTCTCATATTTTTCTGCTTTCTTCCTTCCTTCCTCTTTGCACTCCCGACCTGTTGCTGCACCGCCAAGGGCTAAGACTGCAACTACAGTGCGGCAGGCATGACAATGGGCCCTTATATAACACACCTACATTTCTATAACACAGATCAGTTTCCATTCAATATTTCTTACAGGGCTTTCCCATAGAAGTGTGACCACTGTTGTCACCCGTGAAACACAGTTGTCAATTTACACATGTCAAGTTTCCACAAAGTGACAATGCAAAATGACTAGCAAATCAGAATGTTGTCATTTTAGTTGGAAGGCTTTTATTGGCCAATGCCTTTCCTGGTTGCCTTTAAAGCATTGCTGCTTTTTTTAGATTCACCTTGTGCAGTTTTGTATGAAACTCTTTGATGAGTTTTGTTTAGTTTAATTTAGCTTAGGAATACAGCGTAGAAACAGGCCCTTCAGCCCACCGGGTCAGTGCCAACCAGCGATCCCTGCACACTACCACTATCTTACACACACTCAGGACAATTTACATTTATACCAAGCCAATTAACCCACAAACCTGTACATCCTTGGGGTGTGAAAGGAAACCAAAGATCTCGGAGAAAACCCACGGGGTAAAGGAGAACATACAAATTCCGTAGAGATGGAACCCCGGTCTATAGTCCTGTAAGCACTGTAAGGCATCAACTCTACTGCTGCTCCGCTGTGTTACCCTGATACCTCTACACCTCCAATATACCTCACATGAAAGATGGCATGGCTGACAATGTGCCATCCCCTCGAACACATTGGAGAGACCTAAACATAAAATGTAATGATCAAGTCAGAGTGTTGAATGAATGAATGAGTGAATGCATGGATGAGTGAATGCATGAATGAGTGAATGAATGAGCGAGTGAATGAATGAATGGGTGAATGAATGAATGAATGGATGGATGAATGAATGAATGGATGAATGAATGAATGAATGAATGAATGAATGAATGAATGAATGATACTTTAATCTACAACCTCTCAGATAGAACACAGAATTTAACAAAATAAAAGCAGAAAATTTTGGCAACATTCAGTAAGTCTGCGTGATCTGTGTCAAGAGAAACAGAATTAACATTGTTAGGCTGAAGAGCGTTTGTCAGAACTGGACCAGTGAGACAGCAAGTTAGTTTTTAATTACAGAGAGGTGTTGGTATTGGTTTATTATTCTCCCGGATACCAAGCTACGGTAAAAAGTTTTTGTTTGTGTGTTATCCATAGATTAAATCTGATTAAATCAGTGTACTGTACATGAGTACAATCAAGCCATGTCCAAATATAACATGTAATGCAAAGAAAAAAATACCAGAATAAAGTTTTACAGCATTGTAGTGTTACTATTATAAATAGTTACAGGATCAGCAACGATGGTAGACTAGAGATCAGGACTACACCACAACATGGGAAGACCAGTCGGAAGTCTGATAACAGTGGCAGTAGCTGCTTCTGAGTCTGTTGGTACATGTTTTCAAGCTTCTGCATTTTCTGTCCAATTGGGAGGGGAAAGGTGGGAATGCTGTTGGGGGGGGGGGGGGGGGGGGATAAAGGTCTTTCACTATGTTGGCTGCTTTCCAGAGGTAGCATGAAGTGTGGATAGAGCCTTGCCTGTGTGATAGATTAGGCTACATCCATACTTTCCTGCAATTTCTTACATTCTTGAGCAGAGCTTGTTCCCAACCCAAGCTTTGATGCAACCAGAGCAGTAGGCAATCCAGGATTGGGGTTAAACTAGTTCCTATGCTGAGAATGGATGCTGCCATGGTCTTCTAGCAACAGCCCAGGCAGGGGGAACCAGTGCTGCTTCTTTACAGTTTCGATGTTAGTCAATACCGTATTCACACCAAGCCCAGAAGCAATCTTACCACCATTTGTTGCCCCACTCCACTGAATCTGCTGCCCATGCTCTGCATCATTTGACTGACAATGGCATTGTAAACCAGCATCTGCAGTTCCTCATGTCAGCATATACAAAAAGCCACTCCCACTTTTTGTCTTTCTGCACAACTTCCCACTTTCCTCATTTAGGATGGAACTTGGGATCAGTTCATTAGTTAAATTAAGTTACTTACATGCTTTTAATTGAATACTGACAGTTTTGTTCAGAAAGTGGGCAAAAATATGTTTGTATTCACTGAGAATCAGCATGATACATCAGCACTACTTTGATGATTTGTAGATATAAAGAGAGACTAAGAGAAATTATGGTTTTATAAATATACAAACAAATCTCACAGCAATAAAATCTGGCAGGTACTGGGGATTTGACACAAAAAAAACAAAAATGCTGGAAACACCCATCTGTTAAGCGAGAAATTTTTTGAAGGCCTTTAAAACTGGTCAGATCTGATTTGAGTTTAGTTTAGTTTAGTTGTTTGTTTAGTTCAGAGATACAGTGCAGAATCCGTCACTTTGGCCTGCCAAATCTGTGTCGATCAGTGATCCAGGCACACGAACACCATCCTACACACACTAGGGACAATTTATAATGATACAAAACCAATCAGCCTCAAACCTGCTTGTCTTTGGAGTGTGGGAGAAAACCAGAGCTCCTGGAGAAAACCCACGGAGGTCACGCGAAAACATACAAACTCCGTACAGACAGAACCCATAGTCAGAATCAAACCTGGGTCTCTGGCACTGTCAGGCAGCAACTCTACTGCCGCACCACCACGCATCCACAATTAAAAATTAGAAAGGCTGGTTATCTGAATGTAGACTGCAGCTGCTGGTTTACAGAAAAAGACATACAGTGCTGAAGTAACTCAGCAGCTTTCTCCCCTATTTCTCCGACAATCAGTGTGAAGAAGGGTCACAACCTGGAACGTCACCTATTAATGCCCAACAGAGATGCTGCCTGACTTACTCAGTTACTCCATCACTCTGTGTCTTACTTTGATGGTCTCAAAGTATTGAATTCAATGTCAAGTTATGAGAGCAATATTGTGTGTAGTGTCTAATGAGATGCTCTCCTTGAGCTTATGTCTGACTTTATTGGAACAGGGTAACATGGATAATATTGAAAGAGGTTAACAGTGGGATAAAGAAGCAAAGTGACAGACAAATGCAAATTCAGATGCCTCTCCTGGACTCAATGAAGGTTCTGCAAAGCCCTCACCTAGTTTGCATTTGATTTCTTCAATATTGACAGCACAGCATGTGCACCAAATGCAGTGCATAAATTGGAAGAGGTCCAAATGAATTGCTGCTTTATCTGGAAGTATGTTTTGGATATTTATTTTAAGGTTTAACACAATAATCGCTTGGGTTTTAATTATGATTGGTGCCTAGTTAAACCACACAGTACACCTGCTTGGGCCAATTAATAAATTATGTTTTCTTAAATATAATAAATGAGTTATTTAACTAGTTAACTAGTTAAACAGTTAAGGTAAGTTGTTAAATATCTAATTTATCTAGTTATTTTTTATTAACTGTTGTTTTTGCTTTACTTCAATGAGTTTTACTATTAAAAACACATATCTACAAACTGAATCTTAAGATGGACTAAGTAATGAGTACCTGAGTAACAACTATGAGACACATCAGTTTGCTGCACACTTAAATCACTTTCAATTAAAACCTGTTTCTTAATTTTCTATCTCATCGGTATATTTGTGCTGTGTAGGAAGGAACTGCAGATGCTGGTTTAAACCAAAGGTAAATACAAAAATCTGGAGTAACTCAGTGAAGGAATGGGTGACATTTTGGATCGAGACCACAGTCTGAAGAAGGGTCTCGACCCGAAACGTCATCCATTCCTTCTCTCCAGAGAGGCTGCCTGTCCCACTGAGTTAAGGGGCTGTCCCACCTGGGCAACCTAATTGGCGAGTTTAGAAGAGTTTGAAAAAATGACATGTTGAAGACCTCCTTCGACTATGTAGAAGACTAGCTTCGACAAGCTACGACTAGCTACGACTAACTTCGGGAAAATTGGACACCGAATAGAGGAGTGTGAAGACGACCTCCTTCGACCTCCTTCGACCTCTCTACGACCTCCCTTCGACTATGATGAAGACTATCTATGACAACCTTCGATTACTTTCGACTACCCTCGATTACCTACGACTAACATGCCGACCTACTACAACCTACTACGACTAAACCTATAAGTAAAAAAAGGATCGATTTTCTCCATGGCAACCTTTTTTACTCAATGGCATTTTTTAACATATTGAAATAAACGCCGCGACCTAGCTGAGGCCTCGAGTATGCGGAGATCACTCTCGAGCATGAAGGAGAGTTATGAAGACCTCCTACGACCTCGTGTCAACCATGCTGCGAGTATGAGTCGAGGGCAAACTCGCCAGAACTTGCGGATTAGATCGCCCAAGTGGGACAGCCCCTTTACTCGTGTTTTGTGTCTATCTTCAATATATTCATATTGCAACTCCATGATTCTTTAACCTAATGTTCTATTTTTAATATTCTTTTTGCGAGAACACAGAAAAAATAGGATGTGGCATTAGGATAGGCTGAAGCTTATCCTACATGTGGAAATAGGATAGGCTGAGGATTTATAAGGCACTGGTCAGATCGCATTTGGAGTATTGTGAGCATTTTCGGCCCCGTATCTGAGGAAGGATGTGCTGGCGTTGGAGAGGGTCCAGAGGTGGTTTACAAGAATGATCCCAGGAATGATTGGGTTAACATATGGTGAGCGTTTGGAGGCACCGAGCCTGTACTCACTGAATGATCTCATTAAAACTTACCAAATTGTGAAAGGCCTGGATAGAGTGAATGTGGAGACGATGTTTCCAATAGGACCAGAGGTTATAGAATCAAAAAGGATAAAAAGATGTACCTATAGAAAGGAGAATAGAATAAATGTCTTTAGTCAGAGGGTAAATCTGTGGAATTCATTGCCGCAGACGTCTGTGGAGGCCAAGTCAATGGATATTTTTAAGGTGGAGATTGACAGATTCTTGATTAGTACAGGTGTCAGGGGTTATGGGGTGAAGGTAGGAGAATGGGGTTGAGAGGGAAAGATAGATTAGCCATGATTGAATGGCAGCGTAGACTTGATGGGCCGAATGGCCTAATTCTGCTCCGAGTACTAATGAACATGAACTTACGATACATCTAATATGGATCCATCACTTGAACCGAGTCGCTGATCTTCGCTAAAATATTGAAGGACGTGGTTTCTTGGAGAATGTTAAGGGAACATGTTTTAAAATGATAAAGGTGACATGTGGCTATCATAGGAGCTGAATACAAGGTGTGGTATACATCCTACATGATCTGGGCCAATGCTTTCCTGCTTCTCTGATATCCACAGATATTAGTTCAAGTAAATCTGTACTGCCCTGCCGATGCAATGCCCTTCAGTTAAGCTGCACAACAAACCAAGTCTAAGCATTCTTACTGGCAGTAAAATCAGCAAAGAATAGGCAGAATTGATGCAAACATTGAAAGATTGGAACTTTCACAAGATGGGCTTTGTGCAGCAACGTGTAAGAATTTCAAGACATTTTTCAATAGGACAAGTTTGTACATGGCCTACATTCCAGTCAGCTCACATGCTTGCCATCACCCTTCTTGGAAAAGGTAAAGATTTTATTATTTTAATTTCATTAGGAGATGAATGCAACCAATCACAATGCAATAGACAAGTCTGAAGAAGCGACTTAACCCATAATGTCATATATTCATGTTCACCAGAGATGCTGCCTGACCCCTTGAGTTACTCCAACACTTTGTGTTCTTCGATGAAATATCATTTGGAATCCTCTCCTGAATTCCAATGTGACATAGAATCATTGAGTCAAACAGCATAGAAACAGGCCCTTCGGCCCAACTTGCCCATGCCGACCAAGATGCCATGCTACATTAGACCCACCTGGCCTTGTTTGGCCCACACCCCTCTAAGCCTTTCCTATCCATGTACCTGACCAAATGTTGTTAAATATTGTTATGGTATCCCCTTAGAAACTTGATTTTTGAATAGGTATCTCAGACTACGTTTTTTTCCAGCAACTTAAAGACACTGGAACTATTGTTACCGTGTGCAAGGAAAAGGAGTTTCAAAAAGGAGTATGCTACTGGTTTTGCAATGCTTGAAAGCAGATTACAAGATGCCACATTACTACAAAGGCCTCTCCCTTGACTGGAGCCACATGGCCAATATTGCAGTTGGATGAATTTGCAGTGTCAGTCATTCAGATTATGAAAAATTGATTTGCTGTTAAGTAATGGAAAATCCGATACTTTCTGTACATTGAGGGTCAGTGGCAGGGCATTGAGTTGGAAATGAGAGGTTTTGTGATGAAACTTCACAGAATGTATCCAAGCAATCCTAACAACAGTTCCCAAAATGGCGAAAAAGGCTAGAATTGCCAGTCAGGGAGTGGTTTAACTCATCAGCTACCGTTTCTGATTCCTTATGCAGCATTCCAGAATTAGTTCAAGTGGGATTGTAGAGGAGCATCCTATCTAATATCTTGCTTTATGAGGAACTGCAGATGCTGGAAAAATCAAAGATAGACAAAAATGATGGAGAAACTCAGCGGGTGAGGTAGCATCTTTGTACTAAAGGAATAGGTGACGTTTCAGGTCGAGACCCTTCTTCATAACAGAAGCAGAATGCTCAGCAGGTGAGGCAGCAACTAAAGCAAGGGTAGTATTTTAAATCAATGCACATTGATGCAGGACAGAACGCCCCAGGAATCCAAGATGCAGGACAGAACACCACAGGAGATCCTTCTTCCCTGTGGCTATCAAACTTTACAACTCCTTCCCCTTCTGACATGGGGTAGACTGAGACTGACTCCCACTACCACCCCCATCCCCCTCCGCCCACCCCCAATCTTTGCACATTCCCAAAGCCTTTCCACTCGTCACTTTAATTTAATGTTTCATGTATTTTGTGCTTTGCGCATTTTGTGTTTTTATGACTGTTGGCAGATTTCCCTCCTGGGATAAATAAAGTTCTATCGTATTGTATCGTATTGCATCGTATCGTTGATCGTAGACGAGACAGCCGTTGATAAAAAAGTTACGGCCATGAAAAAGAGTATTAGTGAATGCACAACCGGATACAAAAATAAATGAAAATGAACAGTTTGAAGGATGAAGTCCAAAAAAGCTTGTCAACGAGAAGAATTTCCAGAAATAGGGCAATCCTGAAATACAACAAATAATGAAACTAAAATAGTGCATATGTTGACAGTCTGAGGTAAAATACAGATTAGGCAACATTTTAGCAAAGAGCATAATTAGGTTAATGTTTTGAGGTGTATAAGATTAATGTATGAAGATGATGTAGAGAAATCGCAATTCATACGGGGAAACAGCAATGAAGATGAACAGAGCAAGATTCAAATTCAAGCAATTCAAGAAATGTGTGTTTGTGTCTTCGACTCTACCATACACTGGAATGGGAGATGGACTGGAAAAGTAAGTGTAATACAAAGCAGCCTCAAAATGATGGCAATTAAAGCACAGACTCCTTTTCTAAAGCTTCACCTTTAAGGAGAAGTTCCTTTGAGAATCTATGACTCTCACTTAAAATAAAAAGCAAGATTTCAGATTCCCGAGATTTGTATCAAAATATCATTGCCTTCACTGAAGGTGGAAAAGGATGAAGTAGCAACAAGAAGAGTATCACAAGTCCTACCTCCTTCGGGTAGATATACGGCACCAGAACCCTGCTGTGTTATTGCATATTTTCATTCAATGGAGTGCAAACTATTTCTCTATGCATTGCAAAATTAAATTGCTACTTAAATTAAAAAGTAATTCAAATGGCAATTATGGGTTGAAAGTCTACTGATTATTTAATTAAATAATTTTATTAACTTCAGACAGACTCCACTGGACTGACCGATAGCCAGTTTCATTCCCTCTAAGGGGATGTCTTCTTAAATTATTATTTGATGAAACAGCGCTCTGCTAACTGGCCACCAAGCAGAACCGATGACTCAAAAAGATACCTGGGGGAGCAATATACAGTAGGAATGACATCTATAACATGAGTTCAATTACAATAATACTGGTAATGGGGTTGAAGTTATACTGAGACAAATTTAAGATGACGGATAAAATTTTACATTTAATTATCATCTTCCACTCTTCGAAAGTGCATTTAAGCAAGTTTGTTTGCTATTCTTATTTTAAAATGGTCGCAATCAGAAATAATTTCTCTGCGTCACCAGAACTCATGACAGCTGGATAAATTGCACCCATTTCAAACATCCTATTGTGTATAGTTTGTGGAATATATTCAGAGTATATTTACAAATGTACTGAGTGAGTAATATGATGTAAAACCAGTTTGATAATGTCTCTGAAAACAGAAGTTTCATTTTCTATTTGGCAACATTTTTTTTTCTGATCCATTGTGTCACCTGTACATAAGCATTCCCCAGAAGCCAAGTAAATACTAGCTGCAGATAAATTATTTATGATCAGTTACTACATTGTAAGCAGAAAGGGGACATCTGTTTATTCAACAATTTCCTTTTGTTGACCATGATTGGAATGATTGGAATGAGCGTGTGGTTGCGGCTCACTCCATGAGAGGATGAGCAGAGCTTTCACGCATGCATTGATCGTGCAGCAACGTGCCAGAGTACGTTTAGCACGGTTAAATACTGAGCCAAGGAGCACTGGACGCACACTGAAATGGATATTAATCTAAATAAAGAATATTTTGCAGAGCTGATCTGCTCCTGTCCAACATCATACTTGACATAGTGTTGCAGGCAGCTTTGCCGTACAGTCTTTGTGGGCGGCACAGTGCCATAGATGGTAGAGATGCTGCCTCACTGAGCCAGAAAACAGGGTTCAGTGCTGACCACAGGGATGTCTGTGTGGAATGTGCTTGTCCTCCCTGCGCCTGAGTGGGTTTCTTCTGGGTGCTCAGGTTTCCTCCTCCATCCGAAAGATGTGCGAGTTTGTACGTTAATTCGCCTTTATTCATCGCCCCAAGTGTGTAGGGAGTGGATGAGAAAGTGGAATAACATGAAACTAGTGTGATCGATGGTTGGCATGGACTCGGTGGGCCGAAGGGCCTGGTTCCATGCTGTATCTCTAAACTTTACAATATGTCTGTTGGCTTTGGTATTGATATTGATTTTGGTTTATTATTGTTATGTGGGTTGAGATACAATGAAAACCTTGGTTTTGTGGCATTGTCAAGGGAACTCCAATTGGGGCAAAGGGCCTGTTTCCATGCTGTAGGACTCTATTGTCCAAAAAATTACACTGTCTTATCTCTATGTCTCCCTCTCCCCTGACTCTCAGTGTGAAGAAGGGTCTGAACCCAATACATCACCCATTCCTCCTATCCAGAGATGCTGCCTGACCCGCTGAGTTACTCCATCATTTTATGTCTATCCTTGGTGCAAACCAGCATCTGCAGTTCCTTCCAACACCACATCTCATGTAGAGTTGTATTGTAATCTCCTTGATCCTATATTCTATGCCCCAACTAATGAAAGCAAGTATCAGATGTGATTTCCATGCCAGCTTATCTATCTGTGCTACCACCTTCATGGATCCTAGGATTAGTACACTGTTCTTCAATACTCTTTCATGTCCTGCACCTTAATGTCCTACACATAAATCCCACACATATCAGGATTGACATGACTGGCGGAGTAGCCACAGAGACACAAACCTCTGTAGAGGCTGCAAGAAATCTGTCAGGCGTGATCACCAGCTATTTCTTGCACTGATTTCATCCCCTTTCATGGGGGAGGGGCAGATGGAGAAGGTCACCCAATTTATCTTGGGAAGTTTAATTTGCGGTCTCATGGTGGCCAGCCCTTGGGGATTCTGAACAAGGACAACCAACTGGTAGCTGTCCTTTTCCTCCTGCTCATCTTTATTTATAGCAGTGTGCAGGCTCCATCTCAGGGCCTTCAGGCTCTGGGTCTCTCACTCATCTTTCTCTGGCACTGCCTGCTGTCTTTGTGCAGTACACTGCAGCTGATCGCAACATTTCCACATCTGCTTGTAAGATGCCCTCCGGACAGATGTAGGTAATAATATCTGGGCTCCAGGAGACCCATGTATTTTTCAGTATGGTTCTGGCAGGTGAGTGGGTCTCACTGCATCTGCACTCAGCTGTTGCAGCTGGAGATTGGAGCGAGCAGTCAGGAAAGAAGAGGACGGCCTTTGTGCCTCGGTGCACATCTCTCTCGGTGGTGCCAGATGCTGGAAATGTGTGTCAGCGCTGACTCCCGCAGGATGAAGCGTTTGCCGTGAAGACATTCTTCTTGTGCATTTCAGGAATGGTAATGTCCCTCTTCTTGAAGATGTCTGTGATGTTTTACAGGAGCTGTTTGGACACATGAGTGCAGTCAATAGTTATCTGCACTTGTGGGAATCAGGCAATGCAAACCAGCAGGCGTCTGTTCTTCACTGAAAGCAAAGTGGATGAAATAATTTTGTTGCAAATACAGAGGCTTGGTGACCTCTCCACTACCTGCTGTGACTTGTAGATTTGGAGATAGAGCTGCATGCTGATGTGGCCAGCAGAAGATATCTGCAGCAAGGAAATTGAGAGTAAACATTGGGGGGGTTGGGGTGGTCAGGTGGGGGGGGGGGGGCACCTCAAGCCTACAGAGAGAGAATAGTTCAAGTATTGAAACACAACCTCACGTCTACTCACAGAGGGGCACAAATCACAGTGACAACCAAAAAATCTAAGCGAATATATCGTTCATCAAATAGATTAGATCAGTTCAGTTTGGTTTAGAGATGCAGCGTGGAAACAGGTCCTTCAGCCAACCAAATCTGTGCCCACCAGCAATCCCCGTACACTAGTTCTGCCGACACACTAGGGGCAATTTCACAGAATCCAACTAACAAACCTGTATGGCTTTGGAATGTGGGAGGAAACCAGAGCAGCCGGGAAAAACCTATGTGATCCCAGGGAGAACATACAAACTCCGTACAGACAAGCACCGGTAGTCAGGATTGAACCCGACTCCCTGGCGCTGTAAGGCAGCAACTCTACCGCTGTGCCACTGTTCCGCCCCAGGCAGGTTTATGTGCCTCTGAAGGTCTCCAGTGGCCCAGGCCAAGTAATGAAGACTAGGTTGTCCTGGGGATGTCTAATGACAGGTTCACATGGTCCAACCTCCTCTGTCAGTATTGACTCTTCCCAGATGGGCATATGTCCTATGCATAGATTTACTCATAAAAAGCTGTCGGAAGTATCAATTACCAATGCTCTCGAGGAATGAATATCTCAGCCGATAGGTGCCGGATACAGTACTCGCCTTTAGTTGTTGCACGCATTGTGCACTTAAAAGGTGTCTAAGCAGCGACACAGGCAGAAGAACAACAGAATGATGCCTCTGTAAATAACAAGAAAGAAAGAAAGAAAGAACTGTAGTTTCACTGTTCAACACTGGAGAGAAAAGATTTCCCCTCCAATTATTTTGACATGGGTACTAATGGGCGTGAGACCACTCGTGATGCTCTTTGGTATGTGTCTGAGGCTCGATAAGGTCAGGGGCATTTGCATGGTCCAATTTTGCAAGTCTGGGTTTGACTTGTGTGTGACATGTGTGTGACATGTGTGTGACTTGTGTGTGACCTGTGTGTGACCTGTGTGTGACCTGTGTGTGACCTGTGTGTGACTTGACCCAGAACTGATCTCCAGAGTAGTCTCCTGCAGTGAAATCAAAAATGGACTGTGCAGCACTGACAGAGCAGCAGCCAGGTTATCCCTTTCCTCTGCTCGTTGTTCCTGTTGGTTAAAGGGTTAAGATCAATGCTGATAGAATGATGCAGCTGGCAATGGCAACAAAAGTGACATCAGGAGAAGCATTTTATACTTATAGTCATTGGGATGTGGAACGTTATACTCGGGAGAAGTGGGGGCAGAATTTAGTCAATACATTGAAATGGGTTCTTGAAGTTAATCAATTTGAATAGGAGGGGGTCGGGAAGTGGAATTAGCTGTTTTCTTTTGCACAGAGTTGGACTCGATGAGTCGAATGGCTTTTTCCATGTGGAAGTTACTTTGGAATTCTGCAAATTATATTTCCGTCCCTGAATCATTCGGGAAATGCATTGGCAATCTATTGTACGCTGCACTGCCTGGTTATTATGCAGCTTCAGTGTTCGCCGACATCTGGGAAGCATCTCATGGAATAGTAGGAGATGAGACAGATGGGGAAGGATATGAAAGGAAGATGAGGAAGGGAAGAGAGCAGACAAATCTCTGACCCTCACTGTATTAACATACAATGCACAGTGACACAGCAGTAGAGTTGCTGCCTTATAGTGCCAGAGACCCAGGTTTGATCCTGTCCGCTGATGCTGTTTGTATGGAATTTGTAAGTTCTCCCTGCGACCACGTGGGTTTTCTCCGGGTGCTCCAGTTTCCTCACACACTCTAAAGATGTACCGGTTTGTAGATTAATTGGCTTGTATAAATCTAAATTGTCCCTAATGTGTGTTGGATAGTGTTAATGTGCGGGGATTGCTGGTCAGTGCGAAGGGCCTGTTTCGGCGTTGTATCTCTAAACTAAACTAAATTAATCACACTATTCTCAGTGCATATATCCCAAATCCCCATTCCATTGTTGTTCCCATTCAGCAGCCGTCTGTCACTGATCATTGCAGTATCTATTTGAACATGCGGCTTAAATGAAAGCATAAAAGCCAACACCAGTTAATCATTCATAAGCCTATTAAATACATCCGACCATGACCAAAACAATCATCCTCTAATCCTCTTTATGCTTTCGCCCAGCACTTTGCCTGTTCTGCTGTCCCTATGCCACAGTGGCTGCAGAAAGGTTGTTGGGAGAGTGGTGTCAGAGAAGTTCTCCTTTATGTATTTACCTCCTTGGCATAGTTTAGTCGAGTTTAGTTCATTGTCACATGTACTGAGGTACAGTGAAAAGCTTTCATTACATGCTAGCTAGTCAGCAGAAAGACTATACATGATTACCTTTAATCAGTGGGGAAACTGCTAGAGTCAGTTATTAAAGATGGGATAGCAGCACATTTGGAAAGTGGTGAAATCATTGGACAAAGTCAGCATGGATTTACAAAAGGTAAATCATGTCTGACGAATCTTGTGGAATTTTTCGAGGATGTAACTAGTAGCGTGGATAAGGGAGAACCAGTGGATGTGGTATATCTGGACTTCCAGAAGGCTTTCGACAAGGTCCCACACTAAGAGATTAGTATACAAACTTAAAGCATACGGTATTAGGGCGCTTACTGTTCAGTATTGATGTGGATAGAGAACATGGCCTGGCAAACAGGAAGCAAAGGTAGGAGTAAACGGTCCGCTTTTCACAATGGCAGGCAGTAACTAGTGGGGTAACCGCAGGGCTCAGTGCTGGGACCCCAGCTGTTATTTTACAATATATATTAATGATCTGGATGAGGGAATTGAAGGCAATATCTCCAAGTTTGCGGATGACACTAAGCTGGGGGGCAGTGTTCGCTGTGAGGAGGATGCTAGGAGACTGCAAGGTGACTTGGATAGGCTGGGTGAGTGGGCAAATGTTTGGCAGATGCAGTATAATGTGGATAAATGTGAATAAAATGTGAATAAAATAAGATGAATGTGGATAAAAGTGGATAAATCCACTTTGGTGGCAAAAACAGGAAAGCAGACTATTATTTAAATGGTGGCCGATTAGGAAAAGGGGAGATGCAGCGAGACCTGGGTGTCATGGTACACCAGTCATTGAAAGTAGGCATGCAGGTGCAGCAGGCAGTGAAAAAAGCGAATGGTATGTTAGCTTTCATAGCAAAAGGATTTGAGTACAGGAGCAGGGAGGTTCTACTTCAGTTGTACAGGGTCTTGGTGAGACCACACCTGGAGTATGCGTGCAGTTTTGGTCTCCAAATCTGAGGAAGGACATTATTATTTGCCATAGAGGGAGTGCAGAGAAGCAGTTCACCAGACTGATTCCTGGGATGTCAGGACTGTCCTTATGAAGAAAGACTGGATAGACTCGGTTTATACTCTCTGGAATTTAGGGAGATTAGAGGGGGATCTTATAGAAACTTACAAAATTCTTAAGGGGTTGGGCAGGCTAGATGCAGAAGATTGTTCCCGATGTTGGGGAAATGGAAAGTCCAGGACAAGGGGTCACAGCTTAAGGATAAGGGGGAAAATCCTTTAAGACCGAGATGAGAAAGACTGTTCCTTCACACAGAGAGTGGTGAGTCTCTGGAACTCTCTGCCACAGAGGTAGTTGAGGCCATGTTTCATTGGCTATATTTAAGAGTGAGTTGGTGTGAGCCCTTGTGGCTAAGGGGATCAGAGGGTATGGAGAGAAGGCAGGTACGGGATACTGAATTGGATGATCAGCCAATGATCATATTGAATGGCGGTGCAGGCTCGAAGGGCTGAATGGCCTACTCCTGCACCTAATTTCTATGTTTCTATGTTTCTATTACAATCAAGTCGTACATAGTGTACAGTTACATGATATAGGGTCGAATAACACTTAGGGGTGCAAGATAAAAATTCCGGTTAAAGATAGTCCAATGGCTGTTAGAATGTATCCATCCATACACTGTGAATGGCTCGATTGCAACCATGGACTATCCCTCCGCGGGTTGGTCAGCACACACCAAAAACTCCTCACTGCACCCCGGCACGCGTGACAATAAACCAAACCAAAATTGAAACTAAAATAAACGAAGGTCTTCAGTGAGATAGTTAGTGGCTCAGGACAAGTAATGAAGACTAGGTTGTCCTGGGGATGTCAAATGACAGGTTCGCATGGTCCAACCTCCCCTGTAGTGTTCCAGTGCAGGATAGAACATCATGCCACATGTCCCCATGCAGAGATTATGCCAGAGAGTTCATATGTGGTTAAATTCTGAGGTAACTTGCAAGCGATCGAGCCAGACCCCCTTTTTGAGGGGTGCATCTGAGCAATCCTTATGACCTGTGCCTTGACTCTTTCTAAGCCCTTTATCCACACCCATGATGGCAGAAATCTGCAGTATTCCAAAGTTAGATAACCCCTGCTTATTTTGGGAGAGAAATTGAGATTTTGGAAAGCAGATCCAATAGGGCAGGGGATTTCAAGAATTGCGATCAAGCTAGCCAGCACTTGGTAAACGGGATAGAATATCTCAACTCTGCACAAAGCCGAGTGGAAGATTAGAACAGGACTGTTAAATATTCCTGGACCTTACACAAATTGTCTCTGGTTGGTTGCAATGCGCTGCAGTGGATTGACCATCAGTGTGGATTGCTCTTTTTTCTCGTTTTTTTGCACCCTTTCCAGCATTCTGTTATCCTTATTTTAGCAGGATGACCAAGCTGTACACAGTACTCCCAATATCAGCTGAGAAGGTTATTGGCTCCAACTTTCCTCCATTGACAAACAGTACACTGCAAGGGCCAGGATGCGAGCGGGTAAGATCATCTCTGACCCCTCTCACCCTGGCCACAAACTCTTTGAATCACTTCCCTCTGGAAGGTGACTCCGGACTGTCAAAGCTGCCACAGCCAGACATAAAAACAACTTTTTTTGCACGAGTACTAGCTGTACTCAATAACCAAAAATCTGTAGCCTCCTTTTGCTCTGGTATTTTATTTAATTCATATGTTTAATCGATACTGTTTTATTATTAATGTTTTATGTGTCATTCCTAACTGTCAATGTATGTCATGTTGTCACTTGCGGGCGGAGTGCAAAGGCAAATTCCTTGTATGTGAATACTTGGCCAATAAACATTCATTCATTCATATGACCTTACCAATGTCTTGCACAGCTGTAACATAATGTCCCAATTCCTGTATTCAATACATTGACCGATCAAGACAAGCATGCCAAACACCTTTGTCACCTTCCTATCTACCTGTGACCTCACTTTTATGGATCTGTGTAGCACCAAGGCTCTCTGTTCTACACCATTGCCCATTGCTCTACCATTCATGTTCAAATCCACTGGTTTGTCATCAAAATGCAAACCTTGCATTTAAACTCCATGGTAGTCTATCATTCCTCAGTCCAACAGCTCAGTTAATCAAGATTCTCTTGTTCTCATGATAACCTTTTTTTACTCTCTACGAAGCCACCAGTTTTAGTATCTTCAGCAAACTTACAAATCATGCCATTTACATTCTCATCCAAAGGGTGAACATAACAAAAATCACCATACAGTGTACTCAGCATTGATCCCTGTAGCACATCACTCATTACTAGCCATCAGTCCAAAAAACAGCCCTCTATCATCGCCCTCTGTCTCCTACCTTCAAGCCAATTTTTGACTTGACTGGTTAGCTCGCACTGGTTGGTAGGTGATCAAACCTTCCAGACCAGTCTTCATTGTGCTACCATGTCAAATGGAAAGTTAAAATACCCCTCTATTACAACCCTATTATTCTTGCAACTATCTAGGGCGGCACGGTGGCGTAGTGGTAGAGCTACTGCCTTGAAGCACCAGAGACCCGGGTTCGATCCTGACTACAGGTGCTTTCTTTTCGGAGTTTGTACATTCTCCCCATGACCTGAGTGGGTTTTCTCCGAGGTCTTCGGTTTCCTCCCACGCTCCAAAGACGCACAGGTTTGTAGGTTAATTGACTTGGTGTAAATGTCAAAATTGTCCTTAGTGTGTGTAGGATAGTGTTAGTGTGCGGGGATCACTGGTTGGTGTAGACCTGGTGTGCCAAAGGGCCTGTTTCCACGCTGTATCTGTATACCTAAACTAAACATTACATGATTACAATTGAACCATTCACAGTTTACAGATACATGATAAAGGAATAATGTTTAGTGCAAGGTAAAGCCAGCAAAGGATAGGGTAGTGTTAATAAGACGAACAAGGATAGGGTAGTGTTAATGTGCGGGGATCACTGGTCGGTGCAGACTCGGTGGGCTGAATGGCCTGTTACCGCGCTTCATCTCTAAACTAAACTAAAACTAAAACCAATCTTTGATCTCATTGCATAATTCTTCCTCTAATTCCTGTTGATCATTGGGGCAGGGGACAATAGTCCCACAATCCTACTGGTTTGGAGTGATCCACCCCACTTCTTCCATTAGAATCTCAGGTCCACCATATAGCCTCATGAATGATCCTATGATTACCGTCTCTCTCATGTCCCATGATGTTCTCGCTTATCAAAAATGCAAACTTTCCCTCCCCTCCCCTCCTCTCTCCACCTCTATCTCTCCTGTCGCCATTTATACTCTGGAACATTGGAGCAGTCAATCCTGTCCCTCCCTCAGTTTCCATGGTCGAATCAGTAATAGCCAATAATATCACCGCTGGTGTCCTATCCCATGTGCTCTCTAGTTCCTAGCTTCAGAGTTCATCCTCTACCTTATTACATGTCATCAATGTTGGCATTGAAAATAAACATGCACTCCAATAATTCATCAGATTTCCTTGCTCCCTGAGTCATGCTCCCTATACTGTCTGTTTGTGGGGCAGGAAGGATCTGTAGGGGATGCTGGTTTTAAAGCTTGAAATAGACACAAAATTCTGGAGTAACTCAGCGGGACAGGCAGCATCTCTGGAGAGAAGGAATGGGTGATGTTTCAGGTCGCAGGGTGTCTATGAACTTGACTGCTTACCTTGCTCTCTTTAACTTCTATATTTGCATCAGAGTCATAGAGTGATACAGCGTGGAGACAGGTCCTTCGGCCCAACTTGACCACACCGGCCAACAAGTTCCAGCTACTCTAGTCCCACCTGCCTGCGCTTGGTCCATATCTCCAAACCTGCCCTATCCATTTACCTGTCCAACTGTTTCTTAAATGTTGGGATAGTGCCTGTTTAAATTACCTCCTCTGGCGGCTTGTTCTATGCCCCCACCACCGATTGTATGAAATAGTTACCCCTCAGATTCCTGTTAAATCTTTTCACCTTCACCTTAAACCTATGTCCTCTGGTCCTCGATTCATCTACTCTGGGCAAGAGACTCTGTGCATCTACCTATTTATCAATCTATTCTAGGCATTAATCTATTGATCTGTCTCTCTCTTTTAGGCTCTGCCCTCCACCAAACTAGTTTAATTCCTCCGTATATTCTAAATGGCCAAACTTGATCAAATCAGTTTAAATTGGTCAAATGTTAATTTCAAAATAGAATTGATCATTCAGAATAAATGCACTTTCAATTGTTAAGATGTGAACATGTTGAAAAGCCCATTAATGATTAAAATGATCTTAATGAAAAGACTTGCGAAAGTATTTATTTTCATAATTAGAGCCACACAACTCACTTCCATGCCTTTTAAGAAAGAAAATCCAGCAAAGCACTCTCCCATAAAATTCTAACCTTAATTCATTATAGTGATTTGCAGTCAAGCTGGTATTTTTGTCACCAAGCAAAGTCTGTAAAGAAAAATGAGCAACTGTTCTGCTGCATTAGTTGTTGCCTTGCACTGAATATACCATTCACTTCTAAAGCATGATGTTGACTTTCAGAAGCGTCTTCAATAAGTATTGTTAAAAACAGCAACGAAAACCAAATATTTGACCAATTATGTTATTGGTGGCATGATGCCAGCAATAAATGACTTTGGAAATTATTTTAGGGTGAATTCTTTGCCTTGCTGGTCATACATGCTAATCCAATTGTAAGTCATTTTAATGGCACTTACAAAGCACACTGTTGATTTAGAGTCATGCAAAAGTACTTTAGCAAATGATTGGAAACTGGTAGCTAACATTTTTCAATTTCACAGACAGCAACAAGGATAGAAAATGGTGGAAATGTACAGTAGGTCAGACAGTATTTGCAGAACGAGAAAGAGACAAGGTATCAGGTCATCAGAACTGGAAAAGTCAGAAAGCAGGTATGTCACAAATTGCAGAGAATGGAGATGAGTGGAGAGGCAAAGGGAAGGTCTGTCATGGGACAATTTCTCCTTACATTTCTAGTACTGGTGTAAGGTCAAAGATAGACACAAAAGGCTGGAGTAACTCAGTGCCTCGAGCCCCACAGGCCAGCCCCGCCACACCCCCAGCCACCCCAGCCCCCCCCCCCAGCAGCCTCCCCCCCAGCTCCCCCCACAGCCAGCCCGCCCCCTCAGCCAGCAGGCCCCAGCCCCCACAGCCCCCCCCCAAGCCCAAGCCCCGCACCCCAGGGCACCCCCATCCCGCCCCAGCCACTCAGCCCCAGCCACCCCGCAGCATCTCTGGAGAGAAGGAATAGGTGACGTTTCAGGTCGAAATCCTTCTTCAGACTTAAAACCAGCATCTGCAGTTCCTTCCTAAACTAGCATAAGGTCATTGTCCTAATACTTTAATTCTGTTTCTCTCTATACAATTTTTGTTTTTAAATTCTGGCACTTCCTCTAATAGCATAATGGTTCCAATGCCTTGCTTCTTTCTGCTATCATTGAATAATGATGATGATAATTTGTTAAAATGCCCAATTGGACAAATCTTTACTAATTCAGAGCATGGGTTGCAAAATTAAATTTGATATTTTTTATTCATGAAACCAAATCGGACAGCTTGATTGACGATGGCTCATTTGGGACTACTGCCCATTTGCCCTTTCCATTTGACAAAGTTTTGGATATCTATCCACATGGTTAAATATGGAGGTTCAAGATGCTCACTGATCTAAACAGCTCCAGATTTACCACTGAGCCCTGTAATGGACACGGAGTCATTGAGGAAAGCTGTAGATCTACATTGCTTCCTCACTTCAGCTTTGCACAGGGTAATTATAGGAGCAGAAACAAAGAAAAGCAGGGACAAGCACTGATTGGCTGAAGCCCGTGGGGGGAGGTGAGTCAGAGGTGAGTCAGAGGTGGAAAACAGTTTAAAACTGAGGAATTTGGTTTGTAAATTAGGCAATTTATCAGTCAATATTAGCAAGACTGCTTTAAGGGAGCGGCCGTGAGGGAAGTGCCTTGTGAGTAAAGTGTGAGTCTTTGGCGAGGCGAGGCGAGGCGAGGCGAGGCGAGGAGAGGAGGCAAAAAGCTCGAGAGGATGGAACGTGGTGAACACATGACAGGACAGATAAGTGTGTGAGCCCAGGGAAGCGGATGGAGCCTCTGGCTGCTACAACAGTGGCAAGTGCGTCCAGCTTCAGATCCTGAAGAACCATGTTGGGGCACTGGAGAAGCAGCTGGATGATCTCGGGGCCATCCAGGAAAACAAGAGTTTCCTGGACAGAACCTACAGTGAGGTTGTCATGCCGAGGATACGAGAAGAAGGAAGATTGTATGACTGACAGAAAGGTTGGGAATCGTGGAGTGTAGGAGACCCAGGTGGCTGTGCCTATTGAAAACAGGTACGCCCTCTTGGGAACTGTCGGGGGAGACGATATTTCCAGTCCGAGCAGCGGACACGTCGGTGGCTCCAAACCTTGAAATGGGACTCAACAGGCGAGACCGACATTGGGCAGAGCCATAGTGGTAGGTGACTCCATTGTCCGAGGAGCAGACAGGAGATTTTACTTCGGAGTCACGTGAGTGACTACATGAAGAAGAACCCCGTACAGCCGTTGGTGCGTCATGATGTCAGACGCATTGGTGCAGTCGGCCGGTTGGAGCAGCAGCGCTCCTCCAAGTGGTAAGTTTTTTAAAAAATTTCCAGTGGTCATTTTCTGTGATGGTTGGAGGTCTGTTGGAGAAATGTTGCAGAAAATGAAGGTGTCGGTGAGGCGCTCCGGAGGTAGGAAGGAAAATGACCAGGAGAGAGTTGTTGATGGAGGCCCGCCTGGTACACCTGGTCCGGTGCTGGCTACACAGCCAGTGGGTGCGGACCCACTGCCTGTGAGCAGTGGAGGTTTGCCAGTAGGGTGGAAGGCCGCTGGCAAGCCTGATAGGCCCGTGGACCCTGAGTCGGGCCTGGAGGTTATACCCTCCATAGGAGAGTCCGTTTGTTCACGGCTCTCCCAGATTGAGATTTTATTACAAAGAATGCTCGACAGGTACAAGCTTCGTCAGGAGGAGTGGTGCCCAAGCCAGGCTGTGGGAGAGCCTGTGCTAGCAGCACCTGTTACAGGGCTGCAGGAATATCCTGCCTGTGAGGAGGATGTTCCATCAGTGCAGTTCGCTGACACTGATTCTATGGTGGGGGAGAGCAGTAAAGGAGTTCAGTTGGAGGTAATTCCGAATATTGCTGAAAAATCTGCTGTGCTAGAGAGGCAATTGAAACAGAATAGTAAGATTAAACGAGAACTTACCAGTTCGAGGTTTGATCTTTATTTTATGAGGAGTAACGATGAGGGATTACGTGAAGAAGCCCCGCCTGGCGCTGGAACAGCATACTTCAAAGCAGCGGCATGAAAAACACAGAACACAATAGCCGGAGTAAGATAGTAAGGCTCCATCATAGATTTTAGAACTACCAGATGATCATTTATTTTATGAGGGTGTGGAGAGTGGAGGGCACGTAATCCCTCATCGTTACTCCTCATAAAATAAAGATCAAAAAAACCTTCGAACTGGTAAGTCTCGTTTTAATCTTACTATTTTACTTCGGAGTCACGTGAGTGACTACGTGAGGATTTTGAAGCTTCTGTGTTTTTCATGTCATAGAATTCTTCCATATGACAGTAAAAATACATAGAAAAAAATAGACTAGTTTTAGTTCATTTCCATAAATCTTTTAATGATAAAAGAACATATTAATAACCCTCTTTTTACTCCCTGAGGGAACCATTACAAAGTGATAAAATGATATTGTGATAACATAATTGATAATATCAATTACATAGTGAAACATAGCAGGTGATTATAGTGAACCCACACAGCGTGTCCAAAGCCTGTCATTGTGGTGAACTAGGTTTATTGTAGAACTTTGAAAAAGTTTCTTCTTACACCACCTGCGGTTTCTAAAATATGTTCGTGTGGTACGTCCTGTAACTTCGCGCCGGGATGTAGCTGCTGCCCTGGTGGAGTGAGATTTGAACACATCAGTGTCTACTCCTGCTAAAAGTAACACCGCTGTTTTTTTAAACCACCTTGAGATTGTTTTTAGCACTGAAGCTTTTGTGTGTGGTTTCTTATGCGTAATCATTAATGTTTTTTTTCATCACCTCGAAGAGTTTTGGTAACTTTTTACATAATGATTCAAATGTTTAACTACACACAACGTTGGATCAATGGGATAAGCTTGGGAAACATTACCTTCGCTCCAGTTCTGCCTGGTCTGCTTGTTTGATCAGATCGTAAACATAGAACACAATGTTATTCTGCAGTCACATGCATACAGTCTAAACGTAACATTTGTAATGTTTTGCACCCTTTGAGCTGAATCCAATGCCATTAACTTACTAATTTAAATGTAAACTTTTCCAATGACAAAACTTCGATTGGAGTCCGGTCATTGCCTAAGTAAGGTAAGTACAATGCTAACATCCCAAATTTCTGTCATATCTTGGTTTGGGTGGATTTTAGTTAAATATTCCTTTCATAAATTTGGATATTAATGGATGTGATCCAATTGATTTCTGGTCAGAGATTTGTCCTAAAATATGATGATAAGGCACCACGAGCACTATATAATGGCCCTATAACTTAAGTGTTGTTCAAAAATGCAACTCGGCAAAGGAACTCCAATATGTTTGCAATGTTCACAGTATGATCGGAATATATTTTGATTGTCTGCAAAAATTTTCCCATTTCTTTATATGTGTCATATATTGTCTCTGAGTGCTATCTCGCCATGATGCCCGACTATAATATCCGGCCACCCCCCCTATGCGACAAGAAGATGTCCCTGTTCTATCCGACAATCGCACTGGTCGTCTAAAACCTGCAGATTAACAAATTCCTTAAGCATGTAATGTAATGAGGAATTTCTTTGGTTACTGGTTTTATCAATAAATCACTGCTGCATAGGGAATTGACATTTATGGCTCTTTAATCATGTTTAACATCAATGGGAACCATGGTTGTGTCGGCCCCAATTTGGAATCACCAATAATCCTTGTGGCAGAATCTTGTTCTATTTGTCTTCAGACATTTGCTGTAACCAGAGCAAATAGCGGAAAAGAGAAGCATAAAAGAACATATTTCCACCCCCCAGTTTAGTGAAAAGCATCTACCTGCTACTATGCATCTGGAATCTGGTTTCAAGACACATATTTAGGCAATTGAATGATTTAGTCTTGATGCAAACAGATCAATGTCTGGTAACCCATATTGAGTCACAATTTTTACTGAAAATACTGGGGTTCAACATCCATTCTGCGGTGTTGTCTTTAAACTCCTTGATCTATTGTCTGCCTCCACATTGTCTTGTACCTGGGATGTAATTGGCCGAAATCCAATTTGGTGTCGTTAATACACCATTGCCATATCTGATTGACCAAACAATCACATGATACCGATCTGACTCCACAACATGTGATTATCTATAGCAACAGCTATTTTATTGTCTAATTGTATCAGTACATGCAGATTTTTTCTGTAGAACAATAATGGCCTTTCAACCCATAAAAATGCACCCAATAATTCTAAATAGTTAATACCATATGTTTGCGGAGAAACATTTCCTTTCGGACTAGTCCCCATCTGTCCCCACAGCTGGGTGAATGAATCTGTCGCCCCCCCATCCGAGGCACTAGCATCTGTTTGTAAAATTACGTCAGGCTGCTGTATCAGAATATTTTTAGTAGCTTGTGGGACATTTTTTCAATCCACCATTGTAATTCCAATAAAGCTGCTTTTGTTAATTGCATTAGGCCTATCAAAATAGCCTGCCTCTCTTTTTGAGATAGAGCTCTTATTTTTTGTCCCTTTGAAGGTCTTTGGCGGTAATGTAATGGACCAAAATTCTACTGCAGGAAATGCTGTACTAATTTACCAATAACCTTTGCTACTTCTCGGATTAGAGGGATAAGGTTTGTGAATGAGGACCCCTACAGGGTCACTAAAATATCATCAATTCTTATCTGTTGGCTAAAGGTTACTAACATAGTAATCTGAGTTACTCACAAACCCCAAATAGTTAATTGACTGTGCTGGCTGCAGCTTGGACCTTAATTGGATGAATCAAGAAACCTAACTTCTCAAATAAGTTTTAAGCGTTGCTGAAACTGATTTTTTTCAGCTGATTCCTGATTACTATGATGATTAACAATGTCATCCCAGATAAGCCATAATGATGTGCTTTTGTGCTCTTAATTGTGCTAAACGCTGGTTTAAACATTTGGTAAAGAGCCTGGGAGCGGATGAACTTAACCCATTTGGTAGAGCTTTGAATTCGATTGCCACAGCTGTCCCAGCCAATTAAATTTTAAATACCTTTCAAAAGAACTGAATGTATTGGTACTGAATAGTACGCATCCTTTAAATCAATTGTAGCCATTATAACAACCTGCTGAATATCAAATGTCTTGCAGTGTTAAATGTTTCCAATTTTTAAATGTTTATATTCAAACAAATTTATTAAGATTTGTAAGTTCCAGATAATTTCTGCAACCACCATCTTTTTTTTTATTTCTTGGAAAATATATTTGACACAAAATGATGCTCATGTTCAACAGTTTTTTCAAATAACACCTTTTTAAAACAATTTTTGTCATTTTCCACATTAATTTTCTGCCTCTTCAATTGCAGAAAACAGAAACCATAAGCAGTTTATTTTGTACCGGAGGAATTAACACCTTCTTTGAATGTAATAGTAGCTCCTGAAACTGTTTGTATAATAAACGATCAGATGTGATGGCAAGCCATTCATCATAAAACATTTGTAATCTCCCTCCAACCTGGAGATTTGTCCACAGTTTCTTTAAGCATAGAATAAAAATTTTTTTCCTGACCTCTCCATATGAACGTGGTGGTCTCCTTCTCCCCGTATTACGGGTGAAAACATTAGGCTGTGTGTCGGATGATAATATTTTCTTATCATACTCCTGCCTCTGTTTCCAAAATCAAATCCTTCTTGGACAGAAAAGTACCTTTTTTTGTCCAAAGACGAAAGGTCTCATGTGGCTAATAGATTTAGCCTCTTCATCCAATTCTCTTATTTGTTTAGGGGGGGGTAGCAGGTTTTCTCCCAAAAGATAAACAGTGAGCTTGAACACCACTTGATCGGACACAGACCTGCAAACCTTGGATGAAATATGGGCCGAATCGCAATTTGCTCATACAATTAATTCATAGAAGGAATTGCATAATAGCCCAAAGTATCTTTTTGGATTTTATCCATCTCCAACCCCTCCATTTGCCTTCCAAAAGCAGTAATGGCAGCAGAAATCAATTTGAGGATTCTTTGAAATCTTATTTCTTGTCTTCTCATGCCTGGAGTCATAGGCGTCCATATAGACGGATTAACCGTAGGTACCTTCAATGAGGTGCAATGTTCCGGTGTTTTATATAATTCTGCGGTTTCAATCATCACAGAATCTTGAAGTTGGTGAGGATATACCATATAATTAATACTGGCAGCTAGGTTTTCTTCCATAGCCTCACAACTTCCTTCAGGTATAGCATAATCTTTTGCCATCTCAGGCACATCTGGCCTCCTCTTTTTTATTCGTGGTGTGCACTCATAATCCACATCACCACTTGCAGGGTCATGTCTTTGCAGCCCTGATACACTTGGAATTATATCCAATGAGACTTCCTCCGCCCTTAATCATGGGGTCTGGAGTTTCAATTCCCAATTTGGCACCTAGCCATTATTCTGTATATTCAAAACCCCTCAGGGTCATTTTGGGAAACTTCTGGGTACTGTGATCCTTGTCTCATTATATTTTGGAGCACTTTCTCCATATGTTCAATTTTTAGCCATATAGCTTTAATTATCCGGAGGACTTTCATATCAGAGTCCATTCAGAAAACACGGGCCTCACGGATTTCTTTTTACTTTTTCTAGGAACATTTTCCTCCATGGTTTGTATTCTGGAGAAATTTTAGCTCACTAACGGGGGAATCAGCGGCCACCAGTATCGGAACCGGATCCGCACTAATCACTCTTTGGCCCGTTTCTTTAGCCTTCACCCCGGCTGACGATCTTTTTACCCGCAAAAATTTTCCTTTGAGACTTTCTCCATTTTTTCTTTGTTTCCATTTATCTGGCTAAATCAGTACGCCAGCGTGACTCTGATTTTATCTTTTACTTTCTCTTTTGCTGGTTTTACCAGCGTAACGTCTTTTTTTTTTTTTGTTTTGTTTTTTTTTAGAACGTCCCCTTTTTTCCTTATACTTACCTGCGGGTCCGTTCCGGCCGCTGCGAGGAGCTGCGCTCTGCAGCTCTTGCTTCTGCCGTCAGCGTCGACGTAATGCCGTTCCAGCGCCAGGCGGGGCTTCTTCACGTAGTCACTCACGTGACTCCGAAGTAAAATTGGCTGAAGCAGTTCATAATATGCTCTCCCACCAGTTACAGGAGCTAGCTATGGATGAAGCAGCAAAAAACTATGAAGCTCCTGTTAATTGTGATCTCCTGAAGGTACCGGTGGTTAATCACCAAATTTGGTCACAGTTGGGTATGCCAGCTATGGCCCAGGAGATGAAATTGCAATAAGTGCTTAAACTGTTGTCGGCAGGTGTCACGGCTTTTGTGAAAGTTATAGATACAGGGAATATGTTTGAAGCACACCAGGATGCACTTGGATTCTTTTGTCGTGCATTTTTTGAAATTAACATTATCAGGAGGGCCGCTATAAGGCCAGTGATTAATCCTAACTTGGCGAGTTGGTGCAAACCGACCAGTGTACTGCCACGAAATCTGCTGTTTGGAGGTAACCTTGCAAAAAAAAGGGTAAAAGACTGTCATGAAGATGTTAAAACCATGGCCCTCATTAAGCCGGCTGGCAAACAAGGCAAGGTGTTTTCCTTATCGGGTAAGGAATATACCGTTGACAGACAATGAATTAACTAATGTTGCTGTTGAAATTGGGGGAAGGTTAAAATTGTTTCTCAAACAATGGCAAGAGTTGACATCAGATTTGTTTATACTTAGCAGTATTGAAGGGGTGAAAATTGAATTTTACTCTAATGACAGTCCACCTAATCAACATGTTCCTAGTCGGAAACTTGTATTTTCAGATGAAGAAAATGTGCTTATTCAAGCAGAGATTCAGTCATTATATAAGAAAGGGGTAATTGAGACTTCAGTCTATCAAAGTCAACAATTTGTATCAAGTATATTTCCCAGATCTAAAAAGACTGGGGGGTGTAGAATTATTCTGGATTTAACGAGTTTGAACACATTTGTTTGTTATAGGCATTTCAAAATGGAAACCTTTACCACAGCCAAACATCTAGTTTCCAAAGGGTGTTATATGGCAAGCATTGATTTAAAGGATGTGTATTACTTGGTGTCTATTCATGGTGATGATAGAAGATATTTGAAATTTATTTGGATGACTCAGTTATGGCAATTCAAGGCATTGACTTATGGATTAACTTCAGCTCCTAGACTATTTATTAAATTGGTAAAACCTGAGTTAGCATTACTAAAAGCTCAGGGCCATGTGGTAATGGCCTATTTAGATGATATTCTGATTGTTGGAAAGACTCGTGCTGAAGCTCAGTCATCAGTTTCAGTTATTAAATTCACTTTTGAACAATTGGGGTTTGTCGTTCATCCAGATAAATCTAAATTATCACCAGTCCAAATCATTGATTATTTGGGATTTACCATGAATTCAAATCACACGTTGATAACTTTGCCCAGGGATAAATTGGATCAGTTAATTGAGGACTGTGTTAATCTCCTTGGAGAACAACGGCCTTCAATTAGACAAGTAGCCAGGTTGATTGGGAAGTTTGTGGCAGCATTTCCAGCTGTGCAGTATGGTCCTCTACATTATCAACAATTACAACGATCAAAGGAACAGGCACTGAGAATACAAAGGGGCCATTTTGATAGGCCTATGCAGTTGTCAGTTGGGGCAATTTCTGACATACAATGGTGGATAGTAAATGCTTCAAAAAGTTTTAGGAAGGTCTTGGTGGAACCACCTTCAATGATATTACAGACTGATGCAAGTGCACTGGGTTGTGGTGCAACAGATATGTATTCTAGTTGTGGAGGCACATGGAATGTTGATGAGACATCCCTTCTTCAATTAAGAGGGATTAATTATTTAGAGTTGTTGGGAACCTGGTATGGGCTTAAAACTTATTGTTCTACCAGGAGGGACTTGCATGTGCAGGTTCAGATTGACAATACCACAGCAGTGGCGTATGTAAACCACATGGTCAAGTCACAGTCTTGTGATAGACTGGCTAACCAGATTTGGAACTGGTGTATTGCCAAAAATATCTGGCTTTCAGCAATTTATTTGCCAGGAAGATTCAACACTGTAGCTGACACTAGGTCATGTCAGTTCAATGACAACATAGAATGGATGTTAAATCAGGATGTATTTATTCAAGTGATTGTTCAGTATGGAATGCCAGATATAGACTTGTTTGCCTCTAGATTAAATCATCAGTTGCCCAGATATGTTTCATGGGAACCAGATTCTGGTGCAGCAGCGGTGGATGCGTTCTGGCTGCATTGGGGAGGAATGTTTGCGTATGCATTTCCTCCATTCTGTCTCATCAGCAGATGTTTGCAAGAGATCAAGCAGGACTCCACTTCAGGGGTATTGGTAGTGCCAGATTGGCCTACACAAGCATGGTTTCCTCGTATTACAAATGGCTAGGGAGCCTCACATGAGTATTCCCAAGAATAAAAATATACTGGAGAACATCCTTTAACATGATCGTATTGATCTGTTGATTTGCAGATTTTAAGGAGGCCATACATGGGGGAGAGGACTGTCTGATCGTACTGTGGATGTTCTCACGTCGGCCTGCAGGGATAGTACAAATAAGCAATATATCACCTCGATAAGGAAGTGGGAGCAATTCTGTCTACAGCAGAATATTTCATATCAAACTGCAGGGATCACAGATGTATTGGAGTTTTTGTCAAATCTTTATTTCGACCAAAAATTAAGTTACAGTACGATCAATTCAGCCAGAAGTGCTCTGTCTTCTTATTTACCCATGAATTCAGAATTGCATAGAGTACGGACACATCCGTTAGTTTCTCGATTCATGAAGGGAGTTTTCAATTCTAATCCTCCTAAACCCAGGTATGCCGGTATTTGGAATGTGAGTGAAGTTCTTATGTTTCTTCGCCAGTGGGCTCCAGTTACAAGCCTATCTATCGCCAAATTAGCTATGAAGATGGTCATGCTTATGGCATTGGTTTCAGCCCAACGTGTACAAACATTGCAAAAGCTTCGGCTAGATAGAATGCATGTGTCGGCAGATGCCATTATATTTTATGTCTATGATTTGCTTAAACATAGTAGAAGAGGCATGACAGGATGTAAGATTGTGTTTTCAGCATACCCCACAGATGATCGCTTGTGTGTAGTCTCACATTTATCTCATTACATTGAGGTCACTAAAGCTCTAAGAGGAACACAGTCCGCATTATTTATTAGCCACAAAAAAACACACAGTAAGTTGTTGGTGCAAACAATTTCAAGGTGGCTAAAACAGGTCCTGGGAAGTGCTGGAATTGATACTGATAAATTCAAATCTCATTCCACCAGGGCGGCATCAACTTCCGCGGCAAGGGTGATGGACGTGCCAATAGACCATATCCTCGCGGCCGCAGGATGGTCCAGTGAGCTGACCTTTCAGAGGTTTTATCACAAGCCGATTTCAAGGCTGGGGGTGTTTGCTGATTCTGTTTTGAGTTCTGTTATAGTTTCTGTAAATAAGCAATTCACAAACTCTTAAAGTGTGCAACATCTTTTAATGATAGCACAGGGTATTACATACATCCTCAAGCACTGGCTACATTCTTCTACTGAACTGTACCCAGGAAGGGGAAGGCGTTATGATTGATGTTAACTAGGCGGGGTTAATAGTACTGAGGTAACTATGTCATTGGTTGCATATAAACCATCTACATCCTTCCCCTTAGAAAATCAAAACAGATTGTTGTCACAACAACAGAATTAAACAGCAGAATTAAACAATCGCCGTAACGAACAGGTGGCTTACTAATGCGGCCCGAGTAAATACAGATGTCTCCCTCTTCCCCCGAAAGAGCAGAAGAAACAGGAGGACACAGGCAGCTGGGGAACCAGGGAAGGGCGGTGGGGTGGGAGCAACAGGAGAGTGAGAACCGCAACCGGCAACAGGGGACCCTGTCTTTCATGGCGTGGAGACACCCTGTGAGTTGCGCGGACCATACCATACATGGTTGTATATTTGGGTCAATGGAAAATATGTAATGTCAGTGGTAACTTTCCCAGGTCATCGTTGAACAGGTCCTGGTATTCTGCAACTGGGTTAAACGACAATTGCACTTTGTGGACCATGCGGTCGAAGGACACCAGGCCAAGATCTTGGCACGCACGGTTGCTCAGCAGGGTTACACAGTCAGAGTTCAAAACATAGAAAACCAGGTTTCTCGTGGCCTTTTGCAGCATGCAAGTTAAAGTGGCCCTCCCCGCATGCCTTAGAATTTCTCCACCATAGGCGTGCAGGGTAGCATTGTCAGCAACCAGGGGCTCATTATTCCTTATATTGTTGAAAAGATTTATTGATAAAATGTTGACCTTCACACCTGTGTCTAACTTTGCAAGGAAGGTTACATCATTGACAGTTACAGATACGGAGGGATCAGAACGTTGGCCGAGTGCCTGGAGTAGGGTTAACACATTCGAATCCTCGGGTGGATTAATTGGATCTGCATCATAGGATTCAGCTATGTTGGGCTGTGAGTCGTAACAGACATCAGATAGTCTCAGCATGTTTAGACTGGGTCTGGAAATCTGTACCTGTCTCCCACGGGAATGGAATGAACGACAGGCGGCAGAGAAGTGATTCAGTTTTTTCCAAAAGTTACAGGCCTTGCCATAGGCGGAGCACGTCGACAGTCTGTGGTGCATGTAGTTACAGTTTGGGCACCTTTTTGGGGGCACTTCACCAGGACCTGGGTTGGCACGCGGCAGAAAAGCATTGTTTTCCATCCGAGGCTGTGGGCTCCTAAACCCAGCCAGGTTGACAGATTTATTGCCCGAGTCCCGGTGGTCATCTGGCAATACAACGACCTCAGACAATCTGCAGGCATGCATGGCTTTTTCCTACGTTAGATCCGGATCCCTTAGAAGCTCGCATCATAGCTTCGGGTCACGCATGCCAGTTACTAAAATGTCTCTGGTGAGCTGGTCTGTCATGTCACCAAAACGGCACCGCTGGGCGAGATAACGTAAATCAGCAATAAAACATTCAACAGGTTCTTCCGGCAACTGTTTCCTTGTAAAGAACCGTGCCCTCTCTAGAATGCAGTTCGAGGGCAGGTCACAAATCTCCCTGAACTTGCGTAGCAGGCAAGCGGGGTCACTGGCAGATTCTGCAGGAGTAGTCACCACGTTGTTGTCGTCCAGGACCGCTGGAGCGTAGGTGAAAGTTCTGGCTCTCTTCATGGCATCAGGTCCGACAAGGTTGAGTAGGAGGGAGGCTTTAAGGGAGTCAGGATCAGCGCGGTGTGTGACGTTGACAAAGTGTGTGAAATCAAATTCAAACGTGGCCCAGCGCTCAGAGATGTCAGCATCAAAGACAAGCTGCGCGGGCTTCCTGCAAGAGGACGCCATGGTCAGAGAGATTAAGCACAAAAAGGCACAAATCAAAAAAAAGAAATAAAACCCAATAGACAGGAGACGCAAGTGTCTTCCAGCTTCGACACCATGTAAATAAGCAATTTACAAACTCTTAAAGTGTGCAACATCTTTTAATGATAGCACAGGGTATTACATACATCCTCAAGCACTGGCTACATTCTTCTACTGAACTGTACCCAGGAAGGGGAAGGCGTTATGATTGATGTTAACTAGGCGGGGTTAATGGTACTGAGGTAACTATGTTATTGGTTGCATATAAACCATCTACAGTTTCCCCCTGAGTTAGAGGGGTTGTTATGATTTTGTTTGTAAATAAACTGTTATTCATTTAACAAATGTTATTATTGATGCATTATTGATTGTTAACGACTTTTGAGTCAATCAATGCAGTGTGAACGTCGGATTTGGGTCTGCGGCTTGAAATCACAGTGCTTTGAAGTCTTCACGTAGTCACTCTCGTGACTCCGAAGTAAAATAGTAAGATTAAATGAGAACTTACCAGTTTGAAGTTTGATCTTTATTATAAGAGGAGTTGAGTTGAGGGACTACGTGCTCTCCGCTCCCACCCTCATAGATCTCAGCTGGTAGTTCTAGTCTTTGTTATCTTACCATTTTACTTCAGTCATTTTAGCTGTGAATTCAGTCCGCTGCTTTGAAGATTGACGCACCAACGGATGTACGGGGTTGTTCTTCACGTAGTCCCTCAACTCGACTCCTCATAAAATAAAGATCAATCTTCAAACTGGTAAGTTCTCGTTTAATCTTACCATTCCGTGGCAGGAGACGAGACGCGGGGATGGTCTGTTGCCTCCCTGGTGCGAGGGTTCAGGATATTACAAACCAAATTCAGAACATCCTCAAGAGAGAAGGTGAACAGCCGGCAGTAGTTGTGCACATAGGCACAAACGACATCAGGAAGAAGAGGAAGGAGGTTCTCCAACATGAGTTCAGAGAGTTGGGAAGAAGACTGAAAGGCAGGACTTCTAGGGTGGTTACAAAAGGGATGGTTACACCTTAACTGGAGGGGGACCGACATTCTGTCAGGCAGGTTTGCTAGGACTACACGTGTGGGTTTAAACTAAATAGTGGGGGGGGGGCGGGATTGACACATTGGGAGTATAAAGTTTGAGTTGAAGGGGAAGTGACTACACGGAAAATTACAAAAGATTCTCGAATTAATGGGAAAGAAAATTTGAGAAGGGATAATAGAGTAAGATCAGGACCAATTGCAAGGGGGGATGTGGAGGTCAAAGTGTTGTATATGAATGCGCGAAGTATAAGAAATAAAGTGGACAAGCTTGAGGCTCAGTTAGAACTTGATAAGTATGATGTTGTGGGAATTACAGTGACATGGCTGCAAGAGGGCCAGGGTTGGGAACAGAATATTCAAGGGTATACCTCCTATCAAAAAGACAGACAGGTGGGCGGAGGGGGTGGGGTTGCTCTGTTAGTGAGTAATGAAATTCAGTCCTTTGCAAGGGGTGACATTGAAACGGGAGATGTGGAGTCAGAATGGATAGAACTAAGGAATTGTACGGGTAAAAAGACCCGAATGGAACTTATCTACAGGCTCCCAACAGTAGCCTGGACGTAGGGCGCAAGTTGAATCAGGAGTTAAAATTGGCATGTGGCAAAAGTAATGCTGTGGTTGTTATGGGAGGTTTCAACATGCAGGTAGACTGGGAAAATCAGGTTGGTACTGGACCCCAAGAAAGGGACTTTGTAGAGTGCCTTTGTGATGGATTTTTAGAGCAGCTTGTATTGGAGCCTACCAGGTAGAAGGCAATTCTGGATTTATTGTTATGTAATGAACCGGATTTGATAAAGGACCTCGAGGTTAATGAGCCATTAGGAAATAGTGACCATAACATGGTCAGGTTTAACGTACAATTGGAGGTGTCAGTGTTGCAGTTGAATAAAGGGGACTATGGGGCCTTGAGGGAGGAGCTGGCCAAAGTTGACTGGAAAGATACACTAGCAGGGCTGACAGTGGAACATAAATATCAGGTATTTCTAGGAATAATACAAATAGTGCAGGATCAGTTCATTCCTAGGAGGTAGAAAGATTCCAAGGGGAGTAAGGGGCGACCGTGGCTGACAAGGGACGTCAGGGACAGTATACAAATAAAAGAGAAGAAGTACAACGTAGCAAAGATGAGCGGGAAGCAAGAGGATTGGGTAATGTTTAAAGAGCAAAAGAAGATAACTAAAAAGACAATACGGGGAGAAAAGATGAGGTACAAAGGTAAGCTAGCCAAGAATATAAAGCAGGATAGTAAAAGCTTCTTAAGGTATGTGAAAAAAAATAGTTAAGACCCTTGAAGACCGAAAAATGTGAATTTATTATGGGGAACAAGGAAATGGCAGATGAGTTGAACAGGTACTCTGGATCCATCTTCACTAAGGAGGACACAAACAATCTTCCTGATATAGTCGTGGCCAGAGGATCTGGGGTGACGGAGGAACTGAAGGAAATCCATATTAAGCAGGAAATGGTGTTGGGTAGACTGATGGGACTGAAGGCTGATAAATCCCCAGGGCCTGATGGTCTGCATCCCAGGGAACTTAAGGAAGTGGCTCTAGAAATCATGAATGCATTGGTGATAATTTTCCATTGTTCTATAGATTCAGGATCATTTCCTGTGGATTGGAGGGTAGCTAATGTTATCCCACTTTTTAAGAAAGGCGGGAGAGAGAAAACAGGAAATTATAGACCAGTTAGCCTGACATCGGTGATGGGGAAGATGCTGGAGTCAAGTGAATAGGTATATGGACGTGAAGGGAATGGAGGGGTATGGTCTGAGTGCAGGTAGATGGGACTAGGGGAAAACAAATGGTCGGCACGGACTGGAAGGGCCGAGAGGGCCTGTTTCCGTGCTGTAATTGTTATATGTTATATGTTATATGTTAATTATAAAAGATGAAATAACCGCACATTTGGATAGCACTGCCAGGATCGGTCCAAGTCAGCATGGATTTACGAAGGGGAAATCATGCTTGACTAATCTTCTGGACTTTTTTGAAGATGTAACTAGGAAAATGGACAAGGGAGAGTCAGTGGATGTAGTGTAACTGGACTTTCAGAAAGCATTTGATAAGGTCCCACATAGGTGATTAGTGGGCAAAATTAGGGCACATGGTATTCGGTGTGGAGTGCTGACATGGATAGAAAATTGGTTGGCAGACAGGAAACAGAGAGTGGGGATTAACAGGTCCCTTTCAGAATGGCAGAGTGACTAGTGGGGTACCGCAAGGCTCGGTGGGACCGCAGCTATTTACAATATACATCAATGATTTGGATGAAGGGATTCAAAGTAACATTAGCAAATTTGCGGATGACACAAAGCTGGGTGGCAGTGTGAACTGTGAGGAGGATGCAGGGCGACTTGGACAGGTTAGGGGAGTGGGTGGATGCATGGCAGATGAAGTTTAATGCGGATAAATGTGAGGTTATCCTCTTTGGTAGCAAAAACAGGAAGGCAGTTTACTATCTAAATGGCGTTGTTGGGAAAAGGGGAAGTACAACGGGATCTGGGGGTCCTTGTACTTGTAATTTCTATGAAATTAAGCATGCAGATACAGCAGGCAGTGAAGAAAGCAAATGGCATATTGGCCTTTACAACAAGAGGAGTCGAGTATAGGAGCAAAGAGGTCCTTCTGCAGTTGTACAGAGCCCTAGTGAGACCACACCTGGAGTATTGTGTGCAGTTTTAATCCCCTAATTTGAGGAAGGACATGCTTGCGATTGAGGGAGTGAAGCGTAGGTTTACAAAGTTAATTCCCAGGATGGCAGGACTGTCATATGCTGAGATAATGGAGCAGTTGAGCTTGTACACTCTGGAGTTTAGAAAGATGTGAGAGGATCTTATTGAAACATATAAGATTGTTAAGGGTTTGGACACTCTGGAGGCAGGAAACATGTTCCCGATGTTGGGGGATGCCAGAACCAGGGGCCACAGTTTAAGAATAAGGGGTAAGCCATTTAGAACGGAGACGATGAAAAACTTTTTCTCACGGAGTTGTGAGTTTGTGGAATTCTCTGCCTCAGAGGGTGGTGGAGGCCGGTTCTCTGGATGCTTTCAAGAGAGAGCTGGATAGGGCTCTTAAAGATAGTGGAGTCAGGGGATATGGGGAAAAGGCAGGAACGGGGTACTGATTGGGGATGATCAGCCATGATCACATTGAATGGTGGTGCTGGCTCGAAGGGCCGAATGGCCTATTCCTGCACCTATTGTCTATTGTCTATAAAACATCAATCCCAATTCCAATCCTGTGGAAAAAGGCAATCCATATTCCAATCTTACCTACGTTATTTAATTCTAATGTTTGTATCTATTTGTTAGTCTTTTTAATGCTTGTAATTCTTTTTTTATTATTACTTAAAATATTAAATTCACTTGAATAGTTTTTAATTATCTCTGAATTTTGCAGACAGGTACAGACTGTTTTTAAAACACAAAGCCTCTTTGATAGTTGGCATTGGTCGTCAGCCCACTGAGTCCACACCGACCAGTGATCACTACGTACACTCGCACAATCCTATACACTAGGGACAATTTACAATTACAGAAGCCAATTAACCTATAAACCTGTACGTCTTTGGATTGTCGGAAGAAACCGTAGGACCTAGACAAAATCGAAGCAGTTACAGGGAAAAAATATAAACACCAAACAAACAGCAGCCATAGTCAGGATTGAACCTGGGTCCTTGTTTCAAATCTACTGCTGCACCACTGTGCTGTCCTATAGGGCCAAGTGTTACAGAGATGGGTGTAGGGGTGTGTTATATCACTTGTCATTGCAGGGGAAAGTTTTAGGATTTTTTTTAAAGAGATACAGCGTGGAATTAACACGATCCTGCACACACTAGGGACAATTTACACTTATAACTTGCCAATTAACCTACATACCCGTATGCCTTTGGAGTGTGGGAGGAAACCGAAGATCTTGGAGAAAACCCACGCAGGTCATGGGGAGAACATACAAACAGACAGCACCCATTGTCGGGATTGAACCCGGGTCTCCGGCGCTGTAAGGCGGCAACTCTACCGCTGCGCCACCCTCGTCCTCCAACATTTCCATCACCTCCAACATGATCCCACATCCATCACATCTTCCCATCCCAGTCCCTTTCCACCTTCCGCAGAGACCACTCTCTATGCACCTCCTTGGTTCACAAAGTATCTGGGAGGGGATGGTTTGGAAGGGAAGGGATGAGTGAACCAAGGAGATGCATAGGGAGATGCCTCTGTGAAAGGTGGAAAAGGACGGGGATGAGAAGCTGTGATGGGTGTGGGATCACATTGGAGGTGACGGAAGTGTTGGAGGATGATGGGTTGGATGCGGAGAGTGATGGGGTGAACGGTGAGGACCAGTGGAACTCTATCCTTTTTCCATCTTGGAGGAGAGGTAGTGAGAGCAGAACTAAGGGACACAGAGTAGATGCAGGTGAGGGATCCATCTATGACAGCAGGGTGGAAATCACGTTTACTAAAGAAAGAGGACATCTCGGATGTCCTAGAATGGGAAGTCTCATCTTGGGAGCCGATGCAGCAGAGAGGGAAATTGAGAATAGGGGATAGTGTCCAGGGTGGAAGTTATTGTTAAAGTTAATGAAATCACTGAGTTCTGTATGGATGTAGGAGGCAGCCCCGATGCAGTCATCACTATAACAGAGAAAAAGTTGTGGGATGGTCTAGTGTATATTTGAAACGAGGGCTGTTGGACGTAACCAACAAAAAGGAAGGCATAGCACGGCCCTGCAAGTGCCGAAAGCTGTGTCTAACTTGTAAAAAGTGAGAGGAGTCAAAAGAGAGGTTGCTGAGGGTGAGGGCAAGGCAGGCGGAGGAACGAGTCAGTAGATAATTGGGTCTATGTTTAAGGAAGAACTAGAGGGCCTTTGGATCTTTCTGATTGGGGATGGCGGTGTAAAGGGACTGGACATCCGTGGTAAAGATGAAGCAATGGGGGCTGGAAATTGAAAGTCATTGAGGAGTTGAAGACCATGTGAGGTGTCTCTGATATAGATCGAAAGGGACTGGACAAAGAGCTGTAGGATGTAATCAAGGTATTTGGAGATGAGTTTTATTGGCAGGAGCAGGCCAGCATAATGGCTTTGCCTGGGCATTCCTTCTTGTAGATTTTGGAAAGGAGATGGAAGCGGGCAGTGCGGGACCAGGGAATGATAAGGTTGGAGGCTGTGGAGGGGAGATCGCCAGAGGTGATGGGATCAGAAACAGTCTGGGAGATAATGTCCTGGTGTCAGCTTTCAGGTTATGTTACTTACAGTATGGGACTTGGCCCCTCTTGGACACTGATCTGACAATGCTTAGCCCACTGCATGCAGCAAATGTGCAAGTCCGTGAGACTTTGAATAAAGACAGTGGACTGGATCCAGAACAACAATTCCCATTAAAAATGAATGCCAATTAATTTACTTATTTTGCTTACTCAACGGTAATATTTCACAAACACTTCAACATATCTGTGGATCTCCTATGTTCTATTCTTTCTCTTAATTTCTTTCTCTCAGTTTTCAGATTTTAATAATGTAACTCTCCATGTCTTCACATCAAACTGAATCCTCTGAGCCTCACATTGCAGAAAACCTTCAGGCAGTGTACAAGGCAAATCTCTCCTTTATTTATAAACACCAACATAATGCAGCATGAACGTATTTTTATTTTCATTCATGATGTGCACTGCTGTCATACTGTGTCATTCATACCTATTCTCGTATATCTGAATTTGATCATTACTTGTCTATTTTTTTTTTAGCTTATGAACATCAAAACAAGGTCTCTGAAGAAGGGTCTCAACCCAAAACGTCACCCATTCCTTCTCTCCAGTTGCTGCCTGTCCCGCTGAGTTACTCCAGCATTTTGTGTCTACAGTGCATTCAGAGTATTCAGACCCCTTCACTTTTTCCACATTTTGTTATGTTACAGCCTTATTTTAAAATTGATTAAATACATTGTTTTATCATCTATCTATCTACACAATACCCCAGAATGAAGAAGCAAAAACGGGTGTTTCTAAATTTTTGCAAAGTAATTAAAAATAAATAACTGAAATATCACATTTACATAAGTATTCAGACCCTTTGCTATGACTCTCAAAATTGAGTTTAGGTTCATCATGTTTCCATTCATTATCCTTGAGATGTTTCTACAACTTGATTGGAGTCCACCAGGGGTAAATTAAATTGATTGATATGATTTGGAAAGGCACACACCTGTCTATATAAGGTCCCACAGTTGACAGTGCATGTCAGAGCAAAAACCAAGCCATGAAGACGAAGGAATTGTCCATAGACCTCCATGACAGGATTGTGTCGAGACACAGATCTGGGGAAGGGTATAAAACAATTTCTGCAGCATTGCAGGTCCCGAAGAGCACTGTGGCCTCAATCGTTCTTAAATGGAAGAACTTTGGAACCACCAAGACTCTTCATAGAGCTGGCCGCCTGGCCAAACTGAGCAATTGGGGAGAAGGGCCTTGGTCAGGGAGGTGGTCAAGAACCCGATGGTCACTCTGACAGAGTTCCAGAATTCCTTATGGAGATGGGGGAACCTTCCGGAAGGACAATTACATCTGCGGTACTCCACCAATCAGGCCTTTATGGTAGAGTGGTCAGACGGAAGCCACTCCTCAGTAAAAGGCACATGACAGCCCTCTTGGAGTTTGCCAAAATGGTTGTTTTCTCTGGTGCTCTGGTCTGATGAAACCAAGATTGAAATCTTTGGCCTGAATGCCAAGTGTCATGTCTGGAGGAAGACAGGTACCGCTCATCACCTGGCCAATACCATACCTACGGTGAAGCATGGTGGGGATGTTTTTAAATGGCACGAACTGGGAGACCAGTCAGGATTGAGGGCAAGATGAATGGAGCAAAGTACAGAGAGAGTACACAAAATGCTGGAGAAACTCAGCGGATTCAGCAGCATCTATGGAGCGAAGGAAATAGGCAACGTTTCGGGCCGAAACCCTTCTTCAGACTGATGGGGGCTGGGGGGAAGAAAGGTAAAAGGAGGAGGAGGAGCCCGAGGGCTGAGGGAGAGGTAGGAAGGGGAGGTGACAGCAAGGGTTAACAGAATTGAGAGAATTCGATATTCATGCCAAGAGGATGCAGACTCCCCAAGTTGCTGTTCCTCCAATTTGCGGTGTTGCTCACTCTGGCCGTGGAGGAGGCCCAGGACAGAGAGGTCGGATACGGAATGGGAGGGGGAGTTGAAGTGCTGGGCCACCGGGAGGTCGGGTTGGTTATTGCGGACCGAGCGGAGGTGTTCGGCGAAACGATCGCCAAGCCTCAGCTTGGTCTCACCGATATAGATCAGTTGACATCCAGAGCAGCGGATGCAATAGATGAGGTTGGAGGAGGTGCAGGTGAACCTCTGTCGGACCTGGAACGACTGCTTGGGTCCTTGAATGGAGTGGAAGGGCGAGGTAAGGCGACAAGTGTAGCATTTCTTGCGGATGCAAGGGAAAGTGCCAGGGGAAGTGGTGGAGCGGAAGGGAAGAATTGACAAGGGAGTTGCGGAGGGAGCGGTCTTTGCGGAAGGCAGCCAGGGGGGAGATGGGAAGATGTGGCGAGTGGTGGAGTCACGTTGGAGGTGGCGAAACTGGCGGAGGACTATGTGTTGTATGTGCCGGCTGGTGGGGTGAAAGGTGAGGACCAGGGGGACTCTGCCCTTGTTGCGAGTGGGGGGATGGGGAGAGAGGGCAGTGTTACGGGGTACGGAGGAGTACCCTGGTGCGAGCCTCATCTATAGTGGGGGAGGGGAATCCCCATTCGCTGAAGAATGAGGACATTTGTGATGCCCTGGTGTGGAATATCTCATCCTGGGAGCAGATGCGGCGTAGACGGAGGAATAGGGAATGGAGTCCTTGCAGGAAGCAGGGTGGGAGGAAAAGTAGTCCAGCTGGCCGTGGGAGTCAATGGGTTTATAGTGGATGTTGGTCAGGAGTGTATCCCCTGCGATGGAGATAGTGAGGTCAAGGAATGGTAGGGAAGTGTCGGAAATGGGCCAGGTGTATTTGAGTGCCGGATGGAAGTTGGTGGTGAAACGGATTAAATCAGTCAGTTGTGTGTGGGTGTAGGAGGTGGCACCAAAGCAATCCTTGTTCGAGGGCGTACCAGGGCCCCATCCCCGACCTGTAACGGAGGTAGAGGTCGGGGATGGGGCCCTGGTACGCCTCGAACAAGGATTGTTCGACGTACCCGACAAAGAGGCAGGCGTAGCTGGGGCCCATGCATGTGCCCATAGCTGCGCCTTGTATTTGGAGGAAATGGGAGGAGTCAAAAGAAAAGTTATTGAGGGTAAGGACCAACTCCGCTAGGCGGAGGAGAGTATCAGTGGACGGGTATGGGTTGCTCCTCTGGTCGAGGAAGAACCGGAGGGCTTTGAGACCATCCTGGTGGGGGATGGAGGTGTAGAGTGATTGGACGTCCATGGTGAAGATGAGAGGATGGGGGCCTGGAGAATGGATTGCGCAGAGACGACGGAGAATGTCTGAGGTGTCTTAAACATAGACATAGAACATAGAACTGTCTTGAAGTGCAGAGAGATCCCTGTTGAAAACCTGCTCCAGAGTGTTCGGGACCTCAGACTGGAGAGAAGGTTCACCGTCCATCAGGACAATGACCCAAAGCACACAGCCAAGACAACGCAGGACTGGCTTTGTGACAAGTCTGTGAATGTCCTTGAGTGGCCCAGCCAGAGCCCGGACTTGAACCCGATCGAACATCTCTGGAGGGACCTGAAAATAGCTGTGCATTGACACTCCCAATCCAACCTAACAGAGCTTGGGAGGATCTGCAGAGAAGAATGGGAGAAATTACCCAAATACAGGTGTGCCAAGCTAGTAGCGTCATACCCAAGAAGACATGAGGCTGTAATCGCTGCCAAAGGTGCCTCAATAAAGTACTGAGTAAAGGGCCTGAATACTTATGTAAATGTGAAATTTCAGTTATTTCTTTTTAATTACTTTGCAAAAATTTATTTTTTTCTGTTTGTTTATTTTTGTTAGAAGTAAGTACGATAGTGTGGTACTTGAGTACCTAATACATACATACATATTTCCATTCTTGTACAACTTCATACCTTTGATTTAATAATAAAAGAACAGTGAGAGAAAAAAGAAATAAAGAGTGTCGGAATAGATAGTCAAGTGAGTAGAAACAGAAAGCAAAAGAAATAAAGGACAGAGATGAGAAGCTAAACAGATTGAAAGAAAAGGAGAAAGTAAGAAAAGAGAGATTAGGAGAGATCTACCTATTTCGTATTTTTGCCCATCCATCACCTGGTTCTAAACCATTTAATTTCTTTTTTTTTGTTTTTTTTTGATAAATATTTTTATTAGTTGTAGAAACATATTAATAAGAAATACTTATTAGATACATTCATAATATTATTAATATTAATATTAACATTTAAGACTTTATGTTTCATTACACTTTTTAATTTTTTTTATAAAGTAGGAAGAGATAGAGAAAAATAATATAGAGAATAAGGAAATGAATGGAGTATTAATCAATTATCCGTCATTGGAGATATAACCATGATTTTACTTCGGAGTCACGTGAGTGACTACGTGAATAGAAGCCCGTACAGCCGTTGGTGCGTCATGACGTCAGACGCTGGTGCAGTCGGGCGGGGGGAGCAGCAAACGCTCCTCCGAGCGGTAAGTTTTAAACCGCGGGTTACATGGAAAGCTGGAGAATTCAGCGGGTGCAGCGGCATCTAAGGAGCGAAGGAGAATGGGCGACGTTTCGGGTCGAGACCCTTCTTCAGACTTCACCCTCCATTCTCCAGCCAGTTTTCGTTAACAAGTTGAAACGAGGTAAGGTTTGTTGAAATACTTTACCACAGGTCTTTTTCTGCAACGGTTGGGAGTTTTTGTAGATATGTTGCAGAAAGGGAAGAAGGTGTCGGCGAGGCGCTCTGGGGGGTAGAAAGTGAGTGACCAGGAGAGTGTTGGAGGATGGAGGCCCGTCTGGTACACCTGGTCCGGTGCTGGCTACACAGCCAGTGGTTGCGGACCCACTGCCGGGGCGCAGTGGAGGCTTGTCAGTAGGGTGGAAGGCCACTGGCAAGTCGTTCTGTGGCCCGTAAATGAGTCGGGCCTGGAGGTTATACCCTCCATAGGAGAGTCCCGTTTGCTCACGGCTCTCCCCGTCGAGATTCTATTTCAAAGAATGCTCGACAGGGACCAGCTCCGTGGGGAGGAGTGGTGCCCAAGCCAGGCTGATGGAGAGCTTGTGCTAGCAGCACCTGTTTCAGGGCTGCAGAACTATCCTGCCTGTGAGGAGGATGTTCCAGCTCCGTGAGGAGGAGTGATGCCCAAGCCAGGCTGATGGAGAGCTTGTGCTAGCAGCACCTGTTTCAGGGCTGCAGAACTATCTTGCCTGTGAGGAGGATGTTCTATCAGGGCAGTTTGCTGACACTGTTTCTAATGCTGGGGAGAGCAAGGTGTTCGATTGGAGGTAATTCCGAACATTGCTGGGAAGTTTGCTGAGTGTAGAGAGGCAGGAAAGGCGATTGATGTAAAATGGCCGAAGCCATTCAGTAAATGCTTCTCCCACCAGTTACGGAGCTAGCTATGGATGAAGTAGCAAAAAAACTATAAAGCTCCTGTTAATTGTGATCTCCTGAAGGTACGGTGGTTAATCACCAAATTTGCATAGATGGGTTTGCCTGCTAGGGCCCAGGAGATGAAGTTTTAAAAAGTGCTTAAACTGTTGTAAGCAGGTATTACAGCTGTGGTTGAAAGTTATTGATACAAATGATATGGTTGAAGCACACCAGGATGAACTGGGACTCCTTTGTAATGCATTTTGAAATTAATAATGTCGGGATGGGCCGCTATTAGGCCAGTGCTAACCCGAATTTTGGCGAGTTGTGCAAACCGACCAGTGTACCACCACGAAATCTGTTGTTTGGTGGTAACCTTGCAAAAAGGGTTCAAAGACTGTTATGAGGTTGTTATAACCATTGGCCCTCATTAAGCCAGCTGGAAGCAAGGCAAAAAAATGTTCTCTACAAGAAGTCGAGGACAACAAGGCCGCAAGGAAAGATGCTGGTAAGGAATATAACATTTGACAGACGATGAATTAACTGATGGTTCCTGTTCAAAATTGGGGAAGGTTAAAATTGTTCTCAAACAATGGCAGCAGTTGACATCAGATTTGTTCATTACTTAGTGTATTGAAGGCAGTCGTTACATAAGAAGGGGTAATTGAGCCTTCTGTCTATCAAAGTCAACAATTTCTGTCAAGTATATTTCCCAGATCTAAAAAGACTGGGGGGATGTAGAATTATTCTGGATTTATCGAATTTGAACAAATTTGTTTGTTATAGGCATTTCAAAATGGAGAACTTTACCTCGTGCAAACATCTAGTGTCCAAAGGGTATTTATATGGCAACCATTGATTTAAAGAATGCGTATTACGCAGTGTCTATTCATGGTGATGATAGAAGATATTTGAAATTTATTTGGATGACTGAGCTGTGGCAATTCAGGACATTTGCCGAATGGATTTAACTTCAGCTCCTAGATTATTTACTAAATTGGTAAAACCTGTGTTAGCATTGCTTAGAGCTCAGGGGCATGTGGTAATGGCCTATTTAGAATGATTTCTGGTTGTTGGAAAAGACTCATGCTGAAACTCAATCATCAGTTTCAGTTGTTAAAATCACTTTTGAACAAATGGGATTTGTTATTCACCCAGGTAAATCTAAGTATCACCAGTCCCAAATTATTGATTATCTGGGATTTACCATTAATTCCAATCACATGTTGGTAAACTTTACCCAGGGATAAATTGAATCAGTTAATTGAGGACTGTGCTAATCTCGTTGGAGAACAACGGCCTTTGATTAGACAAGTAGCCAGTTTTATTGGGAAGTAAGTTGTTTGCAGCCTTTCCAGCTGTGCAGTATTGTCCTCTGCATTATCAACAATTTACAACCATCAAAGGAACAGGCACTGAGAATACAAAGGGGCTATTTTTTGATAGGCTATGCAGTTGTCAGCTGGGGCGATTGCTGACATACACATGGTGGATAGTACATGTTTCAAAAAATTTAAGGAAGGTTTCGTGGAATCACCGTCACTGATATTACAGGACTGATGTGAGTGCACTGGGTTGGGGTGCAACAGATATGTCTTCTAGTTGTGGAGGCAGATGGAATGTGGATGAGACATCGCTTCCTCAATTAAGAGGGATTGATTATTTAGAGTTGTTGGGCACCTGGTATGGGCTCAAAGCTTATTGTTCTACAAGGAGGGATCTGCAAGTGCAGCTCAGATGCACAACACCACAGCAGTGGCAAATGTAAAACCACATGGGTGGAGTTAAGTCACAGTCTTGTGATAGACTGGCTAACCAGATTTGGAGCTGGTGTATTGACCAAAATATCTGGCTTTTCAGCACTTTATTTGCCAGGAAGAGGTCACGTCAGTAATGACAACATTGAATGGATGTTAAATCAGGATGTGTTTAACTGATTGATCAGTTGCAATTGCCAGATATTGACTTGTTTGCATCTCGATTAAATCATCAGTTACTTTTTACAACAAAACCTAGATATGTTTCATGGTAACCAGATTCCGGGCAGTAGCAGTGGATGAAATGCATTTTCGTTGCATTGGGGGAGGAATGTTTGTGTATGTATTTCCTTCATTCTGTCTCATCAGCAGATGTTTGCAAAAGATCAAGGAGGACACGCTTCATGGGTATTGGTAGTGCCAAATTGGCCTACACGAGCATGGTTTCCCGTTGTATTACAAATGGCTAGGGAGCCTTACATGCTTATGCCCAAGAATAAAATTCTACTGGTAAACCCAGTCACTGGGGATCAACATCCTTTTATAGGATCGTATTGATCTGTTAATTTGCTAGATTTTAAGGAGGCCATACCTGGGGAGAGGACTGTCTCATTGGACGGTGGATGTTCTCATGTCGGCTGCAGGGATAGTACACAGCAGCAATATATCACCTATAAAGGAAGTGGGAGCAATTCTGCCTAAAGTAAAGCAGGATATTGTATATCACACGGCAGGGATCACGGAATGTATTGGAGTTTGTCAACTCTTTATTTTGACCAAAAAAATTAAGTTACAGTGCAATTAATTCAGCCAGAAGTGCTCTTCTTCTTATTTACCTATGAATGCAGAATTACATACAGTAGGGACACATCCGTTAGTTCACGATTCATGAAGGGAGGGTTTCAATTTCTAATCCTCCTAAACTCAGGTATGCCGGTATTTGCAATGTGAGTGAGGTTTTTATGCTTCTTCGCCGTGGGCTCGGTTTACAAGCCTATCTATAGCCAAAATTAACTATGAAGGTGGTCATGCTTCTGGTGTTGGTTTCAGCCCAACGTGTAACAAACATTGCAAAAGCTACGGCTAGATAGAATGCATGTGTCGGCTGATGCCATATATTTTTATGTCTATGATTTGCTTAAACATAATAAAAGAGGCATGACAGGATGTAAGATGGTGTTTTCAGCATACCCCGCAGATGATCGCTTCTGTATAGTCTCACATTTATCTCTTTAACATTTGAGATTACTAAACCTCTGAGAGGAATAGAGTTGGCTTTGTTTATTAGTCACAAAAAACCACACAGTAAGGTGTCGGTGCAAAAACTATTTCAAGGTCCTCACGGCCACAGGATGGTCCAGTGAGCTAATACTTTTCAGAGGTTTTGTCACAAGCCGATTTCAAGGCTCGGGGTGTTTGCTGATTCTCGGTGTCAGTACTGTTACATTTTTCCCCTGAGTTAGAGGGGTTTGTTATGATTTGTTTGTAAATAAACTGTTATTTCATTTAACAAATGTACTACTGATGCATGATTGATTGTTAAAGACTTTTGAGTCAATCCAGGCAGTGTGAACGTCGGATTTGAGTCTGCGGCGGCGTAAATTCTGGTAGTTATCTAGTTTTATATCATCTTACCGTTATAACTTCGGTTCATTGTTAGCTGTGGAATTCATTCCGCTGCTTTGAAGATTGACGCACCAACGCTGTACGGGCTTTTTTCGATTCACGTAGTCCCTCAACTCGACGACTCATAAAATAAATAGATCAAACTTCAAACTAGTAAGTTCTCGTTTAATCTTACTATTTATTATGCGTAATTCTTCATCCATTCTATTATTCAGGTCTCAGTCAAGCCCTCACACTGAGCCACTTTGCGCGCGGGGCTCGGCTGACCCTGTAGATATTCAATATATGAGACCAATATCCCTCTGAAGAGATCCAACCTGCCCATTAGGACAAGCCTCAATCTTTCCAGATGGAGTGTCTCCGACATTTCTGTATTCCACATTTTGATTGTGGGGGATGTAGGACCTTTCCAGCATTTTTCATATATATATAATTCATATATATATATATAGATATATATATTATATAGATATTCATATATATATATATATATATATATTCATATTCATATATATATATATAATATATATATTCATATTCATATATATTCATATATATATATATTATATTCATATATATATTCATATATATATATAATATTCATATTCATATATATATTCATATATATATTCATATATTGATTTCTGGCATGGTACAATCTGATCATAAAATGTTTTATAAAATTCCGAGCCAATACCATCTGGCCCCCGGTGTTTTACCATTTTTTAGTGATCTAATAGATTCTTGGATTTCTTTTACTGAAATTTCAGCATTTTAATGATTCTCTATTTTGTGAGTCCAACCCCTTCAGAGTTACATTTTTTTTTTTTTAAATGCTCTATTCTATCTTGTTTTCTGTTTGAGAAAGTAAAGAAAAGAGAGATTAGGAGAGATCTACCTATTTTGTATTTTTGACCATCCATCACCTGGTTCTAAACCATTTAATTTCTAAGGTTATGTTGCACCATATGCTTGTAAAAAGTTGATAAAAAAGGAGATCAAATCTTTTAAGAATAGGTTACTTTGCCTAGTAGGAGGAATCTCATTTCTTCAAGATGTAGCGTTTCAGACATGCTTGAAATCCACATTTTGAATGTTGGTGTAGGTGCGTTTTTCCAAAATTTGAGTATGTTTTTTTGCTGTTATTAGACCATAATTAAGAAAATCTTCTTGGATTATTAGTTTACTTCTCTTCCATTGATCCAAAATGATAATCAGTTCTGTATTTGGGTTCAATTTTGTGTTTAAATAGTTTTGTATAAAATTCCAAAAATTTCATCATTCCAATAATTTATACAGTTTTGTACAAGAGACAAAGGAATGTGCTATAGTGGCATTTTGAGTTAGAACATTTGTCGCAGATGGGGGAAACATTTGAAAATATTTTATTCAGTTTAGTTTCGAATAATATAATCTATGTAACATTGTAAATTTCGAATTAGGTTATGTCTTACATTCATTGGAACATTGGTTTACATATAATTTTTTTTCCCATCTATCGTTCGGAATTTTTTATCAATAACTCTTGTTCCCAGTCCCTTCTAATTGCCTCTGTCGTTGGTGTTTCTTTATTTAGAATTATATTTATACAAGTAGGATATTATATTGCTTGATTCTGCCTTTCTATTCATTCCTTCCTCAATAAATCTGGGGTTAAAGTTTGATATCCTTGTATATACTTTTTCAAATAATCTTGAATTTGAAGGTATTTGAAATATTGATTACTTTTCAAATTATAATTTTAGTTGTAATTGTTGGAATGATAAAAGTTTTCCCCATTTCATACATAGCTCTCCCATTGTTTTAATTCCTATTCTTTCCCAATGGATAAATAACGTTTTATCAATCATGGATGGTTTGAATGAGGGATTATTAGCTAATGTAGAAAGAAGAGATAATTTTCTTATTTTTAAAGTTTTATTTGTTTCCAAATTCGTATTATACTATGAATAATTGGATTCTTCTTATATTATATTGTCCAGTTTTCATCGGGGTAAGATGGATCGCTCCTATATTTATAAGGGGAACAGTCCTCTTCTTCCATTCTTTATCCAATCTACCTGTTGGGCAGAACTGTCCAACCAGTAGATTATATTTTTAATATTCTACTGCCCAATAATAATACAATAGGTTTTTTAGGAGTGTCAGTCCCCCTGATTCTTTAGATTTACACAAGTGTTTTTTTTTTAAATTCTGTGTGATTTAGAATCCCATATGAAATTTATAATATCAGAATCTAGTTTTTTAAATAATTTTTTTAGGTAAGTATATATTGGTATTGATTTGAAATAAATACAATATTTTGGGGTAAGGGAGATCATTTTATAAGGTTCTATTTCTGGGGCCTATTAAAGACATCGGCAGTGTCTTCCAAATTTAATCAAACCATTTAATTTTGTTAATTAAGGCAGATAGTTTGCGTTGAGTAATGATTTATAGTTCCTAGTAATTTGGATGCCCAAATACTTAAATTTTTCTGTTGTAATTCTAAAAGGGAATTTCAACAGATGTGTTGACTCTTGAGGTTTTATCGTCATAATTTTCTTTTGTTCCAATTTATTCTATATCCTGAAAAATAACCAAATTCCTCTAATAAATTTAGTATATTTGGTATGCGAATTTGTAATATATAATAATAGGTCGTCTGCATATAATGAAATTTTATTATTTGAGTGTTTGGTATTATATCCATGAATATTCAGATGACTTATATACTTTCAGCTAAAGGCTCTATCACTAGTGCAAATAGCAGGGGCGATTACGCGCACCCGTGCATATTGCCCTTGGCTAATTAGAATTCGGGGATAATATATTATTAGTCAGTATTCTAGCCGTCGGCTTAACCATATAATAATTTTACCCAATAAGATAAAATTATCTCCCCATGTTAAATTTTTCCAATACTTTGAATAAATATTGCCATGCTACTTGATCGAAAAGCTTTTTCTGCATAATGAAATAATAGTTAGTTCTTCTTCAGTATTATGTGAGTACATATTATTAGACAGCCGTCTCAAATTGTTAAATGAGTTCTCTTTGGTATAAACCATGTTTGGTCCGGATTTATTAGTTTACTAACATATTTACTCAATCTTCTCGCTAGGGTCTTTGCTAATATTTTTTGGTCTGTATTTAGGAGTGCAATAGCTCTATATGAGCCTGGGTCTTCTAGATCTTTACCCTTTTTTTGGAAATAAGTGTAATAGTTGACAGTTAGTGTTTCTGGTAGTTTATTTTCTTTAAAAGCGTTGTTATATAAGTCTTGCAACCGTTGGAGAAATTATCTCGTAGAATCTTTTATAGAATTCATTACTAAAAGCCAATACTATCTGGTCACTGCGTCGTGCCATTATTCAACGAAGTTTTATTGTAAACCCCTTTTATGGCAAAAAAATTTCTAAACAACCTGTTTTCACTTTTTTTTTTATGGGGGTATTGTGGGTGATTGATGATAAAAAATTAATTTAATCCATTGAGAATTTGGCTGTAATCGTAAAAAATTATGAAAAATTGTAGGGGTCTGAATACTTTCTGAATGCACTGGATCTTCGGTTTAAACCATCATCTGCAGTTCCTTCCTGCACAAAACATTTTACTATTCCATTATCTTAAAATATAATTTTAATCTGAATCTGGATTATGCTTGTATCAATTACTTTGCAAATAGCCTGTAAAATTGTAGCAATCCATGTTTTGTTACCTATACCCCTTTTAATTATTCATTGACTGATTTAATCTAAATAAACAACAGAAAACAATTAACGATTTCACCAACTGCACACAAAGTAGTTATATGTCTAATTATTTTGTGGTCCCTTGGTGAAATGTGATAGTGTATTGATTATATTTCTCTGTGTCAGCATTTTAAGCCCAACTATATGGGAACATTTTATGCGTCGTATCAGAATGTTATCCTCGGATCAATAATGCAATTCAATGGTACTAAACGGTAAGAGGCTCAATACACTGGGTTTGTGTCTGAATTATTAACAGGATTGGTCATATTATTCTAAAAACAGAGGTGTCAGGCATTTAGGTTAATTTCCCATTGTTTTTTGATGTTGATATGATTGACTGTTGTGTTCAGTGTTTTCTTCTGGGTTTTCACGTTATGGTAATTATCTGGATTGGGGTTTTATTCACTAATTGGAGATCGAAATATGTTTCATACAAATTCAAAACTTAAAGGCAGGTGAATGGGCCAATTCAGGAGTTACAGAATGTTTGCATGCATTTTTGGTTGCTTAGTGGCTTTGGAAAATGTCTTTTCTGGTTTATTTCTCTTGAGTGCTATTTCTCCAGGGTATGTGATATAATAGAAACATAGAAAATAGGTGTAGAAGGAGGCCATTTGGACCTTCGAGCCAGCACTACCATTCATTGTGATCATGGCTGCTTGTCCCCTATCAATAACCAGTGCCTGCCTTCTCCCCATATCCCTTGACTCCACTAGCCCCAGAGCTCTATCTAACTCTCTCTTAAATCCATCCAGTGACTTGGCCTCCACTGCCCTCTGTGGCAGGGAATTCCATAAATTCACAACTCTCTGGGTGAAAAAGTTTTTCCTCACCTCCGTCTTAAATGACCCTTTTATTCTAAGTGACCTCAAAGTGATGTCATAGAAACATAGAAATTAGGTGCAGGAGCAGGCCATTCGGCCCTTCGAGCCTGCACCGCCATTCAATATGATCATGGCTAATCATCCAACTCAGTATCCTGTACCTGCCTTCTCTCCATACCCCCTGATCCCTTCAGCCACAAGGGCCACATCCAACTCCCTCTTAAATATGGCCAACAAACTGGCCTCAACTACCTTCTGTGGCAGAGAATTCCACAGATTCACCACTCTCTGTGTGAAAAATATCAATAGTAGTGCCACGTGTACGATTGATCCTTGCTAGTCTGAAAGGTTACAGTTCTTTCTGATCCATTGAATAGCCAGCTCTCACTGACCCCATTTCTCCAAAGTGGTGCTATTTAAAGGGCCAGCAGTCAAACAGCATTCTCTGTCCTCGCTGAGATCTCTGCCCTCCTACATTCTCAAGTGTAATCTCACTTTGGCCCTGATTGATCTCACACTGTGCTGCTGAGTGCTGCTTCATGAGGGTCACACAAATTCTATAATCATCTTCACCTAAGTTGGAGGCAAAATGCTGGAGTGACTCAGCGGGACAGGCAGCATCTCTGGAGAGAAGGAACGGGTAACATTTCGGGTCGAGATGCTTCTTCAGACATATCTTCACCGACATCATCTTCACCTACTTCTCCTTCATGCCACAGGAACTGACATTCATGACTTGAGGTATTTGTCTGTTTACATAAAATACTTATGGTTAACTGTGTCTTCCCTAACAGCCTCCCTTTTTTTTCTTGGAATTGCCCGGCTGTAGCCTGGTAGATCTATTTGTTTTCCATGCACAGTAGCCCGTTGCCGTAATGAATACAGTCTTTCATCAGTGGGCGGATGGAGGCGGCAGCTGACAGTTGCCACCTGATAGTGCCAGAGACCTGGGTTCAAACCTGACTACAGGTGCTGTCTGTACGGAGTTTGTACGATCTCTGGTGACATACGTGGGTTTTTTCCAGGGTGCTCTGGTTTCCTCCCATACTCCAAAGACGTACAAGTTTACAGGCTAATTGGCTTGGTATAAATATAAATTGCCCCCATTGTGTGTGTAGGATAGCGTTAGTGTGCGGGGATCGCTGGTCAGCATGGACTCAGTGGACCGAAGGGCGTGTTTCCGTGCTGTATCTCTAAACTAAACCAGTCCTTCCTTGAGAGCATTCTCTTAGCCTGTCTTAGAATCATAGAATCATAGAAAATAGGTGCAGAAGTAGGCCATTCGGCCCTTCGAGCCTGCACAGCCATTCAATATGATCATGGCTGATCATCAACTCAGTATCCTGTACCAGCCTTCTCTCCTATACCCATGATCAATTTAGCCACACGGGCCACATCTAATCCCTCTTAAATATTGCCAATGTGAACTGGCTCAAACTACCATTGTCGCAGGAATTCACGACTCACACTCTCTGTGTGAAAAAAGATCTTCTCATCTCGGGCCTAAAAGATTCTCCCTTATCGTAAACTGTGACCCACTTGTTTGGAGTTCTCCAGCAACTAGCCATGTCAAAACCCTTAAGAATTGGTAGCTCTATATGAACCCCCCTCAATCTGCTAAATTCCAGCGAGTAATGATGGAGTCTTTCCAGTCTTTCTTAATATGGATGTCCTGCATCCCAGGAATCCGATCTTGGTGACCTTCTCTTGTACTCCCTCGATGGCAAGAATGTCCTTTCATCGATTAGGAGACCCAAATTGTACGCAATACTCCAAGGTGTGGCCTCAACAAGGGACCCTGTACAACTGCCTGAAGATCCTCCCCTGCTCTAGAGAGATGTACTCAAATCATTTGCTATGATGCAACATACCATTCGCTTTCTTCATAGCCCTGCTGCACCTGCATGCCTACTTTCATGGACTGGTGTACCATGACATCCCAGGTCTCATTGCATCTCCCCTTTTCCTAATTGGCCACCATTCAGATAATAATCTACCCTCTTCTTGTTTTTGCTGCCAGAGTGGATAACCTCACCTTTATCCACATTATACTGCATCTGCTTGCATTTGCCCACTCACACGAACCTATCCAAGTGCACCTTGCAGCCTCCTTGCATTCCTCCTCACAGCTAACACTGCCCCCCCAGCCTTTGTGTCATCCGCAAACTTGGAGATGTTGCATTCAATTCCCTCATCCAGATCATTAATATATATTGTAAATAGCTGGGGTCCCAGCACTGAGCCTTGCGGTACCCCACTAGTCACTGCCTGCCATTCTGAAAATGACCCCCGTTTACTCCTACTCTTTGCTTCCTGTCTGCCAGCCAGTTCTCTATCCAGATCAATACTGAACCCCCCATTACGTGTGCTTTAAGTTTGTATGCTAATCTCTTATGTGGGACCTTGTCGAAAGCCTTCTGAAAGTCCAGATATAACACATCCACAGGGTTCTCCCCTTATCCACTCTACTAGTTACATCCTAATAAAATTCTATAAGAGATTCGTCGACATGATTACCTTTCATAAATCCATACTGACTTTGACCATGATTTCACCTTTCCAAATGTGCTGCTATCCCATCTTTAATAACTGACTCTAGCATTTTCCCCACTACCGATGTTAGACTAATTGGTCTGTAATTCCCCCCGTTTTCTCTCTCTCTCCCCTTTTAAAAAGTGGGATTACATTAGCTACCCTCCAATCTTCAGGAACTACTACCAGGAATCTAAAGAGTTTTGAAAAATTATCACTAATGCATCCAGGGCGTATTTCTGGGGGGCTACTTCCTTAAGTACTCTGGGATGCAGCCTATCTGACCCTGGGGATTTATCGGCCTTTAATCCATTCAATTTACCTAACACCACTTCCCGGCCTCTAACCTGGATTTTCACTCAGTTCCTCCATCTCATTGACTCCACATACATACCGGTCCCCTGCTATTTTCCGGCAGATTATTTATGTCTTCCTGTGTGAAGACAGAACCAAAGTAGTTATTCAATTGGTCTGCCATGTCCTTGTTCAATTCACCAGTTTCTGACTGCAAGGGACGTACAATTTGTTTTTTTAACTAAACTTTTTCTCTTTTCACATATCTATAAAAAACTTTTGCAGTCCGTTTTTATGTTCCATGCCAGTTTTCTTTCATAATCTATTTTCCCTTTCCTAATTGAGACTTTGTCCCTCCTTGCTGGATTCTGAATTTCTCCCAGTACTCTGGTAGACTGCTTTTTCTGGCTAATTTGTATGCTTCATCTTTAGTTTTAATACTATGCCTGATTTCCCTTGTTATCCACAGTTGCACTACCTTCCTGATTATTCGTTTTGCCAAACTGGGATGAACAGTTGTTGTAGTTCATCCATGCAGTAGTGAGGCAGTGGAGTTCTTTAATTTGACATATGCCACATTCCATTGCATATTATATCCAAAGAAGCCGTCAACCCTTTTCAAGAATCACTTGCCATTCTTGTCTATCTTGGCCAATTCACATCTCATTACCCTCAAAGTTACCTTTCCTTAAAGTTCAGAACCCTTGTTTCTGAATTAAACAATTCACTCTCCATCCTAATGAAGAACTCAACCATATTATGGTCAACTCTTGCCCAAGGGGCCATGCACAACAAGACTGCTAACTAACCCTTTCCTCATTACTCATACCCCAAGTCTAGAATAGCCTGCTCTCTCGTTGGTTCCTCTACATGTTTGGTTAGAAAACTATCCCGCATACATTCCAAGAAATCCTCTTCCTCAGCACCCCCTGCCAATTTGATTCACCCAATCTATTGTAGATTGAAGTCACCCATTATAACTGTTTTACCCTTGTTGCATGCATTTCTAATTTCATGTTTGATGCCATCCCCAACTCCACTACTACTGTTAGGTGGCCTGTACACAACTCCCGTTAGCGTTTTCTGCCCCTTAGTGTTTCGCAGCTCTACCCATATCGATTCACATCCTCCAAGCTAGTCCTTCCTTTCTATTGTTTTTTTTTTTTTCGTTAATCTCCTCTCTAACCAACAACACTACTCCACCTAATTTTCCTTTCTGTCTATCCCTCCTGAATATTGAATACCTCTGGATGTTCAGCTCCCAGCCTTGGTCACCCTGGAGCCATGTCTCCGTGATCCCAACTATCTTTTTCCATCAATTTTGCCACTTGCTCATTCGTGGTAACATTCCTCTCTACATTGTGGTATGGTCCTCTCTGATCTTGTACATGTTTCTCAGACCTGGACTGCCTGCAGCAGCAAGATTCAGAAAAGTTCCCACAGCAAAATCTATCAAATTCAGTGGAAGGACAAGTGAACCAGTGTTACTGTCAACATCAACAGCAATGATGCCCATGTTAAACTCAGCCACCTACAATCCACATCATTCACTTGTCCTGCACTAGAAGCATTTACAAATATCAGGACACTTTGTAGTGCTCGATTCTTCCTTTACTAGTACTGACACCGAGCAATGGGCACCCATCTGCATCAATTCAATCTTCCAACTTTTTTCCTATTATGGTCTATGCCAAGGGAATTTAAGCTTCTTCTATAATGCTCCCAGTGACTCTGCTTCCATTACTTTTAGGCAATGCATTCCAAGTACCGGGTACTCACCAATCTCTGAGTGAGAAAAGGTCCCTTTCAGATCATCTCCAAATATCTTACCCCTTACTATATCCTCTAATTTTATTCATCTTTAATGTGGGGATGCATTTCCTGCAGTCTACCCTATCTATACCCCTTGTATTGTTATGTATTTCAATCATGTTCCCTCATAACCTGCTCTGCTCCAGGGTAAGCGGACCAAGCCTCTTCAAAAGTCAGAGTTGGACTTAACCCTCCTTACTTGTGTCAGGCCTACACCTGCCAGGCTTTGTCCTGTCCCTCCTTTCTTGTATTGTATATCTTTATTATCATTTTTCTGAGTACTTGCATACCCAGAGGAAAACGAAAAAGCGTTTCTCAACCAGTGTCCATTCAGTGTGTGGTAAAAAATAAATAGAAATAAAGAATAAAAGTACATATATCACGAGTTCCGATCGGCAGTGGCACGACAATGGCTCTGCTTCAGTGTGTCCAGGTTGGTGTTTGGTGCGAGATACTTTGGCAGGGGGCAAAGTCCGTTTATCAGTCTAATTGCCTGCGGGAAGAAGCTGAGGAGCATCCTGCTGGTTTTGCAGCTGATGCTCCTGTACCTCTTCCCAGATGGCAGGATGGAGAATATGTGATGCGATGGGTGGTAGGGGTCTTTGATGATGGAGATGGCTCTGCTAATACATCTCTTCCTGTATATGTCCAGCAATAAAGGGAGTGGAGCACCAATAATCCTGCTGGTGGTCTTCACAATCCTGTCCATTTGGTGCCGTACGTACGCCTTGCAGCTCCCGAACCAGGAGGTGATGCCGTAGGTTAATGTGCTCTCGATTGTCCCCCTATAAAAAGTTCGTAGGTGTGCAGTGGGGAGACCTGCTTTATGTAGTCTTCGGAGAGGGTGTAGTCGCTGCTGGGCTCTCTTGACCAGTGCTGTGGTGTTCGTCTGGACGTCAGGTCATCTGACAGGTGGAGTCCTAGGAACTTCACACTGCTGACCCTTTCCACATCAGCTCCATCGATGTGCAGAGGTGTATGGCGTTGTTTTCCCGCCCTCCTGAAGTCAACCACCATCTCCTTCGTTTTTCCCATGTTGAGAATGAGGTTGTGGGATTTGCACCATCCTGTGAGCAGCTCCACCTCCATCCTGTACGCCGACTCATCATTGTCACTGATGAGACCCACCACTGTTGTGTCATCAGCGAACTTGTTGATGAAGTTATTGTTGAGTCTAGCAGTACAGTCGTGTATAAGAAGACTAAACAGCAGGGGGCTTAGGACACAGCCTTGGGGCGTGCCAGTGCTCACGGCTATGGTTTTTGATGTCCTCCTGCCCACCCTGACTATCTGCTGCCGTTGTAATAGAAAGTTCAGGACCCAGTTACATGTGCCAGCATCAACCCCCAATAACTCCAACTTCTCCACCAGCTGCTGCGGAATGATTGTGTTAAAAGCAGAGCTGAAGTCTATGAAGTCTAAGTCTTCCAGCTTTCTCTTCTCCCCCCCCCCCCCCCCCCCCCCCCCCCCCCCCCCCCCCCCCCCCCCCCCCCCCCCCCCCCCCCCCCCCCCCACCCCCCCCCCCCCCCCCCCCCCCCATCCCCAAAATCAGTCTGAAGAGGGATCCCTACCCAGACGGTGCCTATCCATGTTCTCCGGAGATGCTGCCTGACCCTCTGAGCTACTCCAGAACTCTGTGTCTTCTTTTGTAAACCAGCATCTGTAGTTCCTTGTTTCTACCCTTTCGGTTCCCCTTATCATCGTTCAACAAACAGCTAACAATGGCCTGTTTCCTTTATCATCGTTACTCTTTCGCATATCTTTCATTAATTGTTCTTTATCTCTCTACACCATCATCTATATCCCTCATTTCCCTTTTCCCTAACTAGTCTGAAGAAGAGTGTCAACCTGAAACGTCACCCGTTCCTTCTCTCCGAAGATGTTGCCTGTCCCACTGAGTTACTCCAGCTTGTTGTGTCTATCTTTGGTTTAACTCAGCATCAGCAGTTCCTTCCTACACAGAATCTTTGCTCATGATTGAAATGCTATGTTGCAGGTAATATCTGAGCAAATCCCACCACCCTTTAAATGTTCTTGGATTTCAAAGGTTTCAAAGGTCTTTTATTGTCATGTGTACCAATTACCATACAGCCACACTAAATAAAAATCACCAAGACACACAACTACATACAAGTTAACATAAACATCCACCACAGCGGAATCCCCACATTCCTCACTGTGATGGAAGGTAATAAAGTCTAATCTTCTCTCATTTTCTCCCGCAGTCGGGGCAGTCAAACCATCTGTCGAGGCGATCGAAGCTCCCGCAGCTGGCAGTCCAAGCTCCCGCATCGGAGAGGTCGAAGCCCTCACGACAGGGTGATCAAAGCTCCCGCTTCGGGGCAGCCGAACATCCTGCGGTTGGAGCTCCAGAAATCGGTCTCTATTTTAATTATTAATATTCATTCTATCTCTATATGCATACAATGTAAATTGAAAGTAAAGCTACAAATAATTTTTCTATTCAGTTTATATACCTGTATTAGAGAAGTCAAGACCTTACAATAAAGTTTGCATTTTAAATATCAACCCAACATTTGGAAGGTTCAAGCTTCGGAATGACATCTAACGAACACTGAATCTTTGCATTGTTGAATTGTTTCGCCGTTGGTTTTTCATATGTAGTCGTACCACAACAAATTGGGTTCAGAATGCAGCAAATACATGAGTTTGGAGAAACAAGGAACTGCAGATGCTTGTCCATCAAAGAGCATCAAAGGTTATGGATAGAAGGCTGTGGAATCGGGTTGAGAGGGAAAAATAGATCAGCCATGATCGATTGGCGGAGCAGACTCAATGGGCCGAAAGCCTTAAATCTGTTCCTATGTCTTTAGGTCTTATGCTGGTTTACAAAAACTGACACAAAGTGCTGGACTAATTCATGATGGAGAATGTGGATAGTGATATTTTAGGTCAGGACCCTTCTTCAGACGATTGTAGAGGTTGGGGGGGGGGGGGGGGGAGTTGAAAGAGAGGAGGGACAGGAAAAAGCATGGCAGATAGGTGAGTGGGGTAACTGATTGAAGAGCTGTGATTTGTGAATCCATCGGAAGAAAGAAAGGTTGGGGAGGGGGAAGGGGGAAGGGGGAGATATAGATGGGAGTCCAGGTGGGGCACAGGGGGGGGGGGGGGGGGGGGGGAGGGGTGTGGGCGTGAAAGTGGGGAGTGGTGGGGGGGGGGGGTGGTTTTGGAGGTCACCAAAAATTTGACAATTCAATGTTCCAATCACTGGGCTGTAAGTGGAGTACCCAACTGCAATATGAGGTGCTTTCTTCTAGTTAGCGTGTGGCCTTACCCTTGCTTGAGAATGTTGGAGTCTGGATAATGAATGACTACAGCTTTTTAAGTAGCTCTTCCCTTCGAAGAAGGAGGAAATGCATGGATGTCTTTATTCATTAAACTACTTTAGCAACTGTAAATTCAATGCAAGTGGCATATAATGCAGCGCAGACATATATCTAGAAAACCAGGCTATTATGTTTAGCAGTGCACTTGAAAGTAAAAGAATATTATACTGAGCAGAAAAAAACGATAGACTGTAAAACATATAATACAGCACGATGGTAATCCATTACATGTTGGTTCTGTACTAATCAACCTTCACTTGATCTCTGGCTTTGAAATTTAAATTCACATTTTTCATTAATCTTGTATGATTTCATAATTTGAATGGAAAGGGAATGAGCTATCATTTAAAGATACAGCGTGGAAACAGGCCCTTCGGCCCACCGAGTCCGCACCAGCCAGCGATCCCCACATTAACATACTATCCTACTCTAGGGCCAATTTTTACATTTATACCAAGCCAATTGACCTACAAACTTGTACATCTTTGGAGTGTGGGAGGAAACCGAAGTTCCAAGAGAAAACCTGCGTGGTCATGGGGAGAACGTACAAACTCCGCACAGACAACCACCAGAGGTTACGATCGAACCCGGGTCTCTGGCGCTGTAAGGCAGCAACGATACCACTGCACCACCGTGCCTCCATTTAAGATGGCATTAAGATGGTGTGGATTGAGCTGGGCACAGATCACCAGTCAGTGCCACAACAAGTCCATACTCATCTGACACAGATGCAGAGGGCCAATCTCATTCTTTCACTGCAGAGTAACACAATCTCAACGGTAATAAGATCATAATTCTGTTGGGCCCTCATGACAGGCTATAAAAGAAGGCAAACAGAGTGTCAAAGATTTTAACCATTCTTAAATGTCGCTGATATCTGCACACATTTCTTTGTCCTAATCTACAGCTCTAGAAATTCCATTGAAAAAGTTGGCACCGGGCTAACGTGATCGTTTGGCCTGGCCTATGAATAGCAACTTCCCAGCTCAACAGCCAAAGCAGTTGTAGAGCCACAGAGCATGAAAACAGGCTCTTCAGCCCAACCCATCCATGGCAACCAAAATGCCCCTCTCAGCTAGTCCACATTTGGCTGATATTCCTGGGTGTTCCAGCAAACCAGGCCCCACTGCTTCAGCCAGGAAAGGCTGCACCATGTGTTGGTAAGTCTCTGTCTTACCCATTTGGCAAAGAGCCTCGGGCTTATTGAAGTTTCACTGATGGAATACAAACTCCAGTCAACATGATGTACTCTTCTGATTTCAACAAACCCATGATTTGGTATAGGATTGTTCAATGCAATTCTATGCACATCAATTCAGAACTGAGAAATAATAGATTCAATATAATACTGTAGCGGCACCTGCTGGTGCCCGCAGGTAATCGAACGCTGCGGTCGGGTGCCTCCGACATGTGACTCTGGGGAGGGGTTGTGTTTCGCGCACTTTCGGGGCAATGCCCCTTCAATCGTTCTGGATCACCGTTGTGGCTAGATCTGTGTATTGGCCGTGTCGAGTCGCTTTGTTGATTTCAATGTTTTGTTAATAAAACTCGTTTGGAAAATTGACTCTCGTCTCATCCGCCAAAATATCATCATTATCATAACACAATAATAATGTAATCAATAAAGAAGCTAGTTTTATTTGATGATTTTCCATAACACTTCTCGATGGAAGAATTACACATGATTTACGAATTATGACTTACAGATAATAGTTGAATTATAGTTGCAGTTACTGGAGGTATGACTGTAATAGGGAAAGCGTTCCGCAGGATTCCATTTGTTTAGTTTAGAAATACAGCATGAAAGCAGACCCTTTGGGCCACTACGTCCACGCCAACAATCGATTACCTTAAATACAGGAGAGGTGCTGGAAGACTGGAGGGTGGCAAATGTTGTGCCTCTTTTCAAGAAAGGCTGCAGGGAAAATGCTGGGAACTATCGGCTGGTGAGCTTAACATCTGTAGTTGGTAACTTACTGGAGAGTATTCTGAGGGATAGGTTGTACAGGCATTTGGATGGGCAAGGGCTGATTAGGGACAGTCAGCATGGTTGGTCGTGTCTCACAAATCTGACTGATTTTTTTGAAGACGTGACCAAAAAGATTGATGAGGGCAGAGCTGTAGATGTTGTGTACATGGACTTCAGTAAGGCATTCAAAAAGGTTCTGCAAGGTAGGCTGCTCTGGAAGGGTAGATTGCATGGGATCCAAGGAGAGATACCTGAATGGATAGCAAATTGACACCATGGAGTGAAGCAGAGGATGATGGTTGAAGGTTGCTTCTCGGATTGGAGGCCTATGACTAGTGGTGTGCCTCAGGCTTCGGTGCTGGGCCCGTTACTCTTTGTCATCTACATCAATGATTTGGGTGAGAACATACAGGGCAAGATTAGCAAGTTTGCTGATACATAAATTAGTGGTTTTGCAGATAGTGAAGATGGTTGTGAAAGATTGGAGCAGGATCTGGATCGATTGGCCAGGTGGGCTGAGGAATGGTTGATGGAATTTAAAACAAAGTGTGAGGTGTTGCATTTTGGGACATTGAATGAGGGCAGGGACCTACACAGTAAATGGTAGGCCTCTGTGTAGTGTTGCTGAGTAGAGGAATCTAGGAGTACAGGTGCATGGTTCCGTGAAGGTCAAGTCGCAGGTAGTTAATGTGATCAAAAAGGCTTTTGGCACTTTGGCCTTCATCAGTCAGTGTATTGAGTATAGAAGTTGGGAGGTCATGTTGCAGTTGTATAAGGTGTTGATGAGACCGCGTTTAGAATATTGTGTTCAGTTTTGGGCACCATGTTATAGGAAAGATATTGACAAGCTTGAAAGGGTTCAGAAAAAAATTATGAGGATGTTGCCACGACTAGAGGGTGTGAGCTATAGGGAGAGGTTGAGTATGCTGGGTCTCTATTCCATGGAGCGCAGGAGGATGTGGGGAGATCTTATGGAGGTGTACAAAATCATGCAAGGAATATATTGGGTAAATGCACAGAGTCTCTTGCCCAGAGTAGGGGAATCGGGGACCAGAGGACATAGGTTCAAGGTGAAGTGGAAAAAATTTCAAAGGAATCCGAGGGGTAACATTTTCACACAGAGGGTGGTGGGTGCATGGAACAAACTGCTAAAGGAGGTAGTTGAGGCTGGGACTATCCAATCATTTAAGAAACAGTTGGACAGGTACATGAAAAGGACAGGTTTGGAGGGAAATGAACCAAGCGCAGGCAAGTGGGACTAGTGTAGCTGGGACATTGTTGGCCAGTGTGGGCGAGTTGGGCCGAGGGGGCTGTTTCCACACTGTATCGCCTGCAGTCCATTTGTTTTCTTTTTTTGTTTTCTTTTGTCCCTTTGTTACAGTTTATTTTGGTTTATTTCAGTTGTGTGTGTTTAGGGGGGTGGGGGAAACATGTTTTTTGACTCTTCCTTCGGGTGGATGCAACCTTTTTTGCCGTATCCCCCGTCTCCGTCTCCGTCTGCGCTGAGGCCTAATCGCGGAGCTGGCGGCCTCCAACTGGGACCGACCTCAAGGCTCCGGAGGCAGAGCCAGGACTTACCAACGCGAGGCTGGCCGACTTCGGGACTGTGGTGGCGTCGCGACCCGACTTCCAACCCGACTTCGGCGCCTCGGAGGCTCGGCGGCGGGTCCAGTGGACTCGGCCACGGGCCAGTGGAAGACATCGTCGGGAGCTCGCAGGTCCCAGGTTGGTGACCTGTTTTTCCGAAGCTCCCGCAACAACAGCTGCGTCCGCTGGACTGGAGGGTGGCAGCTTTGAAGGCCCCGGGCCGCGGAATTTGAACCGGCCCATTCGCGGAGCTCGGATTCAGCCGCGGGACTTGCTTACCATCACCCGGCGGGGGCCACAACATCGGAGGCCTGGATTGCCTCAGCGCAGAGGGAGAGCAAGGAGGGAAGAGACAAGGACTTTGGGTCTTTTGCCTTCCATCACAGTGAGGAGGTGCCTGGTGGACACACTGTAAACGTGCAAAGTGCACATCTTTGGGATGTGAGTAGAATCTGGAGCCCCCGGAGGACACCCAAGTGGTCCCAGGGTGAACGTACAGAACAAACTCCACACAGACAGCACACAAGGTCAGGATTGAACCCTGGTCTCTGATGCTGCCAGACAGTATCTCTATCAGTTGCACCACTGTGCTTCTCGTTTTGGAGACATTTGCAGAAATATTGCGTTGGAGACATTCAGATATTTGCTTGGAGTTCAGCAATGCATGTGGAGTGATGGTTATAACATAAAAGGATGATGCCAGCTGCTGTCAAAAGGAAGCAATGGTATGCCAAATTCAGTGAAGTTGGTCATAAAGAAGCTACACTTCGATACAAAGGTAAATGCTTTCAATGGATTCATGTAGGAGCTACACGTGCTCATATAAAATGTAATTACATTATGAAATGGTCCTGCTACTTACCTCCTGTACAAGAAAGTCGAGACCATGATACAATCTTAAAATATTAACACAGACACAAGTGCGAAAATCTAAATGCATTTGTATGTACAAAATAGCCCATGTGCGTCCAACACTGAATTGGATTCTCAGATCTGAAAAACAATGAGATGCCAGGTATCCTCCAAGTTGCAACTCATGTACATTTGCTGTAATAGTGCTGTTAAATCACATTAGACCCTTCTCTCATGAGAAGCTACATTTTAAAATTGCCAGGATGGTTACACCTGGGAAACAATCTTATACCCCATGGTTCAGCTTTCTGTTTGTTCCAAGATCTCTGTATTTCCTCCACAAACATCCCTATTGCACAACCCTTAATAAACTTTGTTTAAAACGATTGGCTCTTATTTGGATGTTATTAAACATCTATTTGGTTTAATTTTCAAACAAGGCCTACTACCATCAATAGTGTCATCATGGATAATATCAACAAATTAAAGAGTTTGTTAAATAAATAATCAGATGCACATTATAACTTTTGAAATTTCAAATTCTTCAAAAATGCTTATCTTTCCACTAATGCACATATCTTTCATTCCAACTCTATTATTCATCTTAATAATGCAGTATTGGTTACCTTTTTTAGTAGGTGAATAATCTGTTCGGATGGATCACTCTGGGTGCATAAAATAAGGAGAGGGAGACTAGGAAAGTGGGAGCTAGCCTGCTGCTGCTTGGTAAAATACTTGATGGATAAGAAGACCACAACACTTTGTTCATGGTTGGCACAGATACAAGCAGATGACTCTTTTGAGTAAGTCTCAAAATTATTATTAAAAAGATGATGTGGCAGGATTTTCATGTACATTTGCTGCCCTTTTACTACCGTTGTCCATTTAATTGAGAACTAGGAGTCAGTTTTTATTTCAAGTGGTATTTTAAGATTTTCAAAGAGACTAGAACAAATGTAACACTAGTATATCTTGCTTAACTTGTTTCAAAAAGATTTTAGAACATATAATACTGTAGATATTCCTGAATTATAGCAAACACATTAAGAATGTTCAGCCTTTGTCATGGCAACAGGGAAGTGCAGTGTGCATATCCACATCCATTAATGAATATATGACGTCAGTGGTTGTGTCCCAAATAAGTAATTGCCCATGAAGATGTCAGGGAAAAAAAGGGCTATTTTGGATAAATTACTAGAAACAGAAGATGAAAAAAAGATAACAGGGCAATGCTCCTTCATTCTTTACCAGCTTTGGATAAAATTATACCAATTATAGGCAATGTTATAGGTCAACAGATCATTCCCAATTTGAAAGTGCTTTAAGACATCTAATTAAATTTGAGTATAATGCTCATGAAAAAATTAAAAATCATTCACCATTGCGATATTTCAAAATGCAGCTATTTACTAAAAAAAATAGTTGCTTGAGTTTTCTGGATATTAAACATGAAGAGCTTATGTTGCAAGCATATTGATATACTCCTCATCCACTTAATTCATCTTTGAAGGCTTTTATTTGTGTTTTGAAGCATCAAAACTGTATTTGTTTATCCATTCTGCTGATGTTCACACTGCAGGATTTTCTACCAAACAACTTGGAACATTTTTAGCATTAATATTAGAAACTCCACTCACTGATGAAATATGATATAGAGGAACTAAAGAATAAATTTTAACTCCCCAGAGCTTAGCAGGCAGACAGAAAATGTCTGCTATGTTGTAACTGGCTTCTTCTATTTTAACCAGCCAGGTTGCATTAATGTACTTGCAGCAGGAGACCCTGCCAAAGAAATCTGGAATAGACCACCAGCAAATATTACCTAGGTTGCAATCAGTGTAGATTCAAGAGGGGTTTACAATGTGGGAGGGCAGGGGATATTTAGGATGAGAGGAGCCCAAATATTCCTTACAACGGCTTAGAAAACTCCTCCAACAGTTCTTGGCATCGCCAAAATAACTTCAGCCTCTACTTCATGCTTGCCAGGTTATATTGGGTGTGTGTCGGAAGTGGACACTGGACCTGTACTCGCCGCGGTTTAGAGGAATGGAAAGGGGGGGGGGTGATCTCATTGAAACATACAAAATAGTGAAAGACTTGGATAGAATGGATGTGGAGAGGATGTTTCCACTAGTGGGAGAGTCTAGGACTAGAGGTCAGAGCCTCAGAATTAAAGGTCGTTCTTTTAGGAAGGAGATGAGAAGACATTTCTTTAGTCGGAGGGTGGTGATTGTGTGGAATTCTTTGCTACAGAAGGCTGTGGAGGCCAAGTCAATGGATATTTTTTAGGCAGTGATAGATAGATTCTTGATTAGTATGGGTGTCAGAGGTTAGGGGGAGAAGGCAGGAAAATGTGGTTAGGAGGAAGAGATAGATCAGCCATGATTGAATGGCAGAGTAGACTTGGCCTAATGGGGCGTAATTCTACGCCTATCACTTATGACCTTAAGTCAGTCTGTAGAAGGGTTTTCGACCCGAAACATCACCTATTCCTTTTCTCCCGAGATGTTGTCTGACCCGCTGAGTTACTCCAGCTTCCTGTGTCTATTTTAGGTGTCACATTTTTATGGCAATTTAATGCTGGATTGCAGGTTTCAAAGAGTTTTACAGCAGAAATAGGCCCTTCAGCACAAATTCTGTCCTTTTTGCCCTTTCACACTAATCCCATTCGCCTGCATTGGGACCACATATTTCAATGCCATGCCTAATTATATACCTGGAGCGTTGGAAGTTGAAGGAAAGATCAGATAGAAGTATTTAAAATTATAAGAGGCATAGATTGGACAGACAGTGAAAGCACTTTTTTCCAAGGGAGAAAAGTCAATTTTACAAGCAGCCTTTACCCACTCTAGTTTGCCTACCGCCACAACAGGTCCACACTCATCCCTGGAATACCTACAGTAGATAAGAGAAACACCTAGGTCAGGCTTCTATTCATAGACTACAGCTCAGTTTTTAATACCATTATCCCATCCAAGCTCATCTCCAAACGTGTGGAACTTGGAGTCCTCTGCAACTGGATCCTCGATGTCCTGACCAACAGACCCCAATCAGTGAGGATAGGGGACAAATCATCCCCTATGATAACCCTCAACACTGGTGCGCCACAAGAATGTGTTCTCAGCCCCCTCCCCCTACACACTTGTACACCCACGATGGTACAGCCAAGTACTAATCCAATTTAATTCTATAAATTTGCAGACGTCACCACTCTTGTGGGCTGGATATCAAATAATAACGAGGCAGAGTACAGGTAGGAGACTGAGAATCTCATGGCCTGGTTCAAAATAATGACCTTCCTCTCAATGTCAGCAAGATAAAGGACATAGGGGGGAAGTGAAGCAATACACATGCATTAATGGAATACATACATACATACATGAAAGCTTCAAATTCCTGAGTAAATATCACCAGAAACTTGTCGTGGATACCCATAACAAATCAATAGCCAAGAAAAACACATCAAAGCCTCTACTTCCTTAGAAGGCTGAGGAAATTTAGCATGTCCTCAATAACTCTCACCAACTTCTTCAGATGTGCCATAGACAGCATCTTATCAGTATGTATCACAACATTCAGAGTATTGTGGATGTAGCCCAGACCATCACACAAACCAATTATCCTTCCATTGATTCCATTTACACCTCACGCTGCCTCGGCAAGGCCAGCAGCATAATCAAGGACCAGTCGCACCCCAGCCACTCCCACTTCTCCCCTCTCCCTTCGGGCAAAAGGTATAGAAGTGCGAAAACGCACACCTCCAGATTCAGGGACAGTTTCTTCCCAGCTGTAATCAGGCAACTGAACAATGCTATTTACAACTAGAGACCAGTCCTGAGCTCCTATCTACCCTATTGGAGACCCTCAGACTATCTTTAATCGAACTTTACTGGCTTTCATCCGCTATTCCTCTGCCAGTATAGCACGCAATCAAAAGCTTTTAGCTGTTCTTCAGTAGACATGACAATAAGCAAAACAATCTAAACAATCACCAGGATATAAGGTACATTATATTCTATTATTAAGAAGGAACTGCAGATGCTGGAAAAATCGAAGGTAGATAAAAATGTTTGAGAAACTCACCGGGTGAGGCAGCATCTATGGAGCAAAGGTACATAGATGCTGCCTCACCCGCTGAGTTTCCCCAGTATTTTTATCTACCTTATATTCCATTACAGTTTTTGGAAGGAAATTAAGATGAATGATTCTCAAAAATCAGTTTACAGTCAGGAAAAAATAAAAAATTACTTACCAGATCGTTGCCAATGAGGAATTCTTTTGCTAAGCTAAAACACACTGACACAATGGACAAATGTCTATGTTAATGCAGAGTCATTTAACACAATGGATGTAGCGTGAAAGCAGTCCTGAATAGACTGTGCTCTCAATTAATTGATGCCAGATGCACATTTTTCAAACTTAGATACAATAATTATCACCTAATGTCCCTTGGTATTCAGCAGCTTGAATGATATCTTACCAAAATGCTCTAACCAAAGTCAAATCAAGTCAAGTCAATAGAGTTTATTGTCATGTGTCCCAGATAGGACAATGAAATTCTAGCTAAGAAATTAACCTATTTTACTAGAATTTTTATGACAATAGATTTCAACAAATTATGTTTTTTTTCTTAGAAAAATGGAGTGTAGAGCAATAATGTATAAACCTTTGAGAAAAGCAGAAGTGAAAATCAGCTGGAAATATTTAGCAAACACGGCAACACTGGTTGATGGAAACAGGCTTAACCTTTCAATAATTTTTCACCTCAACTGGAAAGGTTTTGAACACAAACATGATTGCTAGTGTAGATGGGAACTTGACTGTAACAAATCAGTGTAGAAGAGCAGGGTCTTGATGCAGGTGGAAGAGAGCCAAGGAAGAAATGTTTCTTGTGATATATGGACGGGTAGAGAAGGGTAAGATGTGCTTGGTGGTGGCATCTTGTTCAAGATGATATGTATCATAATGGACGATTCATTAATATGTAGAGTGGGAGAGTGAAAGCTGAGGACAAATCTTTGCCATGGGTTGAAGAGGGGGGAAATGGAACAAATCTTGTTGAGACCGCTGTTAAATATGGTGGGGTCAATAAGAAAACCGTTAAGAAAAACTGAAGCCATCTTAGAATCACAGGTGTGGAATATGTTGTCATCAGAATGGATACAATGGAGTCTGAGAAACTGGAGAATAGAATGAAATCCCTATAGGAAGGTGGGTGGGAGGTTTCTATGTTCACATTCATAAGCCACAGAATTAGGCCATTCAGTCCATCAAGTCTACTCCATCATTCAATTGTAGCTGATCCAGCTTTCCCTCTCAACCCCATTCTCCTGCCCTCTCCCCATTACCACCTGACACCCTTACCAATCAAGAGCTTGTCAGTCTCTGCTTTAAAAATACCCAATGACTTGGCCTCTACAGCCATGTGTGACACTATATACCAAGAATTCAACATCCTCTGGCTAAAGAAATTCCTCCTCATCATCTTTCTAAAGGTACACCATTTAATACTGAGGCAGTGCCCTCTGCTTTCTAGACTACCCCACTAGTGGGAACATTCTCTCCACATCCACTTTATGCAGGCCATGATATTTTCAAGTTACTTGTGGAATCGTGGCTTGCACCTACTAATCTATCTCCAGGGACAAAAATGTCAGGAAAGAGAAGTCAAGAAAGATATGTGGAAATGAGACCAGGGTGTAAAGCTGACAGTGAAAAAGAACAAATCTTTTTTGATCCGTATTATTGCAGGAAGCAGTGCTGATCACTAGACCGAAAAAGACATGAATATGCCCAAATTATTAATAAAGCAAGGACTGTTTCATATGTCCCACATAGAAGCTGACATCTCTTGGACCCAAGGGAGGGTTGTCATAGTACATGTTAGATTTACAGAAAGTGAGTGGATTTAAAAGTTGCTCGCTTATGGGCGATGAGACTTCTATTTACGTCATAGAGTACATTAGTGGCTGAACTTTTATGGAGTTTCTATTGATTATATGTAAAACTGCAGCAGAAGAGCCACAGAAATCCAAAAGCGTTATTTATCCCTCTGTTAGACTGACTGAACAGGATAGAACCCATTTACATTTTCATGACATTGGGATTACTAGTGAAATGGGAATGAAATTTGCAGCCAGTGGTTTCAATCTTAATATCACACCATGCATCACTCATATAGAGTCATAAAATCATACAGCTTGGATGCAGGCTCTTCAGCACAACATGCTCATGTTGACCATCTACACTAGTCCAGCCTGCCCACGTTTCGCCAATCCCTCTAAACCTTTCCTAAACCTTGGACATATTTGTACCTGTCCAAATATCTTTAAAATCTTGTTATAGTACCTGCCTCAATTACTTCCTGGGGTCAAGGAAAAGAATGTTCACGTCGCGGTCCTGTTTCCACCAATCTTTCCACCACCACGCACATGAAGCACAAGACAGACAGCATTGTGCAGATGCCGAGAAGTGTGTTCAGCTCTGGCTGAACAACTTCTAATCTTCTATGTGGACTCAATAAGAAGAAGCTCGTTCCATGTGTGAAAAAGTTGCCCTTCAGTAAATCTTATTAAAAATTATTATTGGATAATTCGAAGCAATGTTCAATACATTAATTATTCAGTACTGTGTCAACTGATGCAGTATGTCGTATGGAGTGGATCCATGGCATTAAATCACAGAGCTTTGAAATCTTCAAGTAGTCACTCACGTGACTCCGAAGTAAAATAGTAAGATTAAATGAGAACTTACTAGTTCAAAGTTTGATCCTTATTTTATGAGGAGTTACGATGAGGGATTACTTGCCCTCCGCTCCCAGCCCTCATAATCGAAAGTTCTAGTCTTCTAAAGCCTTACTATGTTACTTCGGCTATCGGTTTCTGTGTTTTCACGCCGCTGCTTTGAAGTATGACGCGCATGCGCCTGGCGGGGTTTCTTCACGTAATCCCTCATCGTAACTCCTCATAAAATAAGGATCAAACTTTGAACTAGTAAGTTCTCATTTAATCTTACTATTTTACTTCGGAGTCACGTGAGTGACTACGTGAAGATTTCAAAGCTCTGTGATTTCATGCCGTGGATCCACTCCATACGACATACTGCATCAGTTGACACAGTAGTGAATAATTAATGTATTAATTATTGCTTCGAATTATCCAACAATAATTTTTTTAAATAACAATACAGTAATAAGCCCTCTATCCCAGGGGAAATTGCAAATGAAATTTATAAAGACAAAGCAAATCAAATCAAACGGAACCCAAACAGCATGCCCAAACCCTGGCACTGTCAGGACAGGTTTATCATAATTTTAGAAAAGTTGATTCCTTAGACCATCCTGCGGCCTTGCTGTAGATGTTGATGCCGCCCTGGTGGAGTGAGATTTAAACACATGAGTGTCTACTCCAGCGGAATCCAAAACCTGTTTTACCATCTAGAAATAGTTTATACTGACACCTTTTATGAGTTTTTTGTGACTGATGAGCATTGTTGTCTCAGAGCCTCTGAGACTCTAACTTACCTCGATATATTGACTCAGGTGCTTAACTACACATAACCTTTGGTCAACAGGGTATGCTTTAAAACTTTATTTGGTTCCGGCCATTCCTGGCCTGATTTGTTTGATTAAATCATACACATAAAACGTAACGTTATCTGCAGAAGAATACATGCTATCTAGTCGTAACTTTTGCAATGTTTGCACTCTTTGCGCTGATACTAGCGCCATGAGCTTAACGACTTTAAGTGTAACTTCTGAAAAGACAATGATGTAATTGGAGCCCATTGCTGAATCAGTGTGTGAACTATACTGACATCCCAGATTTCTGTATATCTAGGTTTTGTTACAAAATTCCTCTCATGAATCGGGACACTAATGGATGAGACCCGATAGGTTGTTGTTCTGAAACTGCCCTAAATAGGAGGACAAAACACTCCGAGCACTATTAATGGCACTATAACTCAAGTGTTCATCAAAAATGCAACATAGCAAGGAACTCCAATACATCCGGTATGCTTGCAGTATGATAAGATATATCTGACTGTAAAACAAAACATTTCCCATTTCTTAATATGAGACACATATTGTTTCTTAGTGCTATCTCTCCAAGCTGCAGTTATGACATCCATGGTCCTATTCGACAGTCCAAAGCCTTGGAATGGTCTGGTCAGAACCTGCAGACGAGAACGGTCTGGTCAGAACCGTTACATCATGTAACAGATGGCTTTCTTCTGTTACTGGATGCACCAACAAATTACTACAGTTTGGAACAGTCATGAATGGCTGAGTCATCATTCTGAGCACCAATTGGAACCATGACTGTGTAGTCCAGTCCGGAACCACCAAAACGCCTGAGGCGGAGTCCTGCTCTATTTTGGTGAGACACTGCCTAATCAGGCAGAATTGGGGGAAAGCATAAAAGAATGTACATCCCCAATGTAGCGAGAATGCATCCACCGGCACTGCTCCTGGATCCGGTTCCCATTGAAACATATTTAGGCAATTGGTGATTTAGCAACTCGTGGATGCAACAGATCAATATCTGGCAACCCATAGCGGCTGACAATCATTTTAAAACTTCCGGATTTAATCATCCATTCTATTTTGTCATTGAACTTTCATGGCCTATAGTCTGCCACCACATTCTCTATACCTGATAGGTAGATAGCTGAGACCCAGATGTTTCTGGAAATACACCAGTGCCACATGAGGTTAGCCAGATTATCTCATGATACTGACCTTATTACTGCCATAGGATTGATATATGGCACAGCCGTGGTATTATCAATCTGGAGTTGAACATGTAAATTATTCATTGTTAAACAATAAACTTTTAATCCATTGAATGCACCCAGCAATTCTAAGTAATTTATACTATATAACCATATAACCATATAACAATTACAGCACGGAAACAGGCCCTCTCGGCCCTTCCAGTCCGTGCCGACCATTTGTTTTCCCCTAGTCCCATCTACCTGCACTCAGACCATACCCCTCCATTCCCTTCACGTCCATATACCATATACTATGCCTGTGCAGAATTAAATCCTCTTCACACTCCATCTACCACCGCAGGTAGACTCACTGTCCATAGTTCCCCATCCAGGCAGCACTCACATATGTCTGTAAAAGCATGAAGGTTGCAGAACCAAAATGTTTTTGGTAGTTTGTAATTGAGCTATGGCTCTGGTTAGTAACTGCATAGGTCCATCAAAATGACCTGCATGTTCTTTAAATGCTAGTTCTCTAGCTCGTTGCAGACTTCGATAGTGCAGTGGTACAAACTGCACTGCAGGGAAAGCTGCCACCAATTTACCAATAACAGTAGTTACTTCCCGGATGGAGGGATATTGGTTTTCAGCGAGACTGGTACAGAGCTCTCTGATCTCCATAGCCTTGGCTGTAGGCAAAGTCACTGACATATCAACTGAATCAATGACAAATCCCAAATGAACATTTTTTTTAGGATGGCTCTAACTTGGATTTGGTTGGATGCACCAGGAACCCTAACCTTTTAAAACAGGTATTTGGTTGCTGAAATCGATTCCTCAGCTGCCTGCTGAGTGTTGCTTATGATTAAAATATAATCTAGATAAGCCATTACCATGTGAGTCTGGGCCCAAAGTAGCCCCAACACTGGTTTCCACAATTTCTAGAATAGCCTAGAAACTGAGGTTAACTCATTGGGTAATGCTTTAAATTGCCACAGCTGTCCCATCGAACTAAATTTAAAGTGTCTCCGATACTGATGATGAATTGGTACAGAATAATATGCATCTTTTAGATCTATAGTTGTCATATAACAACCTTGTGATAACAGCCGTTTCGCAGTATTGGTGTCCATTTTAAAAATGCCTATGGTGAACATCTGGACTGGTTTAGGTCCAGAATGTCTCTACATCCCCCATCTTTTCTCTGTCTGGGGAATATATTGGACACAAATTGTTGTGGATGGTTTATCGTCCTCTCAATTACCCCTATTACGGGACAAAACCGTAATTTCTTCTTTTACCTGCTGAGTTTGTGCAGAAACCCCAATACTCTATTAGGCATATTCTGTACAGGCGGATCAATTCCTGACATAAACGGTATTCGAGTTTGAGACAGTGTGTAGTATAAACAGATGAGATGTTATGCAGCACCATTCATCGTAACTAATTGCAACCTACCCCCAACCGGAGGTTGTTCCCCAGAATCTTATCCTGGACAGAATGAATCACCTGTACTTCTACAGTCGGCCTTTACTCCTTCTTCCCATATTGGGGTTGTAGCTGGGATACACAGGTGAGTAATACCGTCGTCCCACTGGCCCCACTCTGCTTGGCCCTGCCCCTGAATCCGTCACCTTTCGCGCTGAAATGACCCTGCGAGGTGGCTTCCTGGCAGAAGGGACATATGTCTTCATGAGACGGATTGTTTTGGCATGTTCCTCCAGGTCCTTGACTTGTTTGAGGAGGTCCACCCCAAATAAATAATCTGGACTTGGATATTGGTGGCCCTACATAGAGCTGCAACTTCGGGTTCAACGTAGGCGTTGCAAAACAGGGCCAGCATATCTTGTTGAGTACCAGACATCGATGCCCCCTGGAACTTATCTGAATGCCTGCTGCCAACAACTTGAGAACGCGTTGAAATCTCACTTCTTGTCCCAGCATCTTTGCACTCATTTGTACCCTTGCCGAGTTCACGGTGGGCATTTTGAGTGAAGCACAGTTTACAGGTGTTTTATAACATGTGTCAGTCTTCCTTGAACATATCCTGGAGCTGGTGAGAAGCCATGTAATTTACATTGGCAGCTAGAGTTTTCTCGATAGCCTCACCAGTCCCTTCTGGGTTTAGCGAAGTTTAACGCTACGTCCGGGACACCTGGAGCATGGCTCGTGTGCGCTGGTGTGTGCATATAAGCAGTGACACCAGCTTCAGGGTCAGATTCCTCCTGCCCTGCTTCTCCCGAGTCATGCTCTAGGGAGGTCTCATCCAGCCCTAAACAAGGTGCTGGAGAGGATGATTCCCACTGTTATCCATAATGATGTTTTCTTCTTTGCTGTATGGGCCTCTGCGAGAGGCTGTGTGGGAAATCCTAGGGCGTTCAATCCCAATTGAAATTTTCCATGGCTCTTTAAATTTGGAGCATTTTCCCCATTTGGTTGAGCCATCCCCATACCTTTAAATTAAAAAGAGGGAGTCTTCTATATCATCAGACTCAGGAGACAACTGAGCCTGAGAGTAATTTAGTTTGGTATTTCTGAGTGCCTTGAAGGCGGGGCTTCTTCATGTAGTCACTCACGTGACTCTGAAGTAAAATAGCCTGTTGCAATGATACTGATGCAGTGAATTGCTTGTTGTTAATGGCTTAATGGACAGAATATCACAGTGAAACAAGATGAGAAATGCCACCGTAGTTGATCAATTGTCTCTTCCTGCTTCCAGTTTACTTTGTTCTTCCATTCTGTTTACCACTTCTTAAAACCTTTTGCATATATTCTGAAATCTGTCTCATACTCAGCAACATTGAAAAAAACAGAACTTCCAAATGGATAATCTGCTTGGTTAAAGAAGAAAAATTACCTTTACTTTGCTCTAGAATCGCACTAATTTCAAAAGACATTCAGCCTATCACACTTTGAAAATATTTCTCTAATCCAATTGCACTCATTTTTTTCCGAGCTTTGAAACAATTTTACTCATAAAATATTTCTGTGGTTCTCCAAGTTAAAAGAACTCGAACCACTACTGTTGGTGTCCAGTGGCACCGAGAAGAATTAAGCCCCTTTCATCTTTAACACCGATTTGAAGAAGCACCCATCACAATATTGGTTTACCCAGAAGTAAGTGGCATCAACTCATCTCAGGAAAACCAGTTCAACTTTTCAGGATGGATGAACTCCAGTGTGTGGCACACTGTGTAATCAAATGATTTGTTGGAGCTAGGTGGAACTAGCCATCTCTTCACCGGACCCATATTTCATTATTTATTATCTAGTAAGCTGAATAATATTGATTGCACTAGCTTCCGTTTTCATGTGCCTGTGATTGATACATTGAAGCAACTGATCATTTATTGTTAGACCTGGTTGTAGATAACCCTTTTAAGCATCTTTTGAATCTTAGATACTAAATGTATTGATCTCTGGCTGTTGTAGTCTAATTTGTCATTGTCTAAGGAAGTGATTGAGTACCCTGAGCTCCATGAGCTTGGAAATAATAATCATCCTGAAATGCTAAATGCATGTGTATGAGAAGTGTCAAAACCATGAATAAACCTTGGTTTTAGTATTTGTAATGACTGGTCGATTCCTCACTGAAATTCTGAATGATCTTAATGACTTTCCATTCATTGACTCATCTGGTTTGATGTTGCAGTTTTAGTTTCTGTGCCCGTTACTATACCTTACTTATGATCACCACCAAAGCTGGCCATGAAATTAGTCAATGCATTAAGGAAATTGCAGTTGTCTGCTTGGATTTTAAATTAGTTCCTCTACAAAGTGCTTTGAGAGTAAATGTTCCTGTCATATGTTCCCTTCATTCTTCCTTGAAATCGGCACGTCAGGTAGCATTTATTTTCTCTTCCTTTTACAGCTTTCAAATATTTTTAGAGTAACTATCCATTTATTAGCATACAGTATATCTATTGCATAGATGTCAATCAAAAGTAGTTTAATTAGATACAAAATGCTGGAGTAACTCAGCGGGACATGCAGCATCTCTGGAGAGGAATGGGTGACATTTTGATTCAAGACCCTTCTTCAGACTAAGAGTCAGGGGAGAGGGAAACGAGAGATATAGACAATAGACAATAGATGCAGGAGTAGGCCATTTGGCCCTTCAAGCCAGCACCACCATTCAATGTGATCATGGCTGATCATCCCCAATCAGTACCCTGTTCCTGCCTTCTCCCCATATCCCCTGACTACGCTATTTTAAGAGCCCTATCTAGCTCTCTCTTGAAAGCATCCAGAGAACCTGCCTCCACCGCCCTCTGAGGCAGATAATTCCACAATCACCACTCTCTGTGAGAAAAAGTGTTTCCTTGTCTCCTTAAATGGCTTACTCCTTATTCTTAAAATATAGACGGTGATGTAGCGAGATATAGAACAAATAAATGAAAGATATGCAAACAAGTAACGATGATAAAGGAAACAAGCAATTGTTAGCTGTTTGCTAGGTGAGAACGAGAATCTGGTGCAACTTGGGTGGGGAGGGATGGAAAGTGAGGGAGTGCAGGGGTTACGAAGTTAGAGAAATCAATATTCATACCATTGGGTTGTAAGCTGTCCAAGCCAAATATGAGATGCAGTTCCTCCAATTTGCATTTAGCCTCACTTGGATAATGGAGGAGGCATAGGACAGAAAGGTCACTGGGAATGGGAAGGGAAATTAAAGTGTTTGGCAACTGGGAGATCACTCAGGTACAAATACAAAGCAACGATATAAAGGGCTGCGATTGCAATTGATTCATGAGGAAGCAAGTATACCTCTGTTGCTGATTTTTATGTCAACCTTATCAATGTTTAAATGTTGTACGTGATTATAAATAAACTTGATCATTTTGAGTAAAAGGAGTAAGAACACAAACTGCTTCTGGATTGAAATTGTACTTGGGCTCGATTTTCCGTGGCCTCCAATTTAAAATATTTCATTTTTGTTTTTCCATGCTTCTATCATACTGTCTTTCACCACTCTCCCCATTCATGCTTGTAATATTCTCCAGCACTACACTAACAATAATGAGCTCAATTAGTCCAGTCACCCATACCTCACGTCTCATATCCCAGTCACCCTTTCCACATGTTCTGGAATTCCCTTCCAAATCCCGTTCCCACTTCCAAGATTCCTTCCATGCTTTAGGAGTCTCGGAGTCCATTTATATTACATGCTTTGGTCATTCATGCTAATTCCTTCGGATCTGCAGAGGGTTTTCCAGCATTTTATTTGTTCCCGTTGCTTTGACATTATATTTTTCCTGAAACCATAGAACAGTACGGTACAGGAACAAGCACCTCATTGCATGGTCTCTGTGCTGATATTGATCAGCAACACAATTGTGTTGTAACCTGGGGACTTCCTGCATCGAATGTATGGAGAGGAATACGATATAGGTTGGTTACAGTACAACGTTACAATTGGAACTGGGTTGCAACATGAAAATTAAATGCATGACATAGTTAAGTCATGTGATTTCGATAGCGCAAACAGTTGCAGAATGAGAAGCCTGTAGAAGCCGTTTTAATAGATGGAACTGTTAAAAGAGAACTACAGCACAGAGAGTGCTGTCTCTGTTCTTTATCTTGAAGATAGACTTCAAGGCAACACAAAACATAACAAGGTTACTATAGAACATGGACATTTCTGATATATGGGCAAACCAGCATATGGACAAACTTCTCAGGAACGGGACCCTTATAAAACCCAGGGGCTGCCCATACAAACTTTAGATTAAGAGGCTTTGACCATGCCATAGCAGAACCTGCATAGTTAGTCCCTGGTTTACATACTTAGAGGGAGCTATTGCTTAAAATATGCAGGCCGTTTGGCTCATAGAGGCCCCCTCAATATGAACTGGCAGGTCTGGCACGTACCTATTGGTACAAATAATACTTTGCACATTATCTTGAAATTATCTTGACAATCGGTAAAAGCAGGCAAATTCACCTTTATTATTATATTGCTCTGGGTCATTGTACCCTAGTTTGGCAATTCTGAATACTTAATTAGACTATAAATTGATTATCAAAATGGTTTAGTGTAAGATCTCCCAGCTGTTGATGAAAGGCATATTAACCTTTCTGCTCTGTTTTGCAGTTATGAACGCTACATATTTCATTATTCCTCATCAGACAATCTGGAAATATTTTTCCTGGAGAGAGTATTCTTTCATTTGCTGATGCTGGAAAAAAAAAACTACTTATGAATCTTGTTTTGTCATTTTATTGGTATGGTTTTTGGTGAAGGGAGATTAGATTAAATGAGAAAAAGAAGAAATAAAATTGGAGGTGCAGGAAATCTGAAATATGAGGGAATGGTGGAAATTGCAAGTCCGGCAGCATTTTTGGAGAGAGAAATAGTTGATATTGTATATCAATGATTAACTAGAACTTATGATGAAAGGTCATCTGAAATATTAACTGTCTCTCTCTTTATAGTCTATTCCTGACTTGCAGACTATTTCTACCACTTTCTGCTTATGGATCAAGTGAAACATTTTGTGTATGCATATAATGAGGGCTTCAAAAGGTACTTTATCAATTTTATTTCGGAGTCACGTGAGTGACAAGAAAATGCAGAAAGCGACAGCGGTGAAGGCGCGGCGTGCCGCTAGTAAGATGACAGACCGCGGGCCACTGACCACAGACTCAGTGCCTTTAAGTACCGTGGTCATGCCGTTGGGGCGTTAGGCTACTTAAAAAGCCTGCAAGGCCCATTGACTCCGAGGAGTCGGGTCAGGAGGGTTCCCCTCCAGAAAAGGATGCCGTTCTGACACGGTCATCCAAAGTGGAGCTCCTGTTGGAGAGGATGCTCCATCATAATACACACCCGGAGGAGGGGTGGTATCCACGCCGGCCTACGGGAGAGCCCGCGCCAGCAGCGCCTGGAATAGGCCTGCTCAATAGCTCCCTCTTGGAGGAGGAGAGCTTGACGGATCAGGAGTATCCTGACGCCGAATCTGTGGGGGAAGAAACCCCACATGATGAAGGGCATGAGCCCATAATACCATGTCTAGCAGCAAGATTTGCTGTCCCCAGAGAGGCTGGTGAACCGTTGGATGAGGAGTTGGCAACAACGATAAATTATTTGCTCTCCCATCAGCTGCAAGAGCTGACAATGGACAAGACGGCAAAGAAATACAAAACCCCTGTAAATTGCCAACTCTTGAAAGTGCTGGCGGTTAACCATGTGATATGGGGCCATATGGGCATTGGTATCAGGGCACAAGAAATGAAGCTCCAGCGGATGCTGAAGTTGCTCGCTGTAGGCATCACGGCGTTCGCCAGAGCAGTGGACGAAGGGCCGTCTGTATTACGCAGGATGCCTTAGCCCTTCTATACAGTGCCCACTTTGAGATAAATTGTTTGCGCAAAAGCGCAATAAGCCCGACGATACACCTTAAATTTGTGGTGCTCAGCAAGCCAAGCAATGTTCAACTGCCAAATTTGTTATTTGGGGACGACCTCGCTAATCGAGTGAAAGAGCTCGACGACGAGGCAAAAATGGTAGGGTTGATTAAATCCCCGATGACCGGCAGAATGGTTCGGCGCCAACACCCCTACCGGCGGGCTGCAGAGACCGGGGCAGGTCAAGGGACCAGCGGGGCATTTACCAATGTGCGCAGTTGGCGCACTGCTACAGGGGCACGAGCTAACATGACTCCTCCCACCAGGAACCGGGGACAACAGATTCCACCAGTCACCATGGAGGTAGGTGGGTCTGGTCCTAATAGGAACATATTAAGTAAAAGACACCTACAAATCGGGGGGAGATTACACGGGTTCCTAAAAGAATGGTCTGAGATAACATCAGATCCGTTTATAATGTGCAGCATGAAAGGTTTTCGGATAGAATTCTATCCCAATTTGAGTCCACCCACTCAGCATGTTCCAAGCCAGACACTCATTTTCTCTCAGAAAGAGAATATGGAGATACAGGCAGAAGTTGGAAAATTATGCAAAAAAGGGGTAATGGAGAAATCGGAGAAATATTTGACACTAATCACCAATTGGTGTCAAATATTTTTCCTCTGTCAAAAAAGGATGGAGAATGTAGAATCATCCTCGACTTGACGAGCCTTAACCCCTTTGAACAGTATAAACATTTCAAAATGGAAACTTTTACTACTGCCAAACACCTGCTGTCCAGACAATGTTATCTGGCAAGCATCGATCTTAAAGATGCGTATTACTCAGTGTCTGTTCACTTCGATGATAGGAGATATTTGAAATTTAGCTGGATGAATCAATTATGGCAATTCAAAACACTGCCTAATGGATTAACCTCAGCTCCGAGATTATTCACCAAATTGTTAAAGCCAATACTGGGGCTACTTAGAGCTCAGGGTCATATTGTAATGGCCCATTTGGATGATATTTTTATTGTAAGTAAGACAGCTGAATCATCAGTATCAGTTGTTAAGCTCACTTTTGAAAGGATGGGGTTTATCATTCATCCAGATAACTCCAAATTAATACCAGTCAGAATTATTGATTATTTAGGTTTCACTATTAACTCAGATCACATGTCAGTAACTCTGCCCAGGGACAAAAGGCTGCAGCTAATTGAAGGCTGTGTTAAGCTCATTGAAACACAACAACCTTCAATTAGACAAGTGGCCAGCTTGGTTGGCAAATTAGTGGCTTTGTTTTCAGCTGTGCAGTTTGTACCTCTACATTACCAGCAATTGCAGCGAGAGAAGGAAAAGGCACTGATGATGCATTCAGATCATTATGACTGGCCCATGCAAATACCAGCTGCGGCCATTGCTGAAGTACAATGGTGCATTATGAATGTCTCAAGCTCTTCCAACCAAATTCTGGTTGAACCACCTTCTATTGTCTTACAGACTGATGTCAGTGCGCTAGGTTGGGGCGTTACTGATACTATTTCCAGCTGTGGAGGCAGATGGAATATGCATGAGGCACTTCTTCTGCAATCACGAGGAATTAATTATTTAGAGCTTTTGGAAACATTTTATGGGCTTAAAGCTTATTTTTCTACTAAAAGTCACTTGCATGTTCAAGTTCAGATTGACAACACCACAGCAGTGGCGTATGTTAATCATATGGGTGGAATCAAGTCGGAATCTTGTGATAGAATGGCAAATCTGATTTGGGACTGGTGTATTTCCAGAGACATTTGGCTTTCAGCTATCTACCTACCAGGTAGATTCAACATCATGGCAGACACAATATCTCACAAATTCAATGACAACACAAAATGGATGTTGAATCATGACATATTTAACGATGTTGTTGCTCGGTATGGGATGCCAGATATTGATTTGTTTGCATCCAGACTAAACCACCAGTTGCCTAAATATGTTTCATGGGAACCAGATCCTGGTCGCTGCATTGGGGTGGAATGTTTGTCTATGCATTTCCTCCTTTCTGCCTCATCAGTTGGTGTCTGCAAAAAATTAAGTAGGACTTCGCCTCGGGAGTATTGGTTGTACCCAACTGCCTACTCAACCATGGTTCCCTCTCGTGTTACAGATAAACATTCAGCCACTTATGACTGCTTCCAAACATAAAAACCTACTGGTACACCCTGTAACTGGTGGTCAACACCCTTTATATGATCGTATCAATCTGTTGGTTTGCAGATTCTAAGGAGGCCATACCTGGGGAGAGGACTATCGGATCGCACTGTGGATGTTCTTACTGCGGCCTGGCGGGATAGTACACAGAAGCTGTACATCTCTTATATAAGTAAATGGGAGGTGTTCGGCTTCCGGCAAAATATTAAATACTACACAGCAGGCATCTCCGACATACTAGAGTTCCTATCAACCCTCTTTTTCGATCAACGATTAAGCTATAGTGCGATCAATATGCGATCCAGAAGTGCCCTGTCTTCATATTTTATGGATGGGATCGGAACGGTATTCTGTGGGTTCACACCCTCTCATCTCTAGATTTATGAAGGGAATTTTTAATTCCAATACTCCCTGGCCCAGGTATTCGACAATCTGGGATGTTAGCGAAGTACTTATGCTCCTTCGTCAATGGACTCCTATCACAGCCCTGTGTTTGGCCAAACTCATCATGCTCATGGCACTGGTTTCGGCACAATGGGTGCAGACATTATAGAAGCTGCGACTCGACAGGATGGAAGTATCTAGAGATGCCATTACATTTTCCATCTACGATCTACTCAAACAAAGCAGACCGGGTGTGACAGGGTTAAGGATTACCTTTTCGGCATACCCTACGGATTCACGCCTATGTGTGGTCTCACACTTATTGTGTTACATCAAGGCCACCAGCACCCTAAGAGGTGCGGAATCAACATTATTGATTAGCCACAGAAAACCGCATAATAAAGTGTCGGTTCAGACTATTTCAAGGTGGCTAAAGCAGGTTCTGGTTTATGCAGGTATTGACACTGACATTTTTAAATCTCTTTCCACCAGGCGGCGTCAATGTCAGCGGCCAAGGCAATGGACGTCCCTATAGACCATATCCTCGCGGCCGCAGGGTGGTCAAGTGAGCGGATGTTACAGCAATATTATCACAAACCACTTGCTGAACCTGGGGTATTTGCCCGTTCTGTTTTAAGTTCAGTTTTATAGCTTCCCCCTGGGACAGAGGGGTTGCTATTGTTTTCTTTAAAAATTAAACTGTTATTACATTTAAAATCAATGTCATGGTTTAATGCATTATTGATTCTTTCCTCATTCAGAGTCAATCGATGAGGTGAGACGCCTGGATTTGAATCTATGGCATGAAATGACAGTGCTTTGAAATCTTCACTTAGTCACTCACGTGACTCCAAAGTAAAATAGTAAGATTAAATGAGAAGTTACCTGTTTGAAGTTTGATCTTTATTTTATGAGAAGTTACGTTGGTGATTACTTGCCCTCCACGCCCAACCCTCTCCCACAAAGGTCATCTGGTAGTTCTAGGTTTCTGATCTTACTATTATACTTCAATTACTGTTACCTGTGATTTCATACTGCTGCTTTGAAGAATGACGCGCATGCGGCCTGACGGGGTCTTCTTCACGTAATCGCCAACGTAACTCCTCATAAAATAAAGATCAAACTTCAAACTGGTAAGTTCTCGTTTAACCAAGCGGAGGCTTGGCGATCGTTTCGCCGAACACCTCCGCTCGGTCCGCAATAACCAAGCTGACCTCCCGGTGGCTCAGCACTTCAACTCTCCCTCCCATTCGTATCCGACCTCTCGGTCCTGGACCTCCTCCACGGCCAGAGTGAGCAACACCGCAAGTTGGAGGAACAGCACCTCATATTCCACTTGGGGAGTCTGCATCCTCTGGGCTTGAACATTGAATTTTCTCAATTCTGTTAACCCTTGCTGTGTCCTCCCCTTCCCACCTCTCCCTCAGCCCTCGGGCCCTGGCATTCCCTCACTCTCTATCACCCTCCCCCACCCTAGTCGCACTAGCTTCTCATTTTCACACCACAAACAGCTTACAATGGCTTGTTCCCTTTATCATCGATACTTTTTTGCATATCTTTCATTCATTGTTCTTTATCTCTCCACATCACCGTCTATATCTCTCGTTTCCCTGATCCCTGACCAGTCTGAAGAAGGGTCTTGACCCGAAAACGTCGCCTATCTCCTTCGTATGCTGCTGCACCTGCTGAGTTTCTCCAGCCTTTTGTGTACCCTCTCGTTTAATCTTACTATTTTACTGCGGAGTCACGTGAGTGACAACGTGAAGATTTCGAAGCTCTGTGATTTCATGATAAGTTCTTACTATTATAACAAGCTTCACCATGACTAAGGTTCTGTGTAATGTTACCTCGTAAATATTTATCATGATAGCAAAATATTGGCAATGCTAGTAAAGTTGATATTGCATTCATAATAGTACATTTGTTTGTGATAACATAGATTGTTATTTATTTACTTATTGTAATATTTCTGGTGATATCATTCTGGCTAGTCAGAATGTCTGAATGACACTCTTTGAATTTCCAGTTGGAAAAGCAGGCCTTTAGTCTGTAATACTGAATGAAACAAGGATGCAGGAAATAAACATGTTGCTTTTATTCGTTGGGGACTGCTTACATTTACACAGGACATCTGAAAGGCAACAGTTCACAATCTTCAAACGAATATCTGCCAATCACATTTCCAATGATGTAACAGGTACTTATATGATTAGTACGGGTGTCAGGGGTTATGAGGAGAAGGCAAGAGAATGGGGTTGAGAGGAAAAGATAGATCAGCCATGATTTCATGGCTGAGTGGTCTTGATGGGTTGAATGGCCTAATTCTGCTCCTATAACTTATGAACTTATGAATTATATTTAGTTAAAGAATAATGAAAGAGGGATAGATTTTCTATAAAGCTTTTGATAAAGTAGGCATGCTTGCGAGAAATATTTAAATAGTATAGTTTAGTTTATTTATTGTCACGTGTACCGAGGTACAGTGAAAAGCTTTTGTTGCGTGCTAACCAGTCAGCGGAAAGACAATACATGATTACAATTGACCCATTCACAGTGTACAGTACATAATAAAAATATGATATATCTATGCCTAGAATGCCTAAGGCCTGCATATTCTTCCATTCATTTATCTGATTACAATCTGCTTAATTATTACTAAAAGCTGGTTATTCAATGAAAAGCAAACACTATAATGCTCGTTTCTGCAACCTTCTCAATTATGAGCCAATTCTAACTATGAATAAATAAACATTCAGTCCTGGAGATGGTGTTTGAAATAAAACTAGCTGAGGATATAAAATATAAATTACCCTCAGCTATAATGGGTAAGAAATGTCAGAGCTGGACACTAGCTCTAAAGCTTATTCAATAGTCAAATGGTATTAACTTCATTGGTTGTAGTTTGGTAATTCGGAGAGCACTGGCCTTCCTTTACTATCCTGTTCATAAGGTCATAAGTGATAGAAGCTGAATTAGCCATTTAGCCCATCTATGCCATTTGATCATGACTCCCTCCTAACCCTGTCCACCTCCTCATATCCCTTGACACCCGTACTTATCAAGAATCTATTTATAATTGTCATATGGTTATCTCTGCTTTATCAATATCCATTGACTTAGCCTACACAGCCCTCTGTGGCAAAGAACTCAACAAATTCACCACCCTCTGACTGAAGAAATTCCTCCTCATCACATTCCGAAAGGAACATCCTTTAATTCTGAAGCTACAGTCTTTGGTCCTAGACTCTTCCACTAGTGGAAACATCCTCTACACGTCACTCTATCCAAGCCATTCACTATTTCACTGTTCCTGATACAGTGAGCTGTCCGACCTGATCCTGAGGCTGAAGAAGGGTCCCAACTCAGAACTTCACCGATCCGTGTCCTCCAGAGATGCTGCCTGACCCGCTGAGCTACTCAATATTCAATAGTCAGATATATTTGTCACATACACAATGAAGTGCAGTGAAATGAATTTGCCAGCAGCGATACAATAAAAAAAGAACACACAATACTCAATAACATTTTAACACAAAACATCCACCACAGCATTCATCCCTGTGGTGGAAGGCACAAAGTTCAGTCAGTTCTCCTCCACTCCTACACTTTGTGCTTTTTTGACCTAATCCAAGCATTGATCACAACCAGCAATTATGCCCCGAGCAAAAATAATCCCAATAATCTTTGGAGTATTTTAAAATTCCTCTGTCAGTCAGACACTATTTAAGTGGCTTTACAATGTCAATTTTCTTCTATAAAAATTATTTTTTTAATCTTACTGCACTAGAAATAAATAAACCCATAAATATGCTTACTCAATGTCGAGGCCCTTCTTCAGACCGAGAATCAGGGGAGAAGTGTCTCAATCCGAAACGTCACCCATTCCTTCTCTCCAGAGATGCTGCCTGTCCGCTGAATTACTCCAGCATTTGGAATATAAACCAGCATCTGCAGTTCCTTCCTACAAACTTCGGAGCAGGTTGTTCCTCAACACATACAAGTGTGTGAGATGGTACGTCAGTGGAGATAAAATTAAGCCTTAAGTGAGACATGAAGGGGTATTTGAATGGCGGGAGGTGGGTGAGCAGTGCAAGGGTAGTTTAACTCACAATAGTCTGATAGCTGCCTCCAATGATCAGTAGCATTTCCAACCATGCAGTTGTTAATCGGGAGATAGATGGGGACCCTTGTTTATTTCAGTTTAGACTAAACCCTAAGGAGAATTAATCATCTTCCAAGTGGCTCTTGCTCTTTGACTAGGATTGAGTGGAATACAATGTGTTCTCCCAGCACTTATAATGCATTTGGTGAGGGTGGCAATCAGGGAGTGACATTAAATTGTGTGAGGATGATGGGGAGTAATCAAGTCTGATGGGCAACTTTTGTAATGAACAAGAAAGATAGATGTGCCTATAATGTCATAGGCTTGAGGAATGGAAAGATGAATAAGGCTTGTCAAGGCATCATGAGAATGAGGGCAAGGCACACAAAAGGAACATACAACTGTTTTCAACCTCGCTGACCAGCAGAGCTTGAAACAGGAAATGTTTCTAGCCTGAATCCAGAGTATCATTTCTCTGCTGGTTTCCTGGCCAATTTCCAAAGAAACATTTATTTGCATTATCATCATTCCTCTTCCATGTAGTGGTGCAGAAGTGTTTCTCTGCTGGATCCTTGCTGTCCCCAGCTGCATATCAAGGCACATGTTAATGAAGCAGGGACCAACATTTGAATATTCTAATTCTATTATAAAGATTCTTTCCCTCTTGCTTTCAACTCCATAAATCACAATTTCAAATTGTCTCTTTAACCACTTGAACTGGGATATTAACATGTTGGACACATCCACTGCAGGGCAATCAGGCCACCACTGATAAATGCTGTCGAACAATGTCCTAGACCCATCTCCAGCTTTCCCATATAGCACTGGACCTTCACCCTACTCCACTATAAATTCCCCTCATATATTAGCAGAGGCCAAAAGCATCTCAAAATACAACATTTACCTTCCATGGCATATGATGTGTCCGATACCTTTTCACAGATATCTAGGACAATCTTGGTTTCTCTTTAATATCGCTGACAAGTCTTAAATTGTTTTCTGATATTTCTCAGTTTAACTATCGGGTTATCATTGAGTCGGGTTTTCAACTGAGAACTTGGTGGGCAAATTGATAGCCTTAAATACCTGTTCAAAATATACTCTAATAATCTTTATTTGGGAAATAGACTTGCTTGAAGATCATTAAATATCAAAAAAGTCTAATGTTTTCTGCAATTTTCTGCCAATTTTCTGCCTTTCTGTCCCTTTAATTTTCCAAGAGTCTTATTATTTAACTTTGCCTGGTTCTTTTCCTCCTGTTGTGATATTAGCACATTTCCTATTATTTTTGGATTGGATAAAGCTTTCAATTTAAGATTTTCTGCAGAAAAAATATTTGACTGCACAGTGAAGGCTTCTTAGAGATGTCACAGTGGAAACTCTCACTTCAAGATTGTTCCTTAAATCCTGCAGTTCCTTCCTACACATGAGTTCACCACCCGATAGTTGGTTATACACCGGTAGGTCTGTAGCCAGAAGAAAACATTAGCAGCAGTGGTATGAAACGCTCCACATTGAAAACAAGCTATCAATCTAGCTGAGCTGGAAAATGAACATATTATACTTTTTATTTTTAATTAACTTATAGGAAGACTTTCCAATTAAAATAAAACATTTATTTAATACTCTAGGGAGACATTATCATTACCATAACATGTAAAAAGGAAGGAAATCACAATTGTATGGACGGATGTTTACAGAAGTAGATAACTAGATTAGGGACCGTTTCTTACCTGCTGTAATCAGGCAACTGAATCATCCTACCAACAACTAGCTTTTGAAAGCAGTGAGCAACTATGTCTGTCAGGGAATTTCAGTGGGGGGCTTCAGTCAGGTCAAACCACCACTACTGCACCTCACAGGATAGCTCTGATCCACATCTGCATTGACATGCAGGAAAAAGTTGAGGGAGACAAACTGTGTAGGAGGGAAATGCAGATGTTGGTTTACACCGAAGGTAATAACAATAATAAATATTTTATTAATCCCCTTATTCAGGGGAAATTCAGATGTCCTTGCAGCACTCTAATAAAAATACAACATAGCATTAAAGAAGAAGTTTAATATTAAAACATAAAAACATCCCCCCACAATGGTTCCCACTGTGGGGGAAGGCACAAAGTCCAGTCCCCATCCTCTTGCCCACCCATAGTCGGGTCTATTGAGGTCTCCACAGTCGCCGCTACGGAGGCCCGATGTTTAAGGCCCTCTCGCCAGGTGATGGTGCTCCGGCGTCGGGAGAACCCTCTCAGTGGCTTGGGGTACCAGGAACAGCCGCCTCCTTACCGGAGACTGCAGCTTCCAAGGCAGCAGGCCGCGCTGGATGGAGCTCCACCACTGGTGATCTCGGCGAGAGATCCCAAGGCTCTGCGATGTGGGGCTGGCCGCTCCACAGACCCGCAGCTCCACGATGTTCAATCGGCAGTCCCAGCATACCGGAGCACCAGAGTGGCGATCCGGGCAAGGCATCGCCCGCTCCGCGATAGCGCTCCAGCGCTGTGCCGCCGAGTATCGTCCTCACAGCTAACACTGCCCCCCAGCTTCGTGTCTTCCACAAACTTGGCGATGTTGCATTCAATTCCCTCATCCAGATCATTAATATATATTGTAAATAGCTGGGGTCTCAGCACTGAGCCTTGCGGTACCCTGCTAGTCACTGCCTGCCATTCTGAAAAGGACCCGTTTACTCCTACTCTTTGCTTCCTATCTGCCTGCCAGTTCTCTATCCACATCAACACTGAACCCCCAATACCATGTGCTTTAAGTTTGAATTCTAGTCTCTTATGTGGGACCTTGTCGAAAGCCTTCTGAAAGTCTAGATATAACATATCCACAGGTTCTCCCTTATCCACTCTACTAGTTACATCCTCGAAAAATTCTATAAGATTTGTCAGACATGATTTACCTTTCATAAATCCATGCTGACTTTGTCCAATGATTTCACCGCTTTCCAAATGTGCTGCTATCCCATCTTTAATAACTGACTAGCATTTTCCCCACTACCGATGTTAGACTAACTGGTCTGTAATTCCCCGTTTTCTCTCTCCCTCCATTTTTAAAAAGTGGGGTCACATTAGCTACCCTCCAATCCTCAGGAACTACTCCAGAATCTAAAGAGTTTTGAAAAATTATCACTAATGCATCCACTGTTTCTGGGGCTACTTCCTTAAGTATTCTGGGATGCAGCCTATCTGGCCCTGGGGATTTATCGGCCTTTAATCCATTAATTTACCTAACACCACTTCCCGGCTAACCTGGATTTCACTCAGTTCCTCCATCTCATTTGACCCCCGGTCCCCTGTTATTTCCGGCAGATTATATATGTCTTCCTTAGTGAACACAGAACCAAAGTAGTTATTCAATTGGTCTGCCATGTCCTTGTTCCCCATGATCAATTCACCAGTTTCTGACTGCAAGGGACGTTCATTTGTTTTAACTAACCTTTTTCTCTTCACATATCTATAAAAACATTTGCATCCGTTTTTATGTTCCCTGCCAGTTTTCTTTCATAATCTATTTTCCCTTTCCTAATTAAGCACTTTGTCCTCCTCTGCTGGACTCTGAATTTCTCCCAGTCCTCCGGTAGGCTGCTTTTTCTGGCTAATCTGTATCGTTCTGCATTCTGTATCGTTCCTTTTGTTCTACCTATCGTACTTGACTTTGCCGATTGTATTTATGTGCAGCATTATTGAATTTGATGCAAAACAAAGCTTTTCACTGTACCTCGTGATAATTACAATCGTAAACCTAAAAGGACTATTTCTTCATTGCTATTGGGTCATTGTCTGAAGAAGGGTCTCGCCCTGAAATGTCACCTATTCCTTTTCTCCAGAGATACGATCTGACCCGCTGAATTACTCCCGCTTATTGTGTCTCACTTTGGTTTAACCCAGCATCTGCAGTTCCTTCCTACACAATCTTGTATATAATCTTCATTGCTGCTATGCTCCGGTAAAGAAGAATAATAGGTCAATGATTCTTGAGTACTTGGAATTGCAAGTTGAAGACATCCAATAGCTTATTTGCAATGGATGGCAGGTAAAATGCAAAATAAATATATCTTTGGTTATTTGTGGTCATACAACCCGAGATTAATTTTATTTATTTTTGCATGTTAAATTAATAAACATTAACATAATGCAATTCTTAATTGGCACTTGTCTTGATGTAAATACTTTTATTTAGGGTAAGGAAGAATGCAAGATTCAATCAAAAGATAAACAATGTTGTAAGAGAATCTTACTGTAAATAGAATTATTCAATCAGCAAGCATTTATTATTTGAGTATGTTCAATAAACAATAGACAATATGTGCAGGAATAGGCCATTCGGCCCTTTGAGCCAGCACCGCCATTCACTGTGATCATGGCTGATCATCCACAATCAGTACCCCGTTCCTGCCTTCTCCCCATATCCCTTGACTCCGCTATCTTTAAGAACTCTATCTAATTCTCTCTTGAAAACATCCAGAGAATTGGCCTCCACTATCTTCTGAGGCAGAGAATTCCACAGATTCCACAGAGAAGTCCATTTATTTTTTTCCAGCATGAATGCCTGAATGAAATTGTCAACTCCCTCTTCACAGGCCTTCATCCAATGTTTCTTATGTTGAATAATCAGATGTGGACTTAGTGCAGGTTAAATTCAGAAGAACTTTGGTACAGATGAGGTTTGTGTATATTATGTTCGATCCATCACAAGATTACTTTCTGAATTATTACCCTGAAAAACTGCTTTAAGTGAAAGAAGTGCAATCTATAATAGTTTAGAGTGCTTATGCCTAGACCTGTGTAATATTCGTGTTCTTATTCAAACAGAAAATGGTGTCAGGAATCATTAATATAATGATGAATGATAATATAATGATTCACGGAGAGGAAAGACGAGTGGCTAAAATGGAGGAATCTTGTTTATTGCACTCACTCCAGCTTCAGTACACAACAATCTGCAAATGTTTACAAACTGCAAAAAAGAAAAATTGCAAAAGGCATGATGAAGTTGCGAGGAGATGAAATCAGAAGTCTTTCAGAGAGACATGGTGTAATAATGTTCCATCATGCTGTGAAGTTCGAAATTGTAATGAAACCAGTAATGTGACCAAAATAAATGTGGTGCTCCCCAATGAAATGGAGATCCAAGGGAGAGTTTAGTTCTTCTGTCTCCAATATAATTTCTCAGCTCAATAGATTTGTCTTGGATGTTGACACACTCATACTGAAAGTAATTCCTTCTTTGCGATTAATGGCAAAAAAAATAACAGTGAGTAGTGAGGTGCTACCAAGTAATTCACAGAATGCTGCTGTGAAGTTGTGAGCCACGAGTCAGCATGTGTGCTATAATTACATTTATCTCTGCAGCGGCGTAAATTGCTGCTAATTAAAGATGCACCACAAGGTTTATCACATCAAATAAGGAAGAGGGATGAAAGAAATCATTCAGAAATAAATGAGAAATCAAAGGATTCAGAAGTCAGCTATTAAGGAGATATTCACAACATCTCACAGTATGATGTATAAGGGGCATGCTGCAACCCTCTTCTCAAAGGGAAATACCAACTTTTGTGAAAGAGCAGCAGAGGGCCTTGGTAAGAGGACCAATTCCTGCTCCCTCTCATACATCGCAGGGCGGGATGGTGCCATAGACTGCATGCACGTTGCTACAACACTTCATGTCAATTCTGCATGCTGACGGGTATCCATTCCCTCCATAACCAGCTGGTTGTTGCAACTGGAAAAGATGTCAGAGTGCATTTGAAATGTCCAGCTTCAGTCATAGAGTGATACAGTGTGGAAACAGGCCCTTCGGCCTAACTTGCCCACACTGGCCAACAATGTCCCTGCTATCCTAGTCCCACTAGCCTGCACTTGGTCCATATCCCTCCAAACCTGTTCTATCCATGTACCTGTCTAACTGTTTCTTAAACAATGGGAAAGTCCCAGCCAAGTCAAGTCAAGAGAGTTTTATTGTCACTTGTCCCAGATAAGATGATGAAATTCTTACTTGCTGCAGCACAACAGAATATGTAAACATAATACAGAATGGGAGATAAAGTTCAGTGTGTCTATAGACCAGAGACCATATGTACACAATAAATAAATAGCTAAAGTACTTCCTCTGGCAGTTTGTTCCATACACCCACCACCCTTTGTGTGAAAAAGATACCCCTCGGATTCCTATTACATCTTTTCCTCTTCACCTTGAACCTATGTCCTTTGGTTCTCGATTCCCATACTCTGGGCAAACGACTTTGTGCATCTACCCGACCTATTCCTCTTATGATTTTGTACATCTCTATAAGATCTTCCCTCATTCTCCAGGGCTACATGGAATAGAGACCCAGCCTACTCAACCTCTCCCTATAACTCACACCCTCTAGTCCTGGCAACATCCCAGATGCTTTCAACTCCGCACTCTGCTGTGCCATCTGAATGGCAAACCTTGCGGGTCGACCCACTGTCGGCGAGAGCATGTGGGACCTCCAAGAGGGAGGGGAAGAACAATGGAGGACCCGGCGTGGGGGGACCTCCAAGAGGGGGTGGGGGGAACAAAGGACAATGGGGACCCTGTGTGGGGGAACCACTGTGGAGGAGGTGGGGGGGGGGGGGGAGAACAAAGGAGGAGCTGGCGTACTTTGTAACTTTGTCAGCGTCGTAGGTAGGTGCTATTTGTGTACATTGAGTGTGCAAGCAAAGAATTTTACTGTGCTTTGTTACATGTGACAGTCAAGTATTCCAAGCTGAATGAGGTGTTCATACAATGAAAACTATCGTGCAAAAAAACATTTAATTACAGGTCATTCTAATTGGAGGAACAGCACCACATATTTTGCTTGGGCAGCTTACAACCCAGCCCCTACCCCCCCGAGCCTCCAACTTCATCATTCCTCAGCCCCGCACGGCCCGATTTTACCTTCTCCCCAAAAGCCACAAACCCAACTGCCCCGGCAGACCCATTGTCTCTGCCTGTTCGTGCCCCACCGAACACATTTCCACATACCTTGACGCCATCCTATCCCCCTTTGTTAAATCCCTCCCCACCTATGTTCAAGACACCTCAGACACTCTCCGTCGGCTCCGCGCATTCCATTCTCCAGGCCCCCATCCTCTCATCTTTACCATGGACGTCTAGTCACTCTACACCTCCATCCCCCACCCAGGACGGTCTCAAAGCCCTCCGGTTCTTCCTCGACCAGTAGGAGCAACCCATACCTGTCCCACTGACACCCTCCTCCGCCTAGCGGAGTTGGTCCTTACCCTCAATAACTTCTCTTTTGACTCCTCCCATTTCCTCCAAACACAAGGCGTAGCTATGGGCACGTTGCATGGGCCCCAGCTACGCTTGCCTCTTTGTCGGGTAAGTCGAACATTCCTTGTTCTCAGCGTACCCGGGCCCCATCCCCGACCTCTACCTCCGTTACATCGACGACTGCTTTGGTGTCACCTCCTGCACCCACACACAACTGACTGACTTCATTCATTTCACCACCAACTTCCATCCGGCACTCAAATACACTGGGACCAACTGCAAGAGATGCTAACACTTGTCCCTTCATCTCCCCCCTCAACTCCTTTCAGGGACCCAAGCAGTCCTTCCTGGTCCGACAGAGGTTTACCTGCACCTCCTCCAACCTCATCTACTGCATCCGCTGCTCCAAATACCAGTTGATCTATATCGGTGAGACCAAGCGGAGGCTTGGCGATCGTTTCGCCGAACACATCCGCTCGGTCCGCAATAACCAACCCGACCTCTCAATGGCTCAGCACTTTAACTCCCCCTCCCATTCCGTATCCGACCTCTTGGTCCTGGGCTTCCTCCACAGCCAGAGTGAACAACACCACAAGTTGGAGGAACAGCACCTCATATTCCATTTGGGGAGTCTGCATCCTCTGGGCTTGAACATTGAATTTTCTCAATTCTGTTAACCCTTGCTGTCTCCTCCCCTTCCCATCTCTCCTTCAGCCCTCGGGCCCTGGCATTCCCTCTCTCTCTATCTCTCCCTCACCCTAGTCGCACTAGCTTCTCATTTTCACACTACAAACAGCTTACAATGGCCTGTTTCCTTTATCATCGATACTTTTTTGCATATCTTTCATTCATTGTTCTTTATCTCTCCACATCACCGTCTATATTTCTCGTTTCCCTGATCCCTAACCCGTCTGAAGAAGGGTCTCGACCCGAAACGTCGCCTATCTCCTTTGCTCCTTAGATGCTGCTGCACCCGCTGAGTTTCTCCAGCCTTTTGTGTACCCCCAGCAGTATGAATATCCATTTCTCTAACTTCAAGTAACCCATGCTTTCCCACTTACATCCCTCCCCTTTCCTAGTTCTCTGTCTAGTTTGACTGTCCTCCTGATTAAATTTCACGTAGTATGCCACGTTGTCACCTTCCCCTAGTGATTATCTATTATCATCAAAGTGATGTAACAATGGTCTATTCTACATTTTCCTTGTGCTTCATCCCCTTTGATCTCTCATTTTCACACCTTACCCTTCCATATCTCTCGATTCCCTCTCCCCTGACACTCAGTCTGAAGGGTCAAGACCCGAAACATCATCCATTCCTTCTCTCCAGAGATGCTGCTGTCCCGCTGAGTTACTGCAGCATTTTGTGTCTATCTTCGTTGTAAACCAGCATCTACAGTTTGTCCTACACATTCTACTATAATAGTAAGATTAAACGAGAACTCACCTGTTCGAAGTTTGATCGTTATTTTACGAGGAGTTACGATGAGGGATTACGTGAAGAAGAGCCGCCTCACGCTGGTAACGGCATACTTCAAAGCAACGGCATGAAAAACACAGAACACCAAAGCCGGAGTAACATAGTAAGGCTCATAAAAAGACTTAGAACCACCATTTGATCATTTATTTTACGAGGGTGGGAGTGGAGGGCACGTAATCCCTCATCGTAACTCCTCGTAAATAACGATCAAACATCGAACAGGTGAGTTCTCGTTTAATCTTACTATTTTACTTCGGAGTCACGTGAGTGACTACGTGAAGAGTTTTAAAGCTTTCTGTGTTTTTTATGTCGTAGAATTAATCCGTACGACAGTCCGGCTAAGTAAACACATACATGAGAAAGCACACAAATGTTAGATCTTTTCATAATTAAGTTTTTTAATGGCTGAAAAACCATATAATACCCTCCCTTATATTTGAGGGAAAAATGATTACAAGTGACAAAAGATATCAGTGACTACATAACTGATTATAGCAATTAATAGCAAACAAAGCAGGTGATTATAGTGCTCCCAACACCGCGTGTCCAAAGCTTGTCATAGTGTGAACAGGTTTGTTGAAGAACTTTGAAAAAGTTTTCTTCTTTACTCCACCCTGCGATTTTTTTTAAAAAATATGCTCGAGAGGTAACGTTCCGCCCCTTCGCCGCGGACGTAGCTGCCGCCCTGGTGGAGTGAGATTTGAAGACATCAGTGTCTACTCCCCGCTAAAACCAACACCTGTTTCAACCATTTTTGAGATAGTTTTGAACTGAAGCTTTGTGTGTGTGGCTTTTTGTGCGTAAGCAGCAATGTCTTTTCGTTTCCTCGAAAAGTGTCCGTCACTTTAATACATTGGTTCAAATGTCTAACCACACACAAAACAAGCTCAATATGAAAAGCTTGAAAGGTTACCTTTGTTCCAGATCTCCCTGGTCTACTTTGTTTGATCAGATCGTAAACATAGAATACAACGTTATCTGTAGTCACATGCATACAGTCCTAAACGCAACATTTGTAAAGTTTGCACTCTTTGGGCTGAGACCAGTGACATTAACATGACCAATTTCAATGTTAACCTATCCAATGACAAACCCTTCAATTGGCGTCCATTCTCTAAGTAGAGCAAGTACTATGCTCACATCCCAAATCTCTGTATATCTAGGTTTTGGCGGATTCATGTGAAAAAATTCCTTTCATGAATCGTGATATTAATGGATGCGACCCAATTGATTTCTCACCAGTCATAAGTCCTAAATAGGACGACAAAGCACTGCGTGCAGTGTTAATGGCACTGTAACTTAAATGTTGGCCAAAGCGCAAATTGGCAAGGAATTCCAAAACATGAGTAACATTCACATAATCATCAGAAATATTTTGACTGTGTGAAAAATTCTTCCCATTTCTTAATATGTGTCATATATTGTTTCTGTGTGCTATCTCGCCATGATGCGCCAATAACTGTCAAGTTTGGTCCGACAAATCCCAGTTTCCTGTAGTGGTCTGGTCAAAACCTGCAGATTAACAAATTCATATATGCATATAATGGGTAATCTTCATTTGTTACTGGATTAGTCAAGATATCACTACAGTTAAGAATCTGCATATACGGTTCTTTAATCATATTCAGCATAACTGGGAACCAAGGTTGAGTTGGCCAATTTGGCACTACCAACAATCCGGAAGCTGAATCTTGCTCTATTTTCTTCAAGCATCTCTGGATCAGAGCAAATGGTGGAAAAGCATAAAAGAACATTTTTTCCCCAGTGTAATAAAAATGCATCTACTGCAACTGCGTCCGGATCGTGTTCCCAAGACACATAATGAGGCAAATGATGATTAAGCCTGGATGCAAACAAATCAATTTCTGGCAACCCAAATCGTCGAACACAATATTCTTAAATATTGCTGGCTTAAACATCCATTCCGTATTATCTTTAAAAAATCCTGGACCTTTCATCTGCTACCACATTGTCTTTACCTGGAGTAAAGCTTACTGCAATCCATATCTGCCGACCAATACACCATTGCCATATCTCATTGACCAGACAATCACATGATACTGATCCAACTCTCCCCATGTGATTAATGTAAACCATAGCTGTTTTATTGTGTAATTGTAACACATGCAGACCTTGTTTAGCACAACAATATGCTTTAAGCCCATAAAAGGCCCCCAATAACTCCAAATAGTTAATACCATACTCTTGGAGAAACACTTGTTCTTCAGTTTTCCATCTACCTCCACAACTGGAGGATAAATCTGTGGCCCCCCATCCGAGAGCACTAGCATCTGTATGTAAAAACCATTTCAGGCTGTTTAATCATAATATTTATTAGCAGCTTGTGGGACATTTTCCTTTTTTAACCCACCATTGTAAATTCCAATACAGCTTCTTTTGTTAATTACATAGGCCTGTCAAATGGCCTGCCTTCTCTTTGAGAGCTTGTATCTTGTACCTTCGAAGATATCAATAAATGTAATGAACCAATTCTACTGCAGGAAATGCTGCTAGCAGTTCACCAATGGTTGTCACCATTTCTCGGATGGAAGGATAAGGTTTTGAATGAAATAATGACAAGTTACCAAAATATCATCGACTTTATCTATTGGTAAAGGTATTAACATAGTCACTGAGTTAATTACAAACCCCAAAAGTAAATTGTTTGTGCTGGCTGCAGCTGGGGCTTAATTAGATGAATTAAGAACCTTAGCTTACCACAAAGCTTTAGTAACTGAAACTGAGTCCTCAGCTGACTCCTGATAATCACTAATGACCAGAATGTCATTGAGATAAGCCATAAAGATGTGCACTAATTGGGCTAAACTGGTTTCAACAGTTTCGTAAAGAGTAAAAAGCTGAACTCAGTCCATTTGGCAAAGCTTAACTGCCATAATTGTCACAACCAATTAAAATTTAAGTACCACCAAAACCTGATGCATAGGTACAGAATAATAGGCGTCTTTTCATTAATCTTAGCCATATAACAACCTGCTGAATTAACTATTTTGCAGTATTCCATGACTCCATTTGAACATGTTTGTATTCTACAAACTTATTTAGACCTGTAAGGTCCAGAATACTTCTGCAACCATCATCTGTAATGCCTTCTAACATTAAAGACAAATTTATGCTCGTGTTCAAAATCTTTTCCATTACCTCTTTTCCAGATAATTAGGCAATGTGAACATAAATCTCTGCTTTTTCAATTGCAGAAAACACGAAAACATAAGCAGGTTTATTCTGTACAGGAGGATTAACCTCTTTTTTTTTTTTTTTTTTTTTTTTTTTAAAAGTAATAGTAGTTAATGAAACTGCTCGTAATATACTGATCAAAAATAATAGTAAGCCAGTCTTAATAAACTTTTTGTAATCTCCCTCTAACTGGAGATTAATCCGCAGTTTCTTTAAGCAGAAAACAAGTCTTTAATTCCTCTGCATATGAGCGTGGTGGTCTCCTTACCCCCTGAATTCGGGTAAGTATTTGGTTGTGCAATACAATAAAACTTCCTTGACATATTTCTGCCTCTATTTCCAATATCAAATCCCCTTCTGGGCGAAAATACCTTTTCGTCCAAAGACGAAGGTTTCATGCAGCTAAAATATTTAGCTTTTCATCCAATTTCAATAAGTTAGGCAGATTACTCCAAACAGATAACCAAGAGCTTAAACACCACTTGCTCGACACAGGTATGCAACCTTGGGTGAAAAATAGGCCAAATAGCCATTTATATTGTATAAAATTTCATAGAAAGAATTGCACAATAGCGTCTTTATTTTATGTTTTTCCTTTCATCTGCCCAAAAGCCATAATAGTAGCAGAATAATTTGTGAGGATTTTAAAAACCTCACTATTTGACGCTCTCATATTTGGAGTCATGGATGCCCATATTAACGGATAAACCGTAGGCTCTTTCAATGAGGCACAATTTCCTGTGCTGTGCAATTTTAATATTTCAATCATCACAGAATCATGAAGTTGGTGAGATACCATATATATATGTTGGCAGCTAGGATTTCTTCCATAGCCTCACCACTTCCTTCATATATAGCAAAACCTTTTGCTATTCCAGGCATCTTTGGCCTCTTTTCATATTTTTCCATTTTATTTTTATTTTTATTTTGTGGTGTGCTTTCAAAATGCAAATCACCATCAACAGGGTCTGCCTTCTGCAGCCCTAAATCAATTGGTATTTCATCCCATGAGACTTCTTCCGGCCCAAATCCTGGGTCCGGAGTTCCAACTTCCAATTAGGCCCATGGCCATATTCAGAATAATTAAACCCCCTCAGGGCTAATCTTAGGAAACCTTCAGGGTTACTATGACCCTAGTCTCATAATTATTTGGAGAACTTTCTCCATATGCTCCATAATCAGTTCCACATAGTTTACTTATGTGGAGGACTTTTCAATGTCAGAGTCATCAGAACCACGGGCCTCTCAGATTTTTTATTTTATTTTATTTTCCATTTTTCATATTCGGGAGCATTTCTCTCCGTGGTTATCATTTTGTAAACTAATTCGCTAACGGGTATATCTGCGGCCACCGGTATCGGAACCGGCTCCGCACTAGCTTTCCCGTATATTTTATTTTTCACCCCAGGAAGCATTTAACCCGCGAATATAAATTTACTTCATCATTTGTGCTTATCCAGCACTAATATGACTCTGACCTGATTTAACATATTTCCTATACTGCTGGACCTACCCAGCGCCCGCTAAAAAACCCAACTTTACTGTTCTTACCTGCGGGCCGTTCCGACCGCTGCGAGGAGCTGCTCCTTACTGCAGCTCCACCTTCTGCCGTCAGCGTCGACGTCATGCCGTTACCAGCGTGAGGCGGGCTCTTCTTCACGTAGTCACTCACGTGACTCCGAAGTAAAATGCAGGTTTCCACAACACAAATTGTAAATAACACGATTAATGAATTAGGGAACAACCAAATGTATCAACGGGTCTAATTGGTTATAGCGCAATTTCAATCTTGAATTTGAGAACCTCTTAAAGATTACTTTGCAAACAGAGAAAGAGAAAGAAGCTGTCTTTGGAAACCACCCCCACCCCCACAGTAATAAGATACCATTGTCTCTTATGCCCCTGTCCCACTTAGGGGATTTTTTCGGCGACTACAGGACACTAAGCTGTCGCCACATGGTCGCAGGGTGTCACCTGTACGGTCGCCACTGGATTTTTAAATGTTCAAAACTTTTTAGCGACTGTGGGCTTGATGTAGCTTGACTTCTCCTGTCGTAGGTTGCTGTCATAGGTTGTCACCAGGATGACGCAGATTGTCGCCAGGTGACGTCGGTTGTCGCCGGGTGCTGACCTCGGTGAATTCCATTGGCGATTGCCTACGTCAACCTACATCAAACGGCGACTGTTATTGCAAGTAAGAAAGTTTCTTGTCTCTAACCCCGTTTTCCCCATTGACACAATTGATTTGATAGCACATATTCTATAATACAATACTTAAGGGGTTGGACAGGCTAGATGCAGGAAGATTGTTCCCGATGTTGGGGAAGTCCAGGACAAGGGGTCACAGCTTAAGGATAAGGGGGGAAATCCTTTAAGACCGAGATGAGAAAGACTTTTTTCACACAGAGAGTGGTGAGTCTCTGGAACTCTCTGCCACAGAGGGTAGTAGTTGAGGCCAGTTCATTGGCTATATTTAAGAGTGAGTTGGATGTGGCCCTTGTGGCTAAGGGGATCAGAGGGTATGGAGAGAAGGCAGGTACGGGATACTGAGTTGGATGATCAGCCATGATCATATTGAATGGCGGTGCAGGCTCGAAGGGCTGAATGGCCTACTCCTGCACCTAATTTCTATGTTTCTATGTTTCTACAAGGTTTCCAAGGAATGCAACTAATGCAGGTGGTGTTGTGGATAATGAAGTAGATTTTCAAAGTCTACAGAGAGATTTGGGCCATTTGGAAAAGTGGGCTGAAAGATGGCAGATGGAGTTTAATGCTGATAAGTGTGAAGTGCTACATCTTGGCAGGACAAATCAAAATAGGACGTACATGGTAAATGGTAGGGAATTGAGGAATGCTGTGGAACAGAGGGATCTAGGAATAACTGTGCATAGTTCCCTGAAGGTGGAATCGCATGTAGATAGGGTGGTAAAGAAAGCCTTTGGTGTGCTGGCCTTTATAAATTGAAGCATTGAATATAGGAGTAGGGAAGTAATGTTAAAAATTGTACAAGGCATTGGTAAGACCAATTCTGGAGTATGGTGTACAATTTTGGTCGCCTAGTTATAGGAAGGATGTCAACAAAATAGAGAGAGTACAGAGGAGATTTACTAGAATGTTGCCAGGGTTCCAGCAACTATGTTACAGAGAAGGGTTTGAACAAGTTAGGTCTTTATTCTTTGGAGCGCAGAAGGTTAAGGGGGGGGACTTGATTGAGGTCTTTAAAATGATGAAAGGGATAGACAGAGTTGACGTGGATACGTTTTTCCCATTGAGGGTAGGGAAGATTCAAACAAGAGGGCATGACATGAGAATTAAGGGACAGAGGTTTCGGGGTAACGTGAGGGGGAACTTCTTTACTCAGAGGGTGGTGGCTGTGTGGAATCAGCTTCCAGCAGAAGTGGTGGAGGCAGGATCGATTTTAACATTCAAGAGTAAAGTGGATAGGTATATGGACGTGAAGGGAATGGAGGGGTATGGTCTGAGTGCAGGTAGATGGGACTAGGGGAAAACAAATGGTCGGCACGGACTGGAAGGGCCGAGAGGGCCTGTTTCCGTGCTGTAATTGTTATATGGTTATATGGTTATATGGTTAACTAATGCATTGAACTGAACTCTTTATCCTTTTCTTCCTCCTGCTCTAATGCCCATTGATGACAGAATAGTTCAGTTTATTGTCACGTGTACCGAGGTACAGTGAAGCTTTTGTTTTGAGAAGGAGTGCAGCATCTGGCTATTGAGTCGTGTACTGCAGAGATTATGGGTAGTTGAACAGTGCTGGACGTAAAGGGGAGGGGAAAGAAGGAGAAAGCAGGGACTACCTGAAATTGGAGAAGTCATTGTTCATACCGCTGGGGTGTAAACTGCCCAAGCGAAATATAAGTGCGCATTCAGAAACCAGTGACACCATTGGTATGAATTGGCACTCATCGACCTTGGCCACTCGTCTGAGGTCAGTGGATTTCATCTGGCTCTGTATCCAGGACCCCGAGGCACGGTGACGCAGCGGTAGAGTTGCTGCCTTACAGCGCCAGAGACCCTGGTTCGATCCTGATCATGGGGTGCTGTCTGTAGGGAGTTTGCACGTTCTCCCCAAGACCTGTGTGGGTTTTCTCTGGGTGCTCCGGTTACCTCCCACTCTCCAAACACATACAGGTTTGTGGGCTAATTGGCTTGGTAAAATTGCGAATTGTCCCTAGTGTTTGTAGGATAGTGTTAGTGTGCAGGGTTCACTGGTCAGCGCAGACTCGGTGGGCCAAAGGGCCTGTTCTGCGCTGTATGTCTAAACTAAACGATACCAAACTAAACTAAAATTGCTGCCACTGATCTCCAGGATGGTCAGCTATAGCTGTCTTCTGGGAATTTGCTCGGAGGATTTCCTGGCCCCTTGCTACTATTCGACAATTCTCCAGTGCTGCTTTCTCTCTACCTATTGTAGACCTCTAGTAGATTGTCTGAAAACCCCTGCAGCCCACTCTCTATCACAGCGTTTCTCACCCTTTTGACCCTTACGGAACCCTTGAAATAATTTTCCTGTCTCAGGGAACCCCTACATAAAAATTATTATATGTCTTTATTAATCTCTTTCTTTCTCTTTCATAAACTTAAAGTTAATAAGGCAAACATAATGTTTAAGAAGGAACTGCAGATGCTGGAAAATCGAAGGTAGACAAAAATGCTGGAGAAACTCAGCGGGTGAGGCAGCATCTATGGAGCGAAGGAAATAGGTGATCCTTCGAGACCCTTCTTCAGACTGATGTGGGGGTGTGGGGTGGGAAGAAGAAAGGAAGAGGCGGAGACAGTGGGCTGTGGGAGAGCTGGGAAGGGGAGAGGAAAGAAGGAGAAAGCAGGGACTACCTGAAATTGGAGAAGTTAATGTTCATTGGGGTGTAAACTGCCCAAGCGAAATATAAGTGACTGCTCCTCCAATCTACGGTGGGCCTCACTCTGGCCATAGAGGAGGCCCAGGACAGAAAGGTCGGATTCGGAATGGGAGGGGGAGTTGAAGTGCTGAGATCAGGTTGGTTATTGCGAACCGAGCGAAGGTGTTGGGCGAAACGATCGCCAAGCCTACGCTTGGTCTCACCGATGTAGAGCGGCTGACACCTTGAGCAGCGGCTGCAATAGATGAGGTTGGTGGAGGTGCAGGTGAACCTCTGCCTCACCTGGAAAGACTGCTTGGGTTCTTGAATGCATTCAAGGGGGGAGGTAAAGCAACAAGTGTAGCATTTCCTGCAGTTGCAAGCGAAAGTGCCAAGAGAGGGGGTGGTTTGGGTGGGAAAGGACAAATTGACCAGGGATTTACGGAGGGAGCGGTCTCTGTGGAAACCTGAAAGGGGAGTTGATGGGAAGATGTGGCCAGTTGTGGGATCCCGTTGGAGGTGGCGAAAATGTCGGAGGATTATTTGTTGTTTGTGACAGCTGGTAGGGTGGAAGGTTAGGACAGGGGGACTCTGCCCGTGTTACAAGTGGGGCGGTGGGGAGTGAGCGCAGAGTTACGGGGTGTAGGAGAGACCCTGGTGAGAGCCTCATCTATAGTAGAAGAGGGGAACCCCCGTTCCCTAAAGAATGAGGACATCTCCGATGCCCTGGTTTGGAACACCTCATCCTGGGTGCAGATGCGGCGTAGACGGAGGAATTTGGAGATGTGGATAGTCCTTACAGGAAGCAGGGTGGGAAGAAGTGTAGTCCAGATAGCCATGGGAGTCACTGGGTTTATAGTAGATGTCGGTCAGTAGTCTATAACCTGCGATGGAGATAGTGAGGTCTAGAAATGGTAGGGAGATGTTGGAAATTGTCCAGGTGTATTTGAGTGCCAAATACACTCAATACGTCTCGACCCGAAACATCGCCTATTTCCTTCGCTCTATAGATGCTGCCTCACCCGCTGAGTTTCTCCAGCATTTTTGTCCACCTAAGGTAAACATAATCTATTTTTCTGATTTAAGCAAAAAATCTTACGTTTTTCAAGTTTATTGACAATGCAAAAAAAAACTGAAATCAAACTGCTTGTTCAAGAGACCTCATAAGGAGTTTTTCATTCACACAAACACAAACCAAGCATATCTGTAAACACAAAAAACCCCATAAATAACCAACATCATAAATAATGACCAAGATTCAAGAGAGTTTATTGTCATGTGTCCGAGATAGGACAAAGAAATTCTTGCTTTGCTTCAGCATAACAGAATATAGAAGGCATGAGTACAGAACAGATCAGTGTGTCCATATACTATTATATAAATATATACACACATGAATAAATAAAACAGATAAAGTGCAAATAAACAGATAATGGGCTATTAATGTTCAGAGTTTTGTTTGAGTCTCCGACTCGGCGCTGGCTGGGCTTGGTCGGCTCATCCAGAGCCTCCCGCAGCTGCAGTAAAGACGTGGGAGGGGGAGAGAGCTTGGGGTGTGAATGGGCAGGGGGACAGTTGTGGGGTGTGTGAAAGGGAGGGGTGTCGTACTTCTCTGCACGTGTTGAGGACTCAGCCTTGCTTCTGGGGCTTTATTCTCCTCACCCCGCCCGGTGATTAACAACAACGATTAACAGAGGGTGCCGGAAGGGGCGTTACATTCATGGTGACTGACAGGCAAGAAGACCATCTGCTGATCTCACAATTTTTTTAATCTTCATAACTTTTGTAATCTTCCATCGATCGGAACAAAACTTGGTGGGTTGGAGCAGAGGCAAACGGTAAGTAAGGTGGCAAGTAATCCTAGCGATATAGGGTAGTGTATTTGCGCAAATTTAAATACAACGCAGACCGGAAGTGGTCAAGATGAGAGTTTTGGTAATAGTATAAATAACATTCCTAAATGATGGTAAAAATAATGAAATAACGTGGGTGAATGAGGCCGTGAAGCCCGTGCTTGACTGCCCTTCATGACCATCCAATACCTGTTTAAATCTTTCCCATCCACCAATACATGCAAAGTTCAAATGGTAATTGTACCCGCATCAGACAGTTTTAAGAAATGGTATTGAAATTTCTCACTAACTGGATATGATTTGTAGGTGTAGCATTCCATACTTTTGATTTGACAAAAGAGAAGACAAATCAGCAAAAAGTGCTATTCTCCCGTGAATTTCATTCAAAGGAACACGTCAATAATACTTGAAGGTCAAAACACAATTATGTTTATTGAGGAATGCATATCGATGTATTGGTGACACATCGTATAACAGTGTTAATACGATGTTAACAGTGGCAGTTAACAAACTCTAACAGCGGCAGTTAACAAATCGTTTTCGTCTCAGAAGAATCAAGTCTTAAACAACTCCAATTGTTCTGCAGTACTCAGTAAACCCAAGAGCTTTTTAAAAATGTAAAATTCCAAAGTGGTTTTGCTGCAATCTGTTTTGTGTATTGTATGTGGAATGGATGAGCGCCTTGCTATCGTTTTTCATTACCAAAGGATGACATAAACCCTGTTAACTGTCACAAGATTTCGCTAAAACAAAAATGACTCAAAAATGTATTTACATATGATTAGCCTATTTATCACTATTTCTCTCGGAACCCCTAGTGACCACTTGCGGAACCCTAGTATTCCGGGGAACCCCAGTTGAGAAACGCTGCTCCATCATGTTGTGGCATGTCTGTTTACCAGGTCAGATCTAATTTCCTTAGGACTGCCAGCAGCATCTTGCATTCAAAATATGCAGGCTGCCTTGTACTGATCCACTGTTAATACATTTAGCCAATTAATTCAGCACACCTGGAGCAGAAATTATTCATCTGAGCTAAAAGTGTGAATTTGTTGTGCAGCTTATTCTGTAATCAATGGGCAGGTTAATTGCATTTCATGACTCCAGCATCCATTTTCAGGGCTAATGATTTTTCACTCTCCCCTCATTACCGCAAAGGTTTGAAGAAAATCATTTCAGCAACCAGCAGTCCTTCAAGTGGGCCATCCAGAAGTATGTAATATGAATAGTTATTTAAATGAATAGCATCTTTGCCATTATTAAGTTGTACAGGCAGATGTACAACACTAAAACTGTGAAACATTGGAAAGGGTTCAGCCATAATTCTGGGACACAAATAGTGAACTCTGCTCCATAGCTTTTCATTATTTTCCTGGTCCTCTCTCTCTGGTTAAGAACTAGTTGTAGGAAGGAACTGCAGATGCTGTTTTAAACCGAAGATAGACACAAAATGCTGGAGTAACAACGGGACAGGCAGCATCTCTGGAGAGAAGAAATGGGTGAAGTTTCGGGTCGAGACCCTTCTTCAGATTGTTATCAGGGGAGAGGGAGATACATAATAAGTGTAGTGTGAAAACAGGACAAAGGGGATGGAGATCAAGGGAAATGTAGAATAGGTCATTGTTAGCTGGGAGAAGGTAACAACAAAGCAAACAGAGATACAATGTAAACAAGGACAGTCAGACTGGCCGGTGACTGCGAAAGGGGAGGGATGGAGAGAGAGAGGGAAAGCAAGGGTTACTTGATGTTAGAGAAGTCAATGTTCATACAGCTGGACTGTGAGTTGCCCAAGTGAAATATAAAGGTTTTAATGGTCTTTTATTGTCACGTGTACCAATTAAGGTACAGTGATATGCGAATTACCATACAGTCATACTAAAAAAGCAACAAGACACACAACTACATAAAAGTTAACATAACCATCCACCACAGCGGATTCCCCGCATTCCTCACTGTGATGGAAGGCAGTAAAGTCTGATCTCCTTCCCTCATTTTTCTCCCATCCGTCAGGGCGATCGAAACTCCCGCAGCTGGTGGTCGAAGCCCCTGCATCGGGGCAATCATAGTTCCAGCGTTGGGACAGTTGAAGCTCCAGCATCAGGGCTGTCGAAGCTCCCGCGTCGGGGCGGTCGAAGCTCTGCGATATTTAAGTCCGCAGGCTCCCACAGTGGAGCTCTCGAAATCGGTCTCCAGCATAGGCCGCCATCTCCTCGATGTTAGGCCGCAGTGCAGACAGAGATACGATACGGGAAATAAATTGCATCTCCATCGAGGTAAGAGATTAGGAAAAGTTTCCCCCAACACCCTCCCCCAGCCCCCCACATAAAACTTGCTAAAGACCACTAAAGACATACATTTAACACATACTAAAAAAAAAATGAAGAAGAAAGGGACAGGCAGACTGTTGGCGAGGCAGCCATTGCTGGCGCCACCCCATAGTAAAATATAAGGTGCTATTCCTACAATTTGCACTGGGCCTCACTCTGACAATGGAAATATAAGGTGTGAAAATTAGAGAAAGGGGATGGAGATCAACGAAAATGTAGAATAGATCATTGTTAGCTAGGAGAAGGTTTGCTTTAACAGAGATACAATGTAAGCGAGGACAGTCAGACTAGTCAGAGTCTGTCCATAACCTTGAGTGTTGTGTGACTCTGAACCCTAAATCTAATCCTTCTACAAACACAAACCAAAATCCATTTCCAAAACAAAATCTCCTCAATTAAGGAGATATTCTAAGGATTTTGAGTTATTTTGCATCAGTATCGGGGTGATTGATTTATTGATTTTTTGTTTATTATAAACTTCCAGAAGGCGGTGAGAGATGAAGGACCTGTAGATCAGTGGTGGCAATGGGGCCTCAAGGTCCTGGATACAGTGGCAGAGAAAAATAACTGATTTTGTACGGAAGGTCAAGGTCAATGAAAGCATCATAAAGTGCCACAGAGTCATAGAGTTATACATCATGGAAACAGGCCCCTCGACCCAACTCATCCATTCTGACCAAGGTGCCCCATCTAAGCTAATCCCATTTGTTAATTTCCCTCTAAACCTACCCATGTACCTGTCCAAGTGTCTTTTGAATGCTGTTGTTGGACCTGCCTCAACTACCTCCTCTGGCAGCTTGATCCATATACCCACCGTACTCTGAATGAAAACCCACCTCTCTCTGAATTACCCCACAGGTTCCTACTAAAACTTTGCCCTCATTTTCTGCACTATTAGTCTAAAACACTGCTTTATTCCCTCCATGCCCACCTGTCAATGAGCAGAATGTCAGATGGAGTTTTAGAATTAAATGATGTGGAATCTTAATGCAAGTTTGATTTTAAAATTCAGTTCCTTCACAACACCCTTAACTTTTCAAAGTATCAGAGATCCATCACATCACAGAAAATGACTCAACGGTGAAAGCATGCGATTGAACTCTCTGCAAATAGTTCTGCATGATAGACATTTCACTGTAAAGGTCAAGCAACTTATAAAATTTAATGACTGAAGTAATGACTAATAACTAATGCAAGCCACAATTGGGCTTCACTTTGCTTACTTCACTTCACATGGCTATCGTTCTGCTGGCTACTGCAGTAGGCAGTATTCCCATGGCAACTTGTGAAGTATTTTATACAATTGCACAATTTGTTAGGTTGTACATCTAATGGTTATTTTTGTCGGCATTATTCCCACAGCAATGTGCCAATTACTTATTGGATGATATCATTGCAAACCACAGCTTGCACACTTGAATCCCCACTGTGCTACTCATTCTTTGCTGGTATTTCATCTGCTTTTCATTTTCTCCAAAAGTGGACTTTTTTCAGTTTTAGACTTTAGACTTTAGAGATACAGCATGGAAAGAGGCCCATCGGCTCACCGGGACGGCGCCGACCAGTGATCGCCCCATGCACTAACACTATCCTACACATTAAGAAGCATTTCACATTCTTACCAAAGACAATTAACCAATAAACCATCACTTCTTTGAAGTGTGGGAGGAAACTGGAGTACCCGGGTAAAAACCACACGGTCACAGGAAGAATGTACAGACTTCATACAGACAGCACCTGTAGTCAGGATTGAACCTGGGTCACTAGTACTGTACAGAAGCAACTCCACTGCTGTGCCACGCAGCCATTTCCTGAGGACTATCGCAACAGAACAACACCAGCTACCTAAGAGATCATCCTAATGCATTGGCTCTGTACTGATCAATATATAACAGGGATGGACCTTTCATTATTTTCTATGACATGCAGGCTTTAAAAACTCTTCAATCCATTAATGATAGTTAAATGTTTTTTGTTACATTTCAAACAAAAATGCGGCATGGTGGTGCAGTGGTAGAGTTGCCGCCTTACAGCGCTAGACTCCCGGGTTCGATCATGACCACAGGTGCTGTTGTTAATTCCGGATCTAAACTAACCCCCGAAGTCTGGTTCAGTCAAATACCGAATACGAGCATTGGAATTCCAACTCTATTTTATTGTATACGATACCGTGGGGCCAATCCTCATTACTACTTACTCGAGCCCAATACAGCCTCGCACAAATAGAACAGACTCAAGACAATCGGCACAGCCTAATGTGCTCCCCACCCCTTTATACCTCTCCGAACTAAGGGCGTGGCATCACTTGGGGGAAGCAACCTCTACAAGCCAATTACCGATACAGGCTGCAAAATACATAGAATCACAACTCTTTGGGCCAATCCTATAATAGTACATAACATAGTTTCAACACATAGCACTTAGGGAGAAATACTTCCATAAAGTAAAGAAACATCTTTGGTGATGCCACTCTTCTGGACCAATCACAAGTACCAGCAGTAAGGTACTGCAACATTATTGAGACATATAATATTTCCCGAACCAATCCCAAGCAATACCATTTCTTAGCATCAGGGCATAGTTGCAGAATCCGAGACATATTGGCAACTTGCTGGCCATCTGGACAGAAACCTTCCGCAACCCCTTCCCAGGCTTTAGACTCCCTGGAGCCATCTATGTCATATGGTTCTGCAACTCCCTGCAAATCATCTCAAGCAGGTTTCACATATCTTTTCACAGACATTTTCCCAAGCACCCAAACCCCTGCATATTCACACTGTCTGTACGGAGTTTGTATGTTCTTCCCGTGAACTGCATGGGGTTTTCTCTGGGATCTCCAGTTTCGTCCCACACTCCAAAGACGTACAGGTTGGTAGGAATAGGAATACTTTATTGTCACATGTGACTAGGCACCAAAGGTCATAGAGTAAAGCAAGATAGACCACTCGGCGAAAAAGCCGAGTCATGGGTAAATTTTAGCGCCATCTTGGTAAGCAGATTCACGAGAATCGCCATGGCATCTACATGTATTTCTACAAAAATACATGCTGTTCTGCAGTAAATTGCTCAAATCGCCAAAGTAAACGCCCCAACCTGTCTTTCTTCAGGTTCCCCAAGAACAAAGAAAGGTGAGAAAATATTGTTACTTTCTGTTGATATTATTCTGTCGTGAAAATATTCTTTCCTGTTCTCCCATCAATGGTCATGGAAAAACAAGGTTTGTCGGTACATTAGAAAGTTATGGAAACCTTTTTTTTTAACCACTCTGGCAAAGTTATTCGGGCATTTGGTGATAAAAATAGGCAAATACATTTTGGGTTTTTTTTTTCTCTCTCAAGTTCTTATGGGAACATTAAAGATGGTGAGGATAGTTGCTTCCCCCCCCCCCCCCACCCCCCCCCCCCCCCCCCACCTCCCCAGTCCAGGAAGCCTGGCTATGCTAACGACAAGAATTTAAAATAATATAATGTATGCATAACTTAATAAAACATTGTTTTAATAGATCTAGACTTACCACAATAATAAAGTTATCAATTTTTACACTGCTGTTCATTTTTGGTTTTGTTCTTGTTGCAAGGCATGTATGCAAATATCTTCGGTCCAAAAGAGGATAGAAAGAAAACACTAAAAGGGTCTATTTTAATAAGCTCTTCTACATTTAAGGTAGATTGACATATTAGAGGGAAAATGCATCTTCAATATACAGGTCTCTCCCCACCCCTGAAAACAATTGCACTTGTGATATATCATCCATTCTGCAGGTATGTAGTTATAATCACATTTGTTCTTATAAGTTAATACTATATGATATTTTCTGTAATTTCAGAAGTCGACAGTGGGCCCAGAATACTCGTCCACAGGAACTCCTACACCGAACTCTGGTGTACTTGTCAAACAACTGGTTAGTTGATAAGCAAAACACTGCAACCCTGTATATCTCGCACAAAACATGATGTAAATCTTACCATGAATGACAGAAATAAAAAGTGTTATCCTTGATTATGAGGTTCAATTTTGAATTATTTAAAATTTAGGGGGTTGGTGCAATATACTGCTAACCCACAAATGTATCATTATTAGATATTCACGTTTGAAAAATCCATAAATCACAAAAAAAAGCAAGAAGGTGCCTATGTTATCTGACCAACTTATCGGTTGAGTTTAAATATGAAATTTATACAGGTTGTAGGGTAATGGGTAAAAATCATGTTAATGCATGTAACTCATTTGTCACATAGTGAGGTTTAGCACTATATTGTACCCAACCCCTCAATTATATGTTATATCAAAACTAAACTATGGTAGCAATGTACATTATTCATGTCTAAAGGTAAAACTTCTGTATCAGTGTAGTATGTATGCACTACATTTTATTGCACTAGTATAGAATGAAAAGAATGAAAAAATATCTTGGCATGTGTTCATGGATATTTTATTCTCATACAGAGAGAGAGAGAGAGTGTGTGTTTTTGAAAGAAAAAGGTTGCTAAACAAATAATTAGAGGAAATTCCTTGGTTCTGAAAGCTCATGCTTACGGTTTTTTTCCTCAATGAGCCAATTAAAATGCCCGTTCAGCAAAGGAGATTACCTACGGCTACCTCGACTGCTGACAATGACATGGCGACCCCACTACTACTGCACTACGACTTCAAAAGTATCGATTTTCTCCATGGCGACCAATATTTGGTCGTGGAAAATTATTCAACATGTTGAAAAGTTTTGCACGACCATACTGAGGCCTCGAATAATAACCGCCATGCGGGAACTCCTCTAGACCAAGAAGGAGCCTCACCAGAGACCACCTATGAACATGTGGCGAGCTTGTGGCGAGCGCAGAGTCTCCTGAACTCGCCTAAGTGGGACAGGCCCATTACAGCAATACAAGGGAAACTGCACAAAAGAGAGGGCTAGGGAGAAAAGATGTGAGGGAAATGGGCAGAAACAGTAAGAAATAATACAATCAGTGAGATTAAGCAGGGGGAAAACATTTAAAAAGGAAAATAACAAAAATATGGGCATTGATAGATGAGCTATATTCTGCATTTTTATGGTATTATCACACATACTGCTCCCCCATAACACTGATTACACTGCGAGATACATAACGGACGGTGGGTTTTGCATACTCAAATGGCGGACATTCGGCTCCGTTGCGCACTACACCTCAGTGCATGGTCTATCTTGCCAATGCTCTATGATATTTGCCAGGCACTGGGAGATTCTTTGCTTGCATACACAATGTATACAAATAGCGGCGACCCATGGCGCTGACAATGTTACAAAGCACGCCGGCTCCCCATTGTCCTCCCTCACAGCGCCCTCACCCCCCCCCCCCCCCTTCATGCTGGATGCCCATCTTCCCCCACCTCCCTCAGGGTGGTTTCCCCCACGCCGGGTCCTCCATTGCTCTTCTCCTCCTCCCTCAGGCTGGTCCTCAGCACTCTCATCGACCACTGACCGCCGAGGCCCCATCGTTGCGAGGCTTCACCACTGCCACCGCCGAGGCCTCACCGCTGTTGACGCCCCACTTCACGCCTCCATGGTGCCAACCCGGGTCCCAGCCGTGGGCTGCATCAGCTGCTTCGCCCGAACGGGGCTTCGACCCGCGAGGCCACGACCCGGGCTTCTAAGCGGCGATCCGGGAGGCATCGAGACTGCGTTCTCAGTCCACAGCCACGGTCCCACCATGGGGAAGCCTTCTGGCTGCGTGGCCCCACCGCCGGCAAGGTTTAATGGCTTGGTATAATTGTAAAATTGTCACTAGTGTGTGTAAGTTAGTGTGCGAAGATCGCTGGTCGGCGCAGATGCGGTGGGCCGAAGGGCCTGAATCCGCGCTGTATCTCTAAACTAAACTAAAAAAAGGAAAGTGAAAGCCAAATAGTAATATTGCAGATGCATCAATGAACTTCTCCAACATGAATGCCAAGTGAATCATAAACTCTCATAGTGCAAGAGGGGCACATATAAGTTTTGTTTTGTCCGAGATGCAGAAATGGCCACTGATGCAGGAACTGTTTGCAAATTGTCTTAAGACTTGTTTGACTGACATAGCAGTAGATCTGAAAGGATGTCACATTGAATAATATAAATCTATGAAAAGGAAAAAAACACGTCCAATCGCTCACATCGACTCTGCAAAAACGTTTGAGGAACAGTGCTCCTTTTAGGACGTTCTTTTAGGAAGGAGATGAGGAGACATTTATTTAATCAGAGGATGGTGAATCTGCGTAATTCTTTGTCACAGACAGCTGTGGAGGCCAATCAGTGAATATTTTTAAGCCAGAAATAGATGTATTCTTGATAAGTACAGCGACATTTAAAAACCATTCAATCGTGCATAATTTTAATTTATTAAAAAATTAACAGTAACACCATAAAATACTAAGATAAAATAACTAGCATAACTGCACTTATATTTCTCCAATGCACCTGTGACCCAATGCTAATGAATCGGATTGGCGTGGGGCCAGATTTGTCGTGCACCCATCCACTCGCTCCTGCATCGTCTGTGCCTGACTGTTGTGCTCTGTATTGAGTCAGAGCAGCACAGTTCCAGAGACCCAGGTTCAATTCTAACCTTGGGTGCTGTCTATATGGAGTTTCTACATTCTCCCTACAACTGTGTGGATTTCCTCCAGGTGCTCTGGTTTCCCCCACACTGCGCAAGGACATGTGAGTTTGTAGGTTAATTGGCCTCTGTATATTGCCCCCATTGTGTAAGGAAGTGGGGTAACATAGAACTAGAGTGAATGGGTGATCGATGGTTAGCATGAACTCGGTGGGGTGATGAGTCTGTTTCCATGCTGTTTCTTTCAAAAAAAACAATTACTCTCAATCAATTTATTTCAGCTGTTTAAGAAGGAACTGCAGATGCTGGAAAATCGAAGGTAGACAAAAATGCTGGAGAAACTCAGCGGGTGAGGCAGCATCTATGGATCGAAGGAAATAGGCGACGTTTCCAGAAACGTTGCCTATTTCCTTCCCTCCAATTTATTTTACCTGATGGCTTTGATATTTGTGTGCTTTGGTGGAGCAGAAGGCGCTTGTCGTGGCTTAGAAAGATGTGCTAAGATGGAAACCTCACACTCCCCTGATTTCCAGTTCTTTAGGGAGATGTATTGGATATCTGTATGTTGTCTGCAGTTCACTGTGTTGGAAACAGCACAGTTCGATGACAACATGTCGCACAATATGGAAGAAGTAAATGTAAGTTGTATCTTCAATGTTTAGGAATCTACTAACTCAAGATTGAAGTTGGATGACTGTGAAGAAAAATCATTTTCAAATATTTCTTTCTCGCAGTATCTCAATAGTGGAGCATCCTGGATTTTCCCAATGCAACTAAATACAGAGTGGGCAGCTAAAACGTCAAAGAAAACCCTTAAAACCTTTTTTTCTTTCTTCTTAAAATCAAGATATAAAGTGCTGGAGTAACTCAATGGGTCAGGCGGCATCTCTGGCGGACATGAATAGGTGACGTTTCAGGTCAGGAACATTCACCACCAAAGTGTGGCCTCTTCATCTCATCCAGAGATGCTGCCTGACCCACTGCGTTACTCCGGCACTTTGTGTCTTTTTTTGTAAACCGGCATCTGCAGTTTCTTGGGACTACCATTTTATGAAGCTTTAAGTGGATGTCAGGATTCCAGATAGTCCACCTACTCAAGATCGGAAAGGCTCAGAATACAAGTGAAATCATACTCAAAGTTGTTAAATTTGATGGCGCTGTTTATTAGACTGATTTAAACAGTGAAATTAGATCAGCCATTTTGATAACAAGGCCTTACTTTTGGGGTAAGCTGTAAGCCGTTCCATCACTTACACTAATTGTCTGATGTTCTAGTTTGCTGCCTGCTTAGCCTCACAAGAAAAGGGCAATGGTGTCAAACACAACATATTTTATTTATTTCAAAAATAAATTCAGAATATAAAATATATACGAAACCAGAACTGTGCAAAAACTCTTCATAAATTTTAAATGTCTATGCATTCAATAGCGTCATACTCAGCAGCGTAAGTTCAACCTCTCAATGTTTGATAGCGGAAGGACCCTAGACTGTGGCCCTACCTCAAAGAGCCTTCACGATGGTTGCATCAAGCATAATTGTTTCTCTCTGCACATACTCCTAACGCCTGCTGTGCTGGGAGCCCAAGAGTTTCGGGAAGACCAAAGAGCATGTTTCACCGAGTTGACGGTTCTCCAGCAGCACCCGATGTCCATCTCAACATAGGATCTCAAAAGAGCAGGGTGTTAGTTTGACCCCCACTTAGTCCCTTGCATACTGATGTAAACCCCACTCTAATTGAAATCACCCACCTGTTAATGCGAATGGAAAATGTGAAGCAGTTACTACACCAGCAAATACTGATAGGATTGTCACATTTCACTTTCATGCAAGTCGGCTCAGGTTTTACATCTGAACCAACGATCAGATTAGGATTCTCATTCAGTATGGAAAGTATATTTAATTAATAAGGAATATAGTGCTGAGTGAAAGATTAAAAAAAATATTTTCTGAGGCTATTCTGTCATTCACTTCACCATTGAATGATTTAAAATGTTTATCACATCACTGATTTTAAGTACAGGACCTTATGAAGAAGCCTCTTGCTTTGCTAATTCTCAATCTGTCAAGTTACAGTAGTTATGCCTGATTGATTGATTTGTTTTCAAACTTGCCGTCTGATTGATACTGCCAGTCTGCATAATACTTGAACTGATGATTGTTCGTTTATTTAAATATGCCATTATGACCCAGCGTGTTATCTCTATAGTCACATAAACCAAGACATCCATGCATTTCAGGCACTTGAAATTGAACACAAATACAGACCTAGGAAAAAAGGATACAATGTTCTGGAGCAACTCAACAGGTCAGGCAGAATCTCGAGAGAACATGGATAGATGACGTTTCAGATTGGGACTCTTCTTCAGATTGGGGGAGGATCCTGGCACAAAATAGGAACATAGAAACATTGAAAATAGGTGCAGAATTAGGCCATTCGGCCCTTCGAGCCAGCACCGCCATTCAATATAATCAAGGCTGATCATCCAGAATCAGTACCATGTTCCCGCTTTCTCCCCATATCCTTTGATTCCGTTTGGCCTAAGAACTAATTCTAACTCTCTCTGGAATACATCCACGTTCTCCAGAGATGCAGAAATGTCACCTATCTGTTTTCTCCACAGTTTTAACCCACAAACCTGCTGAGTTATTCCAGCACATTATGCCTTTTGCAGTAAAACAGCTTCTGCAGTTCCTTGCGTCTACAAACATAAGAGGATGAGATTTCTAATTTAAAAATAGCAGCTACTTATTGTACATTGTGTAAAACATTAAAATAGAGTCAGAGAGTCATATAACATGGAAACGGAACATCGCATCAAGCTGATCCATCTGCATAATTCCACCTTCAAGCACTTGGCCCACTGCCCTCGACGCCTAGGCAATTCAAGTGCTCCTCTCGGCACAATTCCTGGCAGTGACTCTGCTTTCACCATCTTCTCAGGCTGTGTATTCCAACTACACGACACTCCCTGGATGAAAGGTCCTCTCAATGTTTAAGAAGGAATTGCAGATGCTGGAAAATCGAAGGTAAAAAATCGATACTTTTTTTAACCCATAGGTTTAGTCATAGTAGGTCGACATGTTATTCGTAGGTAATCAAGGGTAGTTGAAGATAGTCGTAGATAGTATTCATCATAGTCGAAGGGAGGTCGAAGGAGATCGAAGGAGGTCGTCTTCACTCTCCACTATTCGGTGTCCAATTTTCTCGAAGTTAGTCGCAGCTAGTCAAAGCTAGTCTTCAACATTGTCAAAGGAGGTCTTCAACATAGTCGAAGGAGGTCTTCAACATGTCATTTTTTCAAACTCTCCTAAACTCTTCTAAACTCGCCAATTATGTCGCCCAAGTGGGACAGCCGCTTAAACCTGTCCTATCCATGCACCAGTCTAATTATTTATTGATCAACGTGATAGTACCTGCTGCACTTAATGGAACAAAAGCCATCCTTTTATCTCTTGTTCTTCACCTAATATATAGTCAAGGTGATATTTAACAGCTGGGTCTAAAAAGGCCATTATATATGAAGTGACAAGTTGCGCTTAGACGTGAATAAACTTAGCTCTTAGCTTTTTCGATTATTCAATTCAATGTTCAATATCATAACAGATCATTATTTTATTAGAATCATGTCATCATTCAACAATATAAGCGTAAAGTAAAAGTACTTAGTGCTGGAGAAGATGCAGAGGAGATTCACCAAGATGTTGCCTGAGGTGGAGCATTTCACTTATGAGGAGGGACTGGAGGCTGGGTCTGCTTTCCCTGAGGCACAGAAAGTTAAAAGGAAACAAGAGGTATATAAGAGATATATGAGGCAGTACATGTAGGGTAGGCTGTGCTAGAGGTAAATAGAAATAGAGAATATAGTCTAGAGATACAACACAGAAGCAGGCACTTTGGCCCACTGAGTCAACGTTGACAGTCGATCTCCCGTTCACACTAGTTTTATTTTTCTATTTTATCCCACTTTCCATCCACTCCTTGCACACTTTGGGCAATTTTATAAAAGCCAATTAACCCACCAACCTGCACGTATTTGGGATGGGGGAGGAGACTGGATCACCCGGAGGAAACCTATGCAATCACAGGCAGAACGTGCAAACTCCACACAGAGATCACCTGAGGGCAGGAGTGAACCCGGGTCTCTGGTGCTGTGAGGCAGTGGCTCTACCAGCTGCACTACTGTGCCACCCCTCAATATATAGATCTAGGGTTAGGCGATAAGAGGTATTGAGAGGACCTTAGGTAGACAAAAATGCTGGAGAAACTCACCAGGTGAGGCAGCATCTATGGAGCGAAGGAAATAGGCAACATTTCTGGTCCAAACCCTTCTTCAGACTCTCTGAAGAAGGGTTTCGGCCTGAAACGTTGCCTACTTCCTTAGCTCCATAGATGCTGCCTCACCCGCTGAGTTTCTCTTATCGCCTAACCCAAGATCTATATTTTGAGAGGTGACACAGTAGTGCAGCTGGTAGAGCACTGTGGTAACTGCTTTGAAAGGCTGCACTGCAAATAAATGGCTGTTGTTGGTGGTGGTGACTGCTTTGAAAAGCTGCACTGCAAAAAAATGCCTGTTGTTGATAGTAGTAACTGCTTTGAAAGGCTACACTGCAAAAAACATGGCTGCACTGCAAAAAAAAAGGCTGTTGTTGATGGTGGTAACTGCTTTTAAATAGCTGCACTGCCAAAAAAATGGCTGTTGTTTTTGGTGGTAACTGCTTTGAAAGGCTGCATTGCAAAAAATAAAAGGCTGTTGTTGGTGGTGGTAACAACTTTGAAAGGCTGCACTCCAAAAAAAAGGCTTTTGTTGGTGGTTGTGACTGCTTTGAAAGGCTGCACTGCAAAAGAAAATGGCTGTTTTGGTGGTGGTAACTGCTTTGAAAGGCTGCACTGCAAAAAAAATGGCTGTTGTTGGTGGTGGTAACTGCTTTTAAATAGCTGTACTGCAAAAAAAAATGGCTGTTGTTAGTGGTGGTAACTGCTTTGAAAGGCTGCACTGCAAAAAAAAAGGCTGTTGTTGGTGGTGGTAACTGCTTTGAAAGGCTGCACTCCAAAAAAAAGGCTTTTGTTGGTGGTGGTAACTGCTTTGAAAGGCTGCACGGCAAAAAAAAAGGCTGTTGTTGGTGGAAACTTGACAACTTCTTGTTTGCACTGAATATTGATTTTAGATAAAACGCTGCCACTTACGGCTGTGATTTTTGGTCATCTTACTCAGTTCCTCGCCACTCATCAGGTGCCCATCAATGAAAAATAAAAGTGTCAGTGTTTTAAAAATATTGAGAATCTCTCTCCAGTCAATCATGCCATGAAGGTCAAGCCCCTTCCAGTTGGAGGGGGAGGGACTATAAAACCCGGCCGTGTGGGTGTGGCTCAGTCTCTGCAAGATGGGGGAGAGAGAGGTCACGACTCTGTCTGAGCTGTGAATCAACTGAACACACTGAATGTCAATTGAACTGTGAGTGTGGTGCTTATGTGGTGTTTTGTGTGTTTTATGGTGGTTTCACCCTGCTTGAAATCGTATGAAACTGAATTTGAATGTGGTCGCCTTGCACCCTGCTTGAAATGGTATGAAAGTGCACTTGAATTTGGAGGCCTTGCATCCTGCTTGAAATGGCAGGAAACTGCATTTGAGTTTGGTGGCCCTGCACCTGCTTGAAGTGGTCAGAAACTGCACTTGAATTCGGTGGCCTTGCACCCTGCTTGAAGTGGTCGGAAACTGCACTTGAATTCGGTGGCCTTGCACCCTGCTTGAAGTGGTATGAAACTGCAATTGAATTTGGTGGCCTTGCACCCTGCTTGAAGTGGTAAGAAACTACATTTGAATTTGGTGGCCTTGCACCCTGCTTGAAATGGTAGGAAAATGCATTTGAATTTGGTGGCCTTGCACCCTGCTTGAAATGGAATTTCAAGGAATAGCCGTGAGTCAACTGCTAGCCCACCAGCCGTTAGTGAGCTGCCAGCACATCAGGCTTGAGTGACTGAGCTGCTACCCCAAGATCCCATTTGGCCCACAATGTCCATACTAACCAGTCCCTTCAGGCCACAGTACCCATACTAGCACTCCAGAAAGCCTCTCCCCCCCCCCCCCCCCCCCCCCCCCCCCCCCACTGGCGGAGAGGTGGAATATTGCGTTGGAGGACCAGCCCTCCCGTGTGAACATGGGAGGGCTGGTGCCCCCACTTAGTCTAGTATTCTCTATTTCTATTTATCTCTGACACATATACCTCTCATATATGTCGTATACTGTCTCATATACCTCTTATATACCTCTTGTTTCCTTTTAACTTTCTGTGCCTCAGGGAAAGCAGACCCAGCCTCCAGTCTCCCCTCATAAGTGAAATGCTCCACCTCAGGCAACATCTTGGTGAATCTCCTCTGCATTTTCTCCAGCACTAAGTACTTTTACTTTACGCTTATATTGTTGAATGATGACATGATTCTAATAAAATAATGATCTGTTATGATATTGAACGTTGAATTGAATAATCAAAAAACCTAAGAGCTAAGTTTATTCATGTCTAAGCGCAACTTGTCACTTCATATATAATGGCCTTTCAAGACCCAGCTGTTAAATATCACCTTGGCTATATATTTGGGTGAAGAACAAGAGATAAAAGGAGAGCTTTTTTTCCATTGAGTGCAGCAGATACTATCACGTTGTTCAATAAATATTTAGACTGGTGCATGGATAGGACAGGTTTAAGCGGGCTGTCCCACTTGGGCGACCTAATTGGCGAGTTTAGAAAAGTTTAGGAGATTTTCAAAAAATGTCATGTTGAAAGCCTCCTTCGACTATGTAGAAGACCTCCTTCGACTATGTTGAAGACTAGCTTTGACTAACTATGACTAACTTCGGGAAGATTGGACACCGAATAGTGGAGAGTGAAGCCGACCTCCTTCGATCTTTTTTGACCTCTCTTCGACTATGATGAAGACTATCTACGACTACCTTTTACTACCCTCGATTACCTACGACTAACATGTTGACCTACTATGATCTACTACGACTAAATCTACGAGTAAAAAAAGTATTGATTTTTTCCATGGCGACCTTTTTTTACTCGCGGGCATTTGTCAACATGTTGAAAAATACGCCGTGACCTAGCTGTGGCCTCAAGTACATGGGTACTACTCTCGAGCCTGAAGGAGTTACAAAGACCTCCTATGACCTCGTGTCAGCCTTGCTGTGAGTATGAGTCGAGGGCAAACTCGCCAGAACTCGCTGATTAGGTCGCCCAAGTGGAACAGGCCCTTTAGAGGGATATGGGGTAAATGCAGGCAGGTGGGACTCCAGTATAGATTGGACATGTTGTTCAGCGTGAGCAAGTTGGACTGAAGGGTTGGTTTCCATGCTGTATGACTCTATGAGTGTATATTGGTTCTCAGACCAATATCATCAATCCCTTCCAACATTCATCCCCTGCATCACACACACCATTCAACTACATCAACTACATCATGTCTTCATGATGTGGGAGAAAACCAGCACACACAGGGGAAACACATGCAGTCACAGGATGAACAGGCAAACTCCACAAAGACAACACAGGAGATCAGAACTGAATCCAGATTGGTAGAGCAGTGTGGCAATTTCACTGTTAGCTATGGCACGATGAAGCCTGATAATGAAATATGATCGGCCCCATTGTACCCAGATCGCCCATCCCCACAAATCTGTTCAGTTGCTCCATACATATGGCACAAATATGAATGAAGACAGATGGCCACATGTAGTAATGCCTTGTGAATGCCTTGCAGAAACCAACATTCAATAGTGCAATTGGGCACCAAGGATGCACAAGCGTGAACTGGAGAGCTGAGGTTCATTAAGGGATGCCATTCTTATCAGTCTGTGCCAGGAAGACCGAGGATCTTACACACTTATAGACTTCTTTAATTATTTTGGTTGATGTTTGTTCCCAATTCACCAGCTCCAAGGCAGCCTATAACTGATGCTGCTTGAGCTTGTGGTATCTTGTCCAATGATCAACACCCTATCCCCACCACCTGATAACAGGTCCGCACCTTCCTCCCCACTGTAGATACAACCACCAGATATCCAGATATCCACCAGATACCGCACAATGCTGCTCCATCCTTTCATGCTCCTTCAACTGATGGCCCCAAGTTCCCAGAATTTGGACGCCATAATTTTGACCCCATCCCACATCTCCCCTCCCTCATCCCTGTTTGATTTCATCTTCTTACGGCCAGCACAGAGGCACAGCTGTTTGAGCTGCTGCCTCACAGCACCAGGGACTTGGGTTCGATCCTTACTTTGGGTGTTGTCTGTGTGAAGTTTGCGCATTCTCCCTGTAACTGCATGCGTTTCCTTCAACATCTCAAAGACATGTGGGTTTGTAGGTTAATTGGTCTCTGTAAATTGCCCTTAATGTATAGGGAGTGGATGAGTAAATGGGATAACATTGTGAGAATGGGTGATCGATGGCTGACATGGATTTGGTGGGCCGACCAGCCAGTTTCCTGGCTGTATTTCTAAATTTTAAAAAAAGCTTCTAAAAGCTTGTCTTGCCATGGCAAGCCTCTGGAAGAGCTGGAAGAGAGAAGGTTTCTGTGCAATTTTATGCAAGTGCCGTTATCCTAGCGCACACAAGATATTAGACCGCATCAGCTACAGCATCTTGCCTCCAATTACCTTGTACAAAATGGCCACATGCCACCCGAGGACCAGCACCAAATGTTTTTAGGAGGTAACTCATTTCTAAGCTGTTTACTTACTTACTACCCATAAGAGACATGTGATTTTTTATGCAGTCTTATGCAGAGAGGATCCAGCCTGCCCCCTGTGTGCAGTTCCAGCAAACCTCAAGCACATCCTGGTCGGTTGTAAGACCAGCCTAACACAAGGCAGATACACCTGGCGACACAACCAGGTGCTGAGGTGTTTGGCAGCTGAACTCGAGTGCAAGAGAGTTACCACGAACGCCATGCCTATCAATGCCCAGATAACATTCCCGCAAATACCATCCTTCGTCTGGGAAGGAGAGAAACGGAGGACTAATTCCTCGCCACTCAACTCTTGCCCACTGACATAGCCAGGGACTGGGAAATGCATGTTGACCTAGGCCAGAGGCTTTTGTTCCCAGTTGAAATCGCAGTTACCAACCTGCGACCAGACCTTGTTCACTGGTCTAACTCCTGTCGGCGTGTTATCATCATTGAGCTGACGGTCCCATGGGAGGAGGCTGTGGACGAGGCTTATGAAAGGAAAAAGCTTTGATATTCAAACCTTGCAGCAAAGGCAGAGGAGAGAGGTTGGAGGGTAAGGGTGTGTCCAGTGGAGGTGGGGTGCAGGGGCTTTGTAGCCAGTTCCACCACAAGGCTCCTGAGGGAAGTAGGAGTCAAGGGGCAGGCACAAAGGAGGGCAATAAAGGAACTTGCCAATGCCGCCGAACGGAGCAGCCACTGGCTGTGGCTGAAGAGGAAAGATGCTGTCTGGGCTGCCACGTGACCATCTAGAGGCTAACAATAAGACACACACCCAGGTCTGATCAACCTGTGGTGGGTCTACCTCGACTGAGGGTGTCTTGTGATAAAAGGCCGAAACACCCAGTGACGTTGAGGTACACAACTGAAGATGTGTCTGATTGTTAGCAAATTCACCTAGTGGTCACACCCAAGAATGTCAATTGTAGTGAAATCTTAGGGATTGTAACATCCAGTCCTAATAATCAATCTTCATCCATCTTCAGGTGTTATTACTGCTCAAGGGCAGCATGGAGACGTAGCGGTAGAAGAGTGGCACGGTGGTGCAGCGGTCGAGCCAGTCCCTTACAGCACTAGAGACCCAGGTTCAATCCCGACTACGGGTGCTGTGTGTACGGAGTTAGTACATTCTCCCTGTGGGATCTTTGGCTTCCTCCCACACTCCAAAGGTGTACAGGTTGTAAGTTCATTGGCTTGGTATAAATGTAAAATCGTCTCTAGTGTGTGTGGGCTAGTGTTAATGTGCAGGGATCACTGGTCGGTCCGGACTCGGTGGGCTGAAGGGCCTGTTTCCGTGCTGTATCTCTAAACAAAATGAAACTAAACTAAACTAAAGTGTTGAAATCTGCTTCTCAGTGACAAGGCCGATCCATCTTCAACATTTACTGGTAACCACAGTACTCACATCTTGTTAGCTTAACTGTAATGCTTGGTTTATGATTGCCTTGGGCCTAAAGATGCAGAGAATATTTTTTGAAGCAGGATGTATGAATTAAATATGATTTAGACATGTCACTGTGTCATTCCATCTCTCTACATCACAGAGCAGTGTTGAAAATGAGCAATGCTAATCACTAAATTACAGCTCATTGTAATGGTGATGCTTATGTTTGTGACTCTTTCTGCAATGGTGTGACGGTGATCATCATTTGCACAGATGACGGTGAAACATGAAAATGTTGGCGGGAGACACAAGGAATGCTGGAATCTTGCATTGAGCACAAGGTGCTGGCCTAACAATCAGCACGGGAGCACCTCAAGGCTGCGTGCTCAGCTCCGTGCTGTACTCACTCTATACTCATGACTGCGTAGCCGGTCATAGTGCAAACTCCATCATCAAGTTCGCTGACGACACCATTATTGTGGGACGTATCAATGATGGGGATGGGTCTAGGAGTATAGAAGTGAGATCGACCGTTTGACCAAATGGTTCCAGCACAATAACCTGGCTCTCAACACCAGCAGAACCAAGGAACTGATTGTGGACTTTGGAAGGGGTAGGATGAGGACCCATAGTCCCGTTTATATCAACAGGTCGATGGTGGAGAAGGTCAAGAGCTTCAAATTCCTGGGCGTGCATATCTCTGAAGATCTTTCCTGGTCCGAGAACACTGATGCAATTATAAAGAAAGCACACCAGCGCCTCTACTTCCTGAGAAGATTACGGAGCGTCGATATGTCAAGGAGGACTCTCTCGAACATCTACAGGTGCACAGTAGAGAGAATAAGGGAAGAAGTTTAGGGGTAACATGAGGGGGAACATCTTTACTCAGATGATGGTAGCTGTGTGGAATGAGCTTCCAGTGGAAGTGGTGGAGGCAGGTTCGATTTTATAATTTAAAAATAAATTGGATAGGTATAGGGACGGGAAAGGAATGGAGGGTTATGATCTGAGTGCAGGTAGATGGGACTAGGTGAGAGTAAGTGTGCGGCACGGACTAGAAGGGCCGAGATGACCTGTTTCCGTGCTGAAATTGCTATATGGTTATATGGTTATTTATAGCATGCTGACCAGTTGCATTGTGGCTTGGTTCGGCAACTTGAGCGCCCAGGAGCGGAAAAGACTACAAAAAGTTGAAAACACTACCCAGTCCATCATCGGATCTGACCTACCTACCATCGAGGGGATCTATCGCAGTCACTGCCTCAAAAAGACTGGCAGCATCATCAAGGACCCACACCATCCTGGCCACACACTCATCTCCCCGCTGCCTTCAGGTAGAAGGTACAGGAGCATGAAATCTGCAACATCCAGGTTCAGGAATAGCTGCTTCCCCACAGCCATCAGGCTATTAATTCAACTCAAACAAAACTCTGAACATTAATAGCCCATTACACTTTATCTGATTATTTATGTGTGTGTATATATATATATATATTTATGCCTACTATATTCTGTAGTGCTGAAGCAAAGCAAGAATTTCATTGTCCTATCTGGGACACAAGACAATAAACTCTCTTGAATCTTGAGCCTTGAATCTTAACTTAGTCGGTCAAGCAGCATCTGTTGAAGGAATGGATAGGTGACATTTCTGGTCGGGACCCTTCTTCAGACATTGTAATAGGAGGGAGAAAGCTGGAAAAGAGGTGTGGGTTTTTACAAAGCCTGCCAATCGACAGGTGGATACAGATGACGGGGCTGTCATTGGCAGATGGGTGGACAAAGGCTAGAGATGAAAAGGAGACAAAAGGTATCAGATAAGGAGAGGAGCAAAATATAAAGGCAGAGCGGGGGATATAGGTGGTGGGGAGAGGAGGTGGGGGAAACTGAGTGGGATAATGGGAGAAATGGTGAAATCCACAGATGCTCTCTGACCCGCTAGGTTACTCCAGCACTTTGTGTCATGATAATGCTCATCTGATATTAACTGGGTTCAATTTGCTGTTGAAGGCATTTAGCCAGGTTGCTTTCTTTTCCTATATGATTTGGGGAAATATGATCAAAATTAACTACAAAGTCAATATCTTCAATGGAAGATTCAATGGCTGCCGTGTGAAGTGCGTGTACAGTTGCTGTTACTGTTCTGTGTAAGAAAGAAGTGCAAATGCTGGTTTAAACCGAAGATGGACACAAAATGCTGGAGTAACTCAGCGGGACAGGCAGCATCACTGGTAAGAAGGAATGGGTGACGTTTCAGTTCGAGAGCCTTCTGAGGAAGTTACTCCAGCTTTTTGTGTCTATCTGCTGTTACCGTTCTGTTCCTTGTAAAGTTCTGGCCTTTACATCCATTCCTACCGAAAACTAACCTGCATTTTGTAACCCTTGCTTTTCCTCTCTCTCCATCCCTCTCCCTTCCTAGTTCTACAACCAGTCTGACTGTCCCCTTGATTAAATCTTATCTCTATTTCGTTGTCAACTTCTCCTAGTAAACAGTGATCTATTCTACATTTTCCTTGATCCTCATCCCCTTTTGATGTTCCATTCTCACGCCTTACGCTTCCTTATCTCTGTCTCCCTCTCCCCTGACTCAGTCTGAAGAAGGGTCCCAACCCAAAACATTACCCATTCCTTCTAACCAGAGATGCTGCCTGTTCCGCTGAGTTACTCCAGCATTTTGTGTCTATCGTTTGTGACCTTGACCTTGCAGAATACCTTGCTTGGCACAAATAAAACTATGAAATCGTGCCAGTTATTAAAATCATTGGCTCCACTTTCCTTTAGTATCTACATAATAATCCCATTAGTCCTCGCATCTGGTAATCCTTCCCTTTCCCACACTGAATGTGACAGTGAATATTACGAGCCAGGGTAAATGCTGCCAACTCAGGAGATGCCTTGATTAATTCTGTATTCAGCTGGTTCTTGCCAGGATCTTTCCCAGTTGTTAACCATTTGATAGCTTGGCTGGCCTCTTCCTATGTTTGGGACTGCTGGGGAGCTCTATTAAAAGGGGGGGACAATGGTGCAGCAGATAGTTCCAGTGCCTCACAGCTCTGGAAATCTGGATTTGATCCCGACCTCTGGTGTTGTGTGAGTGGAGTTTACACATTCTCACTGTGACTGGTTTTCTGTCCGAGATAAAATTATTAGAGGCAGAGATAGAGTAGACAGAGTGAATGGAAAAATGGTACACTAGAGGGGATAGCTTTAAGGTGAGAGGGGTAAAGTTTAAAGGAAATGTGCAGGGCAAGTTTTTTGCACAAGGGATGGTGTGTACCTCGAAGGTGTTGTTGGTGTGGTGTTGAGGCAGATGCAACAGGGGCATTTAAGATAGTTTTGGATAGATTTCTTAAATAGACATATTGGATAGACAGGGAAAAGGACATGGACTATTGATATGCAGGGAATAGAACATGGACTTTGTGTCTTGGAATTATGTACAGCACAGAGATTGTGGGCTGAAGGGTCTGTTCCTGTGCTGTCCTGTTGTATATTCTATTTTACATGATGCTCCATCTGGTTTCCATGTTCCAAAGACATGATTTTTTGGTAAATTAATTGGTCACTGTAAATTATCCCCACTGTGGTCAATGGCAAGACAATTGTGTGACGTTGCTGGGCGAGTGAGAGCGAATGCAGGGGAATGTTACAGGGGAATAAGTGGGGGGTTGGCATTGATGGGAAGGCTGGCACAGCTGACTAACTAGCCTCCTATGCGGTGAGAAATTAGTTTATCTTTTGCCTCCTTGGTGTTTACTTCTTGTTTAGGTGGTTATCTATTCAGCATTTCTCTGAGGTGCTCTGGCCTGTACATTTTTTGTTCTCATACTCTTTATTAGGTCACCTCATTTGTCTCTGATGAGAACACTCATTGATTTTCATAATTTGGCGTTGATAAGCCAAGGTGTTTTATAGCTAGTTATTTTTTCATCACTAGTAGTTGCCACAAATGCAACAGTGCAACATGCAACAGTGAAAGCAACAGGTGTCCTAAACTTCCTGAGGCACAACTTCCATCATTGTTCAGCTTCTGTCAAGGAGAAGCTGTATTTCACCATCGTTAGACCTCATCTGGACTACGCAGTTGCAGCTTGGGACCCATACACAGATAAAAACATTTCATCCATCGAACGTGTCCAAAGACAGGCCGCTCGATTTCTTACTAACATCTACGAGAGAGAAGCGAGTGTCACCTAACTTCTGAATTCTCTGGGGTGGAACCCTCTCCAAGACAGACATGAAGCTCACTGTTTGACCTGTTTTTACAAAATGTTAAATGGTCAGCTAGACATAGATCACAAGACCTACACCAACCCCAAACCAATTAGGAGCAGACGAGGGCATTCGATCCAATTTGTGGTCCCAGCCACAAAGACAGATGTGTACAGCAATTCGTTCTTCCCACGCACTATTAAAGCATGGAATAATCTCCACCAAACCACGGTTGCCCAGCCAGATGCAACTAAATTTAAAGTGGCACTTTCTTCCTAATAACCCTCTCTGGCTAAACCCCTCCCTTCACCACCTCCAGTTTAAATTCCAGTTGGAATATTTTGGAGGACCAAGTAACCAAGAACCAAGAACCAATGTGTTAAAGAAGGAACTGCAGATGCAGGAGAATCGAGGGTTACACAAAAAGCTGGAGAAACTCAGCGGGTGCAGCAGCATCTAAGGAGTGAAGGAGATAGGCGACGTTTCGGGTCGAGACCCTTCTTCAGACTGGTCAGGGATCAGGGAAACGAGAGATATAGACGGTGATGTGGAGAGATAAAGAACAATGAATGAAAGATATGCAAAAAAGTATCGATGATAAAGGGAACAAGCCATTGTAAGCTGTTTGTGGTGTGAAAATGAGAAGCTAGTGCGACTAGGGTGGGGGAGGGAGATAGAGATAGAGGGAATGCCAGGGCCCGGGGGCTGAGGGAGAGGTGGGAAGGGGAGGAGACAGCAAGGGTTAACAGAATTGAGAAAATTCAATGTTCAAGCCTAAAGGATGCAGACTCCCCAAGCGGAATATGAGGTGCTGTTCCTCCAACATGCGGTGTTGCTCACTCTGGCCGTGGAGGAGGCCCAGGACCGAGAGGTCGGATACGGAATGGGAGGGGGAGTTGAAGTGCTGAGCTACCGGGAGGTCGGGTTGGTTTTTTGCGGACCGAGCGGAGGTGTTCGGCGAAACGATCGCCAAGCCTCCGCTTGGTCTCACCGATATAGATCATCTGGAATCTGGAGCAGCGGATGCAGTAGATGAGGTTGGAGGAGGTGCAGGTGAACCTCTGTCGGACCTGGAAGGACTGCTTGGGTCCCTGAAAGGAGTGGAGGGGGAGGTGAAGGGACAAGTGTTGCATTTCTTGCGGTTGCAAGGGAAAGTGCCCGGGGAAGGGGTAGAGCGGGAGGGGAGGGAAGAATTGACAAGGAGTTGTGGAGGGAGCCCCCTGTCTGCCCCCCCATCTACCCCCCTGTCTGCCTTCCGCAAAGGTCCCCGCCACATCTTCCCATCTCCCCCCCTGTCTGCCTTCCGCAAAGACCGCTCCCTCCGCAACTCCTTTGTCAATTCTTCCCTCCCCTCCCACTCTACCCCTTCCCCGGGCACTCTCCCTTGCAACCGCAAGAAATGCAACACTTGTCCCTTCACCTCCCCCCTCCACTCCTTTCAGGGACCCAAGCAGTCCTTCCAGGTCCGACAGAGGTTCACCTGCACCTCCTCCAACCTCATCTACTGCATCCGCTGCTCCAGATGCCAGATGATCTATATCGGTGAGACCAAGCGGAGGCTTGGCGATCGCTTCGCCGAACACCTCCGCTCGGTCCGCAATAACCAACCCGACCTCCCGGTGGCTCAGCACTTCAACTCCCCCTCCAATTCCACATCCGACCTCTCCGTCCTGGTCCTCCTCCACGGCCAGAGTGAGCAACACTGCAAGCTGGAGGAACAGCACCTCATATTCCGCTTGGGGAGTCTGCATCCTTTGGGCTTGAATATTGAATTTTCTCAATTCTGTTAACCCTTGCTGTCTCCTTCCCTTCCCACCTCTCCCTCAGCCCTCGGGCCCTGGCATTCCCTCTATCTCTATCTCCCTCCCCCACCCCAGTCGCACCAGCTTCTCATTTTCACACCACAAACAGCTTACAATGGCTTGTTCCCTTTATCACCGATACTTTTTTGCATATTTTTCACTCATTGTTCCTTATCTCTCCACATCACCGTCTATATCTCTCGTTTCCCTGATCCCTGACCAGTCTGAAGAAGGGTCTCGACCCGAAACGTCGCCTATCTCCTTCGCTCCTTAGATGCTGCTGCACCCGCTGAGTTTCTCCAGCTTTTTGTGTACCCCAGTGGACACAGGTGTTGTTGCGGGAGCTCCGGGAAACAGGTCACCAACCTGTGACCTGCGAGCTCCCGACGAGGTCGTCCACTGGGCTCGATTCTCCAGCATCTGCAGTTCCTTCTTTAGAACCTGTGTCCACTGGACTGGAGGGCGGCAGCTTCGACTACCCCGGGCCACGGAGTTTGAATCGGCCCGTTCGCGGAGCTGGATTCAGCCGCGGGACTGACTTACTTACCATCACCCGGTGGGGTCACAACATCGGAGGCCTGGATTGACTCAGCGCAGAGGGAGAACAAGGAAGGAAAAGACAAAGACTAAGACTTTTGCCTTCCATCACAGCGAGGAGGTGCCTGGTGAACTCACTGTGGTGGATGTTAAATTTGTGTTTATTGTGTGTTTTTGTTATTTTTATTATATGTATGACTGCAGGCACAAAATATTGTTCAGACCGAACGGTCTGAATGACAATAAAGGTAGCATTTCATTTTCATTTCATTTAAGAGGCTTTTGGATAGGTACATGGACATGCAGGGAGTGGTGGGAGATGGATTATGTACAGGCAGCCAAAACTTGGTCTTCACATCATGTTCGGCACAAACATTGTGGGCTGAAGGGCTTGTTCCTGTGCTGTACTGTGTTCTAGGATTCCTGTTGTATGTTTTCTGTGATAATAGTTAGGTTATGTCATGGTACTGCGTCTAACCGCTCCTGGAGTTTGAGGTGGAAGTTGCCCTTTGCTTCTTCGTCAGTGTCAGGACTGTGCAGTCCTGTACAGTGTCGCGACTCAGCACTGTATCAAGGTAGTTGTGTTTCCTTTCAGTCTGCCTCCCACAAGTCTGCCGCTGATGCTCTTTCATTCAAGCAGTGAATTACCGTACCCTTGTGCTGTTGCCCAACATCCCATCCAGAATATAGCAGAGTTTCTGCTTATAATCTTCCTGATCCCATCTACTGGTATATATAGCTACATCTATGTGTAAAGAAGTGTGAAAATGCATACCTCCAGAAACAATTTTTTTCCAGCTGTTTACAGGCAACTGAACCATCCCATCACCAACTAGAAAGCAAGAACGTGGATACGTTTTTCCCATTGAGGGTAGGGAAGATTCAAACAAGAGGGCATGACATGAGAATTAAGGGACAGACGTTTCGGGGTAACGTGAGGGGTAACTTCTTTACTCAGAGGGTGGTGGCTGTGTGGAATGAGCTTCCAGCAGAAGTGGTGGAGGCAGGATCGATTTTAACATTTAAGCATAAAGTGGATAGGTATATGGACGTGAAGGGAATGGAGGGGTATGGTCTGAGTGCAGGTAGATGGGACTAGGGGAAAACAAATGGTCGGCACGGACTGGAAGGGCAGAGAGGGCCTGTTTCAGTGCTGTAATTGTTATATGGTTATATGGTTATATGGTTAAAGCAGCCGTGAGCTACCATCTACCTCATTGGAGACCCTCAGGCTATCTTTAATTGGACTTTACCTTGCATTAAACATTATTCCCTTTATCTTTTATCAGTACATAGTGGGTGCCTTGACTGTCATCATGTATAGCCTTTACGCTGACTGGATAGCACACAACAAGAAAGCTTTTCACTGTACACGTGCCAATAAAATAAAATAAATTAATCTAAACTACCCAACCTTGCTGATACCCAGGTTTATAAGCAGTAGTGGTTTTTATTCTCCTGTGAGCCGAGGTAGCTTTCTCATTTACATTCCAAAAAACAGCTTAAATTTTGTTTTCTTAACATGTAGCATTTCTGCCTTAACATTAGTGGCTTCCTTTCAGCTTTCACCACAGGCAGTCATGGGGGTAATTGAATCCTGACTGCCACCCTCTACATAAGTGGCTGCGTTCTCCACTCTTTGATTTGCAGGACAGGCTTGTTAACCCTGTGCCTCGGTCCCAGGCCGGAAATGAAGGTGTCTGGTCTGTGCAAACAGGCATTAGACAGTGATCTGGCTGGAAACTGCCAGGATCAAATGACCCTATTAGCACATATTCTCGAGATCATAACAGCATTCAACTTGTCCCACCAGACACCAAAGACAGTCTAAGCCTTTCAAGTACTGAAAAATTCCTGCAGTTCCATCTCCAGCCTTTAATTATCCTAAGGATCCAGACACATTTCAAAATATCTAGTGTAAAACTCTGGAGCTTTACAACTCACTCAACAATATAATCTTTCAGCGGCCCAATGGCATATTGGTAGAGCTACTGCCTTACAACGCCAGAGACCCGGGTTCGATCCTGACTACGGGTGTTGACTGTACAGAATTTGTACTGTACGTTCTCCCCATGACCTGCGTGGGTTTTCTCCGAGATCTTTGGTTTCCTCCCACACTCCAAAGACGTACAGGTTCGTAAGTTAATGTGCTTGGCATAAATGTAACTTTGTCCCTAGTGTGTGTAGAGTAGTGTTAATGTGCGGGGATCTCTGGTTGGTGTAGACTCAGTGGGCCGAGGAGCCTGTTTCTGCGCTGTATCTCTAAAACTATAAAACTAAAAAATAGACTACCTTTTGGCTTAAAGTGTCTGTGCTACCTCTTGCTACCAGGCATGCTTGGTACCTTTATGGTACCAAGCATTTTAAAAAAATGCTTGGTACCTTTATGGCCAACTTATCCTCCAACACTGTGATGGTTAAACTATGTGAAACCATTTCTGTTATTCTATAGCAATATTTTTGAAGTGAAACACAAATGTTAAAATACAAATGATATGCCGATCAATGAGCTTCAAATTCACAAGTTCTCACGTTGGTAGCAAAGATCCTATAGCAAGCAAGGTAGATCACTCAACGAAAAAGACGTAGTATGGTCATGGGTAGATTAGTGGGTCATTTTCGACCCCATTTCCGTAACCGGCTTCCTTCTCCACACCAAAGATCCCATAGGATAATAGTGCGGAGATGGAAGCCAGTTACGGAAACATCCTCGTAAAAATAAAAGTTATTTGGTAAAAATCCTCTCCTCATTTTCAGAATTTTTATTTATTAACACAAACTGTTCCCTCGCAACGTTGATTACACTGCGAGTCGGGTCGGGTCGGGTCGTGTCGAGTTACGGAAATGGATGAAAAAAAGGCCCATGTTCCGCTCCGTTGTTCAGCCCATTGCATTTAGAAGGAGTGATCTATCTTGCTCCGCTACAGCATCTTTGGTTGGTGGTGTAGTAATGCCCTTTGCATCTTCTTAGTTGCGTATATTTCTTTCTTGTGAAAATTATGACAAATAAAGGATGTTTCTGTGCACCTGCATCCTTTGTGAACTGTGTAGATGTGACCAACAAATATCACACAAGACCTTTAATAAACAGATTACTCTGCAAAGCTAAAATAGCTGAGAAACACTAATCCCAATCAGAGAGGATGAAAGTGCTTCTTGAGGCAACAAAAAGTTAAAAGTACAAGAGCATAATAAATGATGTGGAAATTGCAAGCTGCGATTTCAAGGGCAATCATGTGTAGCAGCAACAGGTTTTTATGCGTAGGCGACAGAAGCTTGTGGACTGCAATGCAGCATAACGTGAATGACACACAATGCAATTTATACATTTACGCTGCATAAAATTGTACCTGAACAGCTAAATGGTCTTTTCCTTTTACAGTGCACATCTAGGGACTGTTGATACCTGTAGAGTATGTCCAATTGTACATGGTTGATTGGCATGCCTACATACTCATTCCCTGAAGCTGCCAGCATCTACATGCATGAAGCTAATGACCTTTGAAACCATAAGCCGAGCATCTATAACATAGATAATGATTCTAAATATATCTACAACAAACACTGATGGTCAGTAATAAAGTGCCTACCTAAATTGCTTCCAATAATATGTTTTTTGTAAAATAAATGTTTTATTTGAAGGTTTGTTCTTTCAAGTGAGTCGTGTTTCATCCTCCACGTTTTTATAATCCTGCTGAATGCTTGCGGCTGCCAAAACAAGATTGCAAACCTGTGGGGTATCTGTGTTCAAACTCCAATTAACACCTTCTTGGCTGAACTTTAATTTAGCTTCTATATAACCTTAGGATTTAGGTAGAAAACATAACTTTTTTTTTCTATCACTTAGTTATCAATTTAACTGTTCATTTTCGACCTGGGTCCGTAACTGGACAACAGAATAAGAGTTAGGCCATATAGGACCGAGATGAGGAGAAACTTTTTCACCCAAGAGTTGTGAATCTGTGGAATTCTCTGCCACAGAAGGCAGTGGAGGCCAATTAACTGGGTGTTCAAGAGAGAGTTATATAGATTTAGCTCTTAGGACAATGGAATCAATGGATATGAGGAGAAAGCAGGAACAGGGTTCTGATCTAATATGACCAGCCATGGTCATAGGGATTTGCAGTGCTGGTTCGAAGGGGCAAATTGGCCTACTCCTTCACCTATTTTCTATGTTTCTATCTATAGATTCCATCTATTCTATGTAACACAGATTTGTTTCCTGTTACCTTTCTCATCGCTACTTTTTTGCATATCTTTCATGCATTTGTTCCATTTCTCTCCACATCATCATCCATATCTCCTGTTTCCCTTCCCCCAACTCTCAGTATGAAGAAGGGTCTCGACCCAAAACATCACCTATCCCTTTTCTCCAGAGATGCTGACTGACCCGCTGAGTTACTCCAGTTTTTTGTGTCTATTTTTGGTCTGAGACGATATGAGCGACACTCTTCTTGACCCAAGGAATCACCGTACCAACTTAGATAGTCAGGTTCAGGCAAGTCAATGAAGATCTTTTCTTTGCAAAGGAACTCCCATGTCAGTTGTCAGAAACAGACCTGTGGCTAAAGAGCCACTATCTTGACAGGCATTAAGCTTTTATTTCACTTGGACCTTCCTGACGCCGTGTGCGACAACAAACAAAATAGTCCATTTCCTATCCAAGGATGTCTGAACGTCCCCGAGATTGTGTTTGCAATGGAAACATATTCACCATTGACCAATTTGAGAGGCTGCAGAATATTTATCAGACTCAAGGTTTCCCAAAAATACAGGGTGTGATTAATGATACCCTGGTACGGTACAGAACAATAGGCCTTCTCACAACCTTCTGCTGTCCCGTGGGAGGGTAACGTTAGTGTCTGATAGGACTTCTCCCCACAATGACCTTGTGCGGAAGGGCATCCAATTTACCTGTCATAAACCAAGCACTGCCCCGCCAGTTGCTCAATGATCCCATTAATTTCATGAGCACGGGCACTACTTTCACTTCAGTTTACCTGATATATTTTTTCCACTTCTTAAACTTAAAAGGCAATTCTGTTTGAAATTATATTCCCCTGTGTGTAAGGGCAAGCCTACCTTGAAGCTGCAGGTAGCTTTTAATGAGATATCAATCAAGATTTACGTTTCCTTGTTAGGAATAGTATCAGTGTTAGGTCAGAACTATGCTTGTGCTTTATGTAATTATTGAAATTAGATGATCCTATAAAATTGGGTCCGATCAATTCAGCGTCCTGTTAGTTCGGTACCCAAATACCTCAGGCATACTTGGCCAATCTCATTAAGTAAGAGTTATTAAAGTGACAATATAATCACTACAAGTGAAAAACACAGTACATTGACTACACAAACATGTAAAACTCAGAAGAACAGACAGCATATATGTAAGTGGAGAACCATGGGTTTATCTTTCCAATTGATAACATTTCAGAAGAACTAGGTAAACCTAGAAAATGACCATGTTTCAAGTTACAGGGGAAGGCTGTAGAGAACTAAGGGGATGTATCTGACCTCTTCAGTGCTACCAACATTTTCTAGTTCACTCACAAGTCACTTAGTGAGATTGGCAAAGTATGCCTGGAGTATTTGGGTACTGGACTAACAGGACACTGAGTTGATCAGACCCATTTTTATAGAGTCATCTGATTTCAATAAACATACAAACCACAAGCATATAGTAGCTTTGACCTAACACTGATGATATTTCTTGTTTTCCTTTCGGTTTTCCAGCACCTACAGTTCTTTCTTCTTTCCCTTTCGATTACCACCAAATTGACTGTTTGTCCAACTTATTAACCGTGAAACCCTGATCACTGGGCAATTTCAGCAGCCTGTGAAACATCACTAAACATGACAGTCATTCAAGAAATACTACCACAATGATGTAGAGCTATTTCCCAAAGGTTTCACAGATAATGGGAATAGAAGAACAACCTTTGAATCAAATCTATTTGGAGGTTGATAAAGAACTAGATTCACCCACCAAATATAATGGATTACACTTTCCATTTCTCAGAGGCTCAGTGGTATAGTAAATATTGCTTTCATCTGCTGAAGCCCATAGGACAGAGGTGAGAGACCAGTATCTCAAGAGTACCTGAGACTGAAATGCAGCTTGTTGAATGTTTTCTTTAGCTAACCTGCCTGTTCATAGAATCCATATAAATAGTAATAGATGCAGAATGAACAGGGAACAATAGAGTTTGCAAGCTAGGCTGCCCTCCAATGATCAGAATGTGGGTGTGATGTTTTGGAAAATTAATGTATTATTTTAGAATGAATGCTGTTATTCCACTTATTGTTCTGTGGTTAGGGTACCACAGAGATCAACCATTTACAATCTGTACTGAAGACTTGGGTAAAGGAACCAAGTGCACTGGAACCAAATTCAATGATGATGTGAAGGTAGGAAGATTGCAAGTTGTGAGGATGACACAAAGATTCTTCAGGGGAAAAAGGTGGGTTCCGTGAATGGCCAAGAAGCTGGCAGATGGAATATGATGTGAGAAAAGATGAAGTTATCCACTGTGGAAAGAGGAATGAAAAAGCAAGTTCATATTATAATGGAGTGATATCATTAAATGGTGTGCCACAAAGGAGGAGTTCTTCTTCTATCTTAGCAGCACAATGGTACAGGAGGAGAACGATTGCCTGACAGCACCAGAAATATACATTAAAATACTGACCTCAAATCTTGTCCGTGGGAGTTTGCACATTCTCCTTGTGACCGTGTGAGTTTTCTCTGCATGATCTGATTTCCTCCCAACGTCCCAAAAATGTCCAGATTGTTTCAGTATCAATTTAGTTTACTGTCACGTGTATGAATGAATAGTTTATTTCAGTCATACATTAAAAAGAACAAAACTTTACAATCTGTGTGAATATGAACCAACAATGTATCCATTTCACACAACGTTCACTTAATCAATGACCGAAAAATGAATAAGCTGAAGCCACAAAGATTATTTTTGCCTATCCTATACAATCCATAAGATAACCCAGAATATCAGCATTACAAAGGAAAGAGAAAAAAACATACTCCAAATTGTAATCCTTACTTATTTTACATTTTAATCATTTTACATTATAATCCGAGGTACGAGGTGCAGTGAAAAGATGTTGTTGCGTGCTAACCAATCAGCGGAAAGACAATACATGATAATGATCGAGTCACACCTATCTGGCATTGGAAGTACAGTATATTGCCATTCTTCCTTTGTCACCGATTCTAAATCCTGTAACTGCCAGGCCAATGGCATTATGTGAATGCATTCACCTACAGTAGTTCAATGACGTTGCTCACCACCATCTTCTCAAGGGCAGTAAATGGGAATCATGACCGAGACATCTACATCCCAAACAGTTAATAAATAAGTTTTGTTTAGTGTATTGTCACGTGCACCGAAGTACAGTGAAAAGCTTTTGTTGCATGCTATCCAGTCAGCAGAAAGACAATACATGATTACAATCGAGCCATTTACAGTGTATAGGCATAGGATAAGGGTATATCTACAATGAAAGTAATCATGTAGGTACAGCAGGCAGTGAAGAAAGCGAATGGCATGTCTTCATAACAAGAGGAGTTAAGTATAGGAGCAAAGAGGTCCTTCTGCAGTTGTACAGAGCCCTAGTGAGACCACACCTGGAGTATAGTGTGCAGTTTTGGTCTGCAAATTTGAGGAAAGACATTCTTGCTATTGAGGGAGTGCAGTGTAGGTTTACAAGGTTAATTCCCGGGATGGCAGGACTGTCATATGTTGATAGAATCAAGTTGTAAAACTTTATCAACATACTAAACAATTACAGTTTGAATTTGGAGATAAACCTCAAAAATTATTGGCTCGCCAATTAAGGAAGATGGAGGCAGAAAAAATAATCCATAGGATTAAATCACATAATGGCGAACTGTTAATACAACCTAAAGATATTAATGAGAGATTTATGCAATACTATAAAAAATTATACACTGCTAAAACAACAGAAAATAAGATAGGAAAAGAAGCATTTAAAAAAAAATGTAATCTGAAGGGGTTGGACTCACAAAATAGAGAATCATTAAACGCTGAAATTTCAGTAAAAGAAATCCAAGAATCTATTAAATCATTAAAAAATGGTAAAACACCGGGACCAGATGGTATTGGCTCGGAATTCTATAAAACATTTTATGATCAGATTGTACCACGTCTGAAATCATTATATGAATATATATATACACAGCAGAAATTACCAGAAACGTTAAATGAATCTATTATAACACTTATACCTAAAATAAACAAAGATCTGGATGAACCAGGATCATTTAGAGCTATAGCTCATTTAAATACTGATCAAAAGATATTAACCAAAATATTAGCACAAAGGCTAGGCACAGTTATTAATGAATTAATTCACCCCGATCAAACAGGATTTATACCAAAACGATATTCCTCATATAACTTGAGACGGTTATTCAATATTATATATTCAAAAAGAGGTATTAAAAAAAATCTAGTAGTTATCTCGTTAGGTTCAGAGAAAGCCTTCGATCAGATGGAATGGTCCTATTTGTTTTCGGTTATGGAAACTTTTAAATTGGGAGAGAAGTTCATTACTTGGATCAAATTATTATATACTAACCCAACAGCTAGAATAATAACAAATCAAATGTTATCAACTAAATTCAATTTATCTCGAGGCTGTAGACAAGGTTGCCCTTTATCCCCCCCTACTGTTTGCACTTGCAATAGAACCGTTAGCTCAGAAGGTGAGATCACATCCTGAAATATATGGGTATGATACTAGAGATACTAAAAATAAAATCTCCTTATACGCGGATTATGTATTACTTTACATCACAAAACCAGAAATTAGTATCCAAAATTTGTTAAAATTAATAACTGAATTTGGATCTTTTTCAGGATATAGTATCAATTGGAATAAAAGTGAACTTATGCCAATAACGGTAAATAACTTACACATATTACACCAATTTCCTTTTAAGATAACAAATGAAAAAATTAAATATCTTGGAATTTATGTAACAAAAAGATTTGATTCTTTATTTAAATCTAACTTCCCACTACTATTGAATAAATTAAATAAGAATATTTTATATTAGAAAACTCTACCTATTTCAATGTTAGGTAAAATTAATATAATAAAAATGATTTTTCTTCCACAACTATTATATCTTTTCCAATTAATTCTGATATATCTTCCTAAAAATTTCTTTAAGAAGGTGGACTCCCTAGTTACTAACTTTATTTGGGATTATAAGAGCCATAGAATAAATAAAAAACATTTATGTAAATTAAAAATAAATGGAGGTTTAGCACTACCAAATGTTATGTTTTATTACTGGGCAGTTAATATTAAAAATATGAATTTTTGGTTAGAAGAAGATTGTTCTCCTTTTGAAATTAGTTCAATAATATAAGCTAATATTAATTTAGCTAAGAAAATCCATAGTGAAAACCCGATAATAGAAAGTGGAATACGTATTTGGAAACAAATAAAGAAAACATTAAAACTGAAATCTATACCACTAGCCCTTACCATTGTAAATAACGGCTTTTTACAATGGAAAAACAAGGGAATTATTAAGATGGGTGATCTCTATAAGGAAAACTCTTTCCTTTCATTTCAAGAATTACAACAAATTTATGGACTACATTCTAAAGATTATTTTAGATATTTACAAATCAGAGACTATGTAAAAGCAAACACACAGGAACTTAGAAATAGAAAGACAGAAATTTTAGATGAATGTCTAAATAAACATCCGAACACAGAAAAAATGATTTCATATATATATAACACCCTATTGGAAAATGATGTCCCATCAACAGAAATATATAGACAATCTTGGGAAAACGAATTAGGTCAAATTATAAGACCAGAAGTATGGGACGAAAGTTTACAACATATACACCATTGTTCGTTAAATGCTAAACACTCTCTTATACAGTTTAAAATACTACATAGACTACAGTATTCAAAATCCAAACTACATAACATCTTTCCAAAAGTATCTCCCATATGTGATAAATGTCAACATTTAGAAGCTAATCTGACACACTCATTTACAAATTGTGTAAAAATTACAAAATTTTGGATAGAAATATTTAGGATAATTTCGAATGTTGTCAATATGAATCTGACCCTTGATTCAAAGTTAATAATACTAGGAATACTGGAAACAGACCAATTAATAACAACGAATCAAAGAATCTTTATTGATTATGGTTTAATAATTGGGAAAAATTTAATACCAAAATTCTGGAAAGGTCCTACATCCCCCATAATCAAAATGTGGAATACAGAAATGTCGGAGACACTCCATCTGGAGAGATTGAGGCTTGTCCTAATGGATGGGTTGGATCTCTTCAGAGGGATATGGTCTCCATATATTGAATATTTACAGGGTCAAAGTGGCTCAGTGCGAGGGCTTGACTGAGACCTGAATAATAGAATGGATGAAGAATTACGCATAATAAATCATGGTTATATCTCCAATGAAGGATTATTGATTAATGCTCCATTCACTTCCTTATTTTCGATATTATTTTTCTCTATCTCTTCCTACTTTATAAAAAAAATTAAAAAAGTGTATAGAAACATAAAGTCTTAAATCTTAATATTAATATTAATAATATTATGAATGTATCTAATAATGTATTTTTTATTAATATGTTTCTACAATAAAAATATTTAACAGAGAATTGAACAGCTGGGCTTGTATACTCTGTAATTTAGAAGGGTGAGAGGTGATCTTATTGAAACGTATGATTATTAAGGGTTTGGACACGCTAGAGGCAGGAAACATGGAACAATGTTGGGGGAAGTCCAGAACTAGGCCCACAGTTTAAGAATAAGTGGTTAGCCATTTAGAACTGAGATGAGGAAAGACCTTTTCACACAGAGAGTCTAGATTCTGTGGAATTCTCTGCCTCAGGCATTGGAGGCCAATTCTCTGGATGATTTCAAAAGAGAGTTAGATAAAGATAACAGTCAGGGAATATGGGGAGAAGGCAGGAGCGGGATATTGATCGTGGATGATCAGCCATGATCAGTGAATGGCTCGACGGGCCAAATTGTCCTACTCCTGCACCTATTGTCTATTCTCCATTGCAATGATTCCCAGATTAATACCCCCACATTTTGTGCTTAACAGAGGCAGAAATTACAGATCCTCATGGTGAATTGGGATTGAATGCACCAAATTGTATTTCTGATGTCACCTAATTGGGGGTGGGGGGGGGGGGGGGGGGGGGGGGGGGGGGGGGGGGGGGGGTGGAGGGGATGTCAGACTAAAACAAATCATTACCATCTCCCAAATCTCCCAGCAGCCATCAATGTTAAAGAAATTTATTCATACTTTCTTCTCAAAAAAACAATGAATTGGAATTCTTTGCCACAGAAGGCTGTGGAGGCCAAGTCGATAAGGCAGAGATAGAAAGATTCTTGATTAGTACGGGTGTCAGAGGTGATGTGGAGAAGACAGGAGAATGGGGTTAAGAGGAAAAAATTGATCAGCCACGATTGAATGTTGGAGTAGGCTTGATGGGCCGAATGGCCTAATTCTGCTCTTATCACTTATGACCACTTATCACTTATAAGTGCGTAGTAAAGCCAGTAAAGTTCAATCAAAGGTAATCTGAGGGTCTACAATGAGGTAAATTATAGTTCAGCACTGCTCTCTGGTTGCTGCAGGATGATTCTGTTGGATGACAACTGGGAAGAAACTGTCCCTGAATCTGGAGGTGTGCGTTTTCACACTTCTATATTGACGAGCATATAAGTAGACTAAAAAAGTATTAATATCTGGATAGTAGGTGGCTGATTGTTAAAGAAGGAACTGCATGGGCCCCAGCTACGCTTGCCTCTTTGTTGGGTACGTCGAACAATCCTTGTTCTCGGCGTACCAGAGCCCCATCCCCGACCTCTACCTCCGTTACATCGACGACTGCTTTGGTGTCACCTCCTGCACCCACACACAACTGACTGACTTCATTCATTTTATCACCAACTTCCATCCGGCACTCAAATACACTTGGACCATTTCCGACATTTCCCTACCATTCCTTGACCTCACCATCTCTATTGTAGGTGATACACTCCTGACCGACATCCACTGACTCCCACAGCTACCTGGACTACTCTTCCTCCCACCCTGCTTCCTGTAAGGACTCCATCCCCTATTCCCAATTCCTCCGTCTATGCCGCATCTGCTCCCAGGATGAGGTGTTCCACACCAGGTCATCACAAATGGCCTCATTCTACAGAGAACGGGGATTCGCCTCCCCCACTATTGATGAGGCTCGCACCAGGGTCTCCTCCATAACCCGCAACACTGCCCTCTCTCCCCATTCCCCCACTCACAAACAGGGCGGAGTCCCCCTGGTCCTCACCTTTCACCCCACCAGCCGGCAAATACAACACATAGTCCTCCGCCAGTTTTGCCACCTCCAACGTGACCCCTCCACCCGCCACATCTTCCCATCTCCCCCCCGTCTGCCTTCCGCAAAGACCGCTCCCTCCACAACTCCCTTGTCAATTCTCCCCTCCGCTCCCGCTCTACCCCTTCCCCGGGCGCTTTCCCTTGCAACCTCAAGAAATGCAACACTTGTCCCTTCACCTTCCCCCTCCACTCCTTTCAGGGACCCAAGCAGTCCTTCCAGGTCCGACAGAGGTTCACCTGCACCTCCTCCAACCTCATCTACTGCATCCGCTGCTCCAGATGCAAGCTGATCTATATCGGTGAGACCAAGCGGAGGCTTGGCGATCGTTTCGCCGAACACCTCCGCTCGGTCCGCAAAAACCAACCCGACCTCCCGGTGGCTCAGCACTTCAACTCCCCCTCCCATTCCGTATCCGACCTCTCGGTCCTGGGCCTCCTCCACGGCCAGAGTGAGCAACACCGCAAGTTGAAGGAACAGCACCTCATATTCCGCTTGGGGAGTCTGCATCCTTTGGGCTTGAACATTGAATTTTCTCAATTCTGTTAACCCTTGCTATCTCCTCCCCTTCCCTCCTCTCCCTCAGCCCTCGGGCCCTGGCATTCCCTCTATCTCTATCTCCCTCCCCCACCCTAGTCGCACTAGCTTCTCATTTTCACACCACAAACAGCTTACAATGGCTTGTTCCCTTTATCATCGATACTTTTTTGCATATCTTTCATTCATTGTTCTTTATCTCTCCACATCACCGTCTATATCTCTCGTTTCCCTGATCCCTGACCAGTCTGAAGAAGGGTCTCGACCCGAAACGTCGCCTATCTCCTTCGCTCCTTAGATGCTGCTGCACCCGCTGAATTTCTCCAGCTTTTTGTGTAACCCCCAGTAGGTGGCTGATGTTCACTGTGGACACTGTTGTGTTGAAGAGCCTGGTACAGTGCTGTATTGTTTTATCAAAAAGAAAATTATTGTTGCAGATATACCAAGTAACTAGAATGTTTAGTTGGACATTCATAGCGAATATGTGAATTATTGATGCAACTTTGCCGCGTGCCAGTGAGACTGAACCAGGAATATTACATTTGGTTTTGGTTTCTATGTTTAAGGAGAATAAAGTTTCATCAGAGGCAGTGAAGGAACAGTCAACTTGGTTGACTCCTGAGAAGAAGGGGTTAACATATAGAGGGGTTGTGCAGGATAGGCCTATATTCAATGAAGTTTAGGAAAACAACAGGTATTCTTGCTGAACACCAGATGAATGCTTCCGCCAGAAGAGGTATCAAGAACTAGTTTAAGAATAAGGACTCACATGTTTAAGACAGATGAGGATATTTTTTCTTTTGAGTGTCCTGACTCATTGAAATCCCTTATATCAGACAGCAATGGCCTCTGAGTTACTGAACATGTTGAAGATGGTGACCAAGGGATATTTGAACTACAGGGGGCATGGGGAGATACAATACTTTAGTGACCTTATATATCTATATCACTAAAAGTCTGATCTTGACCACTCCCTGTTGTTCTGTATATTGATTTTAGAAAAAACGCTGCCACTTAAGGCTGTGATTTTTGGCCATCTTACTCAGAGTCCCCCTCTGCTGCACAGGACAAAAGGATTTTTCCCATAGATGAAAAATAAAAGAGTTATTAGTGTTTAAAAAATGTTGAGATTCTCTCACCTGAAGGCTACGCCCCTTTCGGAGGGACTATAGAACCCGGAGGTGTACAGTGCTTCACTCAGTCTCTACAAGATGGGGGAGCGAGAGGGTCACGTCTCACAGTCTGAGCTGTGAATAACACTGAACACATGTCTACTAAACTGTGAGTGGTTTTACTGACCTGTCGGTGCCCTTAATGTGGTTTGAAAATATAGTTTAGAAATGTTAAAGCTGTGTTGCCTTTGGTTTGGAAATGCTAAAGCTGTGTTGCCTTTGGTTTGGAAATGCTAAAGCTGTATTGCCTTTCGTTTGGAAATGCTAAAGCTGTGTTGCCTAATTAAAGTTGCCTTGCCTAATTAAAGTTGCCTTGCCTAATTAAAGTTGCTTTGCCTAATTAATGTTGTCTTGCCTTCTATATAATTAAAAGTCTAATCTAGCCACTTACTGTTTGCGCTTTATATTGATTTTAGAAAAAACGCTATCACGTATGGCTGTGATTTTTGGCCATCTTACTCAGAGTCCCCCTCCGCCCATCAGGTGCTGAGGTTTTTCCCATCGAAGAAAAATAAAAGAGTTATTGGTGTTTAAAAATGTTGAGATTCTCTCTCCAGTCAATCACGCCATGAAGGCCACGCCCCTTCTGGTGGTAGGGGGAGGGACTATAAAACCCAGAAGTGTGGGCGTGTCTCAGTATCTGCAGGATGGAGGAGGGAGAGGTCACGACTTGCTGTCTTTAGTGTCCTTGCACCCTGCTTGAAATGGTATGAAACTAAACTTAAATTTGGTGGCCTTGCACCCTGCTTGAAATGGAATTTCAAGGACTAGCCGTGTTAACTGCCAGCCCACCAGCCGTGAGTGAGTGAGCTGCCAGCATAACAGGCTTGAGTGACTGAGCCGCCAGCCCAATAATCCATTCGGCCCACAATGTCCATTCTAGCCCTCTGGAAACCAGTCCCTTCAGCCCACAGGTGCCCACCCCCCCCCCCCCCCTCCCACGCCTCACTGGCCACCAATATTGGAATTGGTGGAGAGGTGGAATATAGCATTGGGGGGACCAGCCCTCCCATGTGATGCTGGGACCCAATGGGTTCCACTTAGTCTAGTATTCTTTAAAATTGCTAAATTCAATAGAGAATCCAAGGGAAAATTCTTTATCCAAAGAGTTGTAAAAATGTGGATGTAGTCCCATAGTGTGAGGTTAGCAAATCACATGGTTGCAATTGAAAGGAAGTTATATAGGTACAGGAGGCAAAAATAATGGAGAGATGTGCTGATCGAATTAATGAAGTATCAATAGCAACATAGATACCCTGTGTCTGTGTAACTTATTCTTTGTAATCCTATCTTCCATTAATCTTCTTAATTTTACATCTAGATTAGTAGACAAAAGAATGAAATATCTGTTGCATTCTATTTTTTTAATATCAAGTGTTTATCACAAATTATCGTCAATAAGATAATTAAAGGAATCAAGAAATATGAGTGTTTTGGGAAGGTGGGGACAGATGTGCCATGATCATATTGACTGGCTGAGCGAGATGAGTGACCGGATAGCTGACTTTTACTTTTATATGGGTCTTAGAGCAGAGAAATAGATACACTCAGTCCACGTTGCACAACTTTACACTAATTCTAAATATTCCCATCCACTACCACACCCCCCCCACTCCCCCCATGATCTGATTAGTTTAAAATAGAGATAGCGCAGAAATGGGCCCTTCGGCCCTCCGAGTCAGCGCCGACCAGAGATCACCCCGTACACTAACACGATCTTGCACACTGTACGCCTTTGGAGCGTGGGAGGAAACAGGAGCACCCGGAGAAAACCCACGCAGGTCACGGGGAAACCGTACAAACTCCTTACAGCCAGCACCTGTAGTTAGAGTCGAACCCGGGTCTCTGGCGCTGTAAGGAAACAACTCTACCGCTACGCCACCGTGCCGCCCTTCCACTGATATTCCCTTCCACTGGTGCAATTTATAGTGGCCAATTAATTGAGCGACCTGCACAACTTTGGGATGTGAGAGGAAACCAGAGCACACAGTAAACCTATGGCATCAATAGGAGAATGTGCAAACTCCATGCAGACAGCACCAGAGGTTAGAATTCAATCCAGGTTGCTTGAGCTGTGAGGCAACACATCCCTATAGTGTTCCTGATTCAGAGTATAAAGACCACAATGGGCATTTACGGGCTGCGGTATCACCAACTCAACTGGCATTTACGGATCATGACACTTAAGCACCGTGAGTTTTAACTTATACATATTACTGGAATTATTTATTTTTTCACAGAAATTCTGTAAGAGCTAATATATATTTCCATTGTTCGAATGTTTAGGTTGCGGTTTGTGAACACTCCAAGTGTGAATTTCTGTTGCCATTATATCCATAACACAAGGGTTACCTTTAATATTTTATATAGTTGCATCTACCCTTCTTGCTTTTTTATATTCTGTGATCAGGCTAAAGAAGGCAATGATGCCATGGAGATACAAGGAACTGTAGATGTTGGATTCATGTCTAGAACACAAAGTGCTCAGAATTCCAGGTAGATTCTCTGGAGGATATGGATAGTTGTCGTTTTGGGTTGGATTCAAGTCTGAAGACAGGTTCTGACCCAAATAAACTGCCCCCATATGTCCCCCAGAGACAGAGATGCTGCCTGACCCACTGAGTGCACCAACACTTTGTGTTCAACACAATTATCCCATATGCATTTTTAATCACCTAATCTACCATCTTTCAGGGATCCATGGACATGTACACCAGCATCTCTTATTTTTTTAGCATTCCTAAGATCTTAGCATTTGTTTTGTATCTCCTAGCACTTAGTCCTCACATTTTTTTGGATTAATTACCATTTGTCATGGCTTTGCCCATTTTACCAGTCATTTTCTGTGTCTGAAGAAGGGTCTCGACCCTAAACGTCACCAATTCCTTCTAACCAGAGATGCTGCCTGTCCCGCTGAGTTACACCAGCATTTTGTGTTTGTCTTCGGTTTAAACCAGCATCTGCAGTTGCTTCTTATCAAAGTCATTGTTCTGAATGACTGAGAGACCATCATTCTCCTCTACCAATAACACCATCAATTTTTACAATAACTTCAAACTTACTAATCATACCTCCATCATTCACATCCAGGGTAGTAATGCATATTAATACACAGCAAGGCCCCCAGCACTGATCCATTTGTTGAATTATAAAAGCAATCCTTGACCATCTCCGTAAAATACAAAACATTGGAATCAAATTTGCAATGATTAGTTGTGAAAGTCTTTGTTGGATTTCTCCTGAGCCACTCCTGTGTCTTGTTCTAGAGAGGATTTATAATGCAGAATGATAGAAGAGTATTAGCTGGACTCAAAAAAGGTAAATTTAATGCAAAAGTTGCATATTCCAAAAGAAGACCATTTCATGGGAAGAAGTGGTGAAAATAACAAGCAGAATTGCAGGTTCTGATGAGATGAAACATTAACTTGTTTGCCTATTCTGATCTGCATCCGGATCCCCTCTGATGGTGAGATAGTTTGGTGACTGGAGCTGACACTAGGAACATTATTCAATGTATCAAAAATGAATAATGTCCTTTTACAATGAATCACTTTCAGGGCAAATGTTCTTGAATTCTGACTGCGGAAACTATAGTTCATCTTTAACAAGATCTATGTAGATACAGCTTTGTACAACCATTAAAAAATTGAAGCAAAATGCTTTAAATGTTGGAATCTGTAACAAACACAGAAATACTGCTTGGTATTACTTATGTCAGGTAAAGGACAGGCATGAAACAAACATATGAGACATGTCTGTTGCACAGTTAGGGTAGTAATGATTCAATAATAATAGAGGAACAATAGTTACACAATAATAATGCACGTTTAAAAAAAAAAGAATGCACAACCTGACAACCTGAGCGTTACCAGATTTCTCCCAATCACAGCAAGGCTGAAATGCTGGTCTGCAGACAAGGACAGAAAAAAATAAGCGACGGGATTAAAGAAAAAAAGAAAGAATGAATCAATGTTCAGATGAGAAGAGAAGAAACCATCGAGACTACGGTGAATGCGGTTTGGGATGTAGAGAAATCATCAGAATGAAGAATGAGGAAAAACGCTTGAAATCAAACAAAAGGGAGGGAGAGTAAAATTACAGAGAGAAACATAAGACAAGGCAGAGTATGAATAAAATATAATATGAGAAAGGAAATGGGGTGCATTGAGTGAATGGAAAGGGAATAGAAGGCAAAAGCCAAAAGAGAAAATCGTAAAGAATAAATAGAAAATATTCAGATGGAAGGATTGGGTGTTAGAGAACAAAATGGGACAGAGAGAGGTGTAAAAGGAAGGAAGAAAGTAGAGATATTTGGTGTCACATATTCTGGATTCATTGTAAACTGGTCTCTTGAGCTAAGGCAAGTATATATTGGCACGACACCATCACTTCAGGTAGCAGCAAGTCACAAACTTTGAGTTGGATTTTCTCACAATTAACAGACATATATATACCTCAGAAATAAGCATTATTCAGAATAAATAATATATAAAACAAAAACTGTGACTTTTCATATAGTTATATATTGAATGTGTGTTCAGTTAGTGTTCGTACCTATCTTTAAACAAAATATTCTTGCCGCTCCGTGGCCCATGGAGCGATATCTCTTCCCTTGTTTGTGGGGTATTCCCACTGGACTCAGCTCCTCAATGTCCAGCAGTGGAAGAACCCTGGACTGTGGCTCTCCCCCACTGAGCTTTGGTGTTGGCTGCACCAAGCCACAGTGTATCCCTCAGCACGTACTACAGCCTGAAATGGCCCAGTTGGTAACATTTTCCGATAGATATCTCGCTGTGCTGGGAGACCAAAAAGTTTCAGACAGACCAAAGAGTGTCTTACACCAAGTTCATGGTCTTCCAGCAGCACTTGATGTCCATCTTCAAGTGTGTCTCTGGGAACAGAAGGTTAAATCAGAGAATTCTCTGTTTTCGAGCTGCTTGGGATGAACTGTGACACGGACCCTTGCATCCTTCTCTAGACCCTTTTGCAAATCCAGACTCTGCAAAAGGGTAGGCAACCATCAACGTGCATATATTACACAACATCCTCCTTTAAAATGAAAACAAATGACACGGAATCCGCAGCCAAATATATTTATACCAGAGGCTTAGGAAAAATCAAAGATAGACAAAAATGCTGGAAAAACTCAGTGGGTGAGGCAGCATCTATGGAGCGAAGGAATATTTTTTCACCTCATAGTTGCTGCCTCACCAGCTGAGTTTCTCCAGCATTTTTGTATATCTTATATATATACTGATGTTGTATTCACAAGTGTGCAATGCATGATTAAAACATCTCCTCATTTGGCCTTAAGACATTGAAAAATTCTATTCAATTACTATGTCTTGTGTTTAACATTTGTGCAAATCTGAAATCAAGCATTAATATTCAAACATATATATAGAAGACAAAACAAAAACAATTGGGAGAAACCCACGTCCAAATGAACAAATAAATTAACTTTAGAAGAAACTGACCCAATTACATTGACATTAAAACAGCTTTTATATTTTCAGAAGAAATCATCTTAGTCTTGAGACTTATCTCTTTAATTGTCCATTCTATCCATAACACGTCCAATTTTTACTGCACTTGGTTCAGTCCATTTAAAAGTTCTATGTGCAGGAAAGTTCTTGTAGAAAACAGTCACTTCTTTAAGTTCACTTGCGTAGTTTGTGAGGCAGTTGCTTTATTTTCACCCTTGGTTATCTGAAGCTTTGTCCGCGGGACTTCATCTGCCCTAAAGTTCTTTGAAATTAATGTTGCTATGTCAGTAAATTAACAGCGGCAATAATTCATGAGTTGCCTGGAGCCAAGCCTTCCTCGGGCCTAACTATGATTAAAACCTCTGTGCCTTAGTTTTGTTTAAGATAGACACAAAGTGCTGGCGTGACTCAGAGGGTCAGGCAGCTTGTCAGGAGAAAAAGGATGAATGACGTTTTGTGTCGAGACACTTCTTCAGACTGAAAGTAGGGAATGGGACGTGGGCAGGTGAAGAGATGGAGGCAAGAAAAGTCCAGGACTAAATCATGTTAATGTTGACTTGGTCCCACTCAAGATCGCTGGAATGTTTTGGCTTTTTTAGCTTGTAGCTTCAGCCTGTCCGACTCAAGTATTAATTTGGCTATTCCTGCATCAACCTGAATGCTCAACTCTGACCAAGGCACTAACCATCATTACCACTTTAAAATATTTTACCTGTGCCAGAACTGGCCATCCTGACTACAATAAGGACCACAAAATGGACAAAGTAGACCAAACTAAGGGTGACACAATGGCGTAGCTTGAAGAGATGCTGCCTTATAGCACCAGAGATCCATTTTTGATCCCAACCTGGGGTGATGACTGTGAGGAGTTTGCACATACTCCGTGTGACCACGTGGATTTCCTCCAGGTGCTTCAGTTTACTCTAAGTCCTGAATATGTGCAGGTTTGTAGGTTAATTGGCCCATGTTGTAGGGAGTGGATGCAAAGGTGGCTAACAGAATGAATATGAACAGGTGATCGAGGTTGGCATGGACTCGATGGACCGAAGGGCCTGTTTTCATATTTAAACTAAACCAAGCTTCTGCAATTGGGGTTTATTTTAATGTTAATTTGGTGGTCCCTTTATACTCAAATTCAGCATGTTTAATCAAGATTCTACAACATTTACAACATCTTAGATTTCTTGAGAACAGCTATATGTCACAGGGAAAATTCCAGCTTATCCTGATGACTTAATTCAGTTTGATCCACATGTTGCAGGGTGAAAGCTTCACTTTCAAAGCCACTAAGTTCCAACCATGCCTTCTATAACTTCAGAAATATACCTTTCATTTGCCAAGGAATTTCTCTGCAAATTCTCAACCACAGTATCTATCAGAGTAAAACCGAACCTGAGGCTTATCTATACTTTAAAACTAAAGAGGTTAGATATAAAGAGGGTAGAACCATGACAAGATAAAGGAAATAATGTATGCTTTGAGACAGAGGATGTAGGCAGGTTACTAAACCAGAACTTTGCACTAGCATTCACCAAGGAGATGGATGTGGAGGACAGTGAAATCCGTGTGGGGAATACTAATAAGCAAGGGCAATTTGAGATCGGGAAGCTAGTGGTTTGGGGGCTCTTGACGAGTATAAAGGTGGATACATCTCCATCGCCTGATGGGGGCCTATCCCGTGTTATTGAGAGGGGCGAGAGAGTAGATTGTAGGGGCCTCGATGAAGATCTTCACATCTTCTCCAACCACAGGCAAGATCCTGGAGGACTGAAGAGTAGCCAATGCTGTTCCTTTGTTCAAGAAAGGAAATCGGGATAATCCAGGAAATTGTAGTGATCCTCACCTCAATGGTCGGGAAGTTATTGGAGAGGATTCTTCAAGATAGAATTTACTTACATTTGGAAAAGAATGGGCTAGTTATTGATACTGGTATTGAGGGAGAAAAGGCAGATGAAGTTCAATCTCCATAGGTGTGAGGTGTTGCACTTCGGTGGGGGGTCAATGTAAAGAGAAATTATACGGATGGCAGTATCTGTAACTGCAATGATGCACGGAGGCATCTTGGGGTCCACAGTTCCTTAAAAGTAGTGTAGAAGGTGGATGGAATGTCTGCCTTCATTAATCGGGGCACTGGGTATAAGAGTCAATAAATCATGTTGCAGCTTTATGAAACTTTGATGAGACTGCATTTGAAGTACTAAGTGTAGTTCTGGTCACCCCATTACAGGAAGGATGTGTATGCTTTCGAGAGGGTGCAGACAATGTTTACCAGGATGTTGCCTGGATTAGAGGGTATGAACTAGAAGGATGGGTTGGACAACCTTGGATGGTTTTCTCCAGTGTGCCAAGGGCGAAAGGGAGACCTGATAGAAATTTACTAAATTATTCGAGGCATAGATAGGATACACAGCCTAAAACTTTTTTCCAGCATGGAAATGTCAGAGGGAGAAAGTTTAAGGAAATGTGTGGGGCAAGATATGTACCTGGAACACATTAGTTCAAGTTCAAGTGAGTTTATTGTCATGTGTCCCTGATAGGGACAATGAAATTCTTGCTTTGCTTCAGCACAACAGAACATAGTAGGCATTGACTACAAAACAGATCAGTGTGTCCATGTACCAATATATACCATTATACCATATCCTTGATTATCATGGATAGTGATGGAAGCAGATAGGAGAGAAGCTTTTAGATAAGCACATCAATATGCAGGCTGTGGATCACATGCAGGCAGATAGAACGGATAGTTTAGTTTAGTTTAATGTCATGTGTACAGTGAAAAGCTTTTGTTGCATGCTATTCAGTCAGTGGAAAGACAATACATGATAACAATCAAGCCATTTACAGTGTATAGATACATGATAAGGGGAGAGATGGAGGGAGAAGGAGAGAAAAGGAGAGAGAAGGGAGACAGAAGAGAGACAGAAGGGAGACAGAAGGTGAGAGAAGGGGTAGGGGGGAAGAAGTTTAATGAAGTTTAGCTGGCGTTTTACCTACCAGTAGATCTTCCTAGGTCGTAAAACTCCAATGAGCCAATCAAAATGGCCGGTCAGCGAAGGAGATGGCCTACGGCTGCCCTCGATTGCCTGCAACTAAATAGGGACCCCACGCCACTGCACTACGAGTGAAAAAGACCCATGCTGACCAAATTTTACTTGAGGAAACTTTTTCAATCTGCTGAAAAAATTTTTGCGATCTAGCTAAGGCTGCGAGTAGGCGGGAACCTCCCTTGAGCATGAAGAAGAGTTCCAGCCACCTCATACGACTTTCTAGAACCTCGTGTCGACCACGCTGTGGGTTTGAGTCCAGGGCAAACTCTTCTAAACTCGCAGCTTAGGTCGCCCTAGTGGGACAGCCCCTTGAGCCTTCGAAGGAAGTAGAGGCGTGGGTGTAATTGCAATTGGTTTAAAAGGCATCATGTTCGGCAGCAACATCATGGGTCAAAGTGCCTGTTCCTGTGCTGCATTGGTTTATATTGAATGCATTCATGGCAGCTAAATGATTAAATACAAAACTGAGAATGTATCCAGTCCAGCTTGTAATTCAGGGATTTGCAATGCCAGTGTTTTATCAATGCATGCTTTCTCGGGCTATTTACCTGTATATTTTGTTGTAATTGAGACAACTGCTCAGACTGCTTTCCTTTCATCTTATTCAGTGCCCTTTGGAAGTTATCTATTTTGACATATTTTATTTGCATTTAGTTTTCAAGAGCATTTAGTTTTCATGTCAGAAGGCTCTTTAGGTCAGTTCTCTATCCAAACCTGCCAACCACATTTATGTTTCCATCAGAGAATGTTCTAATTGTTGGACTCCTGGTTTATTCTTTCCTCAGTTTGAGATCTGAATGATTTTTGAAGGCATTTACTTTCATTTTTCAGACATTGTGTAACGTTGTTACTTCCTAATTTTGAGAAATGTTTCCACACTTTTTGACCTCCCCTCTGTCACTTGTCGCCAACTGCTGGCAAATTGTCCTCACCCCAATCTGGTGGAAATCCGATTTGCAGTCATTTCCATGTAACCTTCTTCAGTATAAATATTATTCACCATATATACAATTAACGGCAAGACCCTTAACAGCATTGATGTACAGAAGGATCTTGGGGGCCAAGTCCAGAACTTCCTGAAAGTGGCAACACAAGTTTAGTTTAGTTGAGAGACACAGCGCAGAAACAGGCCCTTTGGCTTACCGAGTCCTTGCTGACCAGCAATCCCCACATGTTAACACACACTAGAGATAATTTTTACATTTATACCAAGCCAATTAACCTACAAACCTGCACGTCCTTGGAGCATTGGAGGAAACCGAAAACCTCGGAGCAAACCCATGTAGGTCATGGGGAGAACGTACAAACTCCGTACAGACAAGCACCCATCATCGGGATCGAACCCGGGTCTCCAATGCTGCAAGCGCAGTAAGGCAGCAACTCTACCATTGCGCCACTGTAACTAGTAGATAGTGTCAAAGAAGGCACATCATACACTTGCCTTCGCAGGCTGGGGCTTTCAATCTAGGAGTCAGGAAGTCCTGATGCAGCTTTATTGGGCTTTGGTAAGGCCGCATAAGGAATTTTGCTTGCAGTTTTGGTTGTCCACTACAGGAAGGATGTGGGTGCTTTCGAAAATGTGCAAAGGAAGTTTACAAGAATAAATGCCTGGATTAGGATTATATCCATATCCCTCCACTCCCTGCATGTCCATATGACTATCCAAAAGTCGCTTAAATGCTACTATCATATGTGCCTCCACCACCACCCCATGCAGCACATTCCAGGCACTCATCACTCTCTCTGTAAAAAAAATACTTGCCCCGCATATCTCCTTTAAAAATATGACCCTCGGAATTTAAAGCAATCCCCTCTAGTGTTTGATATCTCCATCCTGGGATAAAGTTTCTGACTGCCTACCATATCTCTGCATCTAATAATTGTATATACTTCTACCAGGTCTCCCCTCAACCTGTGGCATTCCAGTGAAAACAATCCAAGTCTGTCCAATACTATAGCTAATACCCCCTAATTATGTGCAGGCAGATAAGAGTTGGTCTTAGCATCATGTTCTGGCACAGACATTATGGGCCGAAGGGCCTGTTCCTATGCTGTACTGTTCTATATTCTATATTCATAGAACCATGGAGTTATGCATTGCAGAAAAAGGCTTTCAGCCATTCACCCCCATGCCAGCTGTTTATCCCATCTGGACGAATTCCATTGGCCCGCATTGGGAAAAGTATTCTTCTCTGCCTTGCTCATTTAAATATCTGTCTAAATGTCAACTACAGTTAGCAACTGTGTCTGATTCCACCACCCCCTGAATGATAGATAACCTTCCATGAATCAATACTTTGTTGGCATATCTTTCATTCATTTGTTCTATATCCCTCTTTTTCAACGTATTTATCTCTGGATTCCCTTTCCCTGGACTCTCAGTCTGATGAAGGGTCTCGCCCCGAAATGTCACCTATTCCTTTTCTCCAGATTTGCTGCCTGACCCGCTGAGTTACTCCAGTTTTTTGTGGCTTTTCTTCGGTTTAAACCAGCATCTGCTGTTCCTTCTAAAAACACATACTTGTAGAATTTGATGATGGAAATCTTTCCTGTCATTTGAAGCTTAGAACAAAGAGTATGAATCCCTGTAACAATTGGTCTTCCCCAAGAAAAGGTGATACCAGTGTTCTGTCAAAATTATATATAAAATGAGTATATCAATGTATTTGTCAAAGGGGATACCTGTTACCCAGTACAGCAATAACGCTGACCAGTACACAGTTGTGTGCTATAAACATGTTTAATTTATAGTGCTGTACCATTGTGTTCTATTTCTCAACATTTTCCCCAGTTTCCCACAGTGATATTATTGACTGGAAAGAACAGTTTTGTTCTGAATATGTAGGTACAAACTGCCTCCTGAGTTTTAATTGTGTGAATGAGGAATCCAACATACCTACAGGTTTCTTAAACTCTCCTTTTGTGCTTATAGTGAGTGAGGGATGCATTTTGTTACATCTAATCTCTCCACGAAACGTCACCCACTCCTTCTCTCCAGAGATGCTGCCTGTCCCGCTGAGTTACTCCAGCATTTTGAGTCTATCTTCAGTGTAAACCAGTATCTGCTGTTCCTTCCTACACATGCAGGCAATGATTCCCCTGCATACAAAGAGGATAAATGGAGTGAACAAACTCATGATGGTATTAAGAGAAAAATATGAGAATGAATGAGAGAAACAAAAGGAACGAGAGCACTGAGAATGAAAGTGTGAAAGAATGAAGAAGATGGGAAGAACACACTGCAGGAAAGGAAACAAGGAAATGAAAAATGGATGACAGGGAAATCATGGCCTACATTTCAATCTTTCACACCAGCATGGAAGAAAGAGATACTGGAAATGATTTGGGAAATTGTACTGAGGTTGTCTAGGTTGGGGGCAAATTGGTATTGCTGCAAACTGAAAACAAATTGAAAAGTCAGGGACTGAATTTCCTGACCTGTTGTGAAACACCTAGAAATAAACACATTTATATTCTTAATATATTCCAGGTTAAATCAATTTTTAACTGGATGGGACTATATGTTTTTGAGTTGTATAGAAGTTTCTAGGTAATGCTGGGGTTGGTGGAAGTACAAAGAAGAGGGTGGAGATCTTGAATGGCCAAGTCTCATGCATTTCCAAAGTTTCACAGGTTGTACTCACAAGACAAATAGCCAGGCATTGCAATTCCCTTATCGCAAAGTTTGTGCTTCTGACTACCAATGGGGACCTGGCATTGTGATAGAAACCAGTGTGTATGAGGTACTTTCAACAAAAGTCTTTTCCACTGTGGCTCTTTCATGTCATAATGAGTGGATACAAAATAGCTTCCAATATTATTCCAATAATTCCCAATGTGAACTGGAGGGACAGAGTTTTGACTAGTTGAATACATTGAAGTCTTGGGGCTTAATATGGAGAGGAAGGATTTGGAGGGATATGGACCAAATGCAGGCAAATGGGACTAACGTAGATGGTCCATCTTGGTTGGCATGGACGAGTTGGGCCAGAAGGCCACTTTCCATGATGTATAACTGCAATACTCTAATAGTTAATTTAATATTTTTAGATAATCATTCTATTTTTTACTCCCTCTTTTTCCACAGATGTTGCTGTACCTCGATGCTTCGATTTATTTCCTTTCTATTTTCAATTTTACTTCGGAGTCACATGAGTGACTTCGTGGAGAAGACCCCGCCAGCACGCATGCGCGACATATCGTCGAACGCATGCAAAGCGACAGGCAGGGAGGAGGGTCGCTCCTCTACCGGAACGGACCTGCAGGTAAGAAGCAACTAACATGAGGTCCGGTTTTTCTTTCAGGGACTCTGTGGGACAGAGTGCTCCACCAAGGGGCCGCCTCGAAAGACTGACTACGGACCGCGGGACGCAGGCAGTCAGCAACGGCAGAACTTCACTACAAACCCGGAAGTCGGGCAAGCCCGTTGACCCCGCAGGGTTCCGACTCGGAGACTCGCCATTCGCAGGTAGCGACGGCAGAGCTGCAGCCCTGACTCAACGCCACAGACTGGCGGCAACGCTACCGGGAAGTGGGGCAAGTCCGTTGACCCGGCAGGGTCCGGGCTTGGAGACTCACCGTTCGGAGGTAGCGAAGGCAGAGCAGGAGCTCCGACTCAACGCTGCAGCCCGACCACTGCGACTGGCCGCAGGAACGTCGGACTGGCGGCACAACGACCCGGAATTCGGGCAAGCCCGTGGACTCAGCAGGGTCCGGGCTCGATATCCCGCATGGAGCAGATGGAGAGCACTAGCTCCAACGTGACACACTCCAGCAGGAGTCTGGTCACCGTGGGTCTCCAAGCAGACCCATGGCGGTACTCTTTACAGGGCTGCCAAATGCTTACCCTCTTTGGAGGGGAGCATAAGGAGTCAGGTCTGGGCTGATTCTGAAGAGGGGGTGTTGGCAGAAGAAACACAACATGCTAGGGGTGCAAGAAGAGGAGCTACTCGGGATGGCATCCAAGTTGCGATGCCCTCACAAAAGGGGCTACCATTGTCAACAGGCAGCCAGTTTAAATTACTCAACAACTCATCTAGCTCCAGGAATCTGTATTTCCCTCATTGTGCCTGCGGCAAATCCTCAAACTACTGGCCTCGGGTATTACCAGCTTTACCAGGTCGGAAGATGGAAGATATGTCAGATGAGCAACAGGAAGCTCTGGCACTCTCCAGTATGGTCAATTGAGATCAACTACTTCAGGAAGAATGCCATCCAACCTGCACTAAACCCCAAGTTTGCGGGGTTGTGTACAACCAGCAGTGCACAGCCACCTACTCTGTTTCAGGGACAACCTGCCCAAACAGGCAAAAGACCTCGACAAAGAGACAATAGCCATTGGCATGATTAAGGTGCCGGCCACTACCTGGTCCTCACATATTTGGCGGCAGCACCCCTACGCATCCACCAGCAGGCTGCGTTATCACTGAAAGAAAAGCTGGTGAAAGTACAACCTACACAAAGGTCTTTTTCATGCCATGTCCCAGAACGGCCTTCCTGGAAGATGCGCCAACCCCACACCACAACGCCTCTACCTCCCAGGAGCCAAGGAAGGAGAAAACGAACACAGCACCACCGGTAACCATCGAGGTGGGTGGGTCTGGTTGCCTCAGAACATAGCATGTGTAACTTCTTCACAAGTTGGGGGAAGGTTACACTTGTACAGGGAATAACTTCTGATCTTTCATACTGCACAGTATTCAGCGATACAAAATTGAATTTGTTGACAAACTCCTCCTTTCCGGTTCAACATGCACCTAGCCAAAAGTTTGAGCTTTCACAAAAAAGAGAAAGTGGAAGGTCATGCGGAACTGTTAAATCTATATACAAAAGTAGCAATAGAGGAAACCAAACATGAGTCTCTTGAGTTTGTAGCAAACATCTTCACCTAAAATAAAAAAGATGGCAGATGCCCCATCATTTGATTTGACACAACTGAATACTTTAGTGCAGTACACCCACTTAAAAATTGAGATTTTCTTTTTGTTACTGTTAAAACAACTAGTTTCCAAAGGGTGCTGCATGGCTGCATCGACCTAAAAGATGCATACTACTCAGAACCAAGAGACAAAGATCACCGCAGATATTTGAAATTCAGCTGGATGGGAGCTCTGGCAGTACAAAGCACTGCATAATGGATTAACATCAGCCCAGACTGTTTCCAAAAATATTGAAACCAGCTTGGCGTTTCTTTGGAAACAAAAAATATATTATCATGGCATATTTAAATGACATCTTATTGTGGGGATAACCTTGGAATTGGCAAAATTGGCTGTTTCAGCCACCAAGCTCCTATTTAAAAAATCGGGATTTAATATCCATCCAGACAAATCCAAGTTAAATGCCTTCCGGTGACTATGGATTTGGGATTCACGATTGACTCTGTTCATATGTCTGTCACCTTGCCAAAGAACAAAGCAACAGACTTGATGGAGGCATATAACAGCCTTGTTTGCATCAGTAAACCATCTATTCGGCAAATAGCCAGGGTAATTGGAAAGCCCGTGGCTGCCTTTTTCCCAGCCACAATTTGGACCCTTACATTACCAAAATCTACAAAGGGCCAAAACTACAACACTCAAACACCATGCTGACCATTTTGACAGGCCAGCCAAAGCAAATTGGAAATTACCATGGTGGATTTGCAATGTTCGACATTGCTCTAAATCCCATCACAGTCACAAACCCTTCGGTTGTGTTACAAACTGACGCCAGCACTCACGGCTGGGGAGCAACCAATACCACCTCCAGTTGCGGTGGTAGATGGAATACACATGAGTTAACCTTACTTCAGGATATCAATCATCATAAGGTGTTGTGAGCATTCACGGACTTCGGGCTTATCTTTCAGACATGCATCATCTGCATGTTCGCCTACAAATTAATAATACCACAGTGGTGACATACATTAATCATATGGGTGGAATTAAGTCAATATCTTGTGATGAATTGATCAATACAATCTGGCACTGGTGCATAGATAGAAACATTTGGAGATCAACTCCATGTCACGCAAATTCAATGACAACACCGAATGGATGTTGGACCACCAGTTATTTACTGACATTTTAGCTCGGTATGGAATGCCAGATATCGATTGTTTTGCATCAAGACTTAATCACCAGATACCAACGTACATTACATGAGACTCAGACCCTGGGGCAGTAGCGATGGATGCATCTCGCTACACTGGGGGGGGGAGGGGGGATTGTTTTTTCTATGCATTTTCCCCCCCTTTTCTGCCTCATTAGTCGGGTCTTGCGGAAAATTCAACAAGACTGCGCATCAGGTATTTGGGAGTAACCGATTGGCCTACTCAGCCATGGCACCCTGTGGGACTCGACATGGTCAGAGCAATGGATTCCGATCTCCAAGCGCCCGTGTTTGCTGGTACACCTATGACAAGGGAGAGTCATCCGTGCCATGACCGAATGAACCCATTGGGTGCGAGATTTGGGAAAGACCTCTCCTGGAATTGGGCTGTCAGACCGAACCATGAATATCATCGCGGCATCATGCAGGGAGTCCACCAGGAAACAGTACCTCACCCATATCAAAAAATGGAGGTATTTTATACCAGGACAGACACAACTTACAACACAGCCACCATCATGGTTGTGCTGGAGTTCCTGGTAAGTCTACATTTCAATGAAGGCTTGAGTTATAATGCCATCAATTGCACAAAGTGCCCTATCCTCATACCTGGGACAGGAGCTAGAACACCATGGAGGAGTATCTCACCCTCTGGTGTCAAAACTCATGAGGGGATTTTAACACAAAATTCCCCAGGCCTCGATATACCCAGACCTGGGATATTGGCATTGTCCTGACCTATTCAGAGATTGGGCACCAGCCGCGTCCCTCACACTAACACGTATAAAATAGTGATGCTGATGACACTTGTAACAGTGCAGCAGGTCCAGTCTCTGCACAAACTAGACTGGACACCATGTAACATCCCAAATAAAGTAACCTTTCACATTTATGAGTTACCTAAACAAAACAGGCCTGGTCATCTGGCCTCAAATTGGAGTTCCTGGCTTATCCCGTAGATAGATGACTATGCATAGTGAACCACCTCCTACATTAACTGGAGGTCACAAATAGTCTCAGGGGAACGGACATGGCTCTATTGATAAGTTCAAACATCCTCGTCACAGAGTACCATGCGACCATATCAAGATGACTCAAGGTGGTGCAGCAGGGTGGACACTGATATTTTAAATCTCATTTCACCAGGACTGCAGCTACATCATGCAGCGAGGATGAAGGAAGTCCCATGGGCCACGCCCTTGTAACAGCGGGTTGGTCTAATGAAACAACTTCCAGCGATTATAACAAACCTGTGGCCATGCCTCGGATATCTACAGACACTATTTTAAGTTCTGTATTATAATTTTCCCGACTTTAGGGGTTAATATTATTATTGTTAAATAATACATTGTTTGTTTTTCAGCACTGTACAAGTCTGAAATACGTTAACATACTTCCTCCATTGGTTATTATGGCAGTGTGTGAGCATGGACTTGTGTCCAGGGCATGAAATCACAGAGCTTTGAAATTTTCACGAAGTCACTCATGTGACTCCGAAGTAAAATAGTAAGATTTACACGAGAACTTACCAGTTCAAAGTTTGATCCTTATTTTATGAGGAGTTACGATGAGGGATTTTGTGCCCTCTGCTCCCAACCCTCTATTATAAGGTCAACTGGTATGTTAGTTCTCTTATCTTACTATCTTCAGTCAACTCTACTATCTGTGATTTCACACCGCTGCTTTGAAGAATGTCGTGCATGTATGCTGGAGGGGTATCCACGAAATCCCTCATCGTAACTCCTCATAAAATAAGGATCAAACTTCGAACTGGTAAGTTCTCATTTAATCTTACTATTTATAACTGTTGTTCTTTTTAAGTAATTGTTAACATGATATATGGTCTGAGAACACTGATGCAATTATAAAGAAAACACATCAGTGCCTCTGCTTCCTGAGAAGATTACGGAGAGTTGGTTTGTCAAGGAGGACTTTCTCTAACTTCTACAGGTGCACAATAGAGAGCATGACGACCGGTTGCATCGTGGCTTGCTTTGGCAACTTGAGCGCCCAGGAGCGGAAAAGACTACAGAAAGTAGTAAACACTGCCCAGTCCATCATCGACTCTGACCTCCCTGCCATCGAGGGGATCTATCGCAGTCGCTGCCTCAAAAAGGCTGGCAGCATCAACAAGGACCCACACCATCCTGGCCACACATTCATCTCCCTGCTACCTTCAGGTAGAATGTACATGAGCCGGAAGACTGCATCGTTCAGGTTCAGGAATAGCTGCTTCCCCACAGCCATCAGGCTATTAAACTGAAACAAAACTCTGAAGATTAATAGACCATTATCTGTTTATTTGCACTTTATCTGTTTATTTATTCATGTGTGTATATATTTATATAATAGGATATGGACACACTGATCTGTTCTGTATTCATGCCTGCGATATTCTGTTATGCTGAAGCAAAGCAAGAATTTCATTGTCCGATCTGGGACACATGACAATAAACTCTCTTGAATCTTGACATTTGGTCTGCATCCTATCCAATCCCACATACCTCTGCAACTTAAAATGTACGTGTTCTCATTTTTCATGTGACATCGTCCTTACGAAGGGGTTTTGACCAGAAACATTGATTATTTCCTTTGCTGATGGTGATGTTTGATCCATACTATACCTCCAACATTTTCTGTGTTTGTTATTCATTTCCAGCATCTTTCAGTGGCTGTGGATGATAAGGAAATGTAAGGTGTGAAAACAGGACAAAGGGAATGAAGATCAAGGCAAATGATCATTGTTAACTGGGTGAGGGTACCAACAAAGCAAACAGAGATAAACTGTAGTCAGAGACAGCAAGACTGGTTGGAGAACTGGGAAGAGGGAGAGGATGGGGAGAAAGGGAGAGCAAGGGTTTCTTGAAGTTAGAAAAGTCTGTGCTCATACCGCTGGTGTGTAAGCTGCCCAAGTGTAATATGAGGTGCTGTTATAAGGATATACATGAGTTTACCTAACTGCAAGTGTTGGTGTGGCCACTGCCAAACCAGGCATCATCCCAGACTGCACACAGGATTGGAAACATTTTCCTGAAGCAGTTCATTTAGACATTCTGAAAAGTCTTATTTTTACCTTTCTGCACTCAAGGAAATCAGGTGGAGCAGGGTGTTAAATTATCAAGAACGTACTACCACTTTTATGTGTTCTTTCCCTGTCCATAACAATTTTAACTTCGGGCTTTTAAGAAAATTTGTGAGCATTTCCTCCAACTACCAAGGTTCCACAATCATCTTAAGACCAGCTGCACATGCAATGGATTGTGGAAGTCACACAGAGAGACAGAGCAACCAACAAAGCTAATGCAGCAGTGATATCAATAATTTGTGGTGTGTATTGTATCTACACAGAGATGTCATGTAAATGATTTTAGTCCCAAAGAAAAAAAGCCTGGAGCAGTGTCAAATACTGTGCATAATCTTCCTTCATCTTGCAGAAATTCTACTTCCAAATGTCTCCACAATTCTACATTATCTTCACCAATGACATCTAAGCCATGACTCTAACCAATGGATACACCACAGACCCAGTCCCAGTTTAGAATGGCATCAAGCAAAATTATGTCCTCGCCCAAACTCTCTTTTCACTCTTCTTTGGCACAATATTGTCTCCAATGAGCTCCCACACAATGAGTGGGGAACTCTTTAACTTTCCTTACCTCCCCTCCTGAATTACGATCACACCATTGAGCAGCAATACACAGATTCAGTCACCTTCGTGAAGGACAAGATTCAAATCATTGTTGATTTGTTTACTGGAGTTTGAAAGTGTGGGCCTTATATCGCCCATCGACAGGAGCAAGGTTACCTACAACACTGCCTTCACTCTACAATAACACTTCCTGATCAAATTCCCTCCTGGGATAAATAAAGTTCTATCGTATCGTACCGCATTGTATCGCATTGCATCGTATCCCATCGCATCATATCGTATAGTGTCATAACAGGGTTAACAATGAGAGTCTCTGGTACAAATGGATTACGTCTCAGGATCCACCTCACGGAGTTGATGTTAATGTCAAAATTAAATCCTGCTTCCGTGGGATCTGCAGTATTATGGCCAACTGAGGAACAGCATCGTCAATGATCAAGAGCTCAAACCTTGCACAGACCTCCTGGTTCACTAGGCAGTGTTCAACCTGCACCCCTGTATGTTTCAAGGCTGATGATAAGTCAGGACACTTCAATGCAACGGAGAGTTAGAAACAAAGCTATCTCCACGGAATCCTTTAAAACGTTGGCCGAATAAGCAGACTGGGATCTCTGGCCAAGATCCCAGCAATGAGACTCGACTTGAGCTTTGTCAGTTTTGATAGTCGTCCGCATCATCTAAATGTCTGACTCCAGATTCTCAAAAGAGGCAGCCGCTGATCACAGCTTTGTACAGCAAAATGTTTCCAGTCAAATTCAAGGATTTTCAAAGTCTCCTTCAAAAGCTCCTGCTGGCAGAGATAATGAATAGATGAATGGTTGACTAACAGGAAACAGATAATCAATAAGCTACTCAGTTGAAATGGAACTTCAATAACAAAATTCCACTCCTGAAAGAATCACCAGAATGGAAATCTTACATCCGATGGCAGTCAGAAAGCTTAATGCATTAGAATCCACTATGGTTCAACTATAGGCAGACGTATTGACTGTAAGATCGCAAGCTGGAGCTGATTTGAAAATGAGCTCCAGAGAAACGTTTATGGTAAATAATTGGATTAGTTAGAGATCTTCAGCAACACCTTACTGGGATCCTCAGAGTTACAAATTATATTAGAAACAGGTGTGAGAGCGCCCCCTCCCTCAGATGCCACTCATCCCTATCACTGGCTGACCGGCCAGGAGAGGCCTATCTCCAGCCTCACTGGGAACCATTGGGTCAACTTAGCGGATGTTGGTCTGGTCACCTCAACCTTGCAGATTCCCTATAAAACCTAGGCACATTAGGCCAAGGGGGAAAGAAAGTGAGAGAGGAGAGAGGAAGGAGGAGGGAGGACGGAGGAGAGAGGGGGAAGAAAGAGAGGAAGATGAGAGAGAACAGGAGAGAAAGTGGGACAACAATCTGCCTTCACCTCAGGGGTGTTTCCCTGTTGCAGAAACAGATGTAAGTTCATGTCATAAGTAGGCCATTTGACCCATCAAGTCTACTCTGCATTTCAACCATCACTGATCTATCTTTCCCTATCAACCCCATTCTCCTGCCTTCTCCCTGTAACCCTTGGCACCCGTACTAATCAAGTATCTGTCAATCTCTGGCTTAAAGATACCCATTGACTTGTCCTCCACAGCTGTAAGTGGGAATGAATTCTACGGATTCACCACTCCTTGACTAAAGAGTCAGAAGATCTTTGTCTGGTTAATAAAATTGGTATGTCACAATAATGGAGCTTCAGCTTTTTGTAATCCATGTTAATGACCAAGCAAGGTACTGAAGATATTTTGCTAACTTTGCTGAATACATAAAGATATAAGAAAGTAAGTCATGAGGAAACTTTAGGAAGCTGCAAACGTCATAGAGACAGGTGAAAAGAGTGGGCAAAGGTCTCGCAAATGTAGGAAAATGCACAATTACACAGAAAAAAAGAAGAAAATGGTCCAAATAGTCCATCCTCGCACAAGATTCACAACCAGCTAGTAGGCGAGTAATCAGAAAACCAAACAAAATGTTATCCTTAATTGCAAGATGAATCCTTAATTGCAAGCCAGGAAAAGCAGCCTACCAGAGGACTGGGAGAAATTCAGAGTCCAGCAGAGAAGGACAAAGGACTTAATTAGGAAAGGGAAAGTAGATTATGAAACAAAACTGGCAGGGAACATAAAAACTGACTGCAAAAGTTTTAATAGATATGTGAAGAGAAAGAGATTAGTTAAAACAAATGTAGGTCCCTTGCAGTCAGAAACAAGGGAATTGATCATGGGGAACAAAGACATGGCAGACCAATTGAATAACTACTTTGGTTCTGTCTTCACTAATTTAACCGGGGTCAAATAAGATGGAGGAACTGAGTGAAATCCAGGTTAGCCGGGAAGTGGTGTTGGGTAAATTGAAAGGATTAAAGGCCGATAAATCCCCAGGGCCAGATAGGCTGCATTCCAGAGTACTCAAGGAAGTAGCCACAGAAATAGTGGATGCATTAGTGATAATTTTTCAAAACTCCTTAGATTCTGGAGTAGTTCCTGAGGATTGGAGGGTAGCTAATGTAACCCCACTTTTTAAAAAAAGGAGGGAGAGAGAAAACGGGGAATTACAGATAAGTTAGTCTAACATCGGTAATGGGGAAACTGCTAGAGTCAGTTATTAAAGATGGGATAGCAGCACATTTGGAAAGTGGTGAAATCATTGGACAAAGTCAGCATGGATTTACGAAAGGTAAATCATGTCTGACAAATCTTATAGAATTTTTTGAGGATGTAACTAGTAGAGTGGATAAGGGAGAACCAGTGGATGTGTTATATCTAGACTTTCAGAAGGCTTTCGACAAGGTCCCACATAAGAGATTAGTATACAAACTTAAAGCACACGGTATTAGGGGTTCAGTATTGATGTGAGAATGAGGATGAGAATGCCTTTTTATTGTCACTACACACATGTACAATGAGATTAAAAGCTGCTCCTACTCAGTGCAAAAACAAAAAAGGGTGGGGGGGGGGGGGGAAATAAGGTGCACAATTTCTGCGGCGCTATATACATATCTATAAAAGACAATGGATAAATAGAATGAATAAATAGGATTCCTATATCCAGTATGGGTTATTGTACATTTTGGAAATTACAGTTACAGTACAAATTACAGTAGGTGGATAGATGAAAGTCCGCGGGTTAGGCTGTGAAGTCAGTGCATGTGTGAGTTCAGGGAGATAATGGATTTTGGAAAGAAACTGTTCTTGAGTCTATTTGTCCTTGTGCTGATGCACCTATAGCGCCTCCCTGAGGGCAGCAGGTTGAACAGGCCAAATGCAGGATGGGAGCTGTCCTTGATAATGTTCTTCGCCCTGCTGAGGCAGCGGGAGATGTAAATGTCCATCAGAGAGGGGAGAGGGCAGCCGATGATCTTCTGTGCTGCCCTAACTACCCTCTAAAGCCTCTCCCTGTCTGCAATGATGCAGCTGCCGTACCATGCTGTAATGCAGTCTGTCAACAGGCTCTCCATGGACGAGCGGTAGAAGGTCAGCAGCAGGTTGGAGTCCAGGTTGTGCTTCCTGAGGACCCTCAGGAGGTGCAGCCGCTGCTGAGCCTTCCTGATGACCGCTGTGATGTTATCTGTCCAGGAGATGTCAGCGGAGATGAGGACGCCGAGAAACCTGAAGGTGTAGACCCTCTCCACACACTCGCCGTTGATATACAAGGGAGCTAAGTCGGTGCTGTGCCTCCTGAAGTCGACAATGAGCTCTTTGGTTTTCTTGGTGTTCAGAGCCAGGTTGTTTTCTGAGCACCAGGCTGTCAACTTCAGGACTTCCTCTCTGTAGGCTGCCTCGTCTCCCCTTGAGATGAGTCCGACTACTGTAGTGTCGTCAGCAAACTTGACGATTCGGTTGTTGTCGTGGGTGTAGAGACAGTATAGGAGGGGACTTAGCACACAGCCCTGTGGGGAGCTGGTACTCAACATGCAAGTGGAGGAGAGGTGGGGGCCGAGTCTCACCGTCTGGGGCCGGTTGGTGAGGAAGTCCTTTATCCAGGCACATGTGAGAGTGGGGAGGCCGAGAGTGACCAGTTTGTCGATGAGAATGTCCGGGATGATAGTATTGAAAGCTGAGCTGTAATCCACAAAGAGCATCCGGACGTAGCTCTGCCCAGCTCCAGGTGGCTCAGCACAGAGTGGAGAGCTACGGTGATGGCGTCTTCTGTGGACCTGTTTGGGCGATAGGCGAACTGGTGGGGGTCAAAGTCTGGAGGGAGCTGGTCCTTGATGTGCTGGAGGACCAGTCTCTCGAAGCACTTCGTGATTACCGGAGTGAGGGCCACAGGACGGTAATCGTTTAGGCTGGTGATGGGGGACTTCTTCGGCACTGGGACGATTGTGGCTGATTTTAGGCAGGACGGGATAACTGCCTGGTCCAGGGAGCGATTGAAGATTCTGGTGAAGATGACGGCGAGCTGGTGGGCACATGCTTTGAGCACCTTACCAGGTACTCCATCTGGGCCGGCAGCCTTCTTGGGGTTTTCTTCCAGGAGCACCCTTCTGACATTGTGCTCCTTTACAGTGAGTGGAGTCATGCAGGAGCCAGGTAAGGGTGGGAGCAGGGCTGTAGCAGATGAGTGCTGCTGTTGTGATGTTTCAAAGCGGGAAAATAAGCAATTTAGCTTCTCTGCCAGCAGCGCACTCAGGTCTTCCGTCGTTGTGGCACAGCCTCTGTAGTTTGTGATTCCTTGTATGCCCCGCCATACCTCCCGTGTGTTATTGCTGGACAGGTGGGACTCTATGCTCCTCTCATGATCCACCTTGGCTTTTTGAATTCCCCTTTCCAGATCGGCTCGAGCAGCCCTGTACAGAGCTCTGTCACCTGACCTGAAGACATCATCGCGGGCTCTGAGATGTGTGCGGACCTGGCTGAACATCCAGGTTTTCTGGTTTGGAAAAACCCAAATGTTTTTGTCCACTGTCACGTTTCCGATGCAGAACTTGATATAGTCCACCGTTTCTGTGAATGTTTCCCGATCCTGGTGTTCGAATATGTCCCAGTTGGTCTGCGTGAAGCAGTCCTGTAGTTTGGAGAGTGCATTTTCAGGCCAGGTTGTAACAGTCTTTATGGTGGGCCTGACACTTCGTCTGAGGGGGGTGTAGGCTGGGGAGAGCAGGAGGGAGAGATGATCTGACTGGCCAAGTTGGGGGAGGGGAATGGCTCTAAACGCGTGCTTGATATTGGAATAGACATGGTCCAGCGTGTTCTTCCCTCTAGTAGGACACTTGACATGTTGATAAAATTTCGGCAGTACAGTCTTCAAGTTGGCCTGATTAAAGTCCCCCTGCAATTATGTGAACACCTTCGGGGTGTGCCCTCTGCTGTTCGTTAATGCTGTTCAGCAGGAGCGAGAGCGCCGTGTTTACATTGGCGTCGGGTGGAATATACACAGATGTGACAATCACTACTGTTAGTTCTCTCGGTAGAAAAAAAGGCCGGCATCTTACAGACATGCAATCGAGGTCAGGAGAACAATGTTTGTCTATGATTGTCCCGTTGTTGCACCAGTCCTCATGCACGTAGATACAGAGGCCCCCTCCCCTGCTCTTACCTGAGTCCATAGTCCTGTCCCCACGGACAGAAAGCGTCCTGCTAGCTGCATGCTGGCATCAGGTATCCCCTGGTGAAGCCAGGTTTCAGTGATGATCAAAACACAGCAGTCACGAACATATCGATTTCCAGCGAGTTGTAATTCCAGGTCATCCGTTGTATGAACCAGGGATCTGGCATTGGAAAGATACAGGCTCGGTAGAGGAGGCTTATGTGGTTGTTTTCTTAGCCTTAGCAAAACACCGGACCTGCGGCCTCGCTTCTACTTCTGCTGGTGAGTGTTTGCCGGGGCTGGTGAGTGTTTGCCGGGGCTGGTGAGTGTTTGCCGGGGCTGGTGAGTGTTTGCCGGGGACAGATGCTGGGATGGGGGCTGGCGAGTGTTTGAGGGTCTGGTGAGTGTTTGCCGGGGACAGATGCTGGGAACGGGGCCGGTGAGTGTTTGAGGGTCTGGCGAGTCGCTCGCTGCAGCTCCGGCCATGGAGCAGTGCAAGAGTCCCGGGCCGTCGGATGCGTCTGAAGCGTTGCGCCGCTGCCATGTGAGTCTGTGCCGAAGGGCCAGGCTCTCAAATGGAGGGGGAGAGAGAGAGGGGAAGGAGACAGGGAGACAGGGGGGGAGAGCGAGAGGGGGTGAGAGGAGAGAGAGGGGAGAGACAGAGAGGGAGAGAATGGGGGGAGAGGAGAGTGAGAGAGAGAGGTGAGAGGGAAGAGAGAGGGGGAAGAGGGAGGAGAGGGTAGGAGAGAATGGGAGAGGGGGAAGATGGAGAGAAGGGGAATGAGAGAAACGGGGAAAGAGAGAGAGAGAGAGATGGGGGCAAAGAGAAAGAGGAGATAGAGACAGGAGAAAGAGAGAGGGGAGACAGAACAAGGGGTAGAGTGAGATGGGAGGGAGAAATGGGGTAGAGAGAGGGGAGAGGGGAGAGAGAGATGAGAGAGAGAGAGAGAGAGAGAGAGAGAGAGGGAGATGGGTGAGAGAGGGGAGGCGGAGAGACACGAGCCGAGGCGCGAGCGAGTGTCGATCAAAGGAGCGGTTGGGCCAAAGCTGACTGGGCGAAGCAGGGGGTGAGAGAGAGAGGGGGGTGAGAGAGACGGGGAGAGAGAGATAGGGGTGGAACCGCGGTTAAAATCGCACGTAAAAACACGCAAAGTCTTTGAAATTAAATGTTAATTGGAGAGGGGAGACAGAGAGGGGTGAGAGGAGAGAAAGGGAGAGACAGAGGGAGAGAGAGGGTAGAGAGGGGAGGGGAGAGATAGAGGGGGGAGGGGGGTGAGAGGAGAGAGAGTGGGAGGGAGAGAGGTGGAGAGAGATGGAAGGGAGAGGGGGAGAGAGAGAGGAGAGAGAAAGGGGGACAGAGAGGGAGAGATAGAGAGGGAGAGAGAAAAAGGGAAGAGAGAGGGGGAGAGAGAGAGAGAAAGGAGAGAGAGGGGGAGAGGGGATAGAGAGGCATGGCTGCCAACTCCCATGCATTGAGCGTGAGAATCACGCATTTTGCCAAATTCTCACGCTGATCACAAATTTCTCTGTAGTGAGAAATTCTGTGATCAATGAAAATTTCAAAACTCATATCAACTGCATGGGCCATGGGTGTTGGAAGCAGAAGCAGCGACGGGGGCAGATGCAGACGGGGAGCGGGCTAGCGAGTGTTTGCCGGGCTGGCGAGTCGCTCACTGCAGCTCCGGCCATGGAGCAGCCTCAGTGCAAGGCGTCGGAAGTGTTGCACCGCTGCCGTGAGAGTCCCTGTGCCAAATTTGCCCAGGTGACCGGCATGGACCAGGCTGCGGCTCGGTGCATCCTGGAGGACAACCAGTGGCTGTTGGAAGTAAGTACCAAGCACTGGGTAGAAACGGTGGAAGATAGTGGACTTCAAATGGGGGTGGTTGGAGAAAGCATCCTGCTTGCCTGCTAGATTTTCACTTACTGTAACTGCAGGAAAAATGTTCCCGATGTTGGGGGAGTTCAGAACCAGGGGTCACAGTTTAAGAATAAAAGGGGGGGCAGTTAGGACTGAGATAAGGACAAACTTTCTTCACTCAGAGAGTTGTGAATCTGTGGAATTCTCTGCCACAGAAGGCAGCGCAGGCCAATTCACTGGATGTTTTCAAGAGAGAGTTACATTTAGTTCTTGGGGCTAATGAAATCAAGGGATATGGGGAAAAAACGGGAAAGAGGTACTGATTTTAGATGAACAGCCGTGATCATATTGAATGGCAATGCTGGCTCGAAGGGCCGATGGCCTATTCCTGTACCTATGTTCTATGTTTCTAAACTTGAGTATATGGCAATAAAACTCGATCACTTGACTTTGAAGCATTCATGCATGGTGGAGGTATAATGTAGTCACAGAGTGATACAGTGTGAAAACAGGCCCTTCGGCCCAACTTGCCCACACCCGCCAACATGTCCCAGCTACGCTACCTGCTTTTGGTCCATACCTCCAAACCTGTCCTATCCATGTATCAGTCTAACTGTTTCTTAATTGTTGGGATGGCCCCTGCCTCAACTACCTCGTCTGGCAGCTTGTTCCATACACCCACCACACTTTGTGTGGATAAAGTTACCCCTTAAAAATACTTAATACAAACAACATTGAAATCTACAGTGCTTCTACAATGTACTAAAAAATGATTTTAATACATCAAATGTCAAAATGTTCCTACCCTGGGGGGGGGGGGACACCCTTCTCCCACACCCTCTCCCCACCCGGTTGCTCCACTCCCTCACCGGGTACCCCTAAGGCCAGTGATCAGTGATCGTTCAGCCTCCCCACTTTCAAAAACGCTCCGCAGCCCCTGGTTCAGACAGAGAACAATGCCAGATGTGAGCGGGGAACTGAGGCCAGTTGTCCGTGATGTCTGGATCCCAATGCTCAGCGCTTCATGTTTCGGAGTTGGCTAATGTTATTGATTTGTAATTAGCCTGATTTGTAACTAGTTGACAAAACCTTAATTTATTAATCTGGAATATCTAGGGGGATGATTATGTAATATTAAATTACATGCAAGGTGTCACAACATACAGCCCTGATAACCCATTGTTTCCTTCAGTTAAATATTGGGAAGGTAGCACTATTGTAATTTGCCACTCAAATGTTATGTTTGTTTACCTCACTGACTATTTCTAACACCCCCCCCCCCCCCCCCAATTCCTTTGACAGGTTGAATAGAAATGTCCCCAATCTCGTTGTTTTATTAATCGAACACGTAGATGAACATCCTCAAGGAGTGTAATCAGATGGAAACTGACACCCTCCTACCACCATCGCCGGTCGCTGCACTCCCTCGGGCTTGTTCTCTCGCAATTTCTCACTCCCAACTTTCACTCAATGTTGGCAGCCCTGTAGGTCTCAAGAAGGGTCTCGACCCAAAACGTCACCCGTTCTTTCTCTCCAGAGATGCTGCCTGTCCCACTGATTTACTCCAGCATTTTGTGTCGACCCTCACATCATGTTCATTCACATCAGTCCTTGGAGCAACCTTCACCTCTCCATTTCTGCAATGTGGAAGAAGAAAATGATTCAGCAAAATTACTAAAATAACAGCAGTCTTTGAAGGTAAACACACCAATTATTTTCTGATCATTTCATTTCCAATTCATCTAACTCACAGTGCTTTTCTTAAGCAAAGGTTTTCTAACTGTGCTTTCCAAGCTAATGGTCCCCTGGTGGATTCAGCAAAGTTAGTGGAGGTCTGCTGCTTCCTATAACATGCTCAGTGATGTCTGGGTATTGGATTCTCTGAGAGAAAAGCAATTGACTGCAGGCTTGGAGCTGCTGGGATAATCTGCCTTTAGCTTTTACTTTAGCAATACAGCGTGGAAACAGGCCCTTCGACCCAGAGAGTCCACGCTGACCAGTGATCCCCGTTCACTAACTCTATACCACATACTAGGAACAATTTACAATTCTTACCAAAGCCAATTAGCATACAAACCTGTATGTCTTTGGAGCGTGGGAGGAAACCAGAACACCCAGAGAAAACCCACACTGGCTCGGGAAAACGTACAAACTCCGTACAGACAGCACCTGTAGTCAGGATCGAACCTGGGTCTCTAGCACTGTAAGGCAATAATTCTACTGCTATGCCACCGTGCCCCCCCCTCCCCCCTGTTGAAAGGAGGTGATATAATGTGGCAGATTTGCTGACATCCTGAAAAAAGGCCATCCATACAGCACCCACTGTGCCACTTCCACTGTTGTTACAGCAGTGCTCACCCCCACAAACTCTATACAAAAGCAGATTACAGAAAATGACAAGGAACTAAGCAAATCCCTGGTCAACTCGTCCCTTCCCACCCAAACCATCCCCTCCCCAGGAACTTTCTCCTGCAACCACAGGAGATGCAACACCTGTCCCTATACCTCCCCCCTCGACTCCGTCCAAGGACCCTGACAGTCTTTTCAGGTGAGGCAGAGGTTCACTTGTACCTCCTCCAACCTCATCTACTGTATCCGCTGTTTCAGGTGTAGACTCCTGTACATCGGCGAGACCAAGCACAGGCTTGGCGATCGTTTCGTTGAAAACCTCTGCTCAGTCCACCTGAAACTACCTGATCGCCCGATTTCTAAACACTAAAAACTAAGTTCCCCTCACGTTACCACACTGACCTTTCTGTCCTGGGCCTCCTCCATTGTCAGAGTGAGGCCAGTGCAAATTGGGGGAACAACACCTCATATTTCGCTTGGGCAGTTTACACCCCAGTGGTATGAACATTGACTTCTCTAACTTCAAGTAGCCCTTGCTTTCCCTCTCTCTCTATCCCCTCCCCTTCCCAGTTCTCTGACCAGTCTTACTGTCTCCAACTACATTTTATTTCTGTTTGCTTTGTTGTTACCTTCTCCCAACTAACAATGATCTATTCCACATTGTCTTTGATCTCCATACCCTTTGTCCTGTTTTCACACTTTACACTTCCTTATCTATACACTTCCTTACCTATGTACCTCCCACTCCACTGACATCAGTCTGAAGATGTGTCTAGACACTGAAACATCACCCATTCCTTCTTTCCAGAGATGCTGCCTGCCCCGCTGAGTCACTCCAGCATTTTGGGTCTATCTTCAATTTAAACCAGCATCTGCAGTTTCTTCCTACAGGAACTGCAGGTGTTGGATTACAAAAAAAGACACAAAGTGCTGGAGTAACACAGCAGACCAGGCAACATCTCTGGAGAACATGGAAAAACTATGTTTTAGGTTGTGACACTTCAATCAGAATAGAATCAGACAGCAGAAGGGTTTCCAACTAAAATGTAGCATACCCGGGTTCTCCAATATTGCTGCCTGACCCATTGAGTTGCTCCAGCATTTCGTGTCATATTTTGTTATGGAAAATATATGCCCATTAGAGCCCCTTATCACAAATTAAGTTCCACAAGAGCGACCAAAGGTTGTCAGACAATTATTTGCGCATCCACCAGAGCTATAAATGTTGACTTGTGTAGTCTTCAGTGTGGTCAGCAGAGTGTTAATGTTTCTTAGCTCTGCCATGGAAATTTCCTGGTTTGACTGCCAAAACCTGGTGATGGTTGCCCATTTAGTTTAGTTTAGTTTAGAGATACAGCACGGAACCAGGCCCTTCGGCCCACAGAGCCCACGCCAACCAGTGATCCCTGCACACTAACACTATCCTACACTTGGTATAAGTGTAAATTATCCCTAGTGTATGTAGGAGAGTGTTAATGTGAGGGGATCGCTGGTCGGTGCAGATACTGTGACCCAAAGGGCCTGTTTCTCTAAACTAAACTAAACCAAACTAAACACTAGGAACAATTTTACATGTATACCAAGCCAATTAACCTACAAACTTGTATGTCTTTGAGGCCAACTTTCTTCAGTCAGGTCTCAGGAATCCTCCATGGCCTTTGTGGTTAACTAGGGTGCTTGAGCAACTGTGACTACTGGCCCATCTTTGTGCGGTTGAGATTGCCATGTTCCCACACGGCATTTGTGACTCAAGTTAAAATTACAGCTGAGGGCATTGCTCCAGTTTTGTGAAGAGCAAGAACAGAACAACTGTTACAGTAGTTCTCTTACCGGAGAGCAGCCTCGGTTAGACTGGGTTGTTGGGAAGGCTAACGCAAGCAAGAAGAAGGGATCAGGCAACCTGCCCCACTATGTCCCTCCCACTTACCCCTCACCAGCAAGATATAGAAACATAGAAACATAGAAAATAGGTGCAGGAGTAGGCCATTCGGCCTTGCACCGCCATTCAATATGATCATGGCTGATCATCCAACTCAGTATCCTGTACCTATATGTTATTTTTGTTTTTAGCTTAGAGATACAGCATGGAAATAGGCACTTTAGCCCATCGAGTCTGCACACACCAGCGATCCCGCACATTAACACTATCCTCCACTAGGAACAATTTTTATATTTCTACCAATCCCCTCAGCAAGCCCAAAGCAGGTTCTGAAGTCACTCAAGCTTTGCTCAAGAAGCAGAATTGAATATTAATTTCCAAATGGCCTCACGGCTAATGCACATTACTATTGCTGATGTCGAGAGTTATTTTTTATATTAAAAGTTGCAATGGGTAATTGTAAGAACATCATATAAAGGCCATTGTTAGCTGTGAGCTAGGTGAAAACAAATGTAGACAGTGAGACTCAACAAGACAGCTTTGAAGCTAGTATGACTTGGGGGAGGGATGGAGAGTATGTCTATCTTCAGTTTAAGCCAGTATTTGCAGTTCCTTCCCACACACCTTCTCCATGCCTTCTTCTTAAAGACCATCAATATATTACTAAAACTCTCATCTTGTTTGTCTGTCTGACTGTTTGTCTGTCCATCATGACTAAAATTACGCCAAAACGGTACACGATAATGCTACAACATTTGGACCCCCTTACTCACCATTATCCTGTGGTGTGTAGTATCGTTTTGTTCAGGTTGAGTATATATTTTACAAGTTAATCACATTTTAAACTTGAAAATTTAACCTTTCACCTAACTTTTCACTGTAAAAAATCCAATGTTACAATGTTTACAATGTTACAAAACAGGACACCGAGTCCTCTCATTTGAAACCTTGTGACAGGCAGGGGCATGGCAAGGGAATTGGATTTTATTTTTAAGTTTAAAAAGATGGAGGGAGAAGAGGAAGGTGGGGGGGGGGGGGGGGGAGAGTGCTGGCAGATGGGGGGGTAATTAGCTATGCCTGCACAGTTGGGGGCTATGGGTGAGTGGTGGAATATTGCATTGGGGGAACAGGTTGCATTGGGCGAATGGGTGAGTGGTGGAATATTGCATTGGGGAACGGGTTGCGTTGGGGGACCGGACCTCCTGTGGGGGCTTTGGGTGATTGTCGGAATATTGTGTTGGGGGAACGGGTTGCTTTGGGGGACCAGGCCTCCCATGTGACAGGGACCCAACGGGTTCCACTTGGTCTAGTATAGCATAAAATCAGGTACACTAACTTGACCGGGATCCAGGGCAGTTAGCTACAGGCTTCCACTATCAGCCAGTACATTACTGGGATGCATCCTTGTTTGTTTTCCACTGGCACTCTGTAATACTCATTTGGCTTTACAATAAAAGTGTTTGCAATGTTTGGAATTAACAAGAGCCATATCGTTAATGTAATCAAAGAATGGGGTATGAATAAATAGTTGGTCCTTTGGTGCACAAACCAACAACATTGCATTGAATCTCTATTGCAAGGCAGATGGCTGGAGGCGGTGGAAAGCTAAAGAGATATTCAACAATATTTTGCAATATTTTGTTGTGTGTTAAAGGAATTGGAGGAGGGAGAAGATTCCAAATGCTTTTTGTACAGTTTTTAAAAATGTGACTGAGAATGTATGAATTGAATATGTGTAAGGGATTTAGACCAAATGATTTTCTCATGCCAAGTGCTAAATTATAATACAATTTGCATAATTTCACTGCAGTAATGAGCAAGAATTAGCATTCAGATTAATTCCGACATTGTTTGGTTTAGGGCGCATTGAATGTCAAATGAACAGTTTACGCATAAAACATGGAATTAATTCCATTGCATCACATATTCAATCAAAGACAACTGTGTCTGAGTTTAGGTGCAGTTTTATTAAACATAAACTTTATGGACAGCTATATACCTTACATATCAAGTGCGTCTTCATTTAAGTGACCTTTTCATCCAGGCAACAAGTAACAATCAATCTCTTCACTGCTACTTTATTTTTCTTATTTTGTTTAGTTTAGAGATACAGCGCAGAAACAGGACCTTCGGTCCACCGAGTCCGCACTGACCAGCGATCCCCGCACGCCAACACTGTCCTACACACACCAGAGATAATTTATATTTATACCATGCCAATTAACCTTTAATTTTACTTCAGAGTCACGTGAGTGACTACATGAGAACACCGCCAGCACGCATGCTGCGAGAATCACGGGGATGCCCGGCTCGAGGGGGGGGGAACCCCTCCACAGACTTGTCAGGGAATCCCGTCTTCAGGGACCGCAAGGGAATCCCGGCTGTGGTAAAACACGGACACTGGAATCCACAGGCAACCTGGGACATCAAGGGAAGGCAAACCGCAGGGGAACCCCGCTCGGGGAAACCCGGCCACGAGGACCGCGGGGAAGGCAAACCGTGGGATGAACCCGGCTCGGGGAAACCTGGCTGCAGGGACCGTGGGGAAGGCAAACTGCGGGGTGAATCCGGCTCGGGGAAACCCGGTCGCGGGGACCACGTGAAACACACAAGCTACGGGATGAACCCGGCTTGGGGAATCCGGTTGCGGGGATCATGTGGAAGACACGGCTGCGGACAGCAGAAGTGCGGATAGCCGGCGGCATTTTTCAGACTCCAGCGGCCCAGAGAGGTTCAACGGAGTCTGAAAGGCCTGGGCAGGCCAGGAGGGTCCCCTCCGACATGAGTACGTCCTCAGATGTTTTACCTATGTGGAGCATGGATTGCATCACTAGAGCACTCATCCCAATAATGCTCCATCCTGATATGGTCCATGGAATGGCATATCACGAGAAATATACCGCCGGCGGATAAGCCCAGAGACCCGGCAGGGTCCGGGCTGGGAATATGCCGCCGTCAGATAAGCCCGGAGACTCGGCTGGAAGATTCACCGCCTGCGGATAACGACAGCGGCCGTTTATCCCGCATGGGGCGGAAGACTCGGAAGTATGTCCAGGGAACATACTGGAGTGCAAGTGTGAGGTTCCAGAAAATTCTTGCATGGCATCAAGACCTTCACTAACGAAGAAACCTGGAGGCCAGAGTTCCCTCGTGAAGGAGCAGCCACCTCACGCCACATCATTACTAGACAGGTGCCGGCTGTGGGATACCATGCTCCTGCAAACTTGTTCCTGAAAGAACCAGCAGCTATGTGGGAGTACAATGCACACTTCAAAATGAACTGCTTCCAGAAGAATGCCATTGGACCAGCCTTAAATTCCAAATCTGCAGGTTCAAGTGAGGCCAGCAATGGCCAGCCGCCGAATCCTCTCTTCAGGAACCTGCCCAAACAGGTAAGACCCAGATGAAGAAGTAAAGCTGTCCGGCTTATCTAGGTACCACGGCAACAACACACCCCACGCCTCTATCCACACCCCACGCCTCTATCTATTCACTGAAGCTAATGGCAGCTTCAAAACTGTGCGCAGGCCTTTCAGGCCAAGGCCCAAACTGGTCCTCAGGGAATTAGGTCCACGCACGCCAGCAATCCTACTCTCCAAATCTGGGACGGAAATAGAACCCGCACCAGGGGCTTTTGGGCATACCACAAGACCACCAATAACCATGAAGGTAGGTGGGTCTGGTTCTTTCCGGAATATGAGGTATGTGGACCATTTACAAGTTGGTAAAATTACACTTGTTTTATGCAAGACAGAGTTGCCTTTCAAGACAGGCCACAGTTGCGGCCCGCTCATTGTCACAATGGAAGATGCCGGTTCAACTCGCATGTGCAGTATAGACTTTTCTGAATAGAAAACGTAATTACTGTCTAACAACAGAGGAACAGTTTCCCCTCACAGGGCTCACCGGAGATATTTGAAATTTAGCTGGATGGGGAAATGATACAGTCAAAAGCATTGCAAAATGGGCTCTTCAGCTTCCAGGCTATTTACCAAATTACTAAAACCAGTGCTTCAGCTGCTCAGAGCTAAAAGCTATTGTCATGGCCTATCTGGAGGATGTTCTAAAACGCTGTATTTTGCCAAATAAGCGATATCAGCCACAAACTATATTTCAGAAATTGTGTTCTCATCCATCCAGTTAAATTTAAGTTGATACCAACTGAAATTATTGAATATTAGAATTACCTTTAACTCTATTAAATTGTCTGGGATTGGCAATATTTGGCTTTCAGCTGTGCTATTTGCGCCTTTGCATCATCAGAGCTATACAATGTGCAAAGGAGCAAGCTCACAAGTACCAGACCTATGCTATTCCCAGCTGAAACTATCAAAGACACCACGGTGGACAAACAGTATTTAGCATTGCTCCACTAACCTTCATCAGTAACTCTTCAGTTAATTACTAACTGATGCTATTGCTCAAAGATGGATAATTACCAATACCATCTTTAGTTACGGTGCATGAGTTACCAATTGTTCAGTTATATGGTATCAACTACCTATACACACTAGGTGCATGCTGTGGATTAAAGATATGTACGAATATGCATAATCTGCATGCTCAAGTCTAACTTGATTCACTCTGCAGCTGTTATATGTTAATCACATGGGTGCAATTAAGTCAAAGTATCCGGTAATAGTTTACCTAACTTCATTTGGCATTGGTGTATCATCATGTAAACTCAATGGCAACATAGAATGGATGTTGGATCGCAAGTATTTAAGGACATTGTGGGCTCGATGGAACACCAAAATATCAAAATGTTGCATCCAGGCTCAATCACCAGTTGCAAAATACGTGGCGTATCAGTGGCGATGGATGCATTCTCGCTACACTGGGGAAGAATGTTCTTTTGTCTCCCTCCATTTTACCACATCAGACGGGTCTTGCAAATTCAGCAATTTTCCCGCTTCAGGCATTTTCGTAGTGCCTGACTGGCCTGTACAGCCATGATTCCCGCTGATGTTGGGAATGATGATAGAACCTTATGTGGTTATTTACAGGCACAAAATTGCTGGTTAGCCGTGACCGGGAAACCATCCTCGGCATACATAAATCAATTCATTGACTTGCAGACTGGGAAGACCGTTCCTGCGGCTCGAATTGTTAAACCAAACTATGGACGTGCTCACTGCAATTGCAGGGATAGCACCAAATAAGCAGTACTTCCCTCATAAGGAGATGGGAAGTATTTTGTTATTACATATAAATTGACACGGATGACTGAAGTCTTGAAGTTTAGTTCTATATGGGGTTTGACAATCATTAATAGAGTGCCATTTACTGTGCCGAACGTGCCTTCTCAGCATATTGGCTGCGAGGAGCAGAATCCACTGTCTGGTCTCACCTTCTGATATCTAGATTATGAAGGGTATCTTCAACAAGAAACCCCCCAGGCCAGGTACGCAGAGATATGGGATGTTAACATCCCTGTCCTTGGCTCACTAACCAAGTGGTTATGCTCATGGCGCTAAGTCAGCACAACGGGTCCAATCTTTGCATAGCTGTGACTGGACAAGATGATTATTCTGCAGGGAAATTACATTTATGTTATGACTTAATCAGCAGACTACACCAGGGACATTAGGTCTCAAACTAGAATTGTTGGCATATCCCATGGATCTTCGGTTGTGTGTGGCCACACATCTACACCAGTATGTTAAGGTCACTAGAGTCTTAGAGAATCTGAACTAGCTATGATTGTTAGTCACATGAAGCCTCATAAGAAAATATCACTAAAGACCATCTCCAGGTGGTTAAAATGGGTTCTTGGATACAGGAGTGAACACTGACATACAAGTCTCACTCCACCCCGGCTGTAACTATATCAGCAGCAGGGGATGGACGTTTTGTGGAGTCACATCCTGGCGGCTGCAGGATGGTCTAACGAATAATCTTCCAAACATTCCATACTTCACCCGAAACATTTTTGCCAACTCAATTTTAGGTCTGTTTTATAGTTCCTCCCGGTTGAGGGAGGTTACTATTATCATTATTTGTCCATTAATAGTAAGATTAAACGAGAACTTACCAAGTTTGAAGGTTGATCTGTATTTTACGAGGAGTCGCGGTGAGGACCCCGCCAGCACGCATGCGCAGCATCCTTCAAAGCAGCGGTGTGGAATCACAGAACGCACCATGACTAAAAATAGTAAGATGAAAAACGCAGAACTTCCTAGTTGATCCTATGATGAGGGTGGGAGCGGGAGGCACGAAATCCCTCACCGCGACTCCTCGTAAAATACAGATCAACCTTCAAAATTGGTAAGTTCTCGTTTAATCTTACTATTTTACTTCGGAGTCACGTGAAGTAAACTCCACTTTCTTCACTGGGATTGGTGAGTAGTCAGGTAATCAATGGTGCCCGCCAGTTTGTGGTGCAGGGGTTCCCCTGTTTGTGTGGTTGTGGCAAACCTGCCCACCACGTCCAGCATATCCTCCTCATGCTCTGGCTCAGCGGTCACTGGCTGTCCCAGGTCGTCTTCAAACACAGCGGCTGGGCAACTGCTAGCACTTCTGGCTGGTGACGATGAGATGCTGAGAGGACTCCTTGCACAGCTTGTGGATGCCCGTGAGTCCCGCTCTTCCCGTTCCCGGTCCCGCTGGAGGAGTTGCTCCACTGAGAGCTCCAACCGCTCTATGCGACCGTCCCTGCTATGTGCAGCGGACAAGCCGACTTCCCCAGGCCCTGCGAAATCACTGGGGCTTCCACCATCGGACCACACCTCCGTAAGGTGCTGTCTAGGGTCCAATGGCAGGTCGTCGTGGCCTACAGCCCGAGTAGGGTCATACGACTCCCGCACGGACTCTCCGCTAGTCTGTTTTCTTCCAGACTGTGGCGGCCCACCTGTCTGATACGAAGGCAGGTGAGTTGGATCGGCGCCGGCTCCCGGAACCTGGCTCCCTGGAGTCCGTGCAGGCTTACCTCCACACTTGCCCATCTTTTGGCGTGGAGGTGCATGGTCGGCCACTCCCAGAGCTGAGCTGACCGACCGTCTACTGCTGCCACCTCCGCCCTTGACCGCAGCCTGACGGGGTGTTTTGTCGGCGGCACCTGCTCCTGCAGGCCTGCTCGACACAGCAGTAGAGCTGCCAGACTGCACTACGGCAGATCTCCCTGGCAGTGGTACGTGGTGGTGCACAGCTGTAGGGCTCCACTGCAGAGCAGCTGTCCCCCGGCCCAGTCCCCTCGGGTCTACTGGAACTCGGGGAGAGGTCGCTTGCGATGAGCGAGGCCCCTTTGCACGTATCTGTTTCCCCCCTCTTTTCTTGGGGGACGGGGGCTCGAAGTCTGGATCCATTGCATCCAGCTCCGGGGCGGTAAACCACTCGGGTGAGTCGGGCGCTAAAGTAGCGGGAGCGCCCGACTTCCGCATTCCTGCCCCCACATGCCTCAAAGCTGCCGATGGTGCTTGCAGCTCCGGGGACAAAGGCCGCTGGCTGGTCGATGCAGCTCGGCTCCTCGACAGCGTCTCCTTCCTCTTGCCCTTGTCCATCCTGTGGAGTGAAGGTAAGTACTTACCTGCCGGCCTTTATGAAGGAGCCGGAGGAGAGAGCGCACTCCACCCCCCCCCCAGCCTGCCGATGCAAATGCGCGCGACGATATGCCGCGCATGCGTGCTGGCGGGGTCTTCACGAAGTCACTCACGTGACTCCGAAGTAAAATTAAGTACGACTTGGGAGTGTGGGAGGAAACCGAAGATCTCAGAGAAAAACCCATGTGGTCACGGGGAAAACATATAAACTCTGTACAGACAGCACCCGTAGTCAGGATCAAGCTCAGGTCTCTAATGCTGTAAGTGCAGTAAGGCAGCAATACTACCACTGTGCTGCCGTGCTGCCTGCTCCATCAGAGCATTTGCGATGCAGCTACAATACATTGCTGTTGTGAAACTCCTCAGAACTATCCCCGATCGTCAACTAGTGCGGTTTATTGCCAACACCCTAGCCAACCGCATTTTCATCCTCAAGACAAGCGACGGACAATCTAGTCGCCAAGACGCTGAGGAACGGAGGAGTCCCCAGGGTTCAGTACTGGCCCCATGCTATTCAACATCTACATCGACGACCTACCTTCAACAACATCACAGAAGTATGGCTACGCTGATGACCTTGCTCTTCTCTTCTCCGACAGATGTTGGTCCAAAGTAGAAGGTGTACTCACGAAGGACATGGCAGAACTAGCAACTACCTGGAGACATGGAGGCTGAAACTGAGCGCGGCTAAAACTACCATCACAGCCTTCCATCTCAACACCAAGGAAGCTCACCGCCAACTCACAGTACCACTCTATGGGTCACCACTACCGTACAACCCTACTCCAACATACTCGGGGTAAAGCTAGATCGGCAGTTGACATTTAAACATCACCTTGAGTCACTGAGAGCCAAAGTATCATCCAGAAATAACCTCCTTCGCCGCCTGGCAGGGTCATCATGGGGAGCCAACGCATCTACCCTTCGCACCGGAGCCCTCGCCCTGGTATACAGTGCTGCCGAGTACGCTGCACCAGCATGGTGCAGGAGTGTACACACACGCAAGCTTGATACCACACTCAATGAGACATTGAGGATCATCACTGGCTGTCTGCGGCCCACTCCATCAGAGTTCCTCCCTGTGTTAGCTGGCGTAGCACCTGCAGCCCTGCGCAGAGAGCACTTAACCCACAGCCTGGTGAACAAAGCCTCAATGGACCCAAATCATACCCTACACAACCTTGCCCAGTACTCCAACCCGGATCGTCAACGCCTGCCTCACGGCGCCCTTCTCTCGTCATGCTGCATCTCTTCGTAGCTCCGATTTCAACATGCTAAGAGCATGGAGAGCCTGCTGGCAGGACACCCAACATCCGCCCAAATGACCGTCTACCCAAACACACTGTTGCCACCTGGTGCAGAACTGGTCCACAGAGAGTGGGTTACACTGAATCGTCTGCGAACTGGTGTTGGGCGTTTCAATCATAACATGAAACGTTGGGGACTGCGCCCATCAGCAGCCTGTACTTGTGGACACCCCGACCAGACCGCACACCATGTAATCCACGACTGTCCCACCCTCAGCCCACCAGATACCAGTACCATCGACCTGACCAAACCCAATCCTGACACAGTGAACTGGCTGCGACGCCTGAATCAAACTGTGTAACTGACTCATACGCAAGAAGCTGTTGTGAAGAGAGTTACAGGATCTTGACCTAGCAATGAGGAGTGACTGGCAATACATCCCTATATCAGGGCAGTGTGCGACATGGAGGCTGCATGTTGGAGGGTGCATGTTGGAGGGTGCCTGTCACAGAAGTGTTACTAATGTGAATGACGTCACTGAACATCACGGAACCATGCAAATGGTGTAGTCGTGGTGGAGAGAGTGAATTGTTAGGGTGATGGATGTGTAGCCAATCTGGTTGGGTCCTTTGCCTGGAAATTTTGATTATGTTTCTTAAGCGTTGCTGGATATACATCCATCCATTAAAGTGAGAAGTATTCCATCCTACAACTATCTTCTGCCCTGTGGATATAAGGGCTTTGGGACCCAAGACATTCACTGTAGAATGGCTGCAAACAGGGGGTGAGTTTGTCTTCAGATTTTTAGATCATTCTTATTGCACCAGCAAGGACTTGGAGGGTACGTACTGTTTCTTAAAAGTAACAAGAAACTGAACAACTGAGTTTTGGAAAAGCTGGCTGGGGTTGGAGGGAAAGTCTGCAGCAGAAACAACACATCAAGGAACTGACTGCAATGCCACAAGAGTTTCAGCAACACCATTTAATTAAAGAAAGTTAACATACTTTCTCCTTTCACAATCTTAGGCAATTCATTTCTCCTCTACCTGCACCTGCATTGGGTCTTATTTCCTTTCTCAGTGTAGTCTTACCTGTTGTATTCTGCTTTCACTAACAGCATGCGTTTCTGCAGGTGCATACTGCAAAACCTTCCTTCAGTCATACTTCACTCGAATCAGCATATTCCTATTCTCCTAGCACTTGCCTCTTGCTTCCCTTAACAACCTGCATTAGTCAAACTCACTGCCACTTGCTGCTCAGCAGCCACTAAAAAACGCTGCTCCCTGCAGACAGCACAGTGGTGCAGCTAGTAGAGCTGCAGCCTCACAGCGCCAGAGACCGGTTCGATCCTGACTTGGGTGCTGTTTGGGTGGAGTGCGCAGGTTTTCCAGTGACAGCGTGAGTTTCTTCTAGGTGCACGGTTTCCTCCCACATCCCAAAAACATGCAGATTTGCAGGTTAATTGTCCTCTGTAAATTGCTCCTAATTTGTAGGGAGTGGATGAGAAAGTGGGATAACATAGAACTAGTGTGAACGGCTGATTGGTTCGATAGACCAAAGGGCCTGTTTCCATACTGTATCTCTAAACTAAACTTAACCACACCAGTTTGTATGGAAAATAGAATAGAATAGAATAGAATAGAATAGAATAGAATAGAATAGAATAGAATGCCTTTTATTGTAATTCAAACAGCTTGGTTTGAACAAAATTGCATTTCCTAAGGTCTTAACAATTACAAAAAAAACCAAGACCCAAGGCACTTTACACAAACATCCATCACAGTGAATCTCCAACACCTCCTCACTGTGAAGGAAGGCAAAAGTCTTATCTCTTCCCTTGTTCTTCTCCCGTGGACCAGAAAGCAAAAATAGAAAGAATTTGAAGATGGCAATGTTGAAACAAGGTCATTTTCACTTTGATGGAAATAAAAATCGGAAGAAATGTAAAACAGGCTTCATAAGTGATAGGAGCAGAAATAGGCCATTCGGCCCCTCAAGTCTACTCCACCATTCAGAGGAAGCGATAGACCTTGGCTGATCTATCGCTTCCTCTGGACCCCATTCTCCTGCCATAACCCCTGATACCAGTACTAATCAATAATCTGTCTATCTCTGCCTTAAAAATATCCATTGACTCGGTTTGAAATTAAGACACAACCAACATTGTTCCTGCTGGATTTATCTTGCAGTTTCTAAAGTAAACTTCACCTGAAGTTATTTTAAGTTTGAATATTTTCTACATTTATCATAAAGCAGGAAGGCTGGCATTACTTGTGGAGGATCTATTTGAGGTTAACTCCCTGAGGCAGGTACAAAATGATGATGAGGTAAATATGCCAATTCGGATAACATAATATTGACAACAACCAACAGATTAAAGATGTATAAAAACTGTTCAATTTTGACATGGCAACTTTTGTTGCTTTCATATTTCCCTCCCTTTGCAACTTGCATGTGATCAAAGGCAGCAAATGCAACCAAAAAATACATTTACAAATATTTAAGGCTCTTCCATTACACAGTAAAGACCATGAAAAATATTGCTGTTGAGGTAGTAATATTTGATATATATTCCTGCTAGTGTGATAATAAAACAAACGTTTAGATTGCAAACTGCAAATAATAGTTAAGAGTCATGAGTGTTTTATTGTTATATGTACCACAACGGAACAACAAAATTCTTACTTGTTGCAGAACAACAGTTTGCAAACACTGTACTCAATGGATAATATGATAAACAAACACAAAATAGTTCAATAAATCAAAAAACTGTGCAAATAAAACAAAGCCTTGATGTCCCCAGTGCAAGCAAGTCAGTTTGTAGTTTGGTTGCAGTTTATATTGTTCAATTGTTGTTTGGAAGAAGCCTTCTTCCCGATGGCAGGAGTGAAATGAGAGTGTGGCTGGGTTATAAGGTCATAAGTGATAGGAGCAGATTACGGTCATTCGGCCCATCAAGTCTTCTCCGCCATTCGGGAGTGGGAGGGGAAGGTCAAAAATGTGCTTTAATTGCTTAACTAATTGTTGAATCTCATTTACTCCTTCACATATTCAAGCATCTTATTCCACATAATACACTAAAACATCTTCCCATGTGAAATCTTATTTCAAGTAGTGTCTTACAATCCATGACACAGAAGGATTGAGTAATTTGAACCTTTCAGTTTGAGAGTACATTGTAACATTGTTGTTGCTGTCATTATCTTTTCTTCCTCTCGGGTTTCACTTCAATACATCAATTAGTCACAACTGCAGGTAAAAATATTTTCATTTTCCCATTGAAGTGACTTCATTGATTTACCCTCATTATAATCCACAAATAGGCAGATTCTTAGTTAATAAATAGTTCCTGATAAGACCAGTATTCTGCCTTAGAAATCTTTAGACTGCACATATTCCACATATATGTCAGAGGTTATGGGGAGAAGGCAGGAGAATGGGGTTAAAACCCTGTCCCACTGTACGAGTTAATTCACGTGCTCTCCCGAGTTTAAAAAAAAATCAAACTCATGGTAAGCATGTAGAATGAACGTAGCGGGTATGTCGGAGCTCGGGGACGTCTCTTAGCGGCTCGTAACACTAAGGCAGGTACTCGGGAAGACTCACTAACGGCAGGTAAGCACGGGAAGACTCGTGAAGATTTTTCAACATGTTGAAAAATGTCCACGAGAGCCCCGAGTACCGACGAGTGGCCATTACCGTAAATCTCCGAGTTCGAATCAGGGCAAACTCGGAAGAGCTCTTGGAATGAACTCGTACCGTGGGACAGGCTTTTAGATCAGCCATGATTGAATGGCGGAGTAGACATGATGCGCCAAATGGCCTAATTCTGCTCCTATCACTTATGACCTCATGATATCTCAGAGTTCACAATGCCATATGATGGACAATTAATGCACGTGTAAAGACTGCTAAAAACAAATTAATCCATCCTAAACAGATAAATATACAAATGTACTGATCATCTAATTGTGCTGGGGGATATATTTATAAAGAAAATCAAGAAGCCAAGCTTGTTTAAATTTTAAACTAACTTTGTATTTTTAACTTTACCATGGCCCAAGATACTTATATTAATCACAATATTTGTCCTTGGGTCTCAGTTTATTTTATCATAACAATGCCAGTTCTGTTGGACAAATGTCTGGAAGCTTGAACATCTGACAATATATCTCAAGGAGTCTGATCATGTGACTATTTGTGATCACCATTTGATTAAGGTTATTGCCATATCTCAAAAGTAAGACACAAAAAGCTGGAGTAACTCAGCAGGACAGGTAGCATCTCTGGATAGAAGGAATGGGTGACGGTTCAGGTCAAGACTCTTTTTCGGAGTCAGGGGAGAGGGAGACACAGAGATCAGGCAGTATTTGGTGTTCTTGCCACCAAAGTGGATAACCTCAGAGTTATCCACATTATACTGCATCTGCCATGCATCTGCCCACTCACCCAACCTATCCAAGTCACCCTGCAGCCTCCTAGCATCCTGCTCGCAGCTCATACTGCCACGCAGCTTAGTGTCAGCAGGCCCGGCAACGTTTACGGAGTGAAAAGGACTGACGACATTTTGGGTCGAGATTCTTCTTCAGACTGTTGGAGTTGAGGAGACAAAGAGGTGGAAAGAGTTGAGGGGAACTGGCCAGTGATGAGAGTAGAGGTGAGGAAGGATGATTGCCACATAGGTTGAGATAGTAACAAAGGCTGGATGTAAAATAGTCAAAATGGTCGGTGGGGCGATACGAGACGGCTGCCCTGCCAGCAGCGTGTTCGTTATTTCTACTTTTTTGGGTTTCTTAGCGTGTCCAAATAATTGTTTTAGTGTCTCTCGGTGTGTCTTGTGTGGGGGGTGGTGAGGGGGGGTAAGGGGGGGACTGCTTTCGGTTGGTTCCTCCACAGAGAGGCGACTTTTTCCATGTTGCCTCCCTCGCAGCCTAACAGCATGGATTGGAACGGCTTTTCCCGGAGTCGGGCCTGGAATTTCAGCAGCGGGAGCAGTATGGACTTTTCATCGCGGAGCAGGCGAGCCCTTGCCGAGGGTCACCAGAAGGGAGTTCACTGGATGTATTTAAGTGAGAGTTAGATATAGCTCTTCAGGCTAACAGAATCATGGGGAGAAAGCAGGAACGGGCTTCTGATTTTGGATTCTGCTTATCTCGCGGGCACTGTATTCCTGTCCCCATCCTTTTAAGCTTTGGTTAGTGGTTGCACGGTGGAAAATTGGTTCTTCATTAGACTCCGAGAACCCTATCGAATGGAAACAAACTTACTCTTCTCCCCATATCATATCAAGATTTCACCCATAATAAATGAAACCAAACCAAACCAGTTTAACTCACTGGTTCTCACCTCCACACAGCCACCATGCTGAAAACAAAACTGTTTCCTCAGCTTCCGCGTTTTCTAGTATCTTCATTTGAAATGTACGTTGAGAATGAGAAAGATTGCTGCCAATCAGAATTATAATCGAACCAGCCCTTAAAGGAGTTGATATTTTAAGAGTGATTTTCATGGCCTGAATTTTGCATTGAGAGCATTTGTGACAGTAATAACATTCAATGTTTAATAAAGCACATCGGACAATTCACATATACAATTCAGCATGAGAGTTTGCCCTCGACTCATACTCGCAGCATGGTCGACACGAGGCCGCAGGAGGTCTTTGTAACTCTCCTTCATGCTCGAGAGTAGTCCCCGTGTTCTCGAGGCCTCAGCTCGGTCGTGGCGTTTTTTTCAATATGTTAAAAAAAGCCCGTGAGTAAAAAAAGGTCGCCATGGAAAAATTCCATACTTTTTTTACTCGTAGGTTTAGTCATAGTAGGTCGTAGTAGGTCGCAGTAGGTCGGCATGTTCGTCGTAGGTAATCGAGGGTAGTCGAAGGTAGTCGTAGATAGTCTTCATCATAGTCGAAGGGAGGTCGAAGGAGATCGTAGGAGGTCATCTTCACACTCCACTATTCGGTGTCCAATTTTCCCGAAGTTAGTCGTAGTTAGCCGTAGCTAGTCGTAGCTAGTCTTCAACCTATTCGAAGGAGGTCGAAGGAGGTCTTCTACATAGTTGAAGGAGGTCTTCAACATGACATTTTTCCAAACTCTCCTAAACTCTTCTAAACTCGCCAATTAGGTCGCCCAAGTGGGACAGCCCCTTTAACGAAACAAAACATGTCCTTCTGGAGATCTCTTCAGTGCACTCCCTCTCTATCTTCCTCAAACATAAGGTTTTCCCAGCACTTCTGCCTCACAATTGCACATCTATTACAAGTATTGGGGTGGCACGGTGGCGCAGAGGTTGAGCTACCGACATATAGCGGCAGAGACCCGGGTTCAATCCTGACTCTAGGTGCTGTCTGTGCGGAGTTTGACCACTTGGGTTCTCTCCTAGATCTTCGGTTTCCTCCCGCACTCCAAAGACGTACAGGTTTGTAGGTTAATTGGCTTGGTAGAAATGTAAAATTGTCCCTGGTGTGTGTAGGATAGCATTAATGCGCGGGGATCGCTGACCGGTGCGGACTCAGTGGGCTGAAGTGTCTATTTCCACGCTGTGTCTCTAAACTAAACAATTGCCTCTTCCTATGTTCAGATTTAAAGTGGACATGTGGAAGAATCATCATGAGAGATGCTGCCTGCACAACAGTCACCTTATTTGTGAGTGAGCACAAGGCTGGTTGATGCTTGCCCCCATCACATACAGGACTTTGATATTGTCAACAAGTGCCAGTGAAACAGAAGGTATCGAGCTGCTCAATTCATTTGCAGAGATTAGTATTTGCCAACATGTGTGAATTATCCCTCTGTGCATTGTTTACAGTGAGTAACATTAGACAAATCTTGGCAAGAACAACTGACAAATGATTAAGTTGTCGTCACATGCTCACTTACCTTGGCAATCCTCTGCAGGACATATGAACACTGAGCCAAATCCCCCGGCAATATTTCTAAGTGTTCCTGTGTTCCCAGAATAAATATTTTGACTGAGACTCTGGAGTCCTTTGACTCCAATCAGATTCAGATTCAAGTTAGTTTGTTGTTAGATACACCAGGGTGCAATGAAATTCCTTGTTTGCATGAAGCTTAGAGTAAACAGTATACACAGCTGTGACATATAGAACAATACAGTACATTGAAAAAATACAAAACAGCAGAATGGTGTGTAGTGCAATCTGACCGAGTGCAACAAAAATCTACATTCATCCATTTTCTTGGACTTGCCATTGTACAGAACAAGGCAGAATATGACCTTAGGAAAATAAGAAGTCAGAATCTGGAGCAAATAATCAATCTGCTGTAGGACCTTAGCAGGTTGGGGAGCATCTGTAGTGTGAAATTAATTGTCAATGTTTCAGGTTGAAATCATGCATTTGGACTGAGGTCAGAATATGACTTTGTTCACACCGCCCGGAGTGCCCCTGGTGCACAAACCTCTGACGATGGTGGCATCAGGTTAGGGAAGCACGGTGGCGCAGCGGTAGAGCTGCTGCCTCACAGCGCCAGAGAGCTGGTTTCAATCCTGACTACGGGTTCTGTCCGTGCAGAGTTTGTACGAATGATCTTGTGTCCGAATTCTTCGGTTTCCTCCCACACTCCAAAGACGCACAGGTTTGTAGGTTACTTGGCTTGATCTGAATGTAAAATTGTCCCTCACGTGTGTAGGATAGTGTTAATGTGCAGGGGCCGCTAGTCGGCACGGTAGGCTGAAGGGCCTGTTTCCATGCTGTTTCTCTGAACCAAACTAAACTATGCAGTTGGAAGGGGTGGGAGATTGCAGCCTTCATGTGGTCCGCCCTGTTTCGACGAATGCAGTCAACCCGGCGTGCACAATCAAATAAGATCAAATAGAACAAGTTGTCGTACGACTTTAGGCTGTGCACGCCATACGCAAGAAGAAGAAGAAGCAGCAGTTGGGAGATAGTGTAAAGCAGCATTAAATTGAAGACTTCCTTGAATTACATCATATTTATACCAATTAGTTCTACCCAAATTATTTTCTTGTGAAGCAATTCATCGTTCGTCAATAACAGGGTCTCAAATTGCAGTAAATTCGGAATTTAACAGTGGCAGCCACGTAAAATGAATAAGACAAGGAAAAGAGAGGTCACGTTGGTTGAAATGGTGTACACCAGAAATAAAGAGCATAGAGGAATTGATTAGTGTTGAATCAATCGTAAGCAGAGTTTAAATAGGAAGTCAAAGTGCCGGAGTAACTCAGCAGGTCAGGCAACATCTCTGGAGAACATGGATAAATGATGTTTCGGTCAGCACCCATCTGCAGACTTGAATGAAATGTCGCCAGTCCATGTTCTTCAGGGATGCCTCCTGACCCAATATGTTACTTGAACACACTGTGTCCTTTTGTGTAAATCAGCATATGTTCCTCAATGAGATAATGGATGAATGAGACAGAAAAGTAGCTGGGGGGGCAAAGGAACTGGAGATAGATAGCAAACTGACCAAGAGACAGGAAGCCGGGTGATAACAGACTAAGAATAAGTTCGCAATCAAAAATTGGAGCCTAAAAATTGCTCCTCATTATTTTTCTTGTGTTAAAAAAGTTTTGTTTGTCAACCTGTTGCAGTTTCCAAGTCACATATAGACTACCAACTTCAGGTGAGTTTCACAGTGCAGCAGAGCTGGGTTTCCAGGTGTAATGCTGCTCTGAAACTCACATTGCCTGCTTTACGCAATGTTCTGTATTGATGTGTGACAAGATCTTGCAGTTCTCGGCATGCAAGGTGGCAACTGTGAACACTGCAGCTAGTGATTAAAGGAACAAGTATAACACTCTTCCAGCTAACGTGGAGCGTTGCCACTGAATCATTGGGTGGATGTAATGGTGGGGGGAGTAGGATAGAGTGCTGCCAACAGTTTGAGGAACATTTGACTAGGAAGGGACTGCAGATGTTGGTTTCATCGAAGATAGCCACAAAATGCTGGAGTAACACAGCAGGACAGGCAGCATCTCTGGAGAGAAGGAATGGGTGACGTTTTAGGTCGAGACCCTTCTTTAGACTGAGAGTCAGTGCAGACACAGATATATGGAAGGGTAAGGTGTGAAAACAAATCATCAAAGTAGATCAAGGAAAATGTAGAATAAATAATTGTTAGCTAGGGGAAGGTGAGAATGAAGCATACACAGATAAAATGTAATCAGGAGGATAGTCAGACTGGTCGGAGAACTAGGATGGGGAGGGATAAAGAGAGAGAGGGAAAGTAAGCTTCACTCCTTTATTCTCTTTGCAATTTGCGGATTGAGACAAGTCTGAAGAAGGGTCTCGACCCGAAACGTCACCCGTTCCTTCTATCCTGAGATGCTGCCTGTCCCACTGAGTTACTCCAGCATTTTGTGTCTGTCTTTGAAGAATAATAACAAGGCTTGTGCCTTGTGCAAAGGGGCTCTCCTAGATTTCAGCAAGGCAAACGGAAATATATTCTCTGATGAGTAATATAGCACCTTGAAATATTCGCACAATTACACTATTCTATGTCAGCCCAATTTTCAACAGTGCTTCATCAATAGTTTTTTTGTATTAATATGAATTCCAATAAAGAGAAAACTAATGATTGAAAACCTATTTATTGACACCAACTTGCAATATTCACATCCTTTGATGGAGTACTGCATTAACCAATGCGATTTACTGTTGAAATTAGTAAATTCAAAGCGGTGAGATAAATAGGAAGGATCTGAGACGCAATGAAGCTCGGAGTCTGGTAATTAACTGTCATGGACTATTCATGCCTGACAAACAAAAGAACTATTTTCCTTTTTCATGAAAGTTAAAAAAATACGGCACCCTGTTAATTACTAAGTAGTTTAGCCCTTTTAATACAGATCAAATATGAAATTCTGAAAGAGGCAAGCTGGCAAGGTTTCTAAGGAAATAAAGAATAGTGACAATCTCTGCAAAAAGAATGAAAATGTGGTTCCACTACAATGCCAGAGCCTAAAGCGGTAGCTGGAATGGATTCTGAGAAGACAAGGGAATTAACTTCAACAATTACATGTCGGCTGCTGCACATATCTTCCACACTACCCTGGACACGATTTAATTTCACTCCTGCCATCGGGAAGAAGGTATACCAGTCTTAAAAACTGTGACATCCAAGGTTTGGGAACAGCTTCTTCCGGTTATTGAACACTATAAACTCCAAACTATGAACTGTCTTGGTTTCACTGGGCACATTGGCCTTTGTTTTTGCACTATATTGGGTTTTAATCAGTACAGTAAACCCTCGTTACCATGGATCATAGCGGGGAGGAATGGTGTCCATTTTTAATGATTGCCCGTTATAACCAAATGCAATATATGGCTTTTCATGTGTAGAGACCCAACAATAAAATTTATGCCGAACAAGAACTGCACTGACAGAGGTGTCCTTTTTTCAGCTGTAACATTAAAGCAAAGCCTTACTTGCCCTCAGCTACAAAGCTCCAAGGTCTCAATGCAGCAGTACAGATGGTGGCGGCAGACACGGCCTAAGTAGCTGTGTGGGCCGGGAGTGGTATCGGTTGGCGCGGCCAAGAAAGTGGCGAGGGGCCAGTGAAACATAGAAACATAGAAACATAGAAAAAAAAAGTTTTGGCTGGTGCAGCCTGAGGCGGCTGCCAGGTGTCTCCATCGGCAGGCAGAGCCGAGATAGCGGCCAGGGGTCAGTATTGGCAGGTACAGCCTAGGGCACGGAGTGGCGTTGGCCGGCGCAGCCGGGAAAGCGGCGAGGGCCCACCGTCGACAAGCATGGCCAAGGGTGGTATTAGCATTCTAGCCTGGCGGTGAAGTTCAGTGGGATTGTCTGCTATAATCTGTTGTAAAGATAAACACAAAATAACAGATGTGTAGGAAAGGACTGCAGATGATGGTTTAAACCGAACGTAGACACAAAATGCTGGAGTAAAGGGCCTGTCCCACGATGCGAGTTAACCCAACAGCTCTCCCGCGTTAAAAATAAAAATCAAACTCGTGGTAAATACGTGCGGCAGCATCTCCGGAGATAATGAACGGGTGATGTTTCGGGTCGAGACCTTGTTCAGGGTCTTGACCCGAAATGTCACCCATTCCTTCTCTCCAAAGATGCTGCCTGTCCCGCTGAGTTACTATGCATTTTGAGTCTATCTTTGGTTTAAACTAGCATCTGCAGTTCCTTACTACACAGGTTGAAACATGTCGGGATGTGACTTTGAAGAATAATCCAAAGAGATTGAAATATATATTGAAATAGATTGTTACACTCCAGGATATTAAAAGGTCCCATTAATTGTCTGGGCAGCTTCACCAAAGAAAATGGATAAGAGAGATTGGATGAAGCATTATTATAACTTACAGGATGCTAATATAAATCCACCACTGAACCCATGAAACAAATGCATTCAGCAGTTGATGTCCGCTATTAGCAAAATGAATATTTAGGATAGCTTTTGGACTACAAACATGTTATGAAATGGGTATCAATATAGAATATAGAAATGGGTTTCTATATTATGAAAACCTTCAGGCAAGGTGGAACACACTGTATTGAACATTGGATCTAACTTTAGCGTGTTTTTTACTGTGTCCTTTAATGATGTGCTGCAGGAAACTCCATCAATAGATCTGTGGAATTCTTTGTCACAGAAGGATGCGGAGGCCTAGTCAGTGAATATTTTTAAGGCTGAGATAGATAGATTCTTGATTAGTACAGGTGTCTGAGGTTATGGGATAAGAGAGGAGAATGGGGTTAGGAGGGAGAGATAGATCAGCCATGATTGAATGGCATACTTGATGGGCCGAATGGCCTAATTCTACTCCTATCACTTGACCTTATGACCTCATAATAAGCACATTGTTGTACTCGAAAGTAGAAACTCAACTTGGAATTAAATCTCAAACCAGAAGACAAATACCAAATTTATGGCAGCTATGGAAGTTATAGTGTTATAATGCAGGCATTCATATTTAGACACTGGCTTAGTCAATTGACTTCCTGTTTTACAGCTCCAGTGATCTGGGTTGAACGCTACATCCCAGCACTGTTAATGTGGAGTTTACAACCTCTTGTTATGACCTTTGTACAGGGTGACCTGTACAAAAGGGACGGGTTACACCTTAACTGGAGGGGGACCGATGTTCTGGCAGGCAGGTTTGCTAGGGCCACACGTGCGGGTTTAAACTAAATAGTGGAGGGGAGGGATTGACAAATTGGGAGTATAAAGATGGAGTTGAAGGGGAAGTGACTACAGGAAAAATTACAGAAGATTCGCGAATTAATGGGAAGGAAAGTTTGAGAGGGGACAACAAAGTAAGGTCAGGGCCAATTGCGAGCGGTGCGAGGGGGGAAGCGAATATGGAGGCCAAAGTGCTGTATATGAATGCGCAAAGTATAAGGAATAAAATGGGCGAGCTTGAGGCTCAGTTAGAAACTGGCAAGTATGATGTTGTGGGAATTATTGAGAAATGGCTGCAAGAGGGCCAGGAATGGGGACTGAATATTCTAGGGTATACCTCCTATCGAAAAGACAGACAGGTGGGCAGAGGGGGTGGGGTTGCCCTATTGGTGAGGAATGAAATTCAGTCCCTTGCAAGGGGTGACATTGAAACACAATATGTGGAGTCAGTATGGATAGAACTAAGGAATTATAAGGGTAAAAATATCCTAATGGGACTAATCTTCAGGCCCCCAAACATTAGTCTGGACATAGGGCGCAAGTTGAATCAGGAGTTAAAATTGGCATGTAGCAAAAGTAATGCTGTGGCTGTTATGGGAGATTTCAACATGCAGGTAGACTGGGAAAATCAGGTTGGTACTGGACCCCAAGAAATGGACTTTATAGAGTGCCTTTGTGATGGATTCTTAGAACAGGCTGTATCGGAGCCCACCAGGGAGAAGGCAATTCTGGATTTAGTGTTATGTAATGAACTGGATTTAATAAAGGGCCTCGAGGTTAATGAGCCATTAGGAGGCAGTGACCATAACATGGTCAGGTTTAATCTACATTTGGAGAGGAAGAAGGGTAGATTGGAGGTATCAGTGTTGCAGTTGAATAAAGGGGACTATGGGCTCATGAGGGAGGAGCTGGCCAAAGTTGACTGGAAAGATCCACTAGCAGGGATGACAGTGGAACAAAAATGGCAGGTGTTTCTAGGAATAATACAGAAGGTACAGGATCAGTTCATTCCTAGGAGGAAGAAAGATTCCAAGAGGAGAAAGGGACGGCCATGACTGACAAGGGACATCAGGGATGGTCTAAATATTAAAGCGAAGAAGTACAACATAGCAAGGATGAGCAGGAAGCAAGAGGATTGGGTAATATTTAAAGAACAACAGAAGATAACCAAAAAAGACAATACAGGGAGAAAAGATGAGGTACGAAGGTAAGCTAGCCAAGGGTATAAAGCAGGATAGTAAAAGCTTCTTTAGGTATGTGAAGAGGAAAAAAATAGTAAAGACCAAAGTTGGACCATTGAAGACCTAAAAAGGTGAATTTATTATGGGTAACAAGGAAATGGCAGATGTTGAACAGTTATTTAGGATCTGTCTCACTAAGGAGGACACAAACAATCTTCCTGATATAGTAGTGGCCAGAGGATCTGGGGTGACGGAGGAACTGAAGGAAATCCACATTAGGCAGGAAATGGTGTTGGATAGACTGATGGGACTAAAGGCTGATAAATCCCCAGGGCCTGATGGTCTGCATCCCAGGGTACTTATGGAAGTGGCTCTAGAAATCGTGGATGCATTGGTAATAACTTTCCAATGTTCTATAGACTCAGAATCAGTTCCTGTGCGTTGAAGGGAAGCTAATGTTATCCCTCTTTTTAAGAAAATTGAGAGATAGAAAACAGGGAATTATAGACCAGTTAGCCTGACATCAGTGATGGGGATGATGCTGGAGTCAATTATAAAAGATGAGATAGACGAACATTTGGATAGCAGTAACAGGATCGGTCCGAGTCAGCATGGATTTAAGAAGGGGAAATCATGCTTGACTAATCTTCTGGAATTTTTTGAAGGTGTAACTAGGAAAATGGACAAGGGAGAGCCAGAGGATTTAGTGTACCTGGACTTTCAGAAAGCATTTGATAAGCTCCCACATAGGAGATTAGTGGGCAAAATTATGGCACATGGGGGTATTGGGGGTAGAGTGCTGACATGGATAGAGAAGTGGTTGGCAGACAGGAAACAAAGAGTAGGGATTAACGGGTCCCTTTCAGAATGGCAGGCAGTGACTAGTGGGATACCGTAAGGCTCGGTGCTGGGCCCGCAGCTATTTACAATATACATCAATGATTTGGATGAAGGGATTCTAAGTAACATTAGCAAATTTGCAAATGACACAAAGCTGGGTGGCAGTGTGAACTGTGAGGAGGATGCTATGAGAATGCAGGGTGACTTGGACAGGTTGAGGGAGTGGGCAGATGCATAGCAGATGCGGATAAATGTGAGGTTATCCACTTTGGTAGTAAAAACAGGAAGGCAGATTACTATATAAATGGCATCAAGTTGGCAAAAGGGAAAGTACAACGGGATCTGGGGGTCCTTGTACATCAGTCTAAGAAAGTAAGCATGCAGGTACAGCAGGCAGTGAAGAAAGCGAATTGATGTTGGCCTTTATAACAAGAGGAATCAAATATAGGAGCAAACAGGTCCTCTTGCAGTTGTACAGAGCCCTAGTGAGACCACACCTGGAGTATTGTGTGCAGTTTTGGTCCCCTAATTTGAGGAAGGACATTCTTGCTATTGAGGGAGTGCAGCGTAGGTTCACAAGGTTAATTCCCGGGATGGTGGGATTGTCATATGCTGAGAGAATGGAGCAGCTGGGCTTGTACACTCTGGAGTTTAGAAGGATGAGAGGATATCTCATTGAAACTTATAAGATTGTTAAGGGCTTGGACAGGCTTGGGCAGGAATGTTCCTGATGTTGGGGGAGTCCAGAACCAGGGGCTACTGTTTAAGAATAAGGAGTAAGCCATTTAGAACGGAGACGAGAAAACACTTTTTCTCACAGTGAGTGGTGAGTCTATGGGATTCTCTGCCTCAGAGGGCGGTGGAGGCAAGTTCTCTGGATGCTTTCAAGAGTGAGCTAGATAGGGCTCTTAAAAATAGCGGAGTCAGGGGATATGGGGAGAAGGCAGGAACGGGGTACTGATTGGGGATGATCAGCCATGATCACATTGAATGGCGGTGCTGGCTCGAAGGGCCGAATGCACCTATTGACTATTGTCTAGTGTCGCTCGGGTTACATCTCAATGTTGTTGTTACCACTCACATTACAGAACTAAAACACGTATGTGGGTTTTTGGCCAGCTTGTCGTTGAGCGATAGAATCTGGGGTTGGTGTGAGCAGTAAGGAAAATGAAATGGGCTAGGGTGGGATTAGAACAAAAATGGGTGTTTGGAATCAGGGGCTGAAGAATATGTTTCTATGCTGTGTTTTTCTATGAATCTTTTTCAGATTATTCTCAATAAGGTTACCATTAAACATCTTCCTAACCTAATTGGTAGCCTTCTCTTGGAATCTAAGAATGGGCGGCATGGTAGCACAGTGGTAGAGTTGCTGCCTTACAGCGCCAGAGACCCAGGCTCGATCCTGACTCTGGTGCTGTCTATACTGAGTTTGTACGTTCTCCTTGAGACCATGTGGATTTTTCCTGGTTACTCTGGTTTCTTCTCACACTCCAAAGATGTACAGGTTTGTAGGATAATTGGCTTTGGTAGGAATTATAAATAGTAAGATTAAATGAGAATTTACCAGTTTGAATTTTGATCTTTATTTTATGAGGAATTACGATGAGGGATTACGTGAAGAACACGCCAGCCCGCATGCGCGTCAATCTTCAAATCAGCGGTGTGAAATCACAGATAACAGTTGTTGAACTGAATATAGTAAGATTCGAGAGACTAGAACTACCGACTGATCTTTATGAGAGAGGGTTGGGAGTGGAGGTCACATAATCCCTCGTAACTCCTCAAAAAATAAAGATCAAACTTCAAACTAGTAAATTCTCGTTTAATCTTACTATTTTACTTGAGTGACTAAGTGAAGATTTCAAAGCTCTGCGATTTCATGCCATGGAAACTAGTCCAGGTGTCGCACACTGCATCAATTGACCAGGGATGAGTGAAAATTAATAAAGCATGACATAGATTTAAACATGCTGATGCTTTTTAATGACAAAATTATAATTATAGTAATCCCACTCATCAAGGAGGAAATAAAAAATAGAAACTAAAAATAGTGTTGGCAAATACCCCCGGTCTGGCAATGGGTTTGTTATAACACATTTGGAAATTCGCTTGTTTGACCATCCTGCAGCCGCTAGGATGAGGCCCAGCGAAACATCCATAACCCTCGCTGCTGATGTTGTTGCAGCCCTGGTGGAGTGCGATTTGAAAATATCAGTGTTCACTCCTGCACAAGCCAAAACCTGTTAAATCACCTGGGGATGGACTAGACTGATACCCCCGTATGAGGTTTTTGTAACTAACAAACATTGCTAGTTCAGGGCCTCTAAGGCTTAGGTGACATAATGACTGTATTGACCAAAGGTCCATGGGGTATGCCATGAAATTAGTTTGAGACCTGACGCCCCCGGTCTACTCTGCAAGACTAAGTCATGAACATGTATCATATTATTTGCAGCTGTAACCATCCTCTTCAGTTGTAGCTTATGCAATGACTGGACCCGTTGTGCTGAACCCAGCGTCATGAGGATAACCACTTTGTAAGTGATTTAGACTGAGGACAAGGCTGTAGCTGGAGCCCACCGGCGATGCAGCGTCAGCAGGCCATAATATCCCATATCTTCAAGTACCTGGGCCTGGGGGAATTTGAATTGAAGAAACCCTTCATAAATCTGGATATCAGAGGTCAAGACCCGACAGTGTGGTGTCCCGACCCCAGCAGGAAGTGTGACGACAAAGCACTTCTGGCACAATTTATAGCACTATAACTCTCGTGAAATATAGCTTTGAGAGGAATACCAAGACATCTGTTATACGTACCGTGTCATACAATATATTGGACTGTAAACAGGACACTATATTCCTTGATATAGGAGATGTACTGTTTCTTGGTACTATCTCTTCAGGCCGCAGTGATTACATCCACCGTACAACCTGACAGTCCGTACCCCAGGAAAGTTCTTCTCATAGTCTGCAACCCAACAATTTTATTCGCTCATGCAGAGGATGGTTCTCCCCAGTCACGGGGTAAACCAGCCGATTTCTGCGTTTGGGAACAGCCATAAAAGGCTCTGTTATCATTCACAGTATGAGTGGACCCATGACTGTGTGGGCCAGTCAGGCATTATCAAGCCTAAGGCGGAGTCTTGCTGGTTTTTAAACAAACACCGACTGATGAGGCAAAATGGAGGAAAGGCATAATGAACATTCCTCCCCAGTGCAGCGAGAATGCATCCATCGCCACTGCCCCTGAGAATGGCCGCCATGCCAGATATTTTGCAACTGGAGATTGAGACTATATGTAAACAAATCGATGTTTGGTGTTCCATCAATCCACAATGTCATTAAATACTTTGTGATCCAACATCCATTCTGTGTTGTCATTGATTTACATGATGATACACCAGCGCCAAATGAGGTTAGGTAAACTATCACAGGATATTAAACCCATGTGATTAATATATGCCACCACCGTAGTGTGTCAACTTGTAGGTGAGCATGCAGATATGCATATTCGCACAATAAGCCTTTAACCCATAGAATGCACCTAGTGATTTAAGGTAGTTGATACCTTATAACTGAGGGATTGGTAACTCATGCACATCCCATCCGCCTCTGTGACTAGTAATTTCCCACCTTTGAGCACTAGCATCAGTTTGTAACATAACAAGGTTAAATAACCAAAAGTACTGGAGCAATGCTGAATACTGTTTGTCCATCATTGAAACTTATAGCTTCAGCTGTTAATAGCATAGATCAGTTAACAATGACCTACACAGTACTTGAGAGCTTGCTCCTTTGCACAATGTAAGTTCTGATAATGCTAAGGCCCCAATTACGCAGCTGAAAAATAGCAACTAAATTGCCAATTACACTGGACACTTGATGAATAAACAACAAGATAGTTACAAGCTTCCATTAATTCTAATCTCTTGCCCCAGGGTGGAGTCACAGACAAGTAATAGAGTTAAAGGTAAATCACAATCTATAACTCTAGTTGGTATTTACTTAATTTTAACTGGATGGATGAGAAACCTCAATTTCTCAAATATTAGTTTTGCGGCTGAAACAGCTAATTTAGCAAGATTCAGCATTTTTAGAATATCATCCAGATAGGCCATAAATATGTATTCTCGAGCTTTGAGCAGCCCAAGCACTGGCTTGGTAATTTGGTAAACAACCTTGGAGCTGAAGATAGCCCACTTCGCAATGCTTTAACTGCTATCATTGCCCATCCAGCTAAATTTCCAATATCTCCAGTGAACCCTGTGAATGGGAACAGTATAGTATGCATTTTTGAGGTTGATGCATGCCATAAAGTATCCTATGGAAATCCGTTGTTAGACAGTAACAAAGTGTCCCATTGAAAAGTCTATACTGCACATGTGAATGTGAGTTAAACAAGGGTGATCCAACATCATCCATCTTTTGCTTGGTTGGATATCTGCTTGTACACCCAGACCTTTTTGTTTGGAATGAATAGATGTCCAATTTGGTGTATATTGTATGGGTGGCAATGAGTTAAAGGAAATACAATTCAAAATCCTTATATATTGTGCAGCATAAACTGATCTGATGTTGTCGTCGATATTCGTGCAAAAACAGTGCAATCTATTACCACACGTAACTAGTCCACACACCCCATGTTTCGGAAAGAACCAGACCCACCTACCTCCATGGTTATCGGTGGTCTTATGGTGCGCCCAAAGGCCCCTGGTGCATGTTCTGTTTCCACCTCAGGTTCTAATTCCATCCTTGAATTTGGAGGATAGGACTGCTGGGGTGCGTGGATTGCACATTTTCCTTCAGGGCCGGCTTGGGCATTGGCCTACAAGACCTCTGCCCAGAGAATCAGCTTTCAAGCTGCCACCAGCTTCAGTGAACCACTTACTGCCGATGGAGGCGTTGGGGTGTAGTCGTCGCAACGGTGAGGCTCGTCGTAGGTACCTTGACTGGTCCAACAGCTTTACTTCCTCATCCAGGTTTTTTGCCTGTTTGGCTAGGTCTTCTCCAAGGAGAAGATTCGGTGTCTGACATGCTGGTCTTGCGATGCATAGTCTCCCCAGATAACGCTGTTCACTGCCAGCACTTTGTTCCTGTAATGCACTCCTGTATGTTTCACGGGCATACTTCCGAGTTTGGAGTCAGTCACACACTGACCCCTCATACTCCCCTATGGAGATTTGTAAGCAGCCCTGCAACAGGCGCTGCTGCAGGTCCCCGACAAGACCTGCGCAGATATGGTCCCGTCCACGGACCATATCAGGAAGGAGCATCTCCTCAGTGGGATGAACGCCCTGCGGACGTGTGGTGGAATGTTCCCCCCGACATACCACCGAACTGCGAGTCAGCCCAAAACTGACTGCCTACGCTCCCCTCCTCAGAGAGGGAGATATAATGCAGCCCTGCACCAGGCGCTGCCGTGGGCCCCCGAGACCCGAGCTGATATGAGTCCCCTCCTTGCCCATGAGATGCTCTATCCGGGAAAGACGTCCATAGAAGCTCCCCACTGCAGGAGGCGATTCCTCCTGGCCGTGCCTGTCCGAAGTCAACCAGTCTGCCGAGCCGGGTCTCCCCACGGAGCCGGGATTCCCCGCGGCTTTCGTAGCCGGGTTTCTCCGAGTCGGGTGTCCCCGCCGAGCTGGGTTTCCCTGCGGAGACAGGATTTAGTCCTCAGATCGTCATCCAGCAGGAACTCTGTAAAAGAGCTTCCTGCAAGAAAGCACAACCTGAAAAATAAGTTCAAAACTTACCTTCAGGTTTTGAAACCTGCCAGCCAGTCGCGGCACAATGCACTAGACGTAACGACACGCATGCGGGCTGACGGGTTCTTCACATAGTCACTTACGTGACTCCGAAGTAAAATTGACCCTAATGTGTAGGTTAGTGCTAATGTATGGGAATCGCTGGTCAACATGGATTGGATGGGCCAAATGGCCTGTTTCTGCACTCTATCATTAAACCAAACTAAACTAAAGTAGTCTAAGCTAAATCTGCTTTGTGAATTCATCTAGAAATCACAAATGATTTAAATTAATTTGTGAGGAGAGAGAAATTAAGAAATTTGAGATAGACACAAAACGCTGGAGTAACTCAGTGGGACAGGCAGCAACTATACAGGGAAGGAATGGGTGATGTTTTGGGTCGAGAAGAAGGGTCTCGACCTGAAACGTCACCCATTCCTTCTCTCCAGAGATGCTGCCTGTCCCACTGAGTTACTCCAGCGTTTTGTGTCTATCATCGGTTTAAACCAACATAGGAAATTTGAGTCAGGATCAACTTGGGCACTGTGAAAGAACCATTACCATGAGCATACCAGTAACTAAAGAAGATAGCTTACCACAATATGGGGTAGGCCATTTTGGACTGAGATGAGGAAAAAAACTTCTTCACCCAGAGAGTTGTGAATCTGTGGAATTCTCTGCGACAGAAGGCAGTGGAGGCCAATTCACTGGATCTTTTCAAGAGAGAGTTAGATTTAGCTCTTAGGACTAAATGAATCACAGAATGTGGGGAAAAAGCAGGAACAGGGTACTGATTTTAGATGATCAGCCATGATCATATTGAATAGTAGTGCTGGCTCGAAGGGCTGAATTGCCCACTCCTGCACCTATTTTTCTATGTTTCTATGTTCTATACAATGCAATACAATGAAGTTTATTTTTCCGTTAGGAACTTTGGTTTCTGCAGCCATACAACAAAAAGAAACAATTTTACAAGACACACAACCAACTCAATTCACACAGACATCCATCACAGTGAATCTCCTCCTCTCTGTGATGGAAGGCAAAGTTTTGTCTCTCCCCTGCTTTCCATCCTCTCCCGATGTTAAAGTCCCCGGCGGGCGATGGCAAGTTCCGTGGCCATTAAAGCTGCGCCGGGCCATGTAAGGCCCTGCTCCGGGTCTTAATGTTGGAGCCCCCGGCGGGAGCTGGCAAGTTAAAGCCGTGCCGGGCGATGTCAGGCCCCACTCCGGTTCATTTTCAGCCCCGCAACTCGGGCGGGATAAGCTGACGCCGCGGGAGCTCCGAACAGCGGTCTCCCACCAGGAACCCGCGAGCTCCCGATGTCACCATCCACCGGGATTGCGGCTGGAGGCTCCGAAGCTCCGAAGTCAGGTCGTGCCGCGCTCCACCACAGCTCCCCACGCTCCGGAGCCGGCCAGCCCCACAATTGTAAGTCCACAGGCTCCGCGACTGGAGCCCCCAGGTCGTACCGGCTGGAGGCCACTCCACAGTGCTAGGCCCCAACGACAACGGAGACCCGACAGGGAAAAGGTCGGGTCACCCGTACAGGGAAGAGTTTAAAGGTTTCCCCCACACCCCCTGCCCCCCACATATACACAGTTAAAAAATATATAAAAACCATAGCAAACTACACATTAAACGAGACAATGGAATCCCGATTTAGGTTTAGACCACATTGTCACATGTACCAAAGTGCAGAGAAAAGCTTTGCTTTGCATGCTATCCAAACAGATCAGATATCTCATGTATAAATACAATCATGTCAATCTCAAGTTCCATAGATAGAGCAGATCCGTGCTGTATCTCTAAAGCTAAAAGTAAAACATCACCATGCAGAGGCACAAAGTGCTGGAGTAACTCAGCGGGTCAGGCAGCTTTTTCTCCAGAGATACTGCTTGACCAGCTGAGTTATGCCAGCACTTTGTGGCTATCTTTGGTATAAACCAGCAACTGCCATTTCTTGTTTCTACATCAACATGCTTATTCTGAACAAATACTTAACCATCTCCTCGCACCTTCTACTAATCCTAACAGCTTCTCTTTACTTACCCCACCTAAATAAATCATGATCCTGCAGACCACTGTCAAATCTTCTCGTGCCAGAATGAGACCACAAGCAAACTGAAGGATCAGTGTCTTGGGGTAGCTTCCAGCCTAAAGTTATAGACATTTTACTTTAGTTTAATTTAGTTTAGTTTAGTTTAGTTTAGTTTAGTTTAGAGATACAGTGCGGAACCAGACCCTTTGGTCCACCGGGTCCAGACTGACTAGCAATCTCCTTACACCAGCACTACCCTACACTGTAGGGACAATTTACAATTTATACTGAAGCCCAATTAACCTACACACCTGCACGTCTTTGGAGTGTAGGAGGAAACCGGAGCACCCGGGGAAAACCCACGTGGTCATGGGAGAACGTACAAATTCCTTACAAACACCACCCATACCCAGGATCGATTCCTGGGTATCTGATGACGTAAGGCAGCAACTCTACCGCTGCACCTAGTTGAATTCTGCAATTTTAAGTAACTAACCTATAAACATCCACCTCTTAAAATTCATCGCACCTGCCTATTTTCCCCCTCACTTCCCTCACCTGGATACACACCCATTACTCCTTGCCCTGGCTTCACATCTGTACCTCTTCTATCATCTCCTTATCTCACACCTTTTGTCTCTTCATGTCTGGTGTTTGTCCACCGCTTGCCACTCCACCCCCCCCCCCCCCCCCCCCCCCGCCTTTATCAACTATCACTTGTCCTTATCCTCCTCCCATTTAATAATCAATATAAATGAAGGGTCCCGACCAGAAACATCGCCTATCGATCATGTTCTCCAGAGATGGTAATGGGAGGTGGCCCGGGGAACTAGAGTGGACAGTCTAGGAGTGGACATCGGTTGCTGGTCGACTGAAGGAGGCGATGACTGGAGGTTCACAGCAGCCTGAGGCTTGCTTGAAATAGGCACTGCTCATAAAAATGGGAGAGTGGACTGATCCTGGTAAATGGTTCCAAAACATGGTGTCTCTTGCATGCGGGCTCAGTAGACTATTTCTGTCCAATTGCTAACCGCGATGGTTTGGCCAAACTCTACTGGACTGTTTGCAAGAAAAGAATTTCACTGTGCGTTTTCACTTTGTACTAGTGACAATAAAGCACCATTGAACCATTGACCGGACCCACTGAGATCCTCCACATCTTTGCATCTTGTTGGAACCATTGATACCGGTTGGAGCATGTACTCCATCATGTTCCAGAAGTAGACAACTAGTAGTCTCCATCTTGCTGGCATTGAGGGAGAGGACGTTGTTCTGACACCATGTGAGTATGCTTTCTGTCCAGTTTTTTTATAATTTAAAGGCTACTGTGAGGTTATAAAATGGGAAACTTTCTGGAAGGAGCCAAATCAATGAAACTCAGAAATATTCATTAGTTTCACAGGACAGCCTCAGTAGAGGTTAAAAAACATTTCAGATTTAGTCAAAACCTATTGTTTGGAACTGAACAGATCCATAAAAAATATTAATTAAGGAAATGAAGCATGCAGAGCATGGATTGTGAAAGGGGATAGAAAACAAAACAAACTACTAGATGTCATAACTAAAACAAAATTAACCAGTCATGAGTGCATGGTAGATATGCGCACTTGTTAGGAGAAATGTGTCTGTCTTAACAAGTGATGAAGATAGACACAAATTGCTGGAGTAACTCAAAGGGACAGGCGGCATCTCTGGAGCGAAGGAATGAGAGATGTTTCGGGTCGAGATGTTTCATGTCAGGGGGGGTGGGAGATACATAGATAAGGAAGTGTAAGGTGTGAAAACAGGACAAAGGGAATGCGGATCACGGCAAATGTAGAATCGATCATTGTTAGCTAGGTGAAGGTAACAACAAAGCAAACAGAGATAAACTGTCGTCAGAGACAGTACGACTGGTCGGAGAACTGGGAAGGGGGTGGGGATGAAGAGAGTGGGAAAGCAAGTTAGAGAAGTCAATATTCATACTGCTGGGGTTTCAGCTGCCCAAGCAAAATATATAGATAAAGATAAGTGGATGAGTGTGATAAACAGCCCATAAATCATTTTCCATTTGGATGAAGGGAAGAACAAAGATTTATCAGAATGTATGCAAGCAACGTGGCATAATTCAGTGTCAACAGAAAATGAATATTTGGAGTTTATAATGTGGATCCAAAGTCAAAGTCAAAAGTCAAAAGAGTTATTGTCACGTGTCCCTGACAGGACAATGAAATTCTTCTTTGCATAGCGCAACAGAACATAGTAGGCATTGACTACAGTTATATACTTAAATACACACATTCATTAATAAATTAATAAAGTGCAAATAAACAGATGGAGGGGTATTAATGTTCAGATTTTGTCCGAGCCAGGTTTAATAGCCTGATGGCTGTGGGGAAGTAGCTATTCCTGAACCGGGTTGTTGCAGTTCTCAGGCTCCTGTACCTTCTACCCGAAGGTAGCAGGGAGATGAGTGTGTGGCCAGGGTGGTGTGGGTCCTTGATGATGCTGCCAGCCTTTTTGAGGCAGCGACTGTGATAGATCCCCTCGATGGAAGGAAGGTCAGAGCCGATGATGGACTGGGCAGCGTTTACTACTTTTTTTTTTTTTTTTAATATTTTTATTATTATAGAAACAAAATAATAACAAAGTACATTATTTTGCAATGATGAAAATACATGATATTAATGATATATTCGTACTGTTAATAATATTTGTATTATTATTGATTATAAATTTTAAGATTATGTATTTTATATAATTGAGAATACATGGTAACTAGTAATACATTCATAATATTAGTAATATACTCGTACTGTTGATAATATTTGTATTGTCACTGATTTTGAAATGTAGGACCATATTTTATATAATTGAAAATACATAATACTAGTAACACCTTCATGATATTCATTATATTTTCATACTGTTAATAATATTTGTATTATCATTGATTTAAAAATGTAAAATTATATATTTTATATAATTGAAAATACATGATACTAATAATACTTTCATGAAATTAGTAATATTTATATTCGTATTGATATTAAAAATTTAAGATTATGTGTTTCTATACATTTTTCTAATTTTTTTATAAAAGTATGAAAAAATAGAGAGAAAGTGTGAAAAGTTTGATGGAGAATGGAGTATTAATCATTAATCCGTCCTTGGAGATATATTCATGATTTATTATATATATTTCTTCATCCATTCAAATATTCAGGCCTCAGTCAAGCCCTCGTGCCGAACCATTATGACCCTGTAAATATTTAATATATGGAGACCAAATCTTTCTGAAGAGATCTAACCTGTCCATTAGGACAAGCCTCAATCTCTCCAGATGAAGTGTCTCCGACATTTCCTGTGTTCCACATTTTGATTGTTGGGGATGTAGGGCCTTTCCAAAATTTTAATATTAATTTTTTCCCAATTATTAAACCATAGTCCGATAAAAGTTCTTTGTTCATTGTTATTAGTTGGTCTGTTTCTAGTATTCCAAGTATTATTAACTTTGGATCAGGAGTCAAAGTTATATTGACAACATTCGAAATTATCTTAAATATTTCATTCCAGTATTTTGCAATTTTTATACAGTTAGTGAATGAATGTGATAAATTTGCTTCTGAGTTTTGACATTTATCACATATAGCGGATACTTTTGGAAAAATGTTTATGTAATTTAGATTTTGGAATAATTTAATCTATGTAGTATTTTAAACTGTATAAGGGAATGTTTAGCATTTAACGAGCAATGATGTATATGTTGTAAACTTTCATCCCATATTTCTGGCCTTATAATTTGGCCTAATTCATTTTCCCAAGACTGTCTATATATTTCTGTTGATGGAACATCACTTTCCAATAGAATATTGTATATATATGATATCATTTTTTTACGTATTTGGATGTTTATTCAAGCATTCACAACTAAAATTTCTGTCTTTCTATTTCTAAGTTCTTGTGTATTTGCAGAAAACATAATTTCTGATTTGTAAATATCTAAAATATTCTTTATTGTGTAGTCCATAAGTTTTGTTGTAACTCTTGAAATGAAAGGAAAGAGTTTTCCTTATAAAGATCACCCATCTTAGTAATTCCTTATTTTTCCATTGTAAAAAAGCCTTATCCATCATTGAAGGTTTGAACGTAAATATTATTGGCGATGGTAAGACCTAATGGTATAGATTTTTAGTTTTAATGTTTTCTTTATTTGTTTCCAGGTGCGGATTCCGTTTTCTATTATCGGAATTCTTTATTTAAATTTAACTTCCCCCCATTATTGAATAAATTAAATAAGAATATTTTATACTGGAAAAGCTTACCTATTTCAATGTTAGGTAAAATTAATGCAATAAAAATGATTTTTCTCCCACAATTACTATATCTATTTCATTAATTCCGATATATCTCCCTAAAAATTTTTTCAAAAAAGTAGATTCTCTAATTACTAACTTTATCTGGGATTACAAGAGCCATAGAATAAATAAAAAACACTTATGTAAACCCAAAATAAATGGAGGATTAGCACTACCAAATCTTATGTTTTATTATTGGATAATCAATATAAAAATATGAATTTTTGGCTAGAAGAAATAGATAATAAACCAAATTGGTTAAATATGGAAAAAGAAGATTGTTCTCCATTTGAAATTAGCTCTATAATATTTTTCTAACACTAACGTAGCTAAGAAAATTTATAGTGAAAAGTGTTTACTACTTTTTGTAGTCCAACTGCATACAATAAAATAAAGCAGGTGGAGGATGGATGGGGAAACATTATGAGGAAAAATCACAGAAATGTTCAGTCTTGCGGGAAAGTTTGTTGAAGAGCACCAATACTAAAGGACTTTCAAAACTTACAAATAAGATTCAGAGGAATGTTAGATGTTAAATTTACAGCAAAAGTATGTCAATTGATTCCTAATTTGCCAGATGTCATGCCTATAAGCAAAAGGAAATTTGTAAAATTCTGTGTACAATGGATGTAAAAATATCAGACTTAAAGCTAGAAAAGAAACATGCTCCTTTACTAACACTGGGGCAACAGAAAGACAAACCAGGAATGCAATGCTGAAATAACAGAGCACAAAATCTAGCGTAGGAAGGAATTGCAGATGTAGGTTTAATCCAGAGATATACATAACATGCAGGAATAACTCAACGGGACAAGCAGCATCTCTGGAGAGAAGGAATGGGTGATGTTTCGGGTCAAGACCCTTCTTTGGACTCAGGGGAGAGGGAGACACAGAGATGTGTAAGTGTAAGGTGTGAAAACGATATATCAAAGGGGACAGAGATATAGGAAAATGTCGAATACACCATTGTTAGCTAGGGAAGGTGACAATGAGGCATATAAAGATAAAATCTAATCAGGAGGACAGTCGGACTGGTGGGAGAACTTGGATGGGGAGGAATGGAGAGAGTGGAAAGCAAGGGTTGCTTGAAGTTAGTGAAGTCAATATTCATACCACTGTGCTGTAAACCTACAACCCAGCGGTATGAATATTGATTTCTCTAACTTCAAGTCACCCTTCCTTTCCCTCTCTCTCCATCCCTCCATATCATAGCTGGCAAGCACAACTTGGCAACTGAATCAGGCTGTCCTCTCACCAGCTAGAGTGTGGTCTTGACCTTTCATCTACCTCGTTGGAGACCTTTGAACTGTCTTTAATCAGACTTTATCTTGCACTAAATGCCTTGATCATGTATCCGGACACTGTGGACGGCCTGATTGTAATCATGTATAGTTTTTTCATTGACTGGATAACATGCAACAAAAATTAGCTTTTCACTGTTCCTCGGTACATGTGACAATAATAAACTAAAATAAGACATCTTTGATTATTCAGACACCTGGGACAAAGTATTTCAGATGGATGGTCTAGAAGCTTCTGAGGACAGAGAACCCAGATGTCCAAAACTAGTGTAGTGAGGACTGATTTTCTTGACTTAACAAACACCCAATTATTGATAGATAAATGCGCCTATGATGTGATGTGCCAAGTGAGAAAATAAATCTGTTCAAGAAGGATCAGCAGATGCTGCAAAATCGAAGTTAAACAAAAATGCTGGAGAAACTCAGCGGGTGAGGCAGCATCTATGAAGCAAAGGAAATAGGCAACGTTTTTGGCTGAAACCCTTCTTCACACTGATGCAGGGTGGTGGGGGTGGGAAGAAGAAAGGAAGAGGAGGAGCCAGAGGACTGAGGAAAAGCTGAGAAGAGGAGGAGACAGCAAGGGCTACCGGAAATCAATGTTCAGGCCATCGGGATGCAGACTGCCCAAGCGGAATATGAGGTGCAGCTCCTCCAGTTTCCGGTGGAGCTCACTCTGGCAATGGAGGAGGCCCAGGACAGAAAGGTCGGATTCGGAATGGGAGGGCGAGTTGAAGTGCTGAGCCACCGGGAGATCAGGTTGGTTAATCTGGTCCGGAACTTCCTTCATCTCTATCACAATGATATGAAATAACTTAAGTTGGACATTTCTGATTTCATGTAGGCCAATTAATACACCCCATTGTCTTTCTTATAACCATATAACCATATAACCATATAACAATTACAGCATGGAAACAGGCCCTCTCGGCCCTTCCAGTCCGTGCCGACCATTTGTTTTCCCCTAGTCCCATCTACCTGCACTCAGACCATACCCCTCCATTCCCTTCACGTCCATATACCTATCCACTTTACTTTTAAATGTTAAAATCGATCCTGCCTCCCACCACTTTCTGCTGGAAGCTCACTCCACACAGCCACCACCCTCTGAGTAAAGAAGTTCCCCCCCCCATCACGTTACCCCCCTAAACTTCTGTCCCTTAATTCTCATTCATGCCCTCTTGTTTTGAATCTTCCCTACCCTCAATGGGAAAACTTATCCACGTCCAACTCTGTCTATCCCTTTCATCATTTTAAAGACCTCAATCAAGTCCCCCCTTAAACTTCTGCGCTCCAAAGAACAAAGACCTAACTTGTTCAACCTTTCTCTGTAACATAGTTTGCTGGAACCCCTGGCAACATTCTAGTAAATCTCCTCTGTACTCTCTCTATTTTTGTTGACATCCTTCCAATAATTAGGCAACCAAAAATTGTACACCATACTCCAGAATTGGTCTTACCAATGCCTTGAACAATTTTTAACATTACTTCCCTACTCCTATATTCAATGCTCTGATTTATAAAGGCCAGCACACCAAAGGCTTTCTTTTACCACCCTATCTACATGCGATTCCACCTTCAGGGAACTATGCACAGTTATTCCTAGATCCCTCTGTTCCACAGCATTCCTCAATTCCCTACCATTACCATGTACGTCCTATTTTGATTTGTCCTGCCAAGATGTAGCACTTCACACTTAACAGCATTAAACTCCATCTGCCATCTTTCAGCCCACTTTTCCAAATGGCCCAAATCTCTCTGTAGACTTTGAAAATCTACTTCATTATCCACAACACCACCCATCTTAGTATCATCTGCATACTTACTTATCCAATTTTCCACCCCATCATCCAGATCATTGATGTACATGACAAACAACAGTGGACCCAACACAGATCCCTTAAGCACCCTACTGGTCACCGGCTTCCAACCTGACAAACAGACATTCACCATTACTCTCTGACATCTCCCATTCAGCCACTGTTGAATCCATCTTGCTACTCTGCCATTAACACCCAAAGATTGAACCTTCTTAACCAACCTTCCATGGGGAAACTTGTCAAAGGCCTTACTGAAATCCATATAGACAACATCCACTGCTTTACCCTCATCAATTTCCCTAGTTACCGCTTCAAAAAATTCAAGAATGTTTGTCAAACATGACCTTCCAGGCACAAATCCATGTTGGCTGTTCCTGATCAGACCCTGTTTATCCAGATGCTTATATATAGTAGCTCTAAGTATCCTTTCCATAAATTTGCCCACCACTGACGTCAAACGAATAGGTCTATAATTGCTAGGTTTATTCTTTGAAACCTTTTTAAACAATGGAACAACATGCGCAGTACGCCAATCCTCCGGCACTATTCCAGTTTCTAATGACATTTGAAATATTTCTGTCATAGCTCCTGCTATTTCTACACGAACTTCCCTCAATGTCCTAGGGAATATCCTGTCAGGACCTGGAGACTTATCCACTTTTATATTTTTCAAAAGTGTCAGTACATCCTCCTCTTTGAATCTCATAGTTTCCATAGCTACTCTACTTTTTTCCCTTACCTCACAGAGTTCAATATCCTTCTCCTTGGTGAATACCGAAGAAAATAAATTGTTCAATATCTCCCCCATTTCTTTTGGCTCTGCAGATAGCTGTCCATTCTGGTTCTCATATGGTCCAATTTTATCCCTCGTTATCCTTTTGCTATTAATATATCTGTAGAAACCCTTTGGATTTACTTTCACCTTTCTTGCCAAAGCAACCTCATATCTTCTTTTAGCCTTCCTAATTTATTTCTTAAGATTCTTTTTACATTCTTTGTACTCCTCTAGCACTTCATTTACTCCATGCCTCCTATAATTATTGTAGATATCTCTCTTTTTTCGAAACAAGTGTCCAATTTCCCTTGGAAACCATGGCTCTTTCCAATTTTTTTACTATTTCCTATCAACCTAACAGGGACATAAAGATTCTGTACTCTTACAATTTCCCCTTTAAATGTCCTCCATTTCTCTTCTACATCCTTCCCATGAAACAAAGTGTCCCAATTCACTTCTTTAAAATCCTTATGCATTCCCTCAAAGTTAGCCTTTCTCCAATCAAAAATCTCCACCCTAGGTCCAGGTCTGACTCTCTCCATAATTATATTGAAACTAATGGTATTGTGATCACTGTCCTGAAGTGTTCACCAACGCATACCTCTGTCACCTGACCTGCCTCATTTCCTAACAGGAGGTCCAGCACTGCCCCTTCTCTGGTCGATACCTCTATGTACTGCTGCAAAAAAACTATCCTGCACACATTTTACAAACTCCAAACCATCCAGCCCATTTACAGAATGTGTTTCCCAGTCTATTTTTGAAAATTGAAATCTCCCACAATCACTACCTTGTGCTTACTACTAATATCTGCTATCTCCTTACATATTTGCTCTTCCAATTCTCGCTCCCCATTTGGCGGTCTATAGTACAACCCTAAAAGTGTTGCTACTTCTCCCACTTCTCAGTTGCACCCAAATAGCCTCCCTAGACAAGCCCTCTAATCTATCCTGCCAAAGCACTGCTGTAATATCTTCTCTGACAAGCAATGCAACACCTCCCCCTCTGGTCCCTCCAATTCTATCACACCTGAAGCAACGAAATCCTGGAATATTTAGTTTCCAATCACAGCCGTCCTGCAACCATGTTTCACTGATTGCCACAACATCATATTTCCAGTGTCAATCCAGGCTCTAAGTTCATCCACCTTGCTTACAATGCTCCTAGCATTAAAAATATACACATTTTAGAAACCCACCATCCCTTATTCTCTGTCCATTATCTTTTTCATCTTTCTCGCCTACATTTTGGGTCTGAGTGCTTCCCTTCTCTGCCTCTTGCCCCACACCTGGACCCCTAGCCCCCTCTACCCGAGTCCCTCCCCCCAGCCTTTCTAGTTTAAAAGTCTCCCCCCAGTAGCCTTTGCAAATCTCCCTGCCAGGATATTGGTCCCCCTCGGGTTCAAGTGCAACCCGTCCTTTGTGTACAGATCATGTCTTCCCCAAAAAGAGGTCCCACTGATCAAGAAACTTGAATCCCTGCCCACTGCACCAGTCCCTCAGCCACGCAATTTATCCTCCACCTCATTTCATTCCTACTCTCACTGTCAACGCGACACAGGCAGTAATCCTGAAATCGTTACCCTTTTGGTCCTTCTCCTTAACTTTCCCCCCAACTCCCTAAATTCTCCCTTCAGGACCTCGTCACTTTTTCTGCCTATGTCATTGGTACCTATGTGTACCACAACATCAGGCTCCTCTCCCTCCCTTATCGGAATCTTTTGGACACGTTCTGACACATGCGAGACCCTGGCACCAGGGAGGCAAACTACCATCCGGGTCTCCCGACTGCGTCCATAGAATCACCTATCCAACCCCCTAACTATAGAGTCCCCTATTACAATTGCCCTCCTCTTTTTGCTACCCTTCCTGAGCATCAGGACCGGTCTCTGTGCCGGAGGCCCGGCTGCTGTTGCTGCCCCCAGCTAGGCTGTCCCCTCCAATCGTACGCAAACCCTAGTACCTATTTTCCAGGTGTACTGTCACAGGGGTACTCTCTAGCCCCTGCCTCTGCCCCTTGCCCTTCCTAACTGTGACCCACTTGTCTGCCTCCTGTGGTCTGGGAGTGACTACCTCCCTGTAGCTCCTCTCTATGACCTCCTCACTCTCCCCTGACCAGACAGAGGTCATCGAGCTGCTGCTCCAGGTTCCTAACACAGTCCTTTAGGAGCCCCATCTCAACACACCTGGTGCAGATGTGGATGTCTGGAGGGCTATCAGATTCCCTGACCTCCCACATCTGACATCCAGAACAGTATACTGCCCTGGCCTTCATACTCCCCCCTTACACAGGATACAATATCAACACAATATAAAATCACTACAAACTGCTGAAATCTGACTGTAAATCAGCTGTTTACCCTGGTCCACTTCCCACCAATCAGCGGCTTCCTCAAAAAAACCCACTTCTCCAAATGGAACGTTATGGATTTAGGTAAAAACAAGCCCCGCGCTTGATTTTAAAGCTTACCGGTCGAGTGTCGCTCCTCCCCCTCCTTCTCTTCCAACGGCTCCTGTGGGCCTCTGAAAAAAACAAGCCCCGCGCTTGATTTTAAAGCTTACCGGTCGGGTGTCGCTCCTCCCCCTCCTTCTCTTCCAACGGCTCTTGTGGGCCTCTGAAAAAACAAGCCCCGCGCTTGATTTTAAAGCTTACCGGTCGGGTGTCGCTCCTCCCCCTCCTTCTCTTCCAACGGCTCCTGTGGGCCTCTGAAAAAACAAGCCCCGCGCTTGATTCTTCAGTTGATGTATACAAGGATGAGTTGTAGTCACGTGAGTAGACAGCCTGTTCATTAACAAAGCTGTAGCAAGGAACAGCAGATGCTGGTTTAAACCAAAGATAGACACTAAATGCTGGAATAACTCAGTGGGACAGGCAGCATCTCTGGAGAGAAGGAATGGGTGACTTTTCGGGTCGAGACCCTTCTTCACCCATTTCTTCTCTCCAGAGATGCTGCCTGTCCCGCTAAGTTACTCCAGCATTTTGTGTCTATTAGCAAAGGTGTCCTTGTAATTTCAAACTGATTCTGCTTTCAATGTACATTAAAACAGATATTCTTTAGACTGGTAGACTAAGCAGGTGAGACAGCATCTATGGAGCGAAGGAAATAGGCAACGTTTCGGGTCGACCCGAAACATTGCCTATTTCCTTCGCTCCATAGATGCTGCCTCACCCGCTGAGTTTCTCCAGCATTTCTGTCTACCTTTGATTTTCCAGCATCTGCAGTTCCTTCTTAAACAATTCTTTAGACTGGTCCTTGTTTTGAATTAATGGTTGAATTTTAGAACCCCTGAATAATCCTTTACAATCTCTTGGCATTGTCCATGGAAAGGAATACAACAAAATTACAGAAATGTGCAGATTATTTAAACTGCAGATTTCACTGAAGTGCACTGAAACTAGAGAACTTCAAGACCAAAACAATTCTAAAAGAAATGAAAAGATGCATGGAGAGAACTCAAGCATATGAACAATTCAGCAATATTAGGAAATGGTTCAATAAACATGAGAATAGCAGCAACTTCAGTCACTTTCACCTACAAGACTGTATCATCTTCTGAGCAAGAGAGTGCAAGGATGTCAGCATCAACTGCACCTTGACAGGCAATGACAACTGCACCAATCATCACCTAATCCATACTGTCATTTCCATTAGCGTAGCCCAGAAATACAGGCAGCAACAAGGCCCTGCTGCCAGGAAATCAATGCAGAAGGCTTTGCAAAGAACATTCTTCTCAACAACAGAATGTAGTCTACCACCCTAGTCTGCTTCAAGGTCCACTCTTATTTGCTCCACTGAATGAACTCTTCTCTACTGGAAGAGATTGGAACTGGATTGTTGGGAATGACAAGGAGATATTGAACTGGTTAACTACAAAGGCAACATGGGATTGGATTGGAAATTCCACCAGACACTGTTGGGAAAAAACACAGCCCCACAGGTATCTGAAGGCCAATAAAACTCATGACTCAACAGCTTATTAGCTGCTTATGCCGTGACTTTTGGTCTGAAGAAGGGTCTCGAACCGAATCGTTATCCATCCCTTTCTCTCCAGAGATGTTGCCTGTCCCGCTGAGTTACTTCAGCTTTCTGTGTCTATCTTTGGTTTAAACCAACATCTGCAGTTCCTTCCCACTTCTTATTACCATTGATTTGTTGAGTCGCTGATTGTAGCATATAAAAGGTAAAATGTTACGTTGCTTGGCTGTTTAACTCATGAGATGTTCAAAGATCAAGATCACTACTTCTGCACAATAATACAATAACATTTGGAGACATGTTGACCTACTCAAAGCACAGGAGAGATGCCACCAATGTTATTTCCAGAAGTCCGCTGGCAAGATAAAGTAAACCAACATAAGTGTTCTCTTCAAAGCCAACTTCCCCAGGATAAAGGCATTGATTATGCTCAGGGGGGGGGTTACACAAAAAGCTGGAGAAACTCAGCGGGTGCAGCAGCATCTAAGAGGCGAAGGAAATAGGCGACGTTTTGGGTCGAGACCCTTCTTCAGACTGGCAGCCAGCCCAATGGGCAAGGCACATCTTCAGCAGAGTTGACCCTGGATACCTGAAAAAAAGCATTCTACTTTGACCTCCATCTTTTCACGAGCTTGGGATTGTGGGATCAGAGAAAGCAATTACAGAGAAAGCAAGAGTTATCAAAAGCTTGAAAAAATATAACATCATAATTGACTCATGATGCTCGCCCACAAGAAAAAAGAAAAAAAAAAATTGAGAAAGATGGGAAAAATTGGAAGCAACTGAAGACCTCAGACCTCTTCAATGGAGATAGGTGAATGTCAAGGGAAAATGGTTTAATTGCAGGAACTTTGCAAATAACCACTTACCAAGGCCGAAGATAGACACAAAGTACTAGGGTAACTAAACGGGTCAGGCGGCATCTCTGGAGAAAAGGATGGGTGGCGTTTTGGGTCGGAACCTTTCTTCAGATTGAGTTCCAGTTTGCAGCTCCTTTCTACCCTTTGCAAATAACCCACTTAGCAAGGCCATCAGGTTTTCCTGCACTACCTCCAGCAGCGACTGCAGAACCTACATAGATCTCATCAGCCAGCTCATAACTCACAGAAATGAAGCTAAAGCAGGTCGTCCACAACCTTGAAGGACTGCTATGAAGAAGATGGCAATGATAAACCAAAAAAAGGTAGATCATTGATTCCAACAATAAACATGAGTTAACAAAAATGTGCAAATATTGATTAATCAATTATTAAAAAAGCAATAAATTCCACAGGAACGTTATCAAGATTCTGATGTTAATAAAATAAAAATAAGGCCCACATTGACTCTATCAAGTCACACCATTCGCTTGGTCCAGACAACGTGACTATCACATACAGATGGTATCAACTAGTAGAAGAACAGTATAAACAGTTAGGATTCAGTAAGGGTGTGATCGGGGTTTCAGAGGAAATCCACTCCGTAGCCTCTATCCTAGATAAGCAATTTGTTCATCCTCAACTCATTAGTATGTGTTTCTTGTTTTATAATTATTGTACTTGTGTTTTGGAAATCCTTTGTAAATTAAAATCTGTCAAAATTAAAGAAAAAATAAAGAAATTAAAGAAAATCCTCAGATTTAAACATACTTCATTTACAAATATAACTGTATTTAAACTGTTTCATTAGCTGGAAGTATCTGCTCCATGGTTGGGAGAGGGGACCAGTCCTTTGAAATAGTATTTATTCACAGATAAACCCATTCAAAAAAGTGACAACAGTACTGAAGTATTAAATTTTGAAATATAGCTTGATAGCGTATGATCTACCTAATGTGAGGGTACTAGTAGATACTTCCAACAGATAGGGCATAACGTAAGCTTAGGACTCTAGTACATACAATATCATAACCAAACCATCTTATTGACCATCATTGTTACACCGATACAATGACCACAAGAACAGGTTGGAGGCTGTATAAGAAGTGTTGAGCAATTCGCCTGCTGCCTTACAAGGGCGGCATGGTGGCGCAGCGGTAGAGTTGCTGCCTTACAGCACTTACAGTACCAGAGACCCGGGTTCGATCCTGGCTTGGGTGCTTGCCTGTACGGAATTTGTGCGTTCTCCCTGTGATCTGCGTGGGTTTTCTCCGAGAACTTCGGTTTCCTCCCGCACTCCAATGACGTACAAATTTGTAGGTTAATTGGCTTGGTGTAAATGTAAAAATTGTCCCTCGTGTAGGATAGTGTTAATGTACGGGAATCGCTGGTCGGCGCGCTTGTTTCCGTGCTGTATCTCTACACTAAACTAAAACTAAACCTCTTCTAATCTGCTCACCATCAACAGGGCACATCAGCAGCAGATCCTGTTCTCCACAACCTACCAAGACCAGAGTTACAACTGTTTTCTTTTCTTTTTGTGGTCTCTTTCAGCATCTGGTAAAAGAGACTTACAATGCACAAAATGGAGATGGCCCAATCTGTTGTCCTGGACCTGGCGTGGCATGGACTTTTGTAGCAAATAAAAGGGTCAACTCAGCATGTCTTTCCTAGCTAGAGTAAAGCCAGGGCAATATCACTCTGATGGTGTTTTACTTATTGTTGCAATTGACCAGTATTAATTTATAAATCACTTAAACTCTACAGCTGGCAGTTTAAATTAAGTGTTGGAATGAACTGCAGATGCTGCTTTAAACAGAAGATCGACACAAAATGCTGGAGTAACTCAGAGGGACAGGCGGCATCTCTGGAGAGAAGGAATGGGTGACAGAGTCTTGACCAACAGCATCACCCATTCATTCTCTCCAGAGATGCCACCTGACCCGCTGAGTTACTGCAGCATTTTGTGTCTGTCTTCAGCTTAAATTAAGTGATGGCAGCAGCCATAAGCGAACACACATCCTTCCTGCAGGATGTTTCTGTCAGTATATCCTACATGGACATTGGTGCAACAACTGTTTATCCTTGCTGCATAACTGGAAAAAGTGATGATGGTGTGGGAAAGCCATTTCAAAGGTTTAAAGGTTCAAAGGTATTTTATTATCACATACCAGTTAAGGTACAGTGAAATTCGATTTCCACTTTCACTGGAAATCAAAAGGTTTAATTAGATCAGCCATTTGACTCAGCTGATGAAGTGAAGATGAATAAGGTCATAAGTGCTAGGAGCAGAATTTGGCCATTCAGCCCATCATGTCTACTCCACCATTCAATTATGGCAGATTTATCTCTCCTAATTCCCATTCTCCTGCCTTCTCCCCATATTCGCTGACAACTGTACTAATCAAGAATCTATCTATCTTTGCTGTAAAAAATATCCTTAAAAAATAAGTAATTTAAACTGTTTTTATATTAACCAATCAGTGTTTCCAGAATTGGTGCATTGGACAAGAAAAAGCTCTGGCTTGGTTTATATGGAAAAGATGTGATTAATATTTCATTGTTTTAACCTTCTGAAAATGAGAATTAAGGGATACAAGGGCATCATAAATTCACACTGCAACATGCTAAAATGTTTAAATAAAAATGACAGCCTCAATATTTTCTTCCTTTATAATTCATATAAAATGTCTCAACTAAATCCTGGCATAGTGCTAACTTTTCTCCATCCTGTTCCAACACCCAGTATATTTCTTGTGCTTTAATGGAATTAAATTGAGCACTGCTTTCAAATAAGTTATTAATCAAGGAAATGTGCCTGAGCATTATAGAAAATAATGTAATCTGGAGTTTTAGAGATACAGCATTGAAACTGTTATCAATCATCCATTTATTCTAATCCTACATTAATTCCATTTTTTTAATTCCATCCACATTCCCAACTTAAACATAGAAACATAGAAATTAGGTGCAGGAGTAGGCCATTCAGCCCTTCGAGCCTGCACCGCCATTCAATATGATCATTCCCAACTTCTCTTAGATTTTGCCACCTGCATACATACTCAGGCAATTTACAGTGGCCAATTAACCTTCCACACCAATGTTTTTGGGAGGAAACTGGAACACTTGGAGATACTCCACACAGAGAGCTCCCACGTCAGGATTGAACCTGGGTACCTGGCGCTGTGAAACAGTACAACTGCACCACTGATCTACTGAACATAATCAGGTCCTCTGTGTGTGGGTAAAGTATTCACAATAATCCGGGGCCTCCCGACTGCGCACACAAAATACGTGAGCACAGTGTTTGCCACGGGTTACTCACTCGTTTCCATGGCACTTCTGCAAAAGCTCACTTGTGCATCTGAGTTTGGCAATCAGTATCAGCCACACACTCAGGCATAGAACATGGCTGGAGAGCTGGGAATTGCTTCTGGATTAGTTAAAAAGGATCTTGTTGATCTTGCCGTCAGTAACTGTGGATGGCCAGACCTCTGGCAGGGTCACTACCTATCTGAATGTTACCAAACTATCCGTGGACCCCACCCTGCCTCTTGGTCTCCTGAGGAGCATTCCTTCCCTTTGACACAGCCGTGCAGTGCGGCACACATCTCCGTGGTGAATTTCATCTGTCACACGGTTTTGTATTTCAGCAGTCTGTCCACATTTTCCTCAAGACCATATATATCACTGTGAAATATTGAAGTAGGAAGAGTATGGACACATCTGCAAATGTCGAGCTCTGTCCTGCATACACGTACACAAAATGAATTGGTGAAGAAAAAAGCATAAGTGCTAACGACAGCTATTGGGATTTCCTGACAGTCTCTACCATTCTTTGTTAGTATTTCTGCAAAATTCCATCCTTGCTGCCACTACTCTTTGGGCCTCTTTCCAACAATTGCAAAGCGGTCTAGAAACTTTATTGCGACTAACGGAAGTGCTAGACGGTTGTAGCATTGTTGAGCTATTGAATATGAGGTTGCTGCTGTAAATGTCAGTGATTAAACATAGCACGAGACTGTGGGACATATTGAAAAGGCACCGTACATTTGCCAAAGAGAGGCACAAAAAGCTGGAGTAACTCAGCGGGTCAGGCAGCATCTCTGGAGAAAAGGGAGAGGTAATGTTTTGGGTAGAGACCCTTCTTCAGACTGAGAGTGAGGGGAAAGGGAAATGAGAGATATAGACGGTGATGTAGAGAGATGTAGAACAAATGAATGAAAGATATACCAAAAAGTAACAACGATAAAAGAAACAGGCCATGGTTAGCTGTGTGTTAGGTGAGAATGAGTTACAGACAATGAGACTCAACAAGACAACTTTGAAGCTGGTACGACTTGGGTGGTTCCCCCAAGCATCTGCAGTTTCTTCCTGTACATTTGTCAAAGTTATGTTGCCCAGCACTGAGCATGGGATTCAATAAGGCTGGGGGAGATAGGACCAGCATTTCTAGGTAGTAGACCAGGGTAAGATGAGCGGTTGAATTGGTGGATGTGAGAAAGGTTGGGGCCAGGATAAGGACCAAGGAAGTGTGGTGGGTGAAGTGGCAGTCCTGTATGTGACTAAAGTGGAATAGATTAGAGTGAAGGCTGGGGGAGGGGAAAGGGGAGCGTGGCATGACTCCATTGTAGACCTGCTCCATGGGAGATTGGGGATAAAAACAGTATGAAAGTTTGGGCTAATCCATGGATCAGGGATATCAAGTGGAGGTGGGGGTGAGTGGGGGTGTGGTGGTGAGTGTGGGGGGTGGGTGTGGGGGTGAGTGTGGTGGTGGGTGTGGATGTGGGTGTGGGGGTGGGTGTGGGTGTGGGTGTGGGTGTGGGTGTGAGTGATCAAAAGGAAGAATGGGAGTCCAAATCCAGCATTTGAATTTTAAAATCGTTGTCCTAGCAGAACCCCCACAATGATTGATCGTAAGGTCATAAATGATAGGAGCAGAATTAGGCCATTCGGCCCATCAAGTCTACTCCGCCATTCATTCATGGCTGATCTATCTCTCTCTCATAACCCCATTCTCCTTCCTTCTCCCCATAACTCCAGCCACTCATATTAATCAATAATCTATCTATCTCTGGTCTCAAGGCAACAAGGCTTAGTTGCTCCTTAAAGCATCAAAAATAAAGCTCCTTGTGCAATAACGTAAATATAGTTATATTACAGGGGAAATGATGTTGTGTGTATGAGCATGACCATCACTAGAAGCATCTGGTCAGGATTTACAGAGTGACAAAAAATAATACGGAAATAATTATTTCTGGATTTCACTTTGGATTGGAGCAATCTTTTATTTCATAACATGCTTAAATACATTTTTGGCGAGTGGTAATTTCTCAGCTGCTCTCTGTAAGTCCATGTGCACAACATGAATCCTATTACATGAGTTCAAACACAATTTCCTCTTCACAAGTCCTTGCGGGTTGTCACTTATCTGTTCATTTATTGACCTAATGAAAAATAATTTGTCTGTTAAGCTTAATAAATCAGGGAGTAGATTGAAACTTTTTAATTAATTTGTAAGGATTACCAAGGGATTTTTAGCTACATGGTTTCGTTCATCCAAGCAACAATTTGCAATTCACTTGCACATTATATGTTTTCCTACCAATAAAAAATAAAGGAAATTCCCGATAATTTGTGGACTGTGAAATCTATTAGCAAAAGAAGTGATACTTGAACTTTTTAAATAGACTTTTCTTGACTCTAATTTTGATCTCAATTAATTTTTGACTCTAATTTTGATCTCTGATTCCGTGTCCTTTTACAACAACGTGTTTTAATTTCTAATAGAAGACTTCAATGTGGGAAAGGTTTGCAAAATCAACCTTTTCCGTAGTGTGTCAAAAATGGTACTTAGATTAATCAAATGTGATCTGCCTTTCAAAGGTTTAAAGGTTTAAATTTATTTGTCACATGCACCATGAGGTGCAGTGAAATGAAGTTACCATGTAGCGTTACAATTAAAAAATAATACACAACATAATTCAACGCAGACATCCACCACAGCATTCTTCACTGTGGTGGAAGGCAGTACAATTCAAACAGTCCTCCTCCTCCTCTCTTGTAAACCCATGATCTGGGCCTTGACCCTCCGTAGTCACCGCTACAGTCGGCCAGATATTCAAGCCCTCTGGTCGGGATGGTCAGAACGCCGATGTCGGGACAGGTTGAGCACACCCCGCAGCCCAGAGCTCCCAAATCGGCCACCTCCTTACTGGAGACCGCAGCTTCCAGATGTTGTAGGCCGCAGGCCGGTGGTCGGAGTGCTTCTCCAGTGACCCCCGGCGAGGGACCGCCCACTCCACAATGGAAGATCTGCTCCACGCCTGCCGCCAGAAGCTCCACAGACCACGACTCCAAGATGTTGTAGGTTGCAGTCCAGCGGTCGGAGTGCTTCTCCGGTGTCCCCCGGCAAGGGGTCGCCCAGCTCCGCGATGTTAAAGTCCCTGCTGCGCCGCCGCTGAAGCTCTGGGCCCGACTCCAGGAAAGGCCGCATCAAACCAGCTCTAAGGCCGCGAGGAGGGGGGCGAAGAAGCGACAAGGAAGAAAGTTGCATCTCCGTCAGGGTAGATGCCTGAAAACGGTTTCCCCCTCTTCCACACCACCACCCCCCACACAAGACATACAGAGAAACACTAAAACATACTTTTGAACATACTAAAAAAAACACAAAAATTCGAAACAACGAACCCGTTGCAGGCGAGGTGGCCGACTAGGAACCAGAATTGCTAATGAATTCCAATACCTGATTATCTTTTTTTTTGTTTGTAATTTTATTCCATATACTGGATTTTAGCAGTAGATCTATTGCCTGATACCGCCAGAGACCCGGGTTCGATCCTGACTATGGGTGCTTGCTACGGAGTTTGTACGTTATCCCTGTAACCTGCGTGGGTTTTCTCCGAGATCTTCGGTTTTCTCCCACACTCCAAAGACGTACAGATTTGTAGGTTAATTGGCTGGGTAAAATGTAAATTGTCCCGAGAGTGTGTTTAGGATAGTGTAGGAGTGCAGCGATTGCTGATCAGTACGGGCTCGGTGGTCCGAAGGGCCTGTTTCCACGCTGTATGTCTAAAACTAAAAACTAGTTTTTAAAAACTTTTCTAAAACTAAAAAAGGGTAGATATATAATAATTACAGGTGAATTACATTCTAAAAAAGTAATCCTTATGAATATATATGGTCCTAATTTTGATAACCCATTATTCTTCAAGAAAATATTTAACAATATCCCTATATCCACTCAACATAATCTAATAATCGGAGGTGATTTTAATTGTACCTTAGATAATTATTTAGATAGATCATCAAGGAAAACCACTTCTAAGTCAAGTACACTTATAAATTATTTTATTAACACAGCAAATGTTAAGGGTATCTGGAGAACAGATAACCCATCTGGTCGAGAATACTGATTTTTTTTCCCTGTATTTGGAACCTATTCAAGGATAGACTATTTTTTAATAGATTCAAAACTAATCCCATTTACGTATGACTCAAAATATCATAATATTATTATCTCGAATCATGCTCCATTAACATTTAAGATAAAATTAAACGACATAACTATTAAAACCTCTAACTGGAGACTCAACCCCCAAATATTAAATGATAAAGCTTGTTATGATTACTTGGTAAAAACAGATTAAACTATTTTTTGAAACTAATGACAAACCTGGAATTTCACCATCACTGCTTTGGGATACATTTAAAGCATTTACACGTGGTGCGATAATATCAGCACACGCATACTTTAATAAGGAAAATCGAAAGACTCAACAAAAGTTGGAAAATGAAATAAAACAATTAGATATTGAAAATGCAATATCCCCTTCAAAGGTAATAAAATTGCATCATTAAAATATAAGCTAAATAAAATATATTCAAATCAGATTATTAAACTTTTTCAACAGACTAAACAAGTACACTTTGAATTTGGGGATAAACCACAAAAATTGTTGGCACGCCAGCTTAGAAAATTAGAGGGGGAGAAAATGATACATAAAATTAGATCGGAACAAGGAGAAATATTGACTTTACCAAAATATATCAATGATACATTTTTACAATATTATCAAAATCTTTACTCATCTAAACTAGCAGGACAACCAGATGGAATGGAAACATTCCTACAAGAATGTCATATTAACAGTTTGGATCAGGAAGGTAGAGACTTGTTAAATGCTGATATATCAGTAAAAGATATTGAAGAATCAATTGGATCATTAAATAACGGAAAAGCTGTAGGCCCTGATGGTTTAAGTGTTGAATTTTATAAGAAGTTTTATGATCTAATCTCTCCACGTTTACATATAATATATAAATATGCTTATGAACAAGGAAAGTTACCAGAATCATTAAATGAATCTACAATTACACTTATCCCTATAGCTGATAAAGATTTGGAAGACCCTGGGTCATACAGAGCAATAGCTCTTTTAAACACTGATCAAAAAATACTAACTAAAATTTTATCTCGGAGGCTAAGTTTAGTGATTAATAACTTAATACATCATGACCAAACATGTTTCATCGCAAAACGCTACTCATCCTATAATCTAAGACGTCTATTCAATATCATATACTCCAAAAAAGTGAATTATATTGAACTAGCTGTCATATCCTTAGATACTGAAAAAGCATTTGACCAGGTTGAATGGCCATATTTATTTAAAATAGTGCAGAAATTTCAACTGGGCGATAGATTTTCCAAATGGGTAAAAATCATATACTCGAATCCAACTGCAAGAATATTAACAAATCAAATGTTATCAGCAAAATTTAATTTCTTTAGCGGTTGTAGACAAGGATGCCCGTTATCACCATTACTATTTGCACTGGTAATAGAACCATTAGCCGAAATGATTAGATCAGAACCAGAAATATATGGATATAATACCAAAACTACAACGAATAAAATATCTCTATACGCAGATGACATCTTAATTTATATCACAAAACCGGAGATTAGTATTCCTAATCTACTTATTGTTATAACTAAGTTTGGCACATTTTCTGGGTATAGTATTAACTGGAATAAAAGTGAAATTTTGCCTATAAGTGGAATAAAATTAAATATACTAGAACAATTCCCACTTAAAATAGTCACGGATAAATTTGAATATCTAGGAATTAATGTATCTAAATCCTATAACTGTCTATTTAAATATAATTACCCTCAATTGTTAAGTAAACTAAAAAAAATATTTTATATTGGAAAACACTACCTATTTCAATGATCGGTAGAATAAATTCTATAAAAATGATTTTTTTGCCACAATTATTATATTTATTTCAAGCCATCCCTTTATATCTCCCTAAAATGTTTTTACAAAAATAGATACTTTGGTTAATAGTTTTATTTGGGACTATAAAAATCATCGAATTAGTAAAAAACATCTATGTAAATCTAAAATAAATGGTGGACTAGCACTGCCAAATTTCTTATATTATTTCTGGGCAGTTCAGATTAAAAATATGAATTTTTGGTTGGTAAATTTAGATTCTGAGCCAAACTGGCTAAAGTTGGAAAGGGAAGACTGTTTGCCTTTTGATGTAGGTTTGATTCTTTTTGCACCAAGGGAAGTACAAAAAAAAACATATGGTGATAACCCTATAATTCATAGCAATAGACGTATTTGGAAACAAATAGTTAAAACCCTACATATGGATAATTTGTCACTTTGTTTGCCAATTATGAATAATGCTTTGTTTAAGCCCTCTGTATTGGACAAGGGGTTTAGACACTGGAATGATTTAGGAATTAAAAGGATAGAACACCTTTACAAGAAAGGAACATTTCTTTCATTTCAAGAGTTACAGGATATCTATGGATTGCAGTCAAATAACATATTTAGGTATTTACAAATTAGAAACTATATTAAGTCAAATATGCAAGACTATAAAAATAGAAAACCAGGATTATTAGATGAATTGTTTAATAAACACCCAAATACAGAAAAATTAATAGCGTATATATCCAATACTATCTTGGATAGGGAAATCCCAACTTCGGAAATATATCAACAAACATGGGAAAATGAAATAGGTTTATCTATAACGAAGGATACTTGGGAAGAAAGCCTACAATGTATACATTGTTGCTCATTAAATGCTAGACATATATTGATACAATTTAAGATATTACACAGATTACATTATTCAAAAACAAAATTAAATAGAATTTATTCTAACATTTCTTCTATTTGTGATAAATGTCAGAACTTGGAAGCTAACTTAACGCATAGTTTTGTAACATGTATAAAACTCAACTATTATTGGACAGAAATCTTAAAACTCTGAAGTTCTTAAAATTAAACTGGACCCAGATCCAAAATTAATAATATTAGGAGTTCCGGATTCAAATCTAATATTAACAGTAAACCAAATAAATTTCTTGGATTACTGTTTGATAATAGGGAAAAAATTAATATTTAAATTTTGGAAGGGAACATTATCCCCCACAATTAAAATGTGGACAGTGGAAATGTTGGAGACATTGCATTTGGAAAGAATCAGATTTGTCCTAATGGACAAATACGAACTCTTTGAACAGATATGGTCTCCATACACAGAATATTTGAAGGGGTAGCTGTTCTTGGCATCACAACTCCATGGGTACCCAGCAGGATTAGATGAAAATAAATCTTTTTTTTTGATTTGTATGCATGTCCCTATTGATATCATTATTTGAAATTGTGTTATTCACTATTAAGATGAATAATATATTCTATAATCTTTTTTTTTTCTCTTTTTTCTTTTTTTTCTCTTCTCTTTCTCTCCCTATATAATCAAAATTATTATTTAATCACCATTCTTATTGATTAAAATTGATTCCTTTCTTTCTAAAAAATACTTTCTACTTTCGACTTTCTAAAAAATAGAAGTTTATAAGAATTATTTGTAACATCCGTATACTTATTGAAATAAGTTGGTTGTGTATTTGAAAAGATGTTATACCGTTGTTATGATGGATTACTTCTAATAAAAATATTATTAAAAAAAAAAATAAAACTAAAAACTAAAACTATGCTGTACTGTCCTAGGTGTAAAAGATTATTTTCTCAAATGCTAATTAGTTGCATTCATTATCCTATTTGTTAATACCTGCCATTTTGCTTCCTAGGTGTTTCAAATCTCTATGATGTCACTCTCTCTGGGTTTCCCAACATTTTTCATCCCATTTACCCCAGACAACTTTAATAGCACATAACAATGTTAGCTCACTTATTTATGAACAACTAATGATGAACAGATACCGGTATACCAGAATCAAACACAGTCAGTCAATGAGAAAAAAATGTACAAATCCACTATCAACAAATTTACCCCCTCGGTAGGCGTAATTTACCCCAGTAAGTAACTCATCCTCATATGAACATCATCTATCCATACTATTACTAAAACTTTCATCTTGACTTCTTCCATTTTGATTTTTTTTAAATTTGCGCACAAACAGTACCCTTTATCGCTAGGATTTTTTTGCCACCTTACTCACCGTTCTCCTCTCCTCCAAGCGCACCAAGTTTTGTTTTCATTGGTTGAAGATTACAAAAGTTATGAAAGTTTTAAAAATCGTGAGATCAGCAGATTGGTCTTGTCGCCTCTCAATCACCATGAAGGTAATGCCTCTTCCGGCACCCGCTGGAGAACAAATCCCCAGAGGCGGGGCCTAGTCCACAAGTGCTGATGAGTCCGCAAGAGTGGGTCGGGAAAGCCGCTGTGTGGAGTCGGGAAAGCTGCTGTGTGGAGTCGCGAGGTGCTGTGTGGTGCCGTGGTGGCTGAGTGGAGACCCTCCCCCCACATACCGCCCCTCCCCCATGCCCTCACTTCCCCTCTCCCCCTCCCCTCCCCCTCCTCCCCACACAGAAAAAGCCAGAAAAAGCAGCCTACCAGAGGACTGGGATAGAGTCCAGCAGAGGAGGACAAAGGGCTTAATTAGGAAAGGGAAAATAGATTATGAAAAAAAACTGGCAGGGAACATAAAAACTGACTGCAAAAGTTTTTATAGCTATGTGAAGAGAAAAAGGTTAATTAAAACAAATGCAGATCCCTTGCAGTCAGAAACAGGTGAATTGATCATGGGGAACAAGGACATAGCAGACCAATTGAACAACTACTTTGGTTCTGTCTTCACTAAGGAAGACATAAATAATCAGCCGGAAATATCAGGGGACCGGGGGACAAATGAAATGGAGGAACTGAGTGAAATCCAGGTTAGCCGGGAGGTGGTGTTAGGTAAATTAAATGGATTAAAATGCCGATAAATCCCCAGGGCCAGATAGGCTGCATCCCAGAGTACTTAAGGAAGTAGCCTCAGAAATAGTGGACGCATTAGTGATAATTTTTCAAAACTCTTTCGATTCTCGAGTAGTTCCTGAGGATTGGAGGGAGCTAATATAACCACACTTTTTAGAAAGGGAGGGAGAGCGAAAACGGGGAATTACAGACCAGTTAGTCTAACATCGGTAGTGGGGAAAATGCTAGTCAGTTATTAAACATGGGATAGCAGCACATTTTGAAAGTGGTGAAACCAATGGACAAAGTCAGCATGGATTTACGAAAGGTAAATCATATCTGACGAATCTTATAGAATTTTTCAAGGATGTAACCAGTAGAGTGGATAAGGGAGAACCAGTGGATGTGTTATATCTGGACTTTCAGAAGGCTTTCGACAAGGTCCCACATAGGAGATTAATATACAAACTTAAAGCACACAGTATTGGGGGCTCAGTATTGATGTGGATAGAGAACTGGCTGGCAGACAGGAAGCAAACAGTAGGAATAAACGGGTCCTTTTCAGAATGGCAGACAGTGACTAGTGGGGAACCGCAAGGCTCAGTGCTGGGACCCCAGCTATTTACAATATACATTAATGATTTGGACGATGGAATTGAATGCAACATCTCCAAGTTTGCGGAAGACATGAAGCTGGGGGGCATTGTTAGCTGTGAGGAGGATGCTAGGAGGCTGCAAGGTGACTTGGATAGGCTGGGTGAGTGGGCAAATGCATGGCAGATGCAGTATAATGTGGATAAATGTGAGGTTATCCATGTTAGTGACAAAGTAGATTATCTGAATGGTGGCCGATTAGGAAAAGGGGAGATGCAACGAGACCTGGGTGTCATGGTACACCAGTCATTGAAAGTAGGCATGCAGGGGCTGCAGGCAGTGAAGAAAATGAATGGTATTTTAGTATTTATAGCAAAAGGATTTGAATATAGGAGCAGGGAGGTTCTTCTGCAGTTGTACAGGGTCTTGGTGAGACCACACCTGGGGTATTGCGTACAGTTTTGGTCTCCAAATCTGAGGAAAGACATTCTTGCCATAGAGGGAGTACAGAGAAGGTTCACCAGACTGATTCCTGGGATGTCAGGACTTTCATATGAAGAAAGACTGGATAGACTCAGTTTGTACTCGCTAGAATTTTGAAGATTGAGGGGGTATCTTATAGAAACTAACAAAATTCTTAAGGGGTTGGACAGGCTAGATGCAGGAAGATTGTTCCTGATGTTGGGGAACAAGGGGTCACAGTTTTAGGATAAGGGCGAAATCTTTTAGGACCGATATGAGAAAAACATTTTTCACACAGAGAGTGGTGAGTCTCTGGAATTGTCTGCCACAGAAGGTAGTTGAGGGCAGTTCATTGGCTATATTTAAGATGGAGTTAGAAGTTGCCCTTGTGGCTAGAGGGAGCAGGGGGTATGGAGAGAAGTCAGGTACTGGATACTGAGTTGGATGATCAGCCAAGATCTTATTGAATGGCGGTGCAGGCTCGAAGGGCCGAATGGCCTACTCCTGCACCTATTTTCTATGTTTCTACCCCTTCCCCCCCTTCCCACTTCACCCATTCCCCCTCCTCCCCACACACACCACCCTCCTCCCACACACCCACACCCCCCCTTTACCACTCCCCCATTTCTCCCTCTTTCCCCCCCACACCACCCAGCCCCCCACACCACCCCACCCATTCCCACCCAAACCACCCCACTCCCCCCACCCCCTCTACACCACCCCACCCCTCCCCCTCCACGTAACCCCCTGCCCCCCCACGCCACCCCTCCCCCCACGCTACCTCCTCCCCCCCACGCCACCCCCATGCCACCCCCTCCCCCCCACGCCACCCACCCCCCCCATGCCAGCCCCTCCCCATGCCACCCTCCCTCCCATGCCACCCCCCCATGCCAGCCCCTCCCCCATGCCACCCTCCCTCCCATGCCACCCCTACCCCATGCCAGCCCCTCCCCCCCATGCCACTCCCTCGCCTCACTCCACCCCTCCCCCCATGTCCCCTTCTCCTTTCCCTTTACTTCACCTTATCTCCCTTTCCTCTTCCACCTTCCTGCCCCTTCCTCTTCCCCTTCCCTCCCCCACTCCCCCCCTTCCCTACCCCGCTTCCTCTCCTGCTTCCGTCCCCCCTTCCTGTGCCCCTAAATCCACCTTTTCTCTTTCCTTTCCCTCCCTCTTTTTCTCTTCCCCCTCCTCTCTGAAAAGGTTCCGTCAGTCTTCAAAAATTTTTATTTCACTCCCTATATGCAAGTTAATGAATCTTAAAATCGTTAAAAATGTTTTGTAAAAATGAATATTACTATTTTCGAAGAAAAAAAACCATGCCACACTAATCCCAGACGTATTCACCCAAAATGTTCTTAATGACTTTGGGCATATCTCTTGATGGGTGGTACCATGATAAGCATGGATATTGTAGAGCTCCTGAATAGGAAAGGTAAACCTGCATTGTGATTTAACTGCACCTATTTATGCCAGCGCAGGTCACTCATTATTCAGTTGCCACACTATTGAAAACGTTTAAGTGCATTTTGCATGCACAATACCGCATTTAATTTGTTAATGTGCAAGTCACGGTGATTAGTGGCTAAATACCTTGCATCTGCCAACGCATTCCAATGCTAATTGATGTCAAGGCTAGAGCCCTTAAAGGACAAACTCCATCAAGCTACCATATTTCTGCAAGGATATTCTAAGTGGTGATATATCTGTAATGGAGCCATTACAAGTGAGGGGCCATTCCTCTGGTTTTACAGATATAATTTTTTACATTTTCATCAATATGACGGAGCACACATTGCGCTCCTCAGTGCCTGTATAATCCCCAGTATTGAGATGAAGTCCAAGTGATCAAATGTGTAGGAAGGAACTGCAGATGCTGGTTTACACCGAAGATAGCCACAAAATGCTGGAGTAACTCAGCCGGACAGGCAACATCTCTGGAGAGAAGGGATGGGTGACGTTTCGGGTCAAGACCTTTTTTCAGACTAACCTGATTTTTCTCCTTCTAAGGATCTGAACCTGAAACATTACTTCTAATTCTCACCCCACAGATGCTGTCTGGCCTGCTGAGCGTCTCCAGCATTTTCTCGTCATATCTCCCACCAGTTGGTTAAATGAGATGCCCAGAAAGTCGAAGGTGAAAGATTCAGTGCTGCCAAGAGTCAAGAATCAAGAGCACCAGCAACATTGCCCCCTCCCCCCCACCCTCCGCCCGGTCTACAGGGAAACAAACCGCTGGAGGCAAATGGGCAGATAAGCTTTCAGGTCGGGACCCATTCCTTCCATCCAGAGATGCTGCCTGTTCCGCTGCATTACTCCAGTACTGTGGCTATCTTCAATGGAAACGGACATCTGCAGATCCTTCCTACACAGAGGAGTGACTATCTCTGATAGTGTCAGGCCCATAAATTTCCATAACGAGATCCTTGGATGAAAGATTTCTCTGCATATGCTGACAATTCCTCATGAGCACATTTGAGTTGTTGATGATGGCAATATTTCAGTGTGCCGTTTGCAACCATTGGGACTGATGCGCTGCTTCAGGCAAAGAATCCTCCTCAAGTTATCGAATTTATTCTTGCAGCTTTATCATTCCTGTGCAAATGCCTGAGGAATGTCGTGCCTTTGGGCAATGACGGTAGTAAAGTAAGCAAACTCAATGTTCGGTAATAAAGAAAGCAAACGCAATGCTAGCACAAGTGGGCTTGTATACAAAAACAGGGATGTAATACTGAGGCTCTATAAAGCGCTGGTAAGGCCGCATTTGGAATGTCGTGAGCAATTTTGGGCACCATATCTGAGGAAGGAAGTGCTAGCTCTGGAGAGGGTCCAGAGGAGGTTTACAAGAGTGATCCCAGGAATGAGTAGGCTAACCTATGATGAGCGTTTGTCGGCACTGGGGCTGTACTCGCTGGAGTTTAGAAGAATGAGTGAGGACGTCATTGAAACATACAGAATAGTGAAAGGCTTGGATAGAGTGGATGTGGAGAGTGTTTTCAACAGTGGGAGAGTCTAGGACTAGAGGTCATAGCCTCAGAATTAAAGGGCGTTCTTTTAGGAAAAAAGGAGAAATTTCTTTAGTCAGAGGGTGGTGAATCAGTGGAATGCTTTGCCACAGAAGGCTGTGGAGGCCAAGCCATTGGATATTTTTAAGGCAGAGATAATTAGATTCTTGATTAGTACAGGTGTCAGAGGTTATGAGGAGAAGGCAGGAGAATGGGGTTATGAGGGAGAGATTGATTGATTGAATGGCGGAGTAGGATTGACAGGTTGGCCTAATTCTGCTTGTATTCCTTATTATCTTATGACACTATAAGCAGGTATCAAAGTCAACTTTGCGCAAACTTGCCATGTTTTTCATGTTGTGTCCATCTACTAAGGTCCTAGAACCTCTACAATGGAACTAGTGGTAGGTGACAGCAGGGACAATGGACTTACAATTATGTGACATTTCATAATCTCTTCACCAGCAAAATACAAAGTATAGTCATGACCATAACAGGCAACACAGGAAGCAGCTTGTGGGTGGCAAGGTCCCACAAACAGCAAAGTGATCATGATCAAACATTATTTTTCAGTGATATTACTGGTGGGATAAAAGACTTAGCAGATAACTCTCCTCTCCTTTTTGAAATGCCTCAATGTAATTTTTCATGAAAGGACCGATGGTGATGAACAAGACCCAATTCAAGTTATTTCTCTGAAAATGTTTGTTGGATATAAAGACTTTTTTTTTGTTAAATGAACATAATTTTCATTCTGGAAGATAAAAATCTCAATGCTACAATGGAAATGAAATACAAGTGAGGAGGAGGCAATTATTAACTTCAATGTCAGTGAAATAAATAGTAAGAATTTGGGAATTGTATCTGTAGATTAGAAAATTGGAGGTGTCATTGTAACTTTAGATGCGAGGATGGTAGATCTGAAAAATACGTTGATAATTTTAGCATTAGTTCCACACACATTTTTGGAATCTTCTATTAATGAGAAGGTGATAAACCATGGATCAGACCTCAGAGATTAAAGGTGAAATGATAGGTGTAGGAAGGAACTGCAGATGCTGGTTTAAATTAAAAAAGCTGGAGTAACTCAACGGGTCAGAAAGTATCTCTGGAAAAAAGGAATAGGTGATGTTTCGGGTCGAGACCCTTCTTCAGACTGCGAGTCAGGGGAAAGGGGAATGAGAGATATTGATAGTGATAACGAGATATAGAAGAAATGAATGAAATATATACAAAAAAGTAACAAAGATAAAGGAAGCAGGACATTGTTAGCTGTGGGCTAGGTGAAAACAAGTTACGGACAATGAGATTCGACAAGAACACTTTGAAACTAGTACAGCAACTTGGGGAGGGGGGGGGGCATGGTGAGAGAGGATGCAGGGGTTATTTGAAGTTAGAGAAATCAATATTCATGCCGCTGGGTTGTACGTTGCCCAGGCGAAATATGAGATTCTGTTCCTCCAATTTGCATTTGGCCAGACTCTGACAGTGGAGGAGGCCCAGGACAGACAGGCCAGTGTGGGAATGGGAAGGGGAGTTAAAGTGTTTGGCAACCTGGAATTCATAAGAACAGATTTTGTTTGAGTGATCTAACTGGAAATATGAGACCAGGATTATGGAAGATATAAGGATATTAATGGATATCGATAGGGACTTGAGCTTTCTCCTTCTAATATAATTACAGGTAATTATCTGTCAGAATACCATTTCCTGCCTTCTCCCCACATTCCAGGATGTCTCTTGTATCAAGAAATGTATCTATCATATTCTTAAAAATATTCAACAACTTGGCCTGTATAGTGCATGATGAGAGCACGTTCTCTCAGGTTCATGTTCATAAGCGATAGGAGTAGAATTAGGCCATTCGGCCCATCAAGTCTACTCCACCATTCAATCATGGCTGATCTATCTCACCATCCTAACTCCATTCTCCTGCCTTCTCCCCATAATCCCTGTCACCCCGTATTAATCAGGAATCTATCTATCTCTGTGTAGTGGAAGCGGTGTTAACCGTTAAAGAACGAGGCAGATGCGTAGTTTGTCTGAAATTCTTGTTCTTTATTACTACATTAATTTTCCTCTCACCACGCACGCGATTAACCTTAAATACTCCCCATGACCACACTGTGACCGCTACCTCTCATCACCGGGACACGTGGCCCCCCCAAGAGCTGAAGGTTATGTACAGTGCATGGTCCACCACCCAGTGCCGCCACGTTACCCCCCTCAGAACCAGAGGCACAAAAACGGATGGGTAGCTGAACGAGGCGGCTGGACCTCTTTCAGCCACCTTGACTGCAAACGTTTTTATCGATATGTGAAGAGAAAAAGATTAGTTAAAACAAATGTAGGTCCCTTGCAGTCAGAAACAGGTGAATTGATCATGGGGAACAAGGACATGGCAGACCAATTGAACAACTACTTTGGTTCTGTCTTCACTAAGGAAGACATAAATAATCTGCCGGAAATAGCAGGGGATCGGCGGTCAAATGAGATGAAGCAACTGAGTGAAATCCAGGTTAGCCGGGAAGTGGTGTTAGGTAAATTGAATGGATTAAAGGCCGATAAATCCCCAGGGCCAGATAGGCTGCATCCCAGGGTACTTAAGGAAGTAGCCCCAGAAATAGTGGATGCCTTAGTGATAATTTTTCAAAACTGGAAAAAATCCTGAGGATTGGAGGGTAGCTAATGTAACACCCACTTTTTAAAAAGGGAGGGAGAGAGAGACTGTCCTGTGTGACGTCACCATGGGGCAGCCGCGGCCTACTGTTCCGGCGGCCAGGTGTCGTCGGGTTTTCGACGCCATTCATGGTTTTACCCATCCATCCGGGCGACGGTGGCGTTGCTTGAGGCAAGATTCATATGGCACAGATTGCGGAGGCAGGAACAGTCATTGGGCCCTGACGTGGATTCCCTGTCAAACATTGAAGATTCAGCGGCACGTCCGGGCGCCAGTTCAAGTCTTTGCGGTGCCTCGCCGACATTTCGACCACGTCCACGTGGATATCGTGGGGCCGCTGCCTCCGATCCCTCGGCATTTCACACTTGCTTACGGTGGTGGACCATTTCACCCGGTGGCCGGAGGCCATCCCGCTTGTTGACGCCTCGGCCCTGTCCTGCGCACGTGCCGTACTTGGTTGCCCATTTCGGGGTACGGCTGGACATCTCGTCTGACCGTGGGTGGCCAATTCACGCCGGAGCTGTGGTCCGTAGTGGCTCGCCTGTAGGGGGCTCAGCCCCACCACTCGATGGCCTATCGCCCCCTGTCGAATGGGTTGGTGGAACGCCTCCAGCTTAAGGACGCTTTGAAGGCTCGCCTCATCTGAGTTGCCTTGGGTCCTGCTGGGGATTCGCACTACCCCAAAGGAGGAATTGCAGGCATCATCAGCCGAGTTGGTTTATGCCGTTCCACTGACCATGCCCGGGGAGTTTATCCCAACCGCTGGCGGCCCCCAAGAGTCGCCGTCATCCATGTTGGTCCGAGTGCGGGAGAGGGTCATCGTCCTGTCTCCTGCCCCAACGTCTCGGCGTGGTGTCGCTCCATCTCACATGCTGCCGCCTCTTGTGGACTGTCAACGGATTAAAAATATCCAGCCTTCCGTGGCAAAGAATTCCACAGCTTCACCACCCAGCTTCAGCCAATATCTCCATTTTAAATATCCTCCCCTTAATCTGATTGCTGCACCTCAATCCAGACAGGATAAATATTCTTCTCATTGTTAGGGATTATTCAGGGGCTATAAAATCATATGGAAGTCGCAGCGATTAATTCAAAACTAGAGCCATTCAGAATATTTGCTCTAATGTACATTGAAGGCAGCAATCAGTTTTAAATGAACAGGGTAGCTTTGCAAACAGACAGACTGTCTACTAAGACAAATTAGTATATTAATTAGCCTACAACAAACCAGAAATCTTCGTCTTAAATTAGCTCACACCATTGTGATGGAGATAAAGGATGCTTCCAGATCAGATTAATTTTGTCACTTGGCGCATAAAGACAGGCCACAGGCACGTTTGTCTCTCAATAATTGGGGAATTGTTATAACTGTCACCACAGTATTCTTGGATGGGAGAACCTTCTCCTGGATAATAATGATCTATTCTACATTTACCTTGATCCTCATCCCCTTTTGATGTCTCGTTTTCACACCTGACATACACGTCCTTATCTCTGTGTCTCCTTCTCCCCTGACTCCCAGTGTGAAGAAGGGTCTCGACCCGAAACGTCACCCATTCCTTCTATCCAGAGATGCTGCCTGTTCCGCTGAGTTACTCCAGCATTTCGTGCCTATCTTCGATGTAAACCAGCATCTGCAGTTCCTTCCTACGCAGTATTGTTGGGTGTCAGGGTTCCCTGTCTGCATAAGCTTTTAGTCCATTGATTTGAATGATTGTGTCCCAGAAAAGGTGTCTGAATATTCAGAATTGGTTTGGCAATTACTTTATGTCCCCATTCTAAATATGTGATTCTGTAAAGTGACTTATCTACAATCAAAATGTTAAAGCTTAGTTGATAATAAAAGCCATCAAACGTGTAATTAATTGTTTACTGCCGTCTGTGTGTGGCATTGAAACTGTAGATAAATGTTTATTATTGCCCTTATGTTTAAAACATGTATAAACTCCATGTACTTTGAGTTTGGGGAATATATCATGACAGTCCCCAAGAGAATGTCTGTTTCTCTTTTATATCAACCAGCCTTCAGCATCCGAGTGTCTTAGTTCAAAATTTCACAATTCGTTTAGGTGAAGGTGAAAATATTTAATTGGAATCTGAGGGGTTTTTCACTCAAAGGGTGGTGGGTGTATGGAACAAGCTGCCAGATGAGGTAGTTGAGGCTGGGACTTTCCCAACATTTAAGAAATAGTTTGACAGATACATGGATAGGACAAGTTTGGAGGGATATGGACCAAACGCAAGCAGGTTGAACTAGTGTAGCTGGGACATGTTGGGCAAGTTGGGCTGAAGTGCCTGCTTCCATGCTGTATCACTCCATGACCCATGTCCGGATTGGACAAGTCTGCCCAGTGCTGCCAGCATTTTGTAAACCACCTCTCAGTCTTCTAACCAGTGTAGCTGGGATATGTGCCAGTCCGAAGAAGTGTCTCGACCCGAAACATCACCCATTCCTTCTCTCCAGCGATGTTGCCTGTCCCGCTGAGTTACGCCAGCTCTTTGTGTCTATCTTTGGTTTAAACCAGCATCTGCAGTTCCATCCTACACACTCTCAGTCTTCTAAAGGGCATGTGCCACTTGGCATTTTTTTCGGCGACAGCCGGCATCATCGACTGCGTATCAGGTCACCGAAAAACGTGTGCGTGATGACGTATTGACACGCGGTGTTTTTTCAAGTGTCGCAACATTTCTTTTGTAGCCGCTTGATTTTGAAATGTTCAAAATCTTTTGCCAACCCAGATATGACGCCTGCAGTCGCGGATAACAGTGCGGCAAAACTTTCACCATATTCTTTCTATGGTAGGTATACCCTTCACTATATACATTAGGCCAAACCTGCCCATTATACTCCAGGTCTAGCCTCTCCAAAGACTGTTTACTGCAAGAAGATGCCCTTATGTTCAACTTATTAGACGGTAAATCCATTAATGTTCTTTTAATGAGCTGGACTATTAAAGCCAAGATCATCAAATGTGCCTGTTCACCCCCACCATCCACCCCAATCATGGCCCAATCTAAAATCTGGCACCAGCAACTCACTGATGAATGATATTCCTGCCAGATTTAAATTATTTTTAAATCTTACTGCAAATTAAATTGGATCATGATCAAATCTTGGAAAACGAGGAACTCCCGAACATATCCCAGCTGAAATACAGACCGTGACAAGTGGGATTCAGTAAAAAAAAAACATTTCCTGAGCTTCCACTTGATTAAAAAAAATAAAAACTACTAACAGTGAATTAATCAAGGAAATGGCAAATACCATCGTGAACTACCTTTCAATCAAAAATAAGTCACTGGACAATCTAACCAGGAGAGATTATTTCCCTAGTGTTCTGCAGACTGATTACACGCTTTGTCCCAGAAAGTGGTCTTATTTGCTAATCAGAAAGCCAATACATTTCTTATGATGAGTAGTTATCAATTGTAGACTGCCACCAGCAGCCAACGATATATTTTTAAACTCAAATGAAATATTCCTTGACAAGAAATAAACACTACTCAATAAGGGAACGGCCTATTTTACTTAAGATCTTTCTACCTGACAACCCAATGTAATACTGCTGCAAGATTACTATGCTGTTCAGTCCCGTCGGACTGGCTTATAGTCTGCAGTTGGCCTAATTATACACCAGAAGAATAAATTGGATAATCAGAGCTCTGCAGATCGGAATTACACATGGGTACAAATAAAGAATTGTCCATAGGAATAACACAAATCATGAATATTGCAGTCTGCATGTGTGACTTTGAGAACCCAATTTGCATTGTATACATTCTGGCATCGTACACCGTTGTCAGTTTAGAGTTAACTGTCGTCAATAAAAGGTGTATTGTTAGATTTAACACCGTTATTGGCCTGTATTTGCATAGTGAAGCTGCAGATTCTAGCAATATCTAGCTCGTGAATGCATCTTGCGCAGCGGCATGCATTGAAAAGAGATTGGAGCAGACAAAATCCAAGTTAAAGCCAGGACTGATATTAGGGCTAAGCCTTGTCAAGTCAAGTCAAGTTTATTCGTCACATACACATACGAGTTGTGCAGTGAAATGAAAAGTGGCAATGTTTGCGGATTGTGCAAAAAAAAAACTACGAAACAGAATGGAACAGAATCACATATTACATATTTGTGGCAGGAAAAAAAGAAAAAAAACAGCAATTTTAAAAAGACACCACACAACAGTAAAAATATACAATAAAGTTGAATGCCCACATTTTGGCATTGTTTGTCTACTGAACTCTGCTGCTGATAGAACATAGAAACATAGAAACATAGAAAATAGGTGCAGGATGAGGCCATTCGGCCCTTCAAGACGATCATGGCTGCTCGTCCGAGCTCTATCCAACGCTCTCTTCAATCTATCCAGTGATTTGGCCTCCACTGCCCTCTGTGGCAGGGAATTCCATAAATTCACAACTCTCAGGGTAAAAAAGTTTTTTCTCACCTCAGTCTTAAATGACCTCCCCTTTATTCTAAGACTGTGGCCCCTGGTTCTGGACACACCCAACATTCAGAACATTTTTCCTGCATCTAGCTTGTCCAGTCCTTTTATAATTTTATATGTTTCTATAAGATCCCCCTCATCCTTCTAAACCAGTGAATACAAGCCTAGTATTTTCAATCTTTCCTCATATGACAGTCCCGCCATCCCACGGATCAATCTCGTGAACCTACGCTGCACTGCCCCAATCACAAGGATGTCCTTCCTCAAATTAGGAGACCAAAACTGTACACAATACTCCAGATGTGGTCTCACCAGAGCCCTATACAACCGCAGAAGAACTCCTTTACTCCTGTACTGAAATCCTCTTGTTATGAAGGCCAACATTCCATTAGCTTTCTTCACTGCCTGCTGTACCTGCATGCAACTTTCAGTGACTGGGTACAAGGAGAACCTGGTCTCGCTGTACCTCCCCCTTACCTAAGCTAACCCCATTGAGATAATAATCTGCCCCCTTGTTTTTGCCGCCAAAGTGGATAACCTCACATTTATCTATATTATACTGCATCTGCCACGCATCTGTCCACTCACTCAACCTGTCCAGGTCCCCCTGCAACCTCTTAACATCCACTTCACAGTTCACACTGCCACCCAGCTTTGTGTCATCCGCAAACTTGCTAGTGTTGCTCCTAATTCCCTCTTCTAAATCATTAATATATATGGTAAACAGTTGCGGCCCCAACACCGAGCCTTGCGGCACTCCACTCGCCACTGCCTGCCATTCTGAAAAGGACCCGTTCACTCCTTCTCTGCTTCCGGTCTGCCAACCAATTTTCTATCCATGTCAACACCTACCCCAAATACCATGTGCTCTAATTTTAGTCACCAGTCTCCCATGCGGGACCTTATCAAAGGCTTTCTGAAAGTCTAGATACACTACATCCACTGGCACCCCTTCATCCATTTTACTTGTCACATCCTCAAAAAATTCCAGAAGATTAGTCAAGCATGATTTCCCTTTCATAAATACATGTTGACTTGGACTAATCCTTTTACTGCTATCCAAATGCTCCATTATTACCTCTTTAATAATTCACTCCAGCATCTTTCCTACCACCGAAGTCAGGCTAACTGGTCTGTAATTCCCCGTTTTCTCTCTCGCTCCTTTCTTGAAAAGTGGGATAACATTAGCAATCCTCCAATCCACAGGAACCGATCCTGAATCTATTGAACATTGGAAAATGATCACCAATGCATCCACTATTTCTAGAGCCACCTCCCTGAGGACCCTGGGATGCAGACCATCAGGCCCAGGGGATTTATCATCCTTCAGTCCCATTCGCCTACCCAATACTATTTCTCGCCTAATGAAAATTTCTTTCAGTTCCTCTACTCCCTTATATCTTCTGTCCTCCACTACATCTGGGAGATTGTTTGTGTTCTCCTTAGTGAAGACGGATCTGAAGTACCCATTCAACTCTTCTGCCATTTCCTTGTTGCCCATAATAATTTCACCCGTGTCTGCCTTTAAGGGACCCACATTTGACTTTGCTACTCTTTTTCTCTTAACATATCTAAAGAAGCTTTTACTGTCCTTCTTGATATTCCTGGCCAGCTTCCCCTCGTACTTCATCTTTTCAGCCCGTATTGCCCGTTTTGTTTCCTTCTGTTGTCCTATGAAAGTTTCCCAATCCTCTGGCTGCTGTCTACTCTTTGCTGTGTTATACATTTTTTCTTTTCTTTTTATTCTATCCCTAACTTCTCTTGTCAGCCACGGATGCCTCCTACTCCCCTTAGAATCTTTCTTCCTTTTTGGAATGAAATGATCCTGCGTCTTCCGGATTATGCCCAGAAATTCCTGCCATTGCTGTTCCACCGTCATTCCTGCTAGGATCCCTTTCCAGTCTACTTTGGCCAGCACCCCTCTCATGCCTTCATAGTCACCTTTGTTCAACTGCATCACTGCCACTTCCAATTTAATATTCTCCTTCTCAAATTGCAGATTAAAACTAATCGGTTCCTTTACCTCAAGTTCTCTTATCATATCTGGTTCATTGGACAACACTAAATCCGGAAATGCCTTTTCTCTGGTCGGCTCCATTAGAAGCTGCTCTGAGAATCCATATCGGTGGCGTTCTACAAACTCTCTATCTTGGGGTCCTGAACCAACCTGATTTTCCAAGTCCACCTGCATATTGAAATCCCCATTCACCACAGAGGCATTACCTTTGTTACATGCCAGTTTTAACTCCTACTGCAACTTACACCCTACATCCGGGCTACTATTTGGGGGTCTGTAAATAACACCAATTAGTGTCTTCTTGCCTTTACAATTCCTCAACTCAATCCACAGTGACTCTACCTCGTCAGTCAGTATGTCATCAATCGCAAGGGACTGAATTCCATCCCTCACCAGCAGAGCTACCCCCCCCCCCCCCCACCCCCCTCCGCCCACCTGCCTGTCCTTTTTATAGGACGTATAACCCTGAATATTAAGTTCCCAGGCCTGATCCTCCTGCAGCCACGTCTCAGTAATCCCCACAAAGTCATATCTACCAACCGCTAACTGAGCCTCAAGCTCATCTACTTTACTTCTTATACTTCGTGCATTCATATACAATACTTTTAATTCCTTACGCATCTCAACTTTCACATCGATCCCTATTACACTTGGCCATACTCTCCTATCCCTTTGTGAGCTTCCTTTCCCGTTAATTCTGGGGTCATTAACCATCCCTTTACTCCCTTTCCCTTTAACTCCATCATCGACTATCCCATTTGACACCTCACCCCCCATACCCGTGTAGCAGTGGCAAACCTGCCTTCCAGAATGCTGGTCCCCCACCTGTTAAGATGCAATCCATCCCTTTTGTGCAGTTCCCACTTACTCCAAAACAGATCCCAGTAATCTAAGAAACTAAATCCCTGCCCCTGCACCAGTTACTCAGCCACACATTCAGGTCCCGTATCTCCCTGTTCCTGCTCTCGCCAGCACGAGGAACTGGAAGCAAACCGGAGATAACAACCCTGGAGGTCTTGCTTTTCAGCATTTTTCCGAGCTCTCTAAAGTCACGCTGCAGAATATTCGTCCCCTTCTTTCCGACATCGTTTGTGCCGATCAGCACTACCACTTCCGGCTGTTCACCTTCGCCCTTGAGGATTTTCTGCACTCTGTCCATGACATCCTGGATCCTGGCACCAGGAAGGCAGCACACCATCCTCAAATCCCGTCTGTTGCCGCAGAAACCCCTGTCCGTACCTCTCACAATGGTGTCTCCAACTACAATGGCGTTGCCTGACGTTGGCCTCTTTGGTTTTGGCTCAACAGCCCTTTTTGCTTCGCAAGCCATGTCTAAAACATGCCTACATTGCGAGCATGTTTAGCACATTTGACAGGGAGCCAGTCTCTATCCACAGATCTTTCCGCACCACGATGCCTGAAACTAGCGAGATCATTTTAGTCAGTTTTTAGATAACCAATAAGCAAAGTGACAATGTGAATTCATTTCATGCACTCTGTGCTACGTTGTATTTCACTCCTGAATTTGATGGAATGAAGTGTCAGTCGTGGAGGTTGACTCATGACACACTCCACAAAAGATGAATTTCTCCCATCGCAGAAGGTCTTCACTCGCAGTAAAATAAGTGAAACATCATTAAAGTATTTTTCTCGAGCAAGATATGAACTATCAGTGGAACTCAGCTGGTCACAGGTTATTTTCTCCTGATTTCTTTATCACTGTCTCTTGTGTCTATGTGTTACACAGAGTTGGTTGTTCATATGTTCATAAGTCATAGGAGCAGAATTAGGCTATTCGGTCCATCGAGCCTGCTCCGCCACTCAATCATGGCTGTTCCATTTTTCTCTCTCAACCCCATTCTCCTGCCTTTTCCCCATAACTTTCGCTACCCATAATAATTAAGAACCTATCAATCTCCACGTTAAAAATACCCAATGACCTGGCCTCCACTGACATCTGTGGCAATTCATTCCAAAGATTTGCCTCCTGTTGGCTAAAGAAATTCCTTCTCCTCTCAATTCTATAAGGGACGTCGTTAAAGTCTGAGGATAGAAACATCGAAATTAGGTGCAGGAGTAGGCTATTCGGCCCTTCGAGCCTGCACCGCCATTCAATATGATCATGGCTGATCATCCAACTCAGTATCCCGTACCTGCCTTCTCTCCATACCCCCTGATCCCTTTAGCCACAAGGGCCACATCTAACTCCCTCTTAAATATAGCCAATGAACTGGCCTCAACTACATTCTATGGCAGAGAATTCCACAGATTCACCACTCTCTGTGTGAAAAATGATTTTCTCATCTCGGTCCTAAAAGACTTCCCTCTTATCCTTAAACTGTGAACCCTTGTTCGGGACTTCCCCAACATCGGGAACAATCTTCCTGTATCTAGCCTGTCGAACCCCTTAAGAATTTGGTAAGTCTCAATAAGATGCCCCCTCAATCTTCTAAATTCCAGCGATTACAAGCCGAGTCTATCTAAAATGGCGCCTGCCTGCGGCGACTTTTGCGGAGCTCCAGAAACAAGAAGGCTTCAATACAACTTCAATCAACTAACCTGGATCAGGAAAACGGCAGAAAACGGTGCCGTTTCAGACAAGCTGCTTGAGCACCTCAAGGCTCTCGCAGTCGCGGGAGCCCCGGACTTTAAATTTTCCCAACTGAGGAACCCAGGTACTGTACCTCGAAACCCCGGGACGACCTCCAGAGCCAACGGGCTGGATCTTCCAGGAACAATGAAGCTGGAGCTGCAGCTGCCGACTTTGAAGGAGCTGGAGCTGCAGTCTGTGAAGGAATCCCCGTTCCAGCGCTGGTCCGCAGAAACCGCAGGTACAGTAAACTCAGTACCTGGAAACAAAGGGGAAGCCTCCACTGTGTCCGGAAACGTGGCCGGCGGGCAGGACTTCAGGTCAGACTGAAGCGCAGGGGACTTCGACCCCCTCTCCCTACTATCCTACTGGCAAATGTACAGTCCCTTGAAAATAAAGTGGAGGACTTCTGTTTCACAGAGACATGGCTCAACCCCAGCTCCCCAGACTCAGCGGTCCAGCCTGAAGGGTTCTCCATCCACCGCATGGACCGTACACTGGCATCGGGGAAAGGGAGAGGAGGGGGCGTCTGCCTCATGGTCAACTCTGCGTGGTGCTCAGACGTGGCAGTCCTGTCCTGCTCTCCACACCTCGAACATCTGGCAGTGAAGTGCCGTCCCTTCTACCTTCCGAGGGAATTCACCTCCATCATCCTGACCGCGGTCTACATCCCACCCCAGGCAGACATCCGTCTGGCACTGGAGGAGCTGCACGCCGTGGTCAACAAACACCAGACGTCTTACCCCGAGGCTTTTACCACCATTGCTGGGGACTTCAATAAGGCCAACCTAAATAAATCATTTCCCAACTTCCACCAACATGTCTCCTGCTGCACCAGAGGACCAAACACCCTTGACCACTGCTACACCACCATCAAGAATGCTTACCGCTCTATCCCTCGCCCTCACTTCGGTAAATCCGACCACACCGCGGTGCTGCTTCTTCCTGCCTACAGGCAGCAATTAAAGAGCGCACCCCCAGAGGTGAGGACAGTACAGAGCTGGTCGGGGGGGGCAGAGGAACAACTACAGGACTGTTTGGAGTCTGTAGACTGGGCAATGTTCAAGGACTTGGCAACGGACTTGAACGAATACGCCACAGTCGTTACAGACTTCATTAAGAAATGTGTGGAGGACTGCATCCCCACCAAAACCTTCCGAGTGTTTCCCAATCAGAAACCTTGGATCAACTTTGAGATCCACACTCTTCTGAAGACCAGACAACGGGCATTCATGTCTGATGATACAGTGGTCTATAAGAAGTCCAGATACGACCTTGGTAAGGCCATCAAAAAGGCCAAAAGGGACTTCTGCTCCAAGCTGGAGGATGAGACAGATGGTCGGCAGCTGTGGAGGGGCCTGAATGCAATCACCTCCTACAAGGCGAAACCAGGAGGCAGCTCAAATGTCGGCGAAACATCACTCCCTGATGAGCTCAATGCGTTTTACGCACGCTTTGATAGGGAGAACACCGATGTGCCTTCCCGAGCCCCCATTTGCTGTGATGGTATTTCAGTCTCAGTCACAGAGGCCGACGTCAGGAAATCCTTCAGAGGGGTGAACCCTCGAAAAGCACCTGGACCTGATGGTATACCTGGTCGTGTTCTAAAAACCTGTGCGGACCAACTGGCTGGAGTTTTTACAGACATTTTCAACCTGTCACTTCTGAGGTCTGAGGTTCCCACCTGCTTCAAAAGGGCATCAATTATACCGGTGCCCAAGAAGAACATGGTGACGTGCCTCAATGACTATCGACCTGTGACACTAACGCCTGTGGTGATGAAGTGCTTCGAGAGGTTGATCATGGCGCAAATCAACTCCTACCTCGACAAAAACCTGGACCCACTGCAGTTCGCTTACCGCCACAACAGATCAACGGTGGATGCGATCTCGCTGGCTCTCCACTCCGCTCTGGACCACTTGGACAACAAAAACTCATATGTCAGGCTGTTATTCATCGATTACAGCTTGGCATTTAATACTATCATCCCCTCCAAGCTGGTTACCAAACTCGCAGAACTGGGTCTCTGCGCATCCCTCTGCAATTGGATCCTCGACTTCCTCATTCACAGACCACAGTCTGTTCGTATTGGTGGAAATGTGTTAGACTCGATAACAATCAGCACGGGAGCACCTCAAGGCTGCGTGCTCAGCCCCCTGCTGTACTTACTCTATACTCATGACTGTGTAGCCTGTCACACTCCATCATCAAGTTCGCTGACGACACCACTGTTGTGGGACGTATCACTGATGGGGATGAGTCGGAGGACAGAAGAGAGATCGAGCAACTGTCCATATGGTGCCAGCACAATAACCTGGCCCTCAACACCAGCAAAACCAAGGAACCGATTGTGGGCTTTGGAAGTAGGATGGGGACCCACAGTCCCGTTTATATCAACGGGTCGATGGTTGAAAGGGCCAAGAGCTTCAAATTCCTGGGCGTGCACATCTCTGAAGATCTTTCCTGGTCCGAGAACACTGATGCAAATATCAAGAAAGCTCATCAGCGCCTCTACTTCCTGAGAAGATTACGGAGAGTCGGTTTGTCAAGGAGGACTCTCTCTAACTTCTACAGGTGCACAGTAGAGAGCATGCTGACCGGTTGCATCGTGGCTTGGTTCGGCAACTTCAGCGCCCTGGAGAAGAAAAGACTACAAAAAGTAGTAAACACTGCCCAATCCATCATTGGCTCTGACCTTCCTTCCATCGAGGGGATTTACTGCAGTCGCTGCCTCAAAAAGGCTGGCAGTATCATCAAAGACCCACACCATCCTGGCCACACACTCATCTCCCTGCTACCTTCAGGTAGAAGGTACAGGAGCCTGAAGACTGCAACGACCAGGTTCAGGAATATCTACTTCCCCACAGCCATCAGGCTATTAAACCTGGCTTGGACAAAACTCTGATAACTGATAACCCATTATCTGTTATTTGCACTTTATTCGTTTAATTATTCATGTGTGTATATATTTATATATGGTATATGGACACACTGATCTGTTTTGTAGTCAATGCCTACTATGTTCTGTGTGCCGAAGCAAAGCAAGAATTTCATTGTCCTATCAGGGACACACGACAATAAACTCACTTGAACTTGAACTTGAACTCTATCCAGTCTTTCATCATTTGCAAGACCTGCCATCCCAGGAATCAGTCTGGTAAACCTTCTCTGTACTCCCTCTAATGCAAGAATGTCTTTCCTCAGATTAGGAGACCAAAACTGAACGCAATACTCCAGGTGTGGCCTCACCAAGACCCTGTACAACTGCAGTAGAATCTCCCTGCTCTTGTACTCAAATCCTTTTACTATGAATGCCAACATACCATTTGCTTTCTTCACTGCCTGCTGCCCCTGCATGCCTACTTTCAATGACTGGTGTACCATGACACCCAGGTCTCGTTGCATCTCCCCTTTTCCTAATCGGCCACCATTCAGATAATAGTCTACTTTCCTGTTTTTGCCACTAAAGTGGATAACCGAACATTTATCCACATTATACTGCATCTGCCATGCATTTGCCCACTCACCCAACCTATCCAAGTCACCTTGCAGCCTCCTAGCATCTTCCTCACAGCTAACACTTCCCCCCAGCTTCGTGTCATCCACAAACTTGGAGATGTTGCATTCAATTCCCTCATCCAGATCATTAATATATATTGTAAATAGCTGGGGTCCCAGCACTGAGCCTTGCGGTACCCCACTCGTCACTGCCTGCCATTCTGAAAAGGACCCGTTTACTCCTACTCTTTGCTTCCTGTCTGCCAGCCAGTTCTCTATCTGCATCAATGCTGAACACCCAATACCGTGTGCTTTAAGTTTGTATACTAATCTCTTATGTGCGACCTTGTCGAAAACCTTCTGAAAGTCCAGATATAACACATCCACTGGTTCTCCCTTATCCACTCTACTAGTTACATACTCGAAAGATTCTATAAGATTCGTCAGATATGATTTACCTTTCATAAATCCATGCTGACTTTGTCCAATGATTTCACCACTTTCCAAATATGCTGCTATCCCATCTTTAATAACTGACTCTAGCATTTTCCCCACTACCGATGTTAGACTAACTGGTCTGTAATTCCCCGTTTTCTCTCTCCCTCCCTTTTTAAAAAGTGGGGTTACATTAGCTACCCTCCAATCCTCAGGAACTACTCCAGAATCTAAAGAGTTTTGAAAAATTATCACTAATGCATCCACTATTTCTGCGGCTACTTCCTTAAGTACTCTGGGATGCAGCCTATCTTGCCCTGGGGATGTATCGGCCTTTAATCCATTCAATTTACCTAACACCACATTCCGGCTAACCTGGATTTCACTCAGTTCCTCCATCTCATTTGACCCCCAGTCCCCTGCTATTTCCGGCAGATTATTTATGTCTTCCTTAGTGAAGACAGAACCAAAGTAGTTATTCAATTGGTCTGCCATGTCCTTGTTCCCCATGATCAATTCACCAGTTTCTGACTGCAGGGGACCTACATTTGTTTTAACTAACCTTTTTCTCTTCACATATCTATAAAAACTTTTGCAGTCAGTTTTTATGTTCCCTGCCAGTTTTCTTTCATAATCTATTTTCCCTTTCCTAATTAAGCCCTTTGTCCTCCTCTGCTGGACTCTGAATTTATCCCAGTCCTCTGGTAGGCTGCTTTTTCTGGCTTTTTCTGTGTGGGGAGGAGGGGGAGGGGAGGGGGAGAGGGGAAGTGAGGGCATGGGGGGAGGGGCGGTGTGTGGGGGGAGGGTCTCCACTCAGCCACCACGGCACCACACAGCCCTTTGTCCTCCTCTGTTGGACTCTGAATTTCTCCCAGTCCTCTGGTAGGCTGCTTTTTCTGGCTAATTTGTATGCTTCATCTTTTGTTTTAATACTATCCCTTAATTTCCCTTGTTATCCACGGATGCACTACCTTCCCTGATGTATTGTTTTGCCAAACTGGGATGAACAATTGTTGTAGTTCATCCATTCAGTCTTTAAATGCCTTCCATTGCATATCCACCGTCAACCCTTTAAGAATCCCTTGCCAGTCTATCTTGGCCAATTCACGTCTCATACCCTCAAAGTTACCTTTCTTTAAGTTCTGATTTAACAATGTCACTCTCCATCCTAATGAAGAACTCAACCATATTATGGTCACTCTTGCCCAAGGGGCCACGCACTACAAGACTGCTAACTAACCCTTCCTCATTACTCAATACCCAGTCTAGAATAGCTTGCTCTCTCGTTGGTTCCTCTACATGTTGGTTTAGAAAACTACCCCGCATACATTCCAAGAAATCCTCTTCCTCAGCACCCCTGCCAATTTGATTCACCCAATCTATATGTAGATTGAAGTCACCCATTATAACTGTTTTACCTTTGTTGCATGCATTTCTAATTTCCTGTTTGATGCCATCACCAACTCCACTACTACTGTTAGGTGGCCTGTACACAACTCCCACTAGCGTTTTCTGCCCCTTAGTGTTTCGAAGCTCTACTCCTATCGATTCCACATCCTCCAAGCTAATGTCCTTCCTTTCTATTGCGTTATTCTCCTCTCTAACCAGCAACACTACTCCACCTCATTTTCCTTTCTGTCTATCCCTCCTGAATATTGAATATCCCTGGATGTTCAGCTCCCAGCCTTGGTCACCCTGGAGCCATGTCTCCGTGATCCCAATTATATCATATTCATTAATAACAATCTGCACATTCAACTCATCCACCTTATTACGAATGCTCCTTGCAATGAGACACAAAGCCTTCAGGCTTGTTTTTACACAATCTTACCCCTTATAAAATTATGTTGAAAAATGGCCCTTTTTGATTTTTGCCCTGGATTTTTCTGCCTGCCACTTTTACTTTTCACCTTGCTACCTATTGCTTCTACCCTCATTTTACACCCCTCTGTCTCTCTGCTCATGCTCCCACCCCCCTGCCACATTAGTTTAAATCCTCCCTGACAGCACTAGCAAACACTTCCCCAAGGACATTGGTTCCATTCCAGCCCAGGTGCAGACCGTCCTGTTTGTACTGGTCCCACCTCCACCAACTCCACCACCACCAGGATGTGCCCTCTGGTCATAGACTCTCCCACACTGGAAACATCCTCTCCACATCCACTCTATCTAGGCCTTTATCTATCCACTCTATCATTATTCGGTAGGTTTCAAAGAGATTGCCCTCATTCTTCTAAACTCCAGTGAGTACAAGCCCAGAGCCATCAAATACTTCTCATACACTAACCTAATCAAGCATGTAAGAAGGAACTGCAGATGCTAGTTTAAACCAAAGAAAGACATAAAAAGCTGGAGTAACTCAGCAGGTTCGACAGCATCTCTGGAGAAAAGGAATAGGTGATGTTTTGGGTCGAGACCCTTCTGAATAGACCCAGCATTTTGTGTCTATTAACTTAATCAACCCTCGGATTAAGCCATCATAAAGCACTTTTGGACCCTCTCCAACAACAGCATGTCCTTCCTCAAATATGGGGCCTAAAACTGCTCACAATACTCCAAATGCAGTCTGGCCAGTGCCTTATAAAATCTCAGCATCACATCCTTGCTTTTACAGTATACAGTACAGTGCCTCTACTTCCTGAGAAGATTATGGTTAGTCGGTATGTCAAGGAGGACTGTCTCTAACTTCTACAGGTGCACAGTAGAGAACATGCTGACCGGTTGCATCGTGGCTTGGTTCGGCAACCTGAGCGCCCAGGAGCGGAAAAGGCTGCAAAAAGTTGTGAGCACTGCCCAGTCCATCATCGGCTCTGACCTCCCCTACCATCGAGGGGATCTATCGCAGTCGCTGCCTCAAAAAGGCTGGCAACATCATCAAGGACCCACACCATCCTGGCCACACACTCATCTCTCCGCTACCTTCAGGTAGAAGGTGCAGGAGCCTGAAGACTGCAACGACCAGGTTCAGGAATAGCTGCTTCCCCACAGCCATCAGGCTATTGAACTCAACTCAAACAAAACTCTGTTTTATTTATTCATGTGTGTATATATTTATACAATGGTATATGGACACACTGATCTGTTCTGTATTCATGCCTTCTATAATTCTGTTGTGCTGAAGCAAAACAAGAATTTCTTTGTCCTATCTTGGACACATGACAATAAACTCTCTTGAATCTTGAATCTATATTAGTCCTCTGGAAATTTATGCTAACTTTGCATTTGTCTTCCTTACTACCGACGCAACCTGCAAATTAATCTTTAGGGAATCCTGCACCAGCACTCCCAAGTCCCTTTGCACCTCCAATTTCTGAAACAACTTCACATTTAGAAAATAGTCAATGCCTTTATTCCTTCTACCAAAGTGCATGATAATATACTTTGGTATACAGTACTCAATTTGCCACTTCTCTGCACACTTTCCCAACCTGTCCAAGTCCTTGTGTAGACTCCCTGCCTTCTCAACACTACCTGCTCCTCCACTTATCTTTGTATCATCTGCAAACGTGGCCAGAAAGCCATCATTGCCATAATCCAGATCATTAACATATAACGTGAAATGTAGCGGACGCAACACTGACCCCTGCAGAACACCACTAGTCACTGGCCACCAACCAGAACAGACCCCTTTAGTCCCTCTCTCTGCCAGGCTGTCAATCTTCTATCCACACTCGTAGCTTGCATCTAATACCACGGGCTCTTCGTTTTAGCAGCCTCACGTGCAGCCCCTTACCAAAGGCCTTCTGAAAATCCAAATAAACAATATCCACTAACTCTCCTTTGTCTATCCTGCTTGTTACAATTCCTCCCCCTTCTGCCATGGGGTAGATTGAGACTGACACCAACCCCCCCCCCCCCCCCCCCCCCCCCCCCCCCACCCCCCCACCTCCCTCCACAATCTATGCACATCCCCCAAGCCTTTTCACTCATCACTTTAATTTCATGTTTCATGTATTTTGTGTTGTTATGACTGTTGGCTTATCAGTTTCCCTTATGGGACCAATAAAGTTCTAACGTATCGTATGGTTACTTCCTCAAAGAATTCCAACAGATTTGTCAGTTAAGAACTCTCCTTAACAATCCATGATGACTTTGACCTATGTTATCAAGCCTTAATAATGGACGCTCATCTCTAACCAACCACTGAAGTCAGGCTAACCAGCCTATAATTTCCTTTATTTTGCTGCATTCCCTTCTTAAGCAGTGGCGTTACATCTGATATGAATCAAAATCCCTTATCAGGTGTTGTGCATTACTATCCCAGGAAATAGTGACTGAAGAAGAGTCTCAACCCGAAACATCATCCATTCCTTCTCTCCAGAAATGCTGCCGATCCCGTTGAGTTACTCCTGCATTTTGTGTCTATCTTCAAATGACGTCACGAGCTCCAGACTGCTGTGCGGACGCATGATGACGTGCGCGACCACAATGTCGCACGTCAGTCACTACCGGCCTGTCGCCTAAATGACAGCCAAGTGGGACTGGCCCTTTAGAGATCTAAAGAACACCACCATCTGCAGGTCCATGCAAATCCATCTAAAGGGCATCCTGTTCAGAGAACAGACATGCACCATGTTCATTCTTGCTCACTACTCACAAGATGGACACCACATTGTCAGCCATTGAATGAAGGTGTTCAGGTGATACATACTGTAGATGGCTTATATATGCAACCAATAATATAGCTCCCTCAGTACTATTAACCCCGCCTAGTTAACATCAATCATAATGCCTTTCCCTCCCTGGGTAGAGTTCAGTAGAAGAATGTAGCCAGTGCTTGAGGATGTATGTAATACCCTGTGCTATCATTAAAAGATGTTGCACACTTTAAGAGTTTGTGAATTGCTTATTTACATGGTGTCGGCTGGAAGATACCTGTGTCTCCTGTCTAACGGGTTTTATTTATTTCTTTTGATTTGTGCCTATTTGCGCTTAATCTCTCTGACCATGGCATCCTCTTGCAGAAAGCCCGCGCAGCTTGTCTTTGATGCTGACATCTCTGAGCGCTGGGCCACGTTTGAATTTGATTTCACCCACTTTGTCAACGTCACACACCGCGCTGATCCTGACTCCCTTAAAGCCTCCCTCCTACTCAACCTTGTCGGACCTGATGCCATGAAGAGAGCCAGAACTTTCACCTATGCTCCAGCGGTCCTGGACGACAACAACGTGGTGACTACTCCTGCAGAATCTGATAGTGACCCCGTTTGCCTGCTACGTAAGTTCAGGGAGATTTGTGACCTGCCCGCGAACCGTATTCTAGAGAGGGCACGGTTCTTTTCAAGGAAACTGTTGCCAGATGAACCTGTTGAATGTTTTATCGCTGATTTGCGTTATCTCGCCCAGCGGTGCCGCTTTGGTGACATGACAGACCAGCTCACTAGAGACATTTTAATAACTGGCATGCGTGACCAGAAGCTGCGATGTGAGCTTCTAAGGGATTCGGATCTAACGTTAGGAAAAGCCATGCATGCCTGCATATTGTCTGAGGTCGTTGTATTGCCAGATGACCACCAGGACTCGGGCAATACAAAAAAGTGCCCAAACTGTAACTACATGCACCACAGACTGTCGACGTGCCCTGCCTATGGCAAGGCCTGTAACATTTGTAAAAAACGGAATCATTTCTCTGCAGCCTGTCGTTCCCGTGGGAGATCGGTACAGATTTCCAGACCTAATCTAAACATGCTGAGACAATCTGATGGCTATTACGGCTCACAGCCCAACATAGCTGAATCCTATGATGCAGATCCAATTAATTCTCCCGAGGATTCGAGTGTGTTTACCCTCCTACATGCACCTGGCCCACGTTTTGATCCCACCGTATTTGTGACTGTCAATGACGTAACCTTCCTTGCAAAGTTAGACACTGGTGCGAAGGTCAATGTTTTGTCAATAAATCTTTTCAACAAGATAAGGAATAATGTGCCCCTGATTGCTGACAATGCTACCCTGCACGCCTATGGTGGAGAAATTCTAAGGCCTGCGGGGAGGGCCACTTTAACTTGCATGCTGCAAAAGGCGACGAGAAACCTGGTTTTCTATGTTTTGAATTCTGACTGTGTAACCCTGCTGGGCAACCGTGCGTGCCAAGATCTTGGCCTTGTGTCCTTCGACCGCACGGTCCACAAAGTGCAACTGTCGTTTGACCCGGTTGCAGAATACCAGGACCTGTTCAACGATGACCTGGGAAAGTTACCACTGACATACCATATTTCCATTGACCCAAATGTACAACCCGTGGTCCGCACACCTCACAGGGTGTCTCACGCCATGAAAGACACGGTCGAGGCGATGCTTAACAACATGGTCGAAAAGGGGGTGCTAGAAGCGGTTAGCGATCCCACCGATTGGGTCTCCACCATGGTTGCCATGATAAAGAAAGGCAAGGATGAAATATGTGTGTGTATCAACCCTAAGGACTTAAACCTTGCCATCAGGCGACCACACTACCCCATGCGGTCTGTTGAGGACGTGGCGGCTCAGGTCGGGCAAGCCACCGTCTTTTCGGTCTTAGACGCTAAGAACTTGTTTTAGCAGATCCCATTGGACAAAGCGTCTTCTGACCTGACGACCTTCGCCACACCGTTTGGCAGATTCAAGTTCGTGCGAATGCCATTCAGCATCAATTCCCCTAGCAAGGTGTTCCAGCGAACGATGGAGCAGATATTCTCAGACCTGCCATGTGCCATCATTGTGGATGATATCCTGGTTTATGGGAAGAACATTGCCGAGCGCGTACGATTGCTCAGCGCCAGCTGCAACGTCGGGTGCTGGAGCCTGCCTCCATGCAGAGGCGCATTCAAGAGAAACATGATAGCCATCGATCCCACGATCGGTCGTGCAGACCACTCGATCCTCTGTTGCCTGGACAGGTTGTTCGGTTGCAGACCGCCGGTGGTCACTCCCGTCTCGCTACCGTGGTTGGGGTGCGCGACTCACCTCGTTCGTACCTGGTCGACTATGAGGGAACTATCTACCGAAGAAGCTGACAACACCTGCTTGCGGTTAATGAGCTGAAGCCGCAGCCCCCGGGGCCCTATGCCCTGCCACTCTCATACCAGCAGCCAGCTGCCGTCCCAGCCAGTGTTCCCTGCATGCCTCGATCCCCATATCGAGCGCCCTGTTCCCCTCTGCGCGGGTCACCTGTTGCCGGTCGCGGTTCTCACTCTCCTGCTTCTACCACCCCACCGCACTTCCCTGGTTCCCCACCTGCCTCGCGTCCTCCTGTTTCTTCTGCTCTTTCGGGGGAAGGGGGAGACATCTGTATGCGCTCGGGCCAGATTAGTAAGCCACCTGTTCGTTATGGCGATTTTGTTTAATTCTGCTGTTTAATTCTGTTGTTGTGACCAATCTGTTTTGATTTTCTAAGGGGAAGGATGTAGATGGCTTATATATGCAACCAATAATATAGCTACCTCAGTACCATTAACCCCGCCTAGTTAACATCAATCATAACGCCTTCCTCTCCCTGGGTACAGTTCAGTAGAAGAATGTAGCCAGTGCTTGAGGATGTATGTAATACCCTGTGCTATCATTAAAAGATGTTGCACACTTTAAGAGTTTGTGAATTGCTTATTTACACATACTTTATCACTTGCTCACAAATTCATACGTATTTGCACATACTATCACAACATTTCAGAAACATTTAGACGGGTACATGGATAGGACTGGTTCAGAGGGATATGGGCCAAATGCAACCAGGTGGGGCATGTTGGCTGGTATATAAAGGTTGGACCACTTTTTTTTTCAAAAGCTACAGACATCTTAATTTAAGTGCAGAAATCTTATGTTTGAGCTCATAGTAAGATATTCTCAACTCCCCTTTAGCAAAACATTGGTGGATTTGCAGAGTTTTCCTAGCTGGTGCTACTCATTAGAGTAACCAGGCTGCATAATCGAGCATAAAGCTAGCTCAGGGTGGTTTTGACAAACATGGGTTTAGCATTAAATTACTCATTACTGAGTATGTAAACAATGTAAGTACAGATGCTGTGAGAAACACCAATAACTCTTATGTAACAATAACACAAGTGAATGGAATAAATGTATTTTTTATTGTCTTTCATTCTGCTGCTGTTCAATTGTCCTGTTCTGGAGCACAACTCTCTGCTTGCCACCATCTTTCTTGTTTTCATTACAGTCACAGTAAATATTGAACATTTACCAGGTTGTCGAGATTTTACAACCAAATTATATTCAACATCATGTTACACAGGTATAACACTCAGACCGAGTGGGACTAGTGTAGATGGAACATCTTGGTTGGCATGGGTAACCTGAGCCTAAAGGGCCTGTCCCACTGTATGAGGTAATTCAAGAGTTCTCCCGAGTTTTCCCCTGATTCGAACTCGGAGAATGTCCGTAGCGGGTCCGTAGGAGTTCGTGGATGTCTTGTAGCGGCACGTACGAGTAAAAAGTAACACATTTTTTCATCACAAGTATTTTTTTACATTGTTGAAAAAACTTCACGAGTTTACCGGATTTCCGGAGTACCTACCGTTACTCGTACGAGCCGCTACGAGACCTCCATCAGGGGAAAACTCGGGAGAACTCTTGAATTACCTCGTACAGTGGGACAGGCACTTAAGGGCCTGTTTCGGTGCTCTATGACTCTATGACCTAGAGCAGGGATTACTGAGTGGCAACCAGTTATGCAGACACTGACTTATTTTCCTCACTTTAATCTAAGGCATTGATGGTATTAAAGCATCCCTAATATTTACCCGGTTGAAATCAATTTACTTAATTAGTTCAGCAGCTGAACCTCAAATGGTTCCAGATATAATGTATCTGCCTCTAGGCTTAACTAGATTAGTTTAGTTTAATTTAGTTTAGAGATACAGTGCCGAAACAAGCCCTTCGGCCCACCGAGTCCACGCCGACCAGTGATCCCCACACATTAACACTATCCTAATGTGCTAGGGACAATTTACATTCATACCAAGCCAATTAACCTACAAACTTGTACGTCTTTGGAGTGTGGGAGGAAACCATAAAACCTCAGAGAAAACCCACACAAGTCACGGGGAGAACGTACAAACTCTCTACAAACAGGACCTGTAGTCGGGATCAAACCCGAGTCTCTGGCACTGTAAACGCTGTAAGGCAGCAACTCTACCGCTGCACCACCTTGCCGCCCATTTACTGAATGAAAGTGGAGCATGACATTATAATTAATATCTAACTAATTGTGAAGCTCCATAAACTTTCTGATCTCCACATAAGCCCACTAACCTATTTATTGTAACTTCAATTCCAATATATGAAGATATCACCAAACCTAATGCACATGTGGCAAAGAATACCTATTTGAGAATTTTCTATCCCTAGCAGGTATATTATTTCATTTGCCAGGCAAAATATATTATATTTTAACTTAATATGTTGAGCTTTGCTCTTTACTGTATATTTTGTTCAACTTGCAGATAATAATTTCACTAATCATTTATTAGATTATTTGAAAATCCCAAACACAATAATTGCACATTCATATCTGAATTATATTCTTTAATTACAACCCAATCATTTTCAAAATTATTCAGTCTTTGCAATGACTTCAGTTGACTGAAACTCTTGCTTAAATAAAGATAATAAAATCACCGATTGAATTTCTCACTAGAAAACTGAACCAGAATCTATCTTCTTTAAAATAAATATTGCAGTTTTAATTTCACAGTAAGCATCTCAGATTTCTTGTAACCAGCCTCATCAATGGTAACATTCCTTTTGTAGGAAATGTCCCCTGGTACTGTATATAAATAAGCCTTTTGCAGTTTAATACATTTTATGTGATTAATAAATTGTCACATCTGACATTTTTTGAATTCATTGTGCAACAGCCTTGCGCTATAGCCTTTATTTCAAAAATATAAAGTCATTCACAATCAAAAAACAGATATAACCATTATTCAAAGCTGTTATAGAATGTTATTTAAAGTTTGCAACATACTAAATGGTGATGAATTATCAGCATACTCAATGACTGACCCTAATAAAGGGCAATAAATTTATAAATAACCAATTTGAATACTTCAAATTAGCATCACAGAATCATAGATCCATTGCAGCACAAAAGCTGACCATTCAGCCCCTCAAGCCCATGCTAGCTCCAATTTATCCAATTCCAATCTTGTATCCCTCCCAATTGCCTTATAAATAACTTTTTCTCCAGCACCAATGCAACTCACTATGAGAGCCCTTGTTTGATTGTTTCCATCAGAGAGCTGCTACTCATTACCACACTCTGCTCAAAATAAGTTTTTTTCTAACATCTCCCATGTATCCATTGCCCTTCACTCCAAAACTCGGTTCGCTGTTCCTTACACTATTCCAAATTAGACCATTGTCATCCTTAAATTAGAAAGAACATGCTGGAGTAACTTGACGGGACAGACAGCATCTCTGGAGAGAAGGAATGGGTAACGTTTGACGTCGAGACCATTCTTCAAACCATTCTCCTTTACCCTAAATAAACCTCCCATGATCTTTTACACAGCATTGGACTTTTAAAACAAACATGAGAATAGCAGATTTTCTGGGTAAAGGTTGAATGATCTGTACAGAACAACAAGTATTTCTGGTGTAAGTTTGGAATTTCTGCATGTGCACAAATTTAATTTTGTTCAAAGTTCAATCAATATTCAATAACTATCAAGTCGCCAAGGAAATCCCTTTACTGCACAAGACCATTACTATCTTATGTCGTGGAGCACAATATTATCGAGAAAGTAACAAAGCCTAATTTGTGCTAAATTATGGGCAGGTTGGGACTATAAACTTACTCACACTGGGAGCTAGCTGAGATTGACCACATTGATTTAGCTCAGGGCACGGAGCAGTCATCATAGCAAAGTTTAATTCTGTCAAACTGGACTGGTGCTAAATTACATCCCAGAGGAGAGGCGAACAGGATTCCAAATCATTATTTCAATAAACTCCCTGATGACCTTAGTTTATTATTTCACCTGAAGGGCAACATCTTTGACAGGCAATGCCTCCGACACCGTAATGAGATATTACAATATGCTGGCGAGCTGATCCGATCCGGACCCAGCTTCCCATTACTCATTCTGTTATATAAGAGGACTGCTGCAGAGCACATGCAAAGACATTTGGCGACAGATGGTGGAAGAAGTTGCTCTGTGGGCGCTTCTACCTTTTGGCCATGCACAGTTTGAACATTGTATCTGTTGCCAGAATTAACTTCCAACATCTTCGAACTGTGCGCAGAACAGTATTTTTAGAAATATCTAATTTACTGACTCAACTGACGCCAGTAAAGTGAAGAGGAAATTAAAACGCCAATGCGCGCTCTGAAGGGTTGAATAAAATTGTCGCACGAAAAAACATGTTCTACTTGCTCCTGTGTAGAGGAACTTTACCACTTTCTCTACTTGTCTTTCACTCTCAGGAAGCTAGTTACTTGGACCCCAAGTTCCTTGAGTTATGAGCCTGTCCCACTTACGCAACTTTTCCGGCGACTGCCGGCACCCGTCATAGGTCGTTGCGGGTCGCCGAAAATGTTCAACATGTTGAAAAACCAGCGGCGATCAGAACGAGGTACGACTCTTTGGGCGACTACTCACGACCATACAGGCTTCCCTCTGCGACATGTCGCCGGGGTGTCGCCTGTATGGTCATGAGTAGTCTCCTCAGTCGCCCAAAGAGTCATAGCGTCTTCCTGGTCGGCATTTTCAACATGTTGAACATTTTCGGCGACCTGCAACGACCTACGACGGGTACCGGCAGTCACGGATAAAGTCGTGTAAGTGGGACAGGCCCATAAGTCTCTTGAGGTGTGACAGAGACCAACTCTACTGCAATAAAGTGATATAAAAACGGATAGGAAAATGTGGCAAGACTCAATGTGTAGGAGGAACGGGCGATGCTGGTTTAAACCAAAGATAGACACAAAATGCTGGAGTAACTCAGAAGGACAGGCAGCATCTCTGGCTAGAAGGAACGGGTGACGTTTCGGGTCGAGACCCTTCTTCAGAAGAAGAGTCTATGTGCTCCTGCCTATTTCTGGTTACTTAAATTTAGTTTAAATCTCATCTCAGCATTATGAATTGGCCAGAAGGTGATTCGCCCGGTTAGGTGAGTAAGAAATTAAATACCTGAGGCTGTTTCAAAGCAATAGTTTTTCACTCGGAAGGTAGAGCATTACCAGCTAAACCATACGATCGCAGTGGCAGTCCGCCCAGCTTCCACATGAATCCCCAAATTAATGAAAATGCAAGTTCCAAGTTATTTCACCATCAGCATTTTTCATCAGTCTCTTAAGTGTGGGATGATGCAATGCATTACGTACATCAGTAGGATTTGTTGCAAAGGTTCAGTTAAGCTGTCTATTATATTTTAATAATTCTTTCAGTACAAAACAAGACCATACTATTTTCCAGTTAATTCCCGGGGAGTTCATGCTACAGCAGTCATTGATGCCAGTTGGGAAAGGAACATGGTCAGATTAGATAAGTGAAATCAATGTAATGTTAATGCTCTTTTATGCTTTATGTGCCCAGATCCAATTATAGCAATCTGTTTCTGCGTTTAGACTGGTTTTATTTTAGTCTCTAGCCTGCAGCTCATTGAATCACACAATTTTTGAACAGTTTGTGTCAGATTATAACGATTTAACCATCCAGAATCCTTGTTATTGTAACACAACATATTGACCAATTAATATTTTTTTTTCCACAAGTTATTATAAAACGCCTGAGAAATGTTCAAACTAATCAAAAGCATTGAGTAAAAAGTTCTTTATGTGTGCAACCTTCTCAACCAAATTCATATCTAAAAAGTATTTATTGTAAAATCATATGTGTGGAATCCAATTACTAATCTTCAGCAATAGAAAACTAGTGGCACAAAATTATTTTACATGTTGTCATTGTGCCTGCCTCTACCACTTCCTCGGGCAGTTCATTCTACATACCCACCACTTCTGTGTGAAGACGTTGCCTCGCAGATCTCCTTTAAATTGTCCCCATCTCAGGAACATTAACTCAATGGTCTCGAGTTTTGAACTCCCAAACCCTAGGAAAAAGAATGACAAACCATTTTACCTATGCTCCTCGTGAATGTATATACCTCTATAAGGATACCCTCAGCCTCATAAGGTTCTCCTAACCTTTTTCAGCCTCTCCTTGTAACTCACGGCCTTCAGACCTGGTAACAATGTTGTGAATCTTTTCTGTACCTTTTCCCGCTTAATGATACCTTCCTCTAGCTGGACGAGAACTGACGCTATGCTACACTATACTACAACTGATTGATTGATTGATTGAAAGATACAGCATGGAAACAGGCCCTTCAGCCCACCGAGTCCACATCGACCATCAATCACCCGCTTCTACTAATTCTATGTTATGCCACTTTCACTTCCGCTCTCTACACACTTGGGACAATTTACAGAGGCCATGTAACGTACAGATGTGGAATGTAGGAGAAAACCGGAGCTTCCGGAGGAAGTCACTCAGACAACGTGCAAACTTCACACAGACAGCAACCGAGGTGTGAATCGAATCTGGGTTTCTGGTGTTGTGAGGCTGCAGCTCTACCAGCTGTGCCTCTGTGAAGCCCAAGTGTGGTCTCAACAATGCCTTCTACAGTTGTAACCTTACATCCCAACGCTTACTTAAGCCCCAGGAACCTGCAGGGTAAAGAGACTGAAAAATGGTGGGTTCAGAGTATTGAGCATTACCCAGTGCATCAGGGTAGTGGGAACAACATCAGGCAATAAATGACGACATGAATGCTGCATGGAGTTGCAGGACAGAAAAATAAGAAAAGGATTAACCTGACAAGAGTTCTGACCCATCATGACATTAAGACCTCTTGCAACAATATGGTATAAGTGACTTGCCAATGCTTCAAAAGCCATTTGTTGAGATCTTAGTATACAAAATAAAGAACCATGCAGCCACACTATTTTAAATCATGAACAGAACACGGGCTTCACTGTCAGGACTAAAATTTACTGCACAGCTCAAATCATCCTCCGGCAGGTGTTAGTGAAGTGCCTACTTGAACCACTTAGGAAATTAGTTGAACAGCAATCGATATAGATTAGTGGACAGGATGTCCAGGACAGGAGAATATTCTAAACAATATTGGACAAATAAACTAATTGGCAAGATTTGAATGTGTATAGTGTGTCATTGAGTAAAGGGGACTATAGAGGCATGAGGGAGGAGCTGGCTACATTTATTTGGAAAGGGACCCTAGCAGGAATGACAGGGGAACAGCAATGGCAGGAGTTTGTGGGAATAATTCAGAAGACTCAGGATCTTTTTATCCCAAAGAAGAAGATTCTAAGGGGATAATGGGGGCAACCGTGGCTAATAAGGGATGTCAACGACAGCATAACATTAAAAGAGAAGATATATAATTTTGCAAAGATTGGTGGGAAAATAGAGAATTGGGAAGCTTTTGAAAGCAAACAGAGGTTAACTAAAAAGCCAATACATGGACAAAATATGAAATATGGAGGTAAGGCAACCAATAATATAAAAGAGGATGGCAAAGGTTTTCTAAATGGGAGGAATTGGAGGTGTAAAGGGACTTGGGAGTGTTGGTACAGGATTCTCAAATGGTTACTTTGCAAGTTGAATCAGTAGTAAGGAAGCCAAATGCAATGGGCCACTTGCCCAAACCGACCAACATGTTCCATCTACACTAGTCCCACCTGCCTGCCTTTGGCCCATATCCCTCTTGACTCCATGACTCGATCAGCTGAATGGCCTAATTCTGCTCCTGTGACTTATGGACTTATGGACCTATTTCCAGTGGCTAGGAAATATGGTGCATATAAATCTCCATGTAACATAACGTGTAATGTTCAGGTAAAACAAAAACGATATTATTATGGAGGAGGAAGATTTGTTATTCAAGTCTCGGGGTGGACCAAGCTGTGTGATATGTCAGTGCTTGGCAGCATACATCAATTAGTCTGAAGAAGGGTCTTAACCCAAAACGTCTTCCATTCCTTCTCGCCAGAGATGCTCCTGTCCCGCTGAGTTACTCCAGCATTTCGTGTCTATCTTTGGTGTAAACCAGCATCTGCAGTTCCTTCCTGCACGTCAATTAGACCATATATACTTTCAAGGAATACACCATAAGGTTAAATAATGAGATGGATACAAGTGCATTCCATTAAATATAAACATGTAAAGGATGTCTTGAGAGGGTGCTTTGGCATTTTAAATCCATTTTTAGAGGTTAGATTGAGACTACTCTTTTTGGAGTCTAAGATAAGGTGATATGTCTAAATTCAGGTCCAGACCAATTTGCAAAAGAGTTGAGAATCATTTATAATGAAAGGAGTGCAAGATGTATGAAACTCTTACCCATTAAAAGCAATTGATGGAAGCTTAATTAGTGATTTTAAATCTAAGCCAATAGATTTTTGCTGACTAAGATAAGCAGCTGAGGCAGTGGATAGAGTTAGAATACAGATGAATTATGATTTAATGAAGAATCCGAATAAGTTGGAGTATCTGAGTTACCATCTTTTTCCCAATATTCTTTGCTCCTTATCCTGAGTAACTTCCTCAAAAATGGAAGAAACCCAACAATGGAACAGCCAAGCATCACATGCTAATTCTGTAAATAGGCACAAACAGCTGGAGTAACTCAGCAGGACAGGCAGCATTTTTGGAGAGGATCTCGACCCGAAACGTCACCCATTCCTTCTCTCCAAAGATGCTGCCTGTCCCGCTGAGTTACTCCAACATTTTGTGTTTATCTTCTGGAGAGAAGGAATGGGTAACATTTCGGGTCGGGACCTTTCCTCAGACTGAGCCGGAGGAGAGGGAAACGAGATATGGAAGGGTACAAAGAACATGTAAAGTGTGAAAATAAAATAAAATAATTTTGTAGGCAGAACTGCCATTTTATTTCATTCCTTTCTTCAGTGGGAGGAATGTCAGCTAATAATGAGAATTGCAGCCAATCTCCAACCTAACATTAACCAGAATGTTAATAAACACTGGCCATGGATCAGAAACGGATGAACATATCATTTAATGTACATCACTGGATTGGAAATGCAATTTAAGAAAAAAAATCTATTCAGGACAAAATGGTGCTGACTAAGCATAATGTGTTCAATCTATAAATAATCATAATTTATACCAATCTTCTCTCTTTTGGCATTCAGTTGGCTGAATAAGTGCCTGACAGATCTGACTTACAGCTAATCAACATTTACAAGGTTGCTTTCTGCAAAATAGATGAAAGTACCCAAGAATTAAATGAAACTGCAATAATGTTGCAGTCAGAAAGGGGAAAAAAGGTTAAGGTAAATGCATTCTATCTGAACAAGCACAATTTCAAATCAGACACAAGGTGAAAATACTGGAAGAAGGAATGAAATAAAATGGCAGTTCTGCCAACTAAATTTGCTTTGTCCACAAATGCAACGTGTTTTATTGCAAGATAACATTTAAAATCTACCGATGAGGAAAAATTAACACGAATCGTTCTTGAAATTCTTTGTCCATTCCACTTCGATGTTGTCACCCTCCAAATGTAATTGCAAACAGAACATTTAACATTAAGATCTATCCTAAAGCCTTCAATTTCCTTCACAATCTCATATTTATCTCGTATGTTTTTCCAGAATTAAATGACACATCAGCTTCAGCGGGTACATTGTGTTTTTTCATTAGGCGGAGGTGAAAGTAAGTGTAAAAAAATATCACTAACTGGAAATCATTTGTGTGTGCTGAATACTAAGTACATACATTTCCACATCCTACCTATTCATCTTGGTTGATGTATAGAAAGGAATTGCACCATTTTTTAAGGCAGGCATTTCACAGTCAATGTTCAGCGGTGATACAGATAAATAGTTTGTCCATTTTTAGAACCAACCATTAGCAACATTTATAAAAATGGGGAGAGTTCAAAATTAGACATTGTTTGGTTTAAGTTTAAACAGAGCTGGTGCCTATAGACTTTCTTGTTTAACAATCATTATTCACACTTTGGTTGATTAGATCTTATTTTGAGAAATAATAAACATGAGTACTTTTAGTCTGGATAAAACAGGGCGTCACGGTGCCTTACAGCGCTTGAAGCGCTGGAGACCCGGATTCGATCCTGACTATTGATACGGAGTTTGTACGTTCTCCCTGTGGATTTTCTCTGAGATCTTCAGTTTCCTCCCACACTCTAAAGACGTACAGGTTTGTAGGTTAATTGGTTTGGTATAAGTGCAAATTGTTCCTAGTATGTGCAGGATAGTGCAAGTGTGCGGGGGTCGCTGGTCAGTGCGGACCCGGAGGGCCGAAGGGCCTGTTTCTGCACTGTATCTCTAAACTAAACTAAACCAAAAGCAGAATAATTCCTGAAATGATTGTGTTTGAAGGGTTAAAGGAAGTTAGGTTATTTTTTGACAATAATGTTTTCTGCTGTACTAACTGAGTCACTGCAAAAAGGAAATTGAGTGCAGGTCAAACTCCCATTCTAAGCCTAAGACAAATGAGTATCCATAAATTGTAGTACACAGAGTACTGATTTATGGACATTGTTTGCCTTCTGGCAGTCTTCAGGATAAAAGTAATACTCAGATATTACATTATCCACCCAACTGTACACCCGCATTCTCACACGACAGAAGCACTGGACAGAATTAGACTGGTAAGATGACTTGCTGTACAAGACTAATTCATTGTCATTGCCAGCGCTCTTATGTTTCAACCAGATAACAAAGTATAAAGAAAGAGGCACTTCCACACCTGTTTTAAAATGGCAAAATATAAATCCCACTATTGCCAAGAACGTGTATTGTTTTCAAGTAGAGTAACTGTACGAATAATGGATTTAAAGCAGTTTGGTCAAGATTCTGGAAGCAGATAAAGGAAAATGTTGGTGGTGTCCCCCCATCTCCTCTGTCCAGGAAACTCTGAAGAAGTGATGTTGGTGACAGTAGATCACTGTTTACACTTAAAATTGTGATCGTTCCACTGGATGTCCCCACAGAAATCCAAATTGAGTCTTTATCTGGCTGGCTTCCTTTTTTTTTTTCTGAGTGAATTGGCACAGTGCTGTCCTTGCATGGAAATGACCAAGTGTGAATACTGATTGCTAAACGTCTACTGAAAGCACAGGCTCTGCACTATAAGGCAAACTTCCTACTCAGCATTTCTTTAAGATATCAATGGTTCACTCTAAGATTTATTTTACATTTGCAGGATGAGGGCATTGTTGATAAAGTAGCACCCCTTAATGGTACACAATTTCCTGTAAGCCACCATCTTGGAACGTTGAAGTCCTCTTGAGAAAGGTGCTCCTATAAGGGCCTGTCCCACTTACGCGATTTTTTTCAGCAAAGCAAGGCTTACTTGAAGTTAGAGAAATCAAAATTCATACCACTTGGTCATAAGCTACCCAAGCGAAATATGAAGTGTTGTTCCTCCAATTTGTATTTGGCCTCACTCTCACAGTGGAGGAGGCCAAGAACAGAAAGGTGAGTATGGGAATGGGAGGGGGAGTTAAAATGTTTAGGAACCAGGAGATCACGTAGACCTAGGTGAATGTAGATGGTGGGTCAATGAACAAATATAATCCCAAGTCAGAATGGAGAGAAACCTGGCACATCGGTGGTCGAGGTCCTGCTTCAGAGGTAGCTTCACTTGAGTTCTTTTTGCAAACAGAATACAAACGTGAATGCTTAGGTTGATAGATGATAGGGTGGCCACATGGCTCTTGAACATCTTTCCCCTGTTCTGAAGATGACGGTAGCCCTCTCATTCTCCATGTAATGGAGCACTGCAAAATGGATAGCCACCAAAATCCTTGTAACTGGCATCAAAGGAATTAGGATAAATCTAAGTAAACCTAAAGCATCAGCGGTTGCTCGAGACATCTGAAACCTCAGAACTGTCCATATGGAGCTCCCAGAGGGAGTGGCAGGGGTGAGTACAATTACGACATATAAAAAAACATTTGGACAGGTACATGGGAAGGAAGGGTTTGGAAGGATATGGGCAAGCCACAGGCAAGTGGGACATGCTCACTTAGACAACTTGGTCAGCATGGACAAATTGTGCCAAAATCGATTTTGTGATGTATTACTCTATGACACTGTTTATGCAATAGCAAATTATATAACCATTTCAATTATTCAGAAAACCCCCAGTAACTAATAATCCGTTTAAAAACAGGAAAATGGTTCCAACTATTGCCAAATGCTGACTTCACTGCCAACAGTTAACCCAAGGTATTGGCTGGATCGAAGATAGACACAAAATGCTGGAGTAACTCAGCGGGTCAGGCAGCATCTCTGGAGAGAAGGAATGGGTGACGTTTCGGGTCGAGACCCTTCTTGTGTCGCCAGGAGGTCGTTGGTTGTTGTAGGTTCTCGTAGGTTGTAGCCGGTGCTGACCGGATGCCTATATGGTATCAAATCTGCATTGGTCAAAGACTGATGTCATAAACTCCACACTCTACATGTTCGTTACATGCTCAGGTCAAGTCAGTCTTCTAAGTATAGCTGAGACAAGCTTGTACCACAGAGAAAATTACAGCCAAATAGTGCCCAGACAACAAAGAGCCAATCTTCATGGCCTAAATTCTGTAATGAGATGACTTTAATTTTATTGAATTATGTTTAATAGAGCTACTATGCAGTAAACCCCTGGTACAATGGACCTTGGTGGGAGGGGGATTGTGTTCGCTGTAACCGAATAAGGTATTATTAAAGGTAGACACAAAATGCTGGAGTAACTCAGCTGAACAGGCAGCATCTCTGGAGAGAAGGAATGGGTGACGTTTCGGGTCAAAACCATTCTTCAGTCCTGAAGACTAAGTCTGAAGGGTCTCGACCCGAAACGCCACCCATTCCTTCTCTCCAGAGATGCTGCCTGTCCCGTTGAGCCATTCCAGCATTTTGTGACTATCTTTGGTGTGACAGTTGTTTCATTTCATCGGCTTCATGTATTGTGCGCATGGAAGAGATGCTTTACATGCCGATTGCATCTATTCATCCACGTGTGCTCTTAATGAAATCTCACATCTTTGCGAGGGAGGGGTGGAAAGGATGTGACCACCAGCTAAAGCAAAGGCATAGTTAGGACAGGGAAATAATCCTTCCTCTTAATTTACCAGGTTCCCGAATGTAAGAACTAATTATACATTTAACATTTTTGTTTTTGAAATCAAGGTAACACTTTTTTGATTTTTAATGCCGAGTTAAAACCCGGTCCTGTGGGGAGGGCTTGCGGCAGCTGGTGTCATAGTGCCTTCATTGTTGGTAGGTGCTGTCCTTTCACATGGACCGCTTACAACTTGGTGCTCGGGTTCAGATAGGGTTCAGACCCCACCCTCCCATCTCCATCGGCCAGTGATGTGATCGACACAGGGGTCTGCACCAATCGCTGACAGGTCCCGCCCCCCGGCAACATCATGTCCGTTATTTGACTTTTCGGCTGAGCGGCCATTCGGTTAGTTGGCTTGTAGGCGATGCAACCTTTCGGTTAGTTTGCATTTAGGCATCCCATCCTTTCTATTAGTTGGCATTTCGGCTTCATACGCTTTTGGTTATTTGGCGTTCGGCATTGTTTCCGTTCGGTTATTTGGCTTCCACCTCTTTGCTTCAACTTCTTGTCCTTCGACGCTACTTCCGCACACGATGTAAATAAGGTATTATCAATGTTGATGGCCCTGGCCTGCTGGCGGCTGGGGGAGAGGCGAGGATCGGTAGAGTCAATGGTCACCGCCCGCGGGTGGCCGGAGTGCGGGTGAGGGTTGGCGGTACTGCTGGCATTGGCAGCGGCAATCGCGGTGTGGAAGTGGCCAGAGGGGGGGTGGTGGTGCGAGCAGGGGGTGGCATGAGAAGCCAGGGCTGTACACCGCCAGGGAAGAGATGCTAGCTTGGGGTTGCAAAAGCTGCCAGGACTGCTATTGGCCGGGGAGCCCATGGTGCGAGCCGGAGGTGGCGTGGCCAGCCGGGGATGTAAATGGACGGGGTGGCAGGGCTAGCCGGGGGGGGGGGGGATCAGCAGCCGGGACTGTAAGTGGCCGGGGAGCCCATGGTGCAGACACCCAGAGGTGATGTGTGCACCCAGGGGTGGCTTGGGCACGCATGGGTGGTGTGGGCAGCCGAGAGTAGCGTGGGCAGCCGGGGCTGTATGCAACTGGGGAGGTGGTGTGAACCAGAGGTGCTACGGTAGGTCCATCCTCGATGACCAAAACCTGTTATAAAGACATCCATCAAAATGTAGGTTGACTAATTCCAAAATCTGTTCACATTTTTACATTTTATCAACGTTGAGTTCCTGATCTACCATTGGCAATTTCTTCAGGGCCATTGACATGCATGAGTTCTCAGTGAAGACATTATTTTACCATATGTTGGAGCAGCTGGATTTTTGAGCCTATGCGTGCTGCCTCACAGTTTCTTACTTCCACGAGAATTTCTTCCTTTATTACTTCCTTCAGACATGGGTGCTCCTCCATTTGTCACCGGAAGTCTCATGAAAGTAAATACTGTATCAACCTCTTTGCATCATCTCCACACAGAGAGGTGCCTCATACTCAACGAGCACCTTTGGAAAATAGTGGTCAGATGGTCAGCGTGTTTGTGATCGTCCCAAGGATATCTATGCCATGTTGTTGAATGTGGAATCTTAGAAAATAGATGATAAATAAAAAGCAGGCTTTTCTCCTCTTACAAACTCTGATGCTAATAACTCACAACAGTGCTGTAATGTAAAGAAAATGGCAGCTATCTTTACAACATACCAGCAGAACAGTGACAGCACCAGCTGGGCGCTTCTTCATCAAAAACACTAACAATGTCCTTCAATCTTTGCCTAATGTTATAGATATGAATGGAGTATATACTTAATTCATGGTAAGTTATTAATGATTAAATTCAACTAGCCACTTTCAAATTATAATAGCTTTTTATGAATATTTGAGCTAGGTCTACTGAGTGTTTGAATTAACTCTTACCATGAAAATAAAACAGCCCCATAATAGTCATCGAGTACAAAATCAGGCACTGGGGGTCTGCATTATCCATGCTGACTGAAATTCCTGTCTATGCTCATGTCATTTTCCTGCATTGGACCCATATCTTTCTATTGATTTCCTGTCCAAATATCTGTACAAATCCTTTTTAAAAACTGAGATTGTACCTAAATTTACAGTTCCTCTGGCAACCACCCTTCGTATAAAAAACTAGCGACTATTATTCTCCCCCATGATCTCCATTAAATATTTCCTTCTATCACCTTTAAACCTGTGTTCTCTAGTTTTGGTGTTAACGAAGAAACTGCAGATGCTGGAGAATCGAGGGTTACACAAAAAGCTGGAGAAACTCAGCGGGTGCAGCAGCATCTAAGTGGCGAAGGAGATAGGTGACGTTTCGGGTCGAGACAATTCTTCAGACTCAAGAAGGGTCTCGACCCGAAACGTCGCCTATCTCCTTCGCCTCTTAGATGCTGCTGCACCCGCTGAGTTTCTCCAGCTTTTTGTGTAACCTTCTCTAGTTTTGGACTAATTTACCCCTGGATAACCCCCTCCCCCCCCCCCCCCCCCCCAACCACCCTCCCCCCCAACACGCCCCAGTGAGAACCAGCCTATGAAATCTCTCCTGGTTATTTATGGGCCTGTCCCATTAAGTAGCTTTTAAGGTGACTACAGGAGACTATGCGGTCACCACATGGTCGCCACATGTTCGTGGGTGGTTGCCGGGGAGTCGCCTACATGTTGAAAAATTAACGCCGACCAGAATGAAGCCGTCATGGAGAGTAGCGAGAATTCTCGTACCGTGGGTGCAGTGGTAGTGTGTCGCCAGGAGGTCATTGGTTGTTGTAGGTTCTCGTAGGTTGTAGCCTGTGCTGACCGGTGAATTTCATTGGTTCATTGGGAAAAAAAACCTAAACAGTAGTTTTCAGTACCAAGGATAACCGACCGGTAATGTCAATGTCCGCCGAGCTTCACAGCCGTGTATCTCTGGCTTCTTCAAAGTTGTCACCACTCCTTCTCCCCACCCCGTCTCCCCCTTCTCCCCCCCTCTCCCCCCATCTCCCTCTCCTCTTCCCACCCCTCTTTTGAAGGACTTAAGTGACCCTTCCCGTCCACTGTGTTTTCACTGTGTTAATTACAGTGCCAACCTTCCTGTTCAAGTGGTGTGTGTCTGTATCAGATTGATTTGCACCGTGTGAGTTTCACTCAGACAGCGCTTCCCCCGCTTGCCCTGTCCCCCGCCTGCCTAACTGGCTGGTGAAGGAAGCAATGTGTGTATGTGTGTGTTCCACTCTTGACAGTCGCTGGCAGTCGCCTGAAAAATCAGCAAAGTGGGACAGGCCCATTAGAACTGTACTTTGAAGCATTCTCATGTTGTTCTGAGAAGGGTGTAATTGGAAACAGAACATCCACCTGCTAGAATCTCTCATGGTACAATGAGACGAAAAGAATCAATGCTGAAATCCGTGGCAAATGATCTAGAAGCAGATTTACAATTTTCACATCTTCCTCGGGAAAAATCTAACGTTGCTGTCAATTTTCTTCAGATCTAAGGGGTAACATCTCTCAGAGATGCAGAGAGCTGCTGCTGATTCCAACAAGTTGTGGGAATCTACTGCCATTAACAGGGCACCCTGAATCCCATTCATAGGATCCCATTCATAGGATTTGGGCCAAGGCAACTCGCAATTCGCGGGTCCAGGCAGCGGGCAGTCGATGGCCGCACAGCCGTCGGCTGCCTGCCCCTTTTCCGGGGTTACGTCCGTGCCCGCGTGTCCCTAGAGAGGGAACACGCGGTGTCCACGGGGACTGTGGAGGCTTTCCGTGAACGCTGGTCACCGCATGAGGTCGAATGTATTATTGATAACAATGTTAATATTTTAATTTGAGACTTTCTTTGTAAAATGCCAATATAGGCATTCTCTGACCCTGTTACTGTTTTGTATTTGTTTGTTCTGAATAAAAGCATTTTGTTAAAAAAAAAAGGCAACTGGAAAGATTTCTATGTTTCTATGGTTCTATACCCACTTCTGCATTCAAACCACTGACAAAGGACAGAGTATTTTTTTTATTTCAAGAGTCTTTGCTTAGTTATTTTATATCTAGTAATATTCTGATGATTACAGCATGTTGAGAGCTGAATCTGTTTTTCAGACAACAATTTGTCTTTCCTATTGTCAAACTGTAACCAGTCTTATCGTAACTCTTGTAGATGACATAAAAATGTGTGGTTTTTATTGTTTTAGTTTAGTTTAGAGATATAGCGCGGAACCAGGCCGTTCGGCCCACCGAGTCTGCACTGACCAACGATCCTCGCACATTAACACTATCCTACACACACTAGGGACAATTTACATTTATACCAAGCCAATTAACCTACAAACCTGTACGCCTTTGGAGTGTGAGAGGAAACCGAAGATCTCGGAGAAAACCCATGCGGTCACGGTGAGAACGCACCAACTCCGTTAAGACAGCGCCCGTAGTCAGGATCAAACCCGGATCTCTGGCGCTGTAAGGCAGCAACTCTACCTCTGCACCACCGTGCCGCCCATTATTGATAATGACGAGAATGTTTTTACCTTAGCGTATAATTGATCAGATGGTAGGTCGGGCAGCGCAATAGCATATGGAATTTAATCCCAACAGGTGCAAGGTGATGCATTTTAGGATGTATATTACGGGTTGAATGTATGAAAGGGCCCTAAGGAGTATTGAGAAACAAAGGGCAGTAGTTGCAGTACAGGTAGGTAAAGTGGTGAAGAAGGCATATAAGATGCTGGCTTACATCAGACAGGGTGCAGGATATAACAGCATGAAGGTCATGGTACAACTTTATTAAACTTTGGTTCGGCCAGAGCTGGAATACTACTTGCAGTTCTGGTCGCCACATGATAGGAAGGATGCAATTGCACGAGAGTGGGCTAAGGCTGGAACATTTCAGTTAAAGAAGGGAGTGTGAATTGGCTGTTTATTTTCCTTGTAACAGGGAAGGTTGAGAGGGTCCTGATAAAGGTGTGCACAGATGTGAGAGGTACAGACAATGAGAAAATGGACAATGAGATTTTTTTCCCCAGAATAGAAATGTCTTTGATGAAGATTGTGCCCATTCCTCTCTTCCTGTTTAAGTAAAAGCTTCAAAGGTCTTGAGATATAACACGATTAGAGGATCATAATGTTAAGAGAACATTTGATCACACTGTTTGCAAACTCTTAAAAACAATCTATTATTTGGCTCCTACTTGTTCACAACACAACTTCAATGCATTTTCTCCCTTTCAAGTATTTATTTGAATATCTTTTGAAGTTCATTTCTGAATCTATGTGCACTGACCTATTTGTAAGTGTGTTCCAAATATTAATCACTTGGGCAAGATAAAGATTTCCCTCCCAGAGATTGTTGTTCTTTTGTCATCCAAATCAGAAGGCAGGCACGGGTTATTGATTGGGCCATGATCACAACGAATGGCGGTGCTGGCTCGAAGGGCCGAATGGCCTCCTCCTGCATCTATTTTCTATGTTTCTATGTTATCTACAGATCCTGTAACTATCCGTTTCCCCTTCTTTATTCCATGAGAATACGATGTTCGTCAGCATTATTAAATCTCTTATCCTTCACCATTAAAAAAAAACACTGGCATTTTATTCTATCTCTGCCACTACAATCTCTGGAAACCTTACAGTAAATCTTTTCTGTACCATTTCCAAAGCCTCCATATCCTTTCTAAAGTTTGATAGCCAACTTTAGGAAGAGCACTTCTGAAAATGTTAGTATAATATAGTGGGTTTTTTTTACACTATGTCCCTTCTTATAAAGACGATGATCCTGTATTATATACCTTTCATTATCCTTGTTCTCTTAAAGGTAATCAGCCATAACTACACTCAGCACTTCCTATTCTTGCTCTCTTTAAACGAGTGGCATGTAGGATATATGGCCTCACATCTTTCTTTCCATCAAAATTATATGGTAGCTTACATGGTTACACCCCAGCGGTATGAACATTGACTTCCCTAACTTCAATTAGCCCTTGCTTTCCCTCTCTCTCCATCTTCTCACCATTCACAGTTCTCCCACCAATCTTACTATCTCTGACTACATGTGTTAAAAAAGGAACTGCAGATGCTGTAGAATCGAGGGTACACAAAAGGCTAGAGAAACTCAGCGCCCGCTGAGTTTCTCCAGCCTTTTGTGTACCATCTCTGACTACATTCTATCTCTGTACCACCCACTCCCCTGACATCAGTGTGAAGAAGGTCACCTAAACGTCACCCATTCCTTCTCTCCAGAGATGCAGCCTGTCGCGCTGAGTTACTCCAGCATTTTGTGTCTGGCCTCATACTTGCTTGTGCTAAATAGCATCCTAGGCATGCATGCACCACTGATGGGAGAAGAAGAAGAATACCCTCAGGGCTGAGATTCCTGCATGTTTCTGAACAGCAATGGCTGCAGGAGGCATCTTCCTTGTGTGAGGGGCATTAGCAGTGTCTGTCAGGGCAAGAATGCCCTCTATGAATATTTGTTTTTGGGGTGCGTTCCAAATATTAGTCACTTGGGCAAGATAAAGAATGCAAAAGTCACGTTGGTTAAAAATCAAAGGTGTTTCCTCTTTGTTGTGTGGCATATATATAGTTTGATTTTTTAGTTTAGTTTAGAGATACAGCGCCGAAACAGGCCCTTCGACCCACCGAGTCCACACCGACCGGCGATCCCGCACATTAACAATACCCTACACACACACGGGACAATTTTACACTCTTACATTTATACCAAGCCAATTAACCTACATACCTGTAGGTCTTGTGAGTGTTGGAGGAAACTGAAGATCTTGGAGAAAACCCACACAGGTCACGGGGAGTACGTACAAACTCCGTAGGCAGGATTGAACCCGGGTCTCTGGTGCTGTAAGGCAGTAGCTCTACTGCTGCGCCACCTGTCTCTGCTGAAATCCATTTCAGCAGAGACAGCCTGAAATGGATACCAAGGCCATGTTTCAGAGAGTGTTGGTGACCTTTATTTTGGCATTGACGGAAAATCTGCTGAAGATACCAGGGAATGTGGTGACCAGGATTCCAGTTTGGGTCAATCTACTGGAGGTTTGTTTTGACAAGGAGTGTGCAACATTCTGCCTGTGGCCAAAAGGGAAATGTTGCTGATCCTTTTGAATAACATTCAGTTTGCACCTTCAGCTTCATGAACAGCTAATTCGTCTGCAAGTGAACAGTGCCAGGCACAATTCAGACGAACACAGTTGAAGTCAAACTAGAAATTATTTCTGAGGGAGCCACAACTAAAAGAGCAAGGATGTACAAAAGTAGTTCACTAAAATGACTGAAAGATGTTAATATGCACAAAATTTGTTAATGTCACATTAATACAATTTTCATCTGTGCAATGGGAGTAAAACCATTGGTGATTTTCATTTCATTGCACAGATACATTTCCAGGTAGCTCTATGCATCTTCCCTTCACACTGCCCAACTATCAGCAGTTGCCCTCACTCAAAAATTCAAAGCGTGAACCCCATCATTTTATTCCTTCCTTGCAGAGATTTCTTAAAACCTTTCAAACCTTCAGCTTTCCCCTCTGCCATTTTCTCCCTTAGCTGGAAATTGCCTCCATGTATTTTTGAATAATATGTACCACAGTTGTTTAATTTAGTTTAGTTTGATTTAGAGGTGCAGCACGGAAGCAGGCCCTTCAGGCCACCAGGTCCCCGCTGACCAGCGATACCCGCACATTAACACTGCCCTGCACACACTGGGGACAATTTTTACATTTACCAAGCCAATTCACCTACAAACCTGTGTGATGGGGCCGCACAGTGGGCGCTTGTCACTGGACGTTCTCCTCTGCCGGGATCAGATTCTCCGCTTTCCGTTTGGCAACATCTCCCGCGCCGGGCCGGGTCACTTCCAGTCCATCTGAAATTGTGTCCAGTTCGAAATCTCCGCCGGCCATCCTCAGCTCCAGTAAAGATGCGATGGTGCAGGAAGGGGTGGACTGTCCCGGGTTGTGACTGGAGAAAAGACTAATCCACGCGGCGCTGACTGACAGGAGAGGAGATCCACACTCTAAGATTGTTTAAGATTTTTAAACCTCGCTAACCTTTACAAGAGACCACCAATTGGAACAAAACTTGGTGCACTTGCAGCAAAGGAAAACGGTGAGTGAACTGGCGAAAAATTGTAGTGCTATCGTGTCCCATTTTTGCTCAAATAGAAACCGGAAGAGCACAAGATCAGAGTTTTAGAGATGGATAGATGGATAGATGGATAGATGGATAGATGGATAGATGGATAGATGGATAGATGGATAGATGGATAATGAAAATAAATAGGGCTCCCATTTACCTTATATTCGACCTTCATTTGGAAATAAACTTAAGGCTTAAAGAAATGTTATTCGATTTTGAAGAAGTATTTTGTCATTATTCAAGCATAAATGTTGCCGCATGGAACAGCCAGACAGTTTTTAGTAATTGATAGCAACTGGAAAACTAACCTATATGCTTCTCAATTTATTCCATACTACATGCTGTGTGGAGAATCATACGCAGACAACGCCGCTGATTAGTCATGACATGGCAGGCAGGATTTTTCCCATAAGAGTACCATTTTTAATATATTGGCTTTTTGTATAAGCACTATTAGCAAATACATTTCACAATTACTGTGATGGGGAACAAATTTATGACAGAGAAGGCAATGACCGCACTGCCTTGAAAAGGGACAGCCAGATTCCATCATTATGTTTAAATAGCTTCCATTTTTTAATGACAGAAGAGGTGATTTATTGTAAAATTGGAGCAACGAGACCATCCAGGAGAAAGCAAGATGCAGCTTTTTAACTAGCATATTTGTTTTAATCCTGCAGCTTCCTGCACTCTCCACAGCTCGAAAAACACTGTGGGGTGCATGTTCCAATTCTGACATTGGAATATAACGTTTCATTATCAATTTGGCATCTTATTATTGAAAAACATTTTTGCAGAGATGCACAAGTGATGTGAAGATTGTTTATACTGTGGCATTTTACTAATGAACCTTTATACGGATTTATTGATTGCCGGTTCCAAAGTACATGGAGTCACCACAGATATATGAATGATAAGTATTCACCCGAGGATCCTTGATGAACCAATAGCTTCTCAAACTCAGTAAACAAGGAATAAAGGAACAATCAAAACAGGACAAAAAATGGTCAGGAAAAAAAACTGGAGAAAATATTCAATCCAAAAATAAATTAAACAAAAGCATATTAAAGGGTCTGTCCCACTTTCACAAACTTATTCACGACCTCTGCCGAGTTTGCCCTTGACTCATACTCGTAGCATGGTCGTCACGAGGTCGTAGGTAGGTCATAGTAGGTTGTAGCAGGTCGTGATGCTAGTCGTAGGTACTCGTGGCATCAAGTAGGTCGGGTCATTTTTTCAAAATGATGAAAAATGTACATGAGTAAAAAATGTTGTGAATTAGGTCGCGAAAGTGGGACAGGCCCTTAAGAGAGAAATTATTACATTTCAGTTTCAGACAAGCCTGTGGAAGAAATTGAGAGGCCACATTCCAATGCCAAATCTCAAACATTAATGTGTGCCTTTGCCTCACCATATATAAACGGTAAGCTAGTTTTTTTGTGATGCCACAATTCATGATGTTACCACAAAATACCCACCCAATGAACTGTGGAAATAAAACCTGGTTCTGTTGATTCTTGTTGGGCAGTCCCTTGGGGCAAGGATGATTTTGTTTCACTGAGGTACTGAGATGGCATTTGGGATTTGGAGATTCAACCCCTTGTGGGGAAGATGAGAGTTGATGGGGTGGGAGTGTGGGTGATGCATTTCTTCTGCTGGTTTCTGCCTCTTCCTTTCAAAGAGACTTAAAGATCTCATTGCCAAGTTGGGTCCTCCTCCTCCATTTTGTCAATGATAGACCACGTCTTGCTACATGGCCTTTGAGACGATGGACAAAGTTGGGAAATGATCAGGATCAATGATTGAAACATTAGTGGGTGAGGCATTAAATTATTATTTTTCATCTATATTTACTATGTGGAGAAAGACATGAATACTAGAGAACTTGAGGAGGTTAACAGTGATTTTTGAAGAGAGCCTACATTACAGGAGAGGAGGTGCTCGAGGTTGTAAAACGCATTAAGGCAGCTAAATCCCTCGGACCCGATCAAGGATCAATTAGGGATAGTCAACATGGCATGTATATGCAGAATAGTGTCTCACGAAGAAAGACACAAAAAGCTGTACCTCAGCGGGTCATGCAACATCTCTGGAGAAAAAAGAATAGGTGACGTTTCGGGTGGAGACCCTTTTTCAGGTCTCAGTACAACCCAGCGGTATGAATTTTGATTTATCTAATTTCAAGTAACCCTTGCATCCCCTCTCTCTCCGTACCTCCCCCACCCTAGTCATCATGCTAGTTTCACTGTTGTCCTGCTGAGTTTCACTGTTTGTTTCACTCGTTATCACCTTCTCCACAATCAACAATGGTCCATTGTTGGTTCCACATTTCCTTCATCATCATTGCTAGCTTGTCCTTTTGGCATAGTTTTCATTCATTTGTTCTATGTTCCTTTTCATACTTCTCGTTTCCTCTCCCCTGAGTCTGAAGAAGGGTAATGGTAGAAGCTTTTTTGTGTCTATCTTCGGTGGAAACCAGCATCTGTAGTTCCTTCGTACACAAAGTGTCTCACGGATTAGATTTTATTGAAGAGATGGAGGCATTACAGTACAATGGGCTTTAGCAAGACCTGTGATAATGTACCACACGGTAGGATGTTCTGGAGGTTCGAACACGTGGGATCCTGGGCTACCTAGCACATTGGATATAAGGAAGGGTCTCGACCCGAAACGTCACCCATTCCTTCTCTCCAGCGATGCTGCCTGTCCCGCTGAGTTACTCCAGCTTTTTGTGTCTACCATTGGATACAAAATTGGCTTGAAAGAAGGAGATAGAGGGTGATGGTAGAAGGTTGTCTCTAAGACTGGAGGTTTGTAACAAGTGGTGTTGTGTTCACCATTGTTCGATTTTTATATTAATGATTTCGAAGTGAATGTAGATCCAGATTCAGATTGGTTTATTGTCATGTACAATGACATGTCATGTCATGTGCAATGAAATTGCTTATTCACATGAATCTCACAGCTTAAGCAGATATATCCTGCAATAATAATTACAATATTCATGAGGACAATACAACACAGCGGAATGGTACATGATTGTTGTGCAATCTGAATTAGTGGAAAGGAAATTAAAGTACAATAATGGAATAACCACACAATAGAATTGAGAGTGAGATTACATGGCAGCAACATGTCATGGGATATGTGGAGCTATATATAATTTGTTACATTATTTCATAGTGGAAAAAGAGAATGGCACGGTGGCGTAGCTGGTAGAGTGGCAGAGACCCGGGTTCGATGCTGACTACGGGCGCTGTCTGTACGGAGTTTGTACGTTCTCCCCGTGACCTGCGTGGGTTTTCTCAGAGATCTTTGGTTTCCTCCCGCACTCCAAAGACGTACAGGTTAGTAGGTTTATTGGCTTGATCAACATAAAATGGTCCCTAGTGTGTGTGAGGTAGTGTTAATACATAGATACATAGATGCATAGAAAATAGGTGCAGGAGAAGGCCATTCAGCCCTTCGAGTCAGCATAGCCATTCAATGTGATCATGGCTGATCATCCACAATCAGTACCCCATTCCTGCCTTCTCCCCATATCCCTTGATTCTGCGAGCCCTAAGAGCTCCATCTAACTCTCTTTTGAATGCATCCAGTGAATTGGCCTCCACTGCCTTCTGAAGCAGAGAATTCCACAAATTCACAACTCTCTGGGTGAAAAGGTTTTTCCTCATCTCAGTTCTAAATGGCCTACCCTTTATTCACAAACCGTGGCTCCTGGTTCTGGACTCCCCAACATCGGGAACATGTTTTCTGCATCTAGCGTGTCCAATCTCTTAATAATGTTACATGTTTCTTTTAGATCCCCTCTCATCCTTCTAAATTCCACAGTATACAAGCCCCGTCACTCCATTCTTTCATCATATGACAGTCCCACCATCCCGGGAGTTAACCTGGTGAGCCTACGCTGCACTCCCTCAATAGCAAGAATGTCCTTCCTCAAATTAGGAGACCAAAACTGCACACAATACTCCAGGTGTGGTATCACCAGGGCCGTGTACAATTGTAGAAGGACCTTTTTGCTCCTAAACTTATATCCTCTCATCATGAAGGCCAACATGCCATTAGCTTTCTTCACTGCCTGCTGTACCTACATGCTTACTTTCAGTGACTGATGTACAATGGCATCTAGGTATCGTTGCACTTCCTCTTTTCCTAATCTGACACCATTCAGATAATAATCTGCCTTCTTGTTCTTGCCACCAAAGTGGATAACCTTACATTTATCCACATTATACTGCATCTACCATGCATCTGCCCACTCACCCAACCTATCCAAGTCATTCAGCATCCTAATAGCATCCTCTTCACAGTTCACACTGCCACCCAGCTTTGTGTCATCTGCAAATTTGCTAATGTTACTTTTAATTCCTTCATCTAAATCATAAATATATTTTGTAAATAGCTGCGGTCCCAGCACCGAGCCTTGCGGTACCCCACTAGTCGCTGCCTGCCATTCTGAAAGCGGACCATTAATTCCTACTCTTTGTTTCCTGTCTGCCAACCAATTATCTATCCTTGTCAATACCCTACCCCCAATAACATGTGCTAATAATTTTGCCCACTAAGCTCCTGTGTGGACCTTATCAAAGGCTTTCTGAAAGTCCAGATACACTACATCCACTGGCTCTCCCTTATCCATTTAATTAGTTACATCCTCAAAAAATTCCAGAAGATTAGTCAAGCATGATTTCCCCTTCGTAAATCCATGCTGACTTGGACCGATCCTGTTAGTGCTATCCAAATGCGCCGCTATTGCATCTTTAATGATTGACTCCAGCATCTTCCCCACCGCCGATGTCAAGCTAACAGGTCTTTAATTCCCTGTTTTCTCTCTCCCGCCTTTCTTAAAAAGTGGGATAGCATTAGCTACCCTCCAATCCACAGGAACTGACCCTGAATCTATAGAACATTGGAAAATGATCACCAATGCCTCCACGATTTCTAGAGCCACTTCCTTAAGTACCCTGGGATGCAGACCATCAGGCCCTGGGGATTTATCAGCCTTCAGTCCCATCAGTCCACCCAACACCATTTGCTGCTTAATGTGAATTTCCTTCAGGTCCACCGTCACCCTAGGTCCTCTAGCCACTAGTACATCTGGGAGATTCGATCTGTCTTCACTAGGGAAGACACAAACAAAGTACCTGTTCAACTCGTCTGCCATTTCCTTGTTCCCCATAATAAATTCACCTGTTTCTGTCTTCAAGGGTCCAACTTTGGTCTTAACTAATTTTTTCCTTTTCACATACCTAAAGAAGCTTTTACTATTCTTCTTTATATTCTTGGCTAGCTTACCTTCATACTTCATCTTTTCTTCCCTTATTGCCTTTTTTGTTACCTTCTGTTGATCTTTAAAAGTTACCCAATCCTCTGGCTTCCCTGTCATCTTTGCTATGTTATATGTCTTCTCTTTTATTTTTATACTGTCCTTGACTTCTCTTCTCAGCCATGGTCGCTGCTTACTCCTGTAAGAATCTTTATCCCTCTTTGGAATGAAATGATCCTGCATCTTCTGGATTGTTCCCAGAAATTCCTGCCGTTTCTGTTCCACCGTGATCCCTGCTAGGGTCCCTTTCCAGTCAACTTTGGCCAGTTCCTCCCTCCTGCCTCCATAGGCTCCAGTATAAGCTGCTCTAAGAATACACCTCGGAGGCACTCCACAAACTCCCTTTCTTGGGGTCCAGTATCAACCTGATTTTCCCAGTCTACCTGCATGTTGAAATCTCCCATAACCACCATAGCATTACCTTTGTTACATGCCAATTTTAACTCCTGATGCAACTTGCACTCTATATCCAGGCTATTGTTCGGGGGCCTGTAGATAACTCCCATTTGGGTCCTTTTGCCCATCCAATTTCTCAGTTCTATCCACAATGACTCTACATCTTCTGATTCTATGTCATCCCTGGCAAAGAACTGTATTTCATTCCTTACCAACAGAGCCACCCCACCCCTCTGCCCACCTGTCTGTCTTTTCGATAGGACGTATAACCCTGAATATTCAGTTCCCTGCTCCGATCCTCTTGCAGCCATGTCTCTGTAGTTCCCACAACATCATACTTACCAATCTCTAACTGAGCCTCAAGCTCATCCACTTTATTTCTTATACTTCGCGCATTCATATACAACACTTTTAATTCAGTATCCATCTCCCCTCTCACAATGTGTGGGGATGGCTGGTCGGTGCGGAGTTAGTGGGCCAAAGAGCCTGTTTCAGCACTGTATCCCTAAACTAAACTAAACAAAACAATCTCCATGATATTGGCCAGTATCACCCAAATTGATTATTTCTCTTGTCACAATGTTCTTTGTTAGAGGAGAAATTGTGAGAGAGGAAAGATTTAAAGGGGATGCAAAGGGTCAGCTTTCCCACATAGCAGGTGGTTCATACATGGACCTTAGGAGGTGCCAGAGGAAGTGGTAGTGACAGATACAATAGTGGCATTTAGAAAGGTTCATGGACAGGAAAGGTTGGGAAGGATATATGGACCAGGTGTAGGCATGTCAGACTAGTTAGGTTGGGCAACTTCATCAGCATGTACAGTATAAGTTGGTCCAGAGGTTTTTTTTCATGTTATATAAGTTAATATACAATAAACAATAGGTGCAGGAGTAGGCAATTCGGCCCTTCGAGCCAGCACCGCCATTCAATGGCTGATCATCCACAATCAGTACCCCGTTCCTGCCCACTCCCCATATCCCCTGACTCTGCTATCTTTAAGAGCCTTATCAAGCTCTCTCTTGAAAGTATCCAGAGAACCGGCCTCTACCGCCCTCTGAGGCAGAGAATTCCACAGACTCACAGCTCTCTGCGTGAAAAAGTTCATGACGCTTATTAACTCAATACATTTTAATAGTAAGATTTAAATGAGAAATTACCAGTTTGAAGTTTGATCTTTATTTTATGAGGAGTTACGATGAGCGATTACGTGAAGAAGGCCGTCAGCCTGCATGCGCGTCAACCTTCAAAGCAGCGGTGTGAAATCACAGAAAACAGTTGTTGAACTGACTACATAGTAAGTTCTGCATGTAGGCATGCAGGCATGCAGGTGCGGCAGGCAGTGGAGAAAGTAAATGGTATGTTAGCATTCATAGCAAAAGGATTTCACAATTATGTGCCACTTTGTGTTGGTCTATCACATAAAATCCCAATAAAATACATTTACGTTTCTGGTTGTAATGTGCCAAAATGTGGAAAAGTTCAAGGGGTATGAAAACTTTTGCAAGCCACTGTATGCCGGTACCTGTTTCAGCCACCTCGAAATGGTCTGAACTGAGACATTTTTGTGAGGTTTCTTAAAACTAACAAATACTACTAGTTCTGAGCCCCTGAGGCTCTTAGTGACCTTTATATATAGATGGAGGTGTGTTACCACACATAGCCGGAGGTCCAAGGGGTAAGCCGCAAAATGAAGCTTTAGGCCGGATGTACCTGGTCTGCTTTGCTTAACTAGGTCATACACGTAAAATGTGATACTATTGGCAGACATGGCCATCCTATCCAGTCGAAGTTTGTGTAATGACTGTGCCCGTTGAGCTGACACCAGCGCCTTGAGCATCACTACTTTGTATGTGAGTTGGACTAGGGACAGGGATGTTGCCGGTGCCCACTGGCGGAGCAGAGTTAACACTGTGCCTACATCCCATATTTCCATATATCTGGGCCTGGGAGGCTTCGTGTTGAAGATGCCCTTCATGAGCCTGGACACTAGAGGGTGAGACCCAACAGGGTGGTGTCCAGTTCCCTGCCACAAATATGCGGCTAGTGTACTTCTGGCACAATTGATAGCACTATAACTCAGCTTCTCATCAAGGAATAGACTGGAGAGGAACTCTAACACATCGGTTATCTGTGCTGAGTCTTATGATATATTGGCTTGTGAACAGTACACTTCCCACTTCCCAATGTAGGAGATATATTGTTTCTTCGTATTGTCTCTCCAGCCTGCAGCGAGTACATCCATCGTGCGATCAGACAATCCGAGCCCCAGGAAAGGTCTTCTCAGACTCTCTGAACCAATAAATTATTTTGGTCATGGAGAGGATGTTTCCCTCCCCCCTCCCCCTGATCAGGGCGGACTGCAGATGCTGCCTTGGGAATGGCCATAAAGGCTGATCATCCCCAGTGAGATATGTGAATCACGGTTATGTAGGCCAAACTGGTATAACCAGGAGCCTGTGGCAGAGTCTAGCTTGATCTTCATCAAACATAGACTTATGAGGGGGGGAAATGCATAAAGCACATCCGTCCCCACTGTAGCGGGAATACATCCACCGCCACTGCCTATTGGCCTTGTTCTTATGCAACACACTTTGGTGACTGGTGATTATCTGCATGCAGAAAAATTGATATCTGGTGTTCCATATCGGTCGATAAAGTCATAAACATGATATGACTACACCCGTTCTGTGTCCGCCACCAAGTGCCAACTGAGTTAGCCATTTATCACCGGATACAGGTTTGATTTCACCCATGTGAAATCCATGGTGTTGTGATTTTAAAGTTGAATATGCAAATAATGCATATTCCCGCAATAAGCCTTAATCCATAGAGTGCACGCATCAACTCCAAGTGGTTAGTACTTGACCATAGAAGAACTGATGACTCATGCGTATTTCATCTGTCACCACAACAGGTTGCAGAGTAGCCTTTATGGACAGTCGATACTGCACACAGTTTAGGTTGTCAAGAATGGTTTAATTATTCATTACTGAATTTGGCTTGAATACCGAGACTCTCAATGCATAAATGGACCGGGTGTATGTCGTGAGGGTGGAAACTGAGCCAGACTAGAATTTTTATTTGGAATTGGCGTAGTTGTGCAGTATAAACTAATCTGATGTTAATTCACCAACCAACGTACATTCTCCCCAACTAGTGAGTGATGCACACCCGGCATGTTCTAAAAAGAACCAGATCCACCTACCTTCATGGTTACTGGTGGCTTCGTGGCATGTATCTCCGACCCCGAGGTTTGGAGGGTAGAGGTGCTGGAGTGTGCGAGGTGCGCATTTAGGAGGAGGAGGAGGGCCGGCCTTGGCCATGCCCTAAAAAAGACTGTTGTGCAAGATGTTCGGCCTTCATACTGGATTTCACTTTCGAGAAAACGATTGCTGCTGGTAGAGGCACAGGGGTGTTGCCACCGGAAAGCCGAATCTCTACTTGTTGACGGAGCCCGGATTAACCACACGGCTTTCGCCTCGTTATCCAGATCTTTGACCTGTTTGGGTAGATCTTCTCCAAACAGGTAGTTTGGTGGCTGCACATTGGCTTTACATAACCCTGCAAACTTTGGATTCGGGGTGGGGCGGATGGCATTCTTGCAATAACAATTGATCTCAAAGTGAAGTGTAGATCTCGAGGAGTATGTCATGTTGGAGCAACTTCTCTATGAGTTGCTCCATGCGGGATAGGGGTCCATCTTTGCTATCCGTAGTGGGAGGTGCACCCTCCTGGCCTGACTCATCCGAGTCTATAGGCCTCACAGACTTTTGCTTGGCTTTTCCCCTTTTTGGGGTAGCCATGGTACTCTGCAGAGTCACCAAGTCTGGAGTCACTGGAATTATCATCAGTGACTTTTGTGGTGAAGTTGACGGCCGCCCGCTACCCACGGTCTCGCGGTCTTCTGTAGTATGTCTCCCCGCGGCCCGTCTCGCCTTCACTTTCTTGTCCATTTCCCCGTTCAAAGCTTGAAGCGATTCTGCAAACAAGGTTTGAACGAACATATGACCTCAGATTAAGTCCAAAATCTTATCTGCGGGTCTTTTAAACTTACCGCTGGAGGAGCGATGTGCCTACCAGCCAGTCGCGCCATGCAGTCGACATAATTGACGCGCATGCGGGCTGATGGCCTTCTTCACGTAGTCACTCACGTGACTCCGAAGTAAAATTCATAACAACATTTGTCAAATTGTTTAATTATCTAACAGGCACATTTATATAAAATCAAATCTAGTGTGTTTGTTGCAAACGTTAAAATGTGCAGCTGCAAAATTGAAAGCCTGAAGAAGCCAGAATAATGTGGGCATCTCAAATTAAGGCCATCATTGCACAAATCGATGTTAATGGTCTGAAATTTTTGTTATCACTAATATATTTCAATGTCTTGTTCCCCAGGCAAAGGTGATACTGTGGAGATGTAATGAGAAGTCCCACGTTACTGCTGACTCTACTCTTCCTAACCTGGGGCTAAGTACTAAACTGCAACAGTAAACATTTTTAAATCATATTTCAGCATTCAAGTATTAGCATTCAACTGGCTGGTTTTGACCTTGTTAAGAAATTCTCTGCAGCGTCCCTTCATGATCATGTACCTCAGTGCTGCACGTCAATGAATGAAACGTTATTATTCTCACATGTGACGTGCCACAGTGAGACTCTTTGTTGCACACACCCAAGGAATGCAAAGAGTCACCGCACATTGGGTACCAACAAAGTTGCACAATTAAATTTGGTCCCCATGGTCCCCCCTTTGTTCTCATTTGTCCCCCCCCCCCCCCCCACACCAGGTCCCCCTTTGTTTTAGTTTAGTTTTAGTTTTAGAGATACAGCGCAAAACAGGCCCACCGGCCCACCGAGTCCGCGCAGACCAGCAATCCCCCGCATGTTACCACTAGCCTACACACACTAGGGACAATTTACACTTATACCAACCCAATTAACCTACAAACCTGTACATCTTTGGAGCGTGGGAGGAAACCGAAGTTCGGCAGTTCCCCCCACGCTGGGTCCCCCTATGTTCGCGGCCGCCCCCCCCCCCCTCCCCACTTCTGACCTTCAGCATGCACGTGGCCGGAAAATAGAGTGAATGCAATCAGGAAGACCTTCCCCTGCAAGATTCCTTACAAGTCACCCTGATATAAGTGATTTGGAATATATTGTTGCTCCTTCATCTTTCCCCAATAAACCCCCCTGCTGACATCCAGGCACGGGGGGCTATTAATACATGCACAGCGGCATTTTGAAACAGTGACTTACAACCACGTTCTCAGGGCTGGTTATAAATCGGCAATAAATATCAACCCTGTTAATGACCACAACCTGAGGACATTTTTTAAACAGTGATAATATGGAGAAATGGTAATCAGTGATGCACATTGTCGATATAGGGGTTTGATTTATGGGATTGAAAACTGAAGTATGTTAAACAATTCCAATCTCTCACAGGTCTTGAGGAAGAATTGCTACACAAACCAATTGATTACCTTCCTTCATCCCGGGAAAGAAACAGGGACATTCCTGCAAGAGACAAACTCAGTCCCCTGGGAAATACCAGACTTGTGAGAGATTAGATGATGCAAACATACCTCTTGCTCAGTTGGGTAGAGGGAGAAGATCATGTTAATCACTCCGTGCGATGTCAAGCTGCGTCTTTGAGAGCATGAGAGCTCTATTCCCTTTACTGGGTAAACAGCAGCAGAACCACAAGGTACACTTAATGCAGAAAACTGCTGAAGAAAAACACTGCAGGTGCCAAATTCTGAATAAGAATGAAAATGCTGGTCAGATAGTATCTGTTGACTGAGAAACAATAGTTGTGTCAGCGGGTTAGATGACCTTTCACCTGAACTGGAAAAACGTTAGCGACCTGGAAAGTGTATAGAGACGATTTGAGGATGTTGCCAGGACTCGAGAGATTGAAATATAGGGAGAGGTTGGTTACTAGGGCACTATTTCTTGGATGCTGAAGGGTGATCTTATAGCGTTGTATAAAATCATCAGGGGAATTGATAGGGTGACTGCATGGAATCTTTTACCCAGAGTAGGGGAATCAAGAACCAGAGGACTTAGGGCTATGGTGAGAAAGGAAATATTTTTTTTAAACCTGAGGGGCAAAATCTTCACATAGTAGGTGATGGGTAGATGGAATAAGCTGCCAGAGGAGGTAGTTGAGGCAGATATAATAACAGCATTTATAGGACACTAGGAGAGGCACATGGATAGAAAAGGTTTAGAGGTATATGGGCTGTAGGCAAATGGGACGAGCATAGATGAAGCATCGTTGGGCTGAAGGGCTTGTTACCAAGCTGTGTGACTGTGCCTATCAACAAGTTTTAATGCAGAGGAAGGGGGCAAAACGATAAATGGGAAGCTATGTATTAGGATATACTTCAGAAGAGATTAGCTAAAAATTAGATAATAGTGAAAGATGACAGAGGATGGCAATGGCACAAGAAGCAAAAGATTAGCCTTGTGGACATATAAATGAGCATCTAATGGTGTGGGGAGGTAATCTGCAGAATACTCTCAGTGCCAGGCACGTGAGAGAAGGTTGAGGAGCAAAGGGCAAATGGAAGTGTGATAGAAGACCTGGCAGAGGGATTCAGTTTCTTGGACCTGTGCAAGTGGGGTGGAGGAGGAAGTAGAGGCAGTCTTGAAGTGTATAATGGTGAATAAGGGCCTTATGCCCCTGTCCCACTTAGGAAACCTGAACGGAAACCTCTGGTGACCTTGCGCCCCACTCAATGTTTCCATGAGTCGCCAGAGGTTTTGGTCACTGCAGGATCTTTGCTAACACACACACGCACGCACACACGCACGCACGCACGCACGCCCGCACACACACCGTGAAGGTGGGGGCCAGGGACAGCGGAGGAGCGCTGTCTGCGCGATGAAGAGGAAGGTAAACGGCTGCCACAGAGCACGGTAAGTCCTTTCGAGAGCGCGGGAGGGGGGGGAGAGAGAAAGGGGGGAGAGAAGGGGGGAGAGAAGGGGGAGAGAAAGGGGGAGAGAAAGGGGGAGAGAAAGGGGGGAGAGAAAAGGGGGAGAGAAGGGGGGAGTAGGGGGGGGGGAGTAGGAGTGGAGACAGTTTTAAGAAGTGTAATCAAGTTTAACGGGCATTTTACCTTCTGGCGGATCTTCTAGGTCCTGAAAACTCCAATGAGCGAATCCAAATGGCCGGTCAGCGAAGGAGATTGCTTTCGACTAAGTAAATAGCAACCCCACTCCACTGGCTTCGACCAAATGGCAACCTATTTTTAGTCGCGGTCAGTTTTGATTTTGTTGAAATAATCAAAGGAACATAGAAGAAGCCTCGACCACGCGGTAACCACTTTCGACCATTAGGGGGAGTGACCAGAACCTCTGGGAACTTCATGGAAACCTTAGGTGGGGTGCAAGGTCACCAGAGGTTTCCGTTCATATTTCCTAAGTGGGACAGGGGCATAACTAACTATCTGAGGATGTTGTGGCGATTGTGGAGATTGATGGAGATTGGTGGAGATTGGTGGATAATTATCTATCTATGTTATCCATTGAGACATAGAGTTATGCAGCGTTGAAACAGGCCCTTCCCCCCAACTTGGCTGACATGTCTCATCTACACTAGTCCCATCTGACTGTGCTTGGTCCATATCCCTCTAAACCTGTCCTTTCCATGTACTTGTCTAATTGTTTCTAGAATGTCAAGATAATCTCAGCCTTAACTACCTCCTCTGGCAGCTCGTTCCATACACCAACCACCCCCCCCTTTGTGTAAAAAAGTTATCCCTCATATTCCTATTAAATCCTTTCCCCTTCACCCAAAAGCTATGTCTTCTGGTTCTCGCTTCCCCTACTCTGGGCAAGAGGGTCTGCGTCCACATGATCCACTTCTCTTGTAATTTTATACACCTCTAGAAGATCACCCCTCATCCCTCTGCGCTTCAAGGAATATAGTCCTAGCCTTCTCAACCTATAGCTCAGACCCGCAAATCCTGGCAACATCCTCGTAAATCTTCCCTGTACCCTTTAAAACTTGACAATATCTTTCCTATAACATGGTGCCCAGAACTGAACATATTACTCCAAATGCGGCCTCACCAACGTCTTATACAACTAGAACATGACCTCCCAACTTCTATACTCAATGCTCTGACTGATGAAGGCCAATGTGCCAAAAGCCTTTTTGACCACCCTATCTACCTGTGATGCCACCTTAAAGGAACTATGCACCTGCACCCCTAGATCCCTCTGCTCTACAACACTCCCCAGAGCCCTACCATACACGGTGTAGGTCTTGTCCAAGTTATACTTTCCAAAATGCAACACCTCACATTTCTCTGTATTAAATTCCATCAACCATTCCTCACCCACCTGGCCAATCAATCAAAATCCTGCTGTAATCTTTCACAACCATCTTCACTATCTGCAAAATCACCCACTTTTGTAGATCTGCAAATTTACTCATCTTGCCGTGTATGTTCTCATCCAAATCATTGAAATAGATGACAAACAGTAACAGGCCCAGCACCGAACCCTGAGACAGACCATTAATCACAGGTTGCCAGTCTGAGAAGCAACCTTCTACCTTCCTTCCATGAAGTCTATTGTCTATCCATTCAGCTATCTCTTCTTGGATCACATGCGATCTAACCTTCCAGAGCAGCCTACCATGCAGAACCTTACTGAATGGTTTGCTGGTCCATATATACAACAGCTACAGCTCTGCCCTCTTCAACCTTTTTGGTCACATCTTCAATAAAACTCAATCAGATGACCCACTAGAAAAAAGGAAATGTCCATTATTTAAGAAGGGCAGCAAGACAAGCCAGAAAACTATAGACAGTGTGCCTTATATCATGAGGTCATAAGGAATAGGAGTACAATTAGGTCATTCGGCCCATCAAGTCTACTCCGCCGTTCAACCATGGCTGATCTATCTCTCCCTCCTAACCCCATTCTCCTGCCTTCTCCCCATAACCTCTGACACCTGTACTAATCAAGAATCTATCTATCACTGCCTTATCTATCCACTGACATGGCCTCCACTGCTTTTTGTGTCAAAGAATTCAACAGATTCACCCCCTCTGACTAAATAAATTTCTTCTCATCTCCTTCCTAAAAGAACGTCCTTTAATTCTGAGGCTATGACTTCTAGTCATAGACTCTCCCACTAGTAGAAATATCTTCATCACATCCACCCTATCCAAGCCTTTCATTATTCTGTATGTTTCAATGAGGTCCCTCCTCATTCTTCTAAATTCAATGGTGAAAAAGTTACTGGAAGGGATTCTGAGGAACAGGATTGGGAGGTAAAGACTGATTAGTCAGCACGAGGTTGTTGTTTGGAGATCATGTTTCACAAACCTGATTGAGATTCCTCAGGAGATGATCAAGTTGATGGACAAGTGCAGGGCAGTGGGCATTGTCTACGCAGACTTTGACAAGACTTTTGGCAAGGTTCTGCATGGTAAGCTGGTCCAGAAAATTAGATCATATAGGATTCAATGTGAGATTGCAAATTGGATATAAAATTAGCTAGAGGCAGAAGTGGTAGTGGAGGGTTGCTGTTCAGGTTGGAGACCCATAACAAATAATATGCTGCAGAGATCGTTGCTGGGTTCTTTATTCTTTGTCATTATATTAATCAATGATTTAGTTTAGTTTAGATTAGTTTAGAGATACAGTGCGGAAACAGGCCCTTCGGCCCATTAGGTCCACGCCGACCAGCCATCCGCGCACATTAACACTATCCTGCACCCACAGGGACAATTTTTTTTAAACATTTACCAAGCCAATTTACTTACAAACTTATACATCTTGTTAGTGTGGGAGAACTCCGAAGATCTCGGAGTAAAACCCACGCAGGTCACGGGGGAAACGTACAAACTCCGTATATACAGCACCCGTAGTCAGGATCGAACCCGGGTCTCCGGCGCTGCATTCACTGTAAGGCAGCAACTCTCCCGCTGCGCTACCGTGACTGCAGAAAATGTGTGACGAAGGCCCCTCCTTTGGATGCCCATTCTGATCCCTAACACTGGCTGACAGATCATTTCCCAGCACCATTGGTAACAGCTAGGTACAATGAGCTGATATTGGTTTGGCCACCTTGACCATGTCGGCATGCTCCCTATAAAACCCAGGAAACACTTACAGTGGCGCTAATGGTGGAGTAGGGTGAGTGCCAGTTAGCTCCACGTGAAAAATGGAAATTGCAAGTATAAAAGAAGAATTGATAAGCTTTAAAAATGGATTGAATATTATAGAAATACTGAAAAGTCTTAAAAAAGAGATTAAAGAAGACTTCTTAGAGTTTGAAAATAAAATGACTAATCTTGTGCGTATGAAACTGACTAATATGAAGGAGGAAATGTCAGTAAATTTCGACTTACAAATCAATGAAGTAAACGAGAAAATTAAGTCGAATTAAACCAACTTTAATGATAAGCTGGTGTCGACCTTCACTACAATGCAGCAACAAATGGGGGAGGAACTCACTTGGAAGAAACTACAGAGACACTCCTTGCTGAGAACAAGCATTTATCAGATTTACTGCATAAAGTAACTGAAACATGTATTGACTTGGAGGGCCGTCAGAGAAGACAGAATTTAAGAATCGTGGGTGTTCATGAGGGTAAAGAAGGAAATAAAGATCTCCGTGACTTTGCTGCAAGTCACTTTGCTTATTAAAAAAAGTCTTGAATTTAGACCAAAAGCCCTTATTAGGGCAGGCACACAGAGTTCTTGGACGATAGTGAAGGTCCAATACAATCACGTTTTGGAAGATATCATGAACAAAAATTGCTGGCACAAGAAATCGTATGCTTGATGGAGACAAAATAAGCATATTTCGAGATTACCCTGCAGAGGTGGTCAGAAGGAGAGCATTATTCAACGAGACAAGAGGGATTTTAAAGGAGATAGACAACTTGGAATATGGATTGCTGTGCTCTGCAAGATTGAGAGTCACTTATCTACAGAAGGAACAGTTTTTCACTGATCACAAGAAAGCATTGGCGTATGCCCAGAAGATTGTGGGTTCGAGTGAGGGCTGAATAACATTCATATAATATCGTCATCTTGCTGAGAATAAATGGAACTTTAATTTGCTTTATTCAAGGACTAATGAAAGCTGATAATGACAACTGTGCAGTCCCTCCTGTTATGGACATATTATTCTAATATTTAGTACTAATTTTTACTAACAATTACTAATCATTAAAAACTCTTGTTATTATTATTGGAAATAATTAGTTAAAAACATGAAATGTAAAAAAAAGGTATAATTTAGACATCTTATTAATTGGAATTTGTTATGTTCATCCTTTATTTACATCAGACTAACAATTGACGAATAATTGATTAAGAGAGTAATAGTCTCTCACTATATGATTACTAATACTCTGGACCAAAATAGTTTTAATTTAATCCTGTAAATTACTCACATTCAATTTTTTTTTTAAAGCTTGGAGCTAGGAATATGTTTTTTTTAATTTACGGAAGTCCTTAGATGGTCAGCCACGTTAGTGTGGCTAGCACTAACTACACTAAATTTAGATGTAGTTTATTTTTCCTTCTTACACTTTATTAATTTTTTTTTTTTTTACTTTTTGTATTTTTTACTTAATTACTATTTTAAACTTGAATTAATTTACAGATGTGTCCGTGAGGAAGATTTATTTGAATTAGATTTACAATTCATCTGTCCTGTGTACGGGTGGAATGTCGGGTTTACGGTGCTGAGCTACCTGCTCTTTTATAGACCACCCTAACCACAAGATGCAAGACGTTAATAGAAAAAACGGGGGTCAAGGAATTACTTTTTGTAATTGGAATGTTAAGGGAAGTAATGAGTCAATCAAGAGAGGTAAGGTATTAGCACACTTAAAATCACTCAAAGCAGACATAACATTTCTTCAAGAGACCTACCTTAAAAACGACGCACAACATAGATTGAAAGCAAAATGGATCGCTGAAACATATCACTTTTCATTCTCTCATAAGGCCAGAGGTGTCGCAATTTTAATTCATAAAGGTATACCTTTTAAACACATATCAACTATAGCGGACATCAATGGTAGATATATTATACTAGTGGGTGAATTATATCAATGAAAAGTGATTTTTCTCAATGTCTATGGACCAAATTTTGATAATCCTATGTTTTTTTAAGAATATACTTAATACTATCCCGGAGCTCATACAACATAATTTGATAATCGGTGGAGATTTAAATTGTACACTAGATTTCTATCTCGATACATCATCAAGACAAAGAAAAGGAAAATCCAAGACAAGCGAATTATTAAATTCATACATCAATACTACCAATATCAAGGATGTTTGGAGAATTGAAAACCCATCTGGAAGGGAATACTCATTTTACTCATCAGTATATAAAACCTATTCAAGGATAACTACTTTTTAGTAGATTCTAAACTTATCCCATTTACTTATAATTCGAAAAATCATAATATTATAATTTCGGATCATGCTCCTTTAACATTTATGATCAAACTAAGTGGAATGACTGACAAGCAGACACAATGGAGACTTAATCCTCAAATTTTAAATGATAAAGCATGTTACGAATATCTTATCAAACAGATGTTTTTTGAGACAAATGACTGCCCTGAAATTTCTGCCTCCCTTCTTTGGGAAACATTTAAAGCATTTATACGAGGAGCGTTAATCTCCGCACAAGCCTTTCATAATAAAGAGAACCGCGCCAAACAACTGGTATTGGAAATGGAAATAAGGCAATTAGATATGGAAAACGCAATCGCGCCTTCTATGATAATACATAATAAAATTGCTGCACTCAAATATAAGTTAAACCAAATATACTCAGACCAAATCATAACATTTTATCAAAAGACTAAACAGTTACACTTTGAATTTGGTGATTAACCACAAAAATTACAGTACGCCAACTCCGGTAACAGGAAGGGGAAAAAACAATATATAAAATTAAATCAGATATGGGAGAAATATTAACACTACCCAAGGATATTAATAATAATAATAATAATAATAATAATAATAATAATAATAATAATAATAACTTTATTACGGACTCAAGGTCCAGACAAGGGGCAACATTACATTAAAAAATGCATTCAGCATATCAAATATCATAAATATATATTAAATCATGGTAAATTACATAAAAACATCATAATTTATATATTTTAAAAAACCCCACAATACTTAAGTTAAAAATCCAGAGTAAAAAATGATCAATGTCGTACAACGAGACAACGATACCAGTGTCTCCACAACTGGGATTCGTAGCGTGTAGTGCTAACCCTTATGTTTGTCAAGGCCACAATAAGCACATTTTTAGAGTCATTTATCCTGCAAATGAATTTATACATGTGTTGTCTTAGGATAGCTTTGAAAGTACTGACTCCTGCAGCCACAAACATATTACTGGCACTACACCATCTTGGTTGCCTTAGCAGTGTTCTCATGGCTTCGTTATATGCAACCTTTAGTCTCTGCATACTTGTCTTTAAATAGTTCGACCACAGGTGCGTAGTGTAGAGGGGTGTGCAGTATGCATAGTGATTCATAAATTAATACACCCCGATCAAACTGGCTTTATTCCAAAACATTATTCATATTATAATCTGAGATGATTATTTAACATTATATACTCAAATTGAATAGCTAACGTAGATTTAGCAGTCATTTCGCTAGATGCTGAGAAAGCATTCGATCAAGTTGATTGGCCCTATTTATTTTCGGTGATGGAAACATTTCAATTAGGTGAGAAGTTTTGTACTTGGGTTAAGCTTCTAGATACCAACCCAACAGCCAGAATAATGACAAATAAAATGTTATTTTAAAAAAATGATTTATCTAAAGGTTGTAGACAAGGATGCCCGCTATCCCCGTTACTATTCGCCCTTGCTATTGAACCACTAGCAGAAAGAGTTCGAGCACATCCAGAAATATATGGGTATAATACTAAAAATACAGTTAATAAAATTTCTCTGTATGCAGATGATGTATTACTATATATTACAAATCCAGAAATTAGCATCCCTAACCTGTAAAATGTTATAACTCAATTTGGTTTATTCTTGGGATATAGAATCAATTGGAATAAGAGTGAGATTATGCCAATAATGGAACCTAATTTATATATATTGCAACAATTACCTTTTAAAATAGTGAATGAAAAATTTAAATACTTAGGAGTTTATGTGACCAAGAAATATACTTCTTTATTTAAATCAAATTTCGTACCTTTACTTAATAAATTGCATAAGAATATTCAATATTGGAAAACACTTCCCATTTCAATGCTCGGTAAAATTAATGCTATTAAAATGATTTTCCTCCCTCAACTTCTATAGCTCTTTCAATCAATTCCGATATATCGCCCTAAAATTTTATTTTATAAAGTTGACTCTATTGTAACAAGTTTTATTTGGGATTATAAGAAACACTTATATAAATCCAAGACGAATGGAGGATTAGTCTTGCCAAATTTCTTATTTTATTTCTGGGCAGTCAATGTCAAAAACTTAAATTTCTGCGGAAGATATGGATCAACAACCAGACTGGTTAAAGATGGAAAAGGAGGATTGTCTGCCATTTGAAATTGGCCCGATTCTGCTAACTCCTACAAAATTGAATAAAAAAATCTATAGTGAAAACCCAATAGTGGTATTCGAATTTGGAAACAAATAAAAAATACATTAAAATTGGATAATTTATCACTCGCTCCCCTATTGCAAATAACCCTTCATTTAAGCCTTCAGTATTGGATAAAGGTTTTGCACAATGGAAAAATTATGGAATTAAAAAGATGGGACATCTTTATAGAAAAGGTGTGTTCCTCTCGTTTCAGGAGGTACAACAGAATTATGGATTACATTCAAATAATTTTTTTAGATATTTACAACTGAAAGATTACGTTAAATCACATACACAAGAATATAGAACTAGAGAGCCAGAGATTCTAGATGAATGTTTGAATAAACACCCCAACACAGTCAAATTAATATCTTACATTTATAATATTCTTTTAGATAGTGAGAATCCGTCGACGGAATTACATAGACAAGCATGGGAAAATGAATTAGTTCAACCCATAATGAAAGATATTTGGGATGAAAGTCTACAACATATATATCAATGTTCGTTAAATGCCAGACATTCTTTAATACAATTTAAAATATTACATTATTCTAAAACAAAATTAACTAGAATTTTTCCTAATATTTCTCCTATCTGCAATAAATGTCAATATTCTGAGGCTAATTTAACCCATACCTTTGTAAGTTGCATAAAAATTAAAATATTTTGGGTGGATATTTTAAAAATTATTTCCGTAGTGGTTAATACTCAACTGGAGCCCGATCCTAAATTAATAATATTGGGCATATCTGAACAATACCTAAAACTTACAATAAACCAAAGAAATTTCCTTGATTATAGTATAATAACTGGGAAAAAATTAATATTAAAATTTTGGAAAAACCCTGCATCCCCCACAATCAAAATGTGGATTATGGAGATGTCGGAGACCTTAAATCTGGAAAAAAATAGATTTGTCTTAATTGACAAACCAGAATTATTTACTAGAATATGGTCTCCGTTCATAGATTATTTGAAGGGGTAGAATGGGCCGGCGCTGATACCTGATGGAAGCTTGAACCCAGGACTAGATGAATAGTTATGTTTTCTTACCTACGGACATATCTCCTAAGTTGTATTATGGATAGTTTATTCTATTTTTCTAATTTTCTTTTCTTTTTCTTTATTTTTTCTATCTATTAAAAAAAAAAAAAAAATAATTAGAGTCAATGTTAATATGTAACCGATAAATGAAGACCCCAGCTACATTGATAGCGGAGTCCCTGGAATCCTGGATATTTAAATATGTAACCGTTTAACAAAGTTTGTAGTGGTTGGGACTATGATATGTACATGCCTCTAATAAAATTTAACTTTAAAAAAAATAATAAAACCCAGGAATTCTAGCGGGTGGAGGGGAGACCTGTGCATTTTGCCCTGTAGTTTACCACCATTACCTAGAGTGGAGACCACAGAGAAAGGATGTCAGGGCATAGGTTATGAGTGGGTGGAGAGAGCAAAAGATTAGAAGAGGTGGAATGGGGGGCTGTGGAGACCATGGGTCCATGGATGGATGGATGTGGAGGGATGGATGGATGGATGGATGGATGGATGGATGGATGGATGGATGGATGGATGGATGGATGGATGGGAGGGATGGATGGATGGGATGGATGGATGGATGGATGGATGGATGGATGGATGGATGGATGGATGGATGGATGGATGGATGGATGGATGGATGGAGGGATGGAGGGATGGAGGGATGGATGGATGGATGGATGGATGGATGGATGGATGGATGGAGGGAGGGAGGGAGGGAGGGAGGGAGGAGATGTGAATGTCAACTGGAGAGGTAGAACATAGAACAGTGCCGCACAGGAACAGGCCCTTAGGCCCACCATGTCTACACCCACTATGATACCAATCTAACTCATTTTATTTCTTGCGCATGGTCTGTATACTTCTGTTCCCCACCTGGTCAAGTATATTTTTAAATGTCTCTTAAACGTTGCTATCATAATCTGTTTCTACCTCTTCCCTCGTCAGTGCGTTCCAAGCACCCACCTTTCCCTCTGTAAAAAAACTGGTCTCGCACATCATTTACAATCCTTCCTCCTCTTACCTTAAACCTATGCCCTCTAGTATTTGACATTTCCACCCTGGAAGAAAGACTATGACTACCTATCCTACCTCTGCCTCTCACAATTGTATATACTTCAATCAGGTCACCTCTGATACTCCAGGGAAATCAATCCAAATTTGTCCAGCCACTCTAACACTTGTAACTAACACTCTCCAGTACAGACAACATCCTGGTGAATCTGTGTTGGAGGGGAACTAGTAAAGATGAGGGAGTGGGGACTGGAAATTGGTCCAGGGCCTCCTCCATTGTCGGAGTGAAATGAAAATTGGAGGAACAGCAAAAGTAACAGCATATTTCGCTTGGGCTGCTTACAACCCAGTGGGACAATCTAACTTCAAGTAACCCTTGCATGCCCTCTCTCTTCATCCCTCCCCCACCCAAATCATTACACTAGCTTCAAAGTCATCTTGTTGAGTCTCATTGTCTGTAACTCGTTTTCACCTAGCCCACAGTTAACAATGGCCTGTTTCCTTTATGGTTACTTTTTTGCATATTTTTCATTCATTTGTTCTCTCTATATCTCTCTATATCACCATCTCTATCCCTTGTTTCTCTTTACCTTTATCTCAGTTTGAAGAAGGGTCTTGACCCAAAACATCACCTATTCCTTTTCTCCAGAGATGCTGTCTGACCCGCTGAGTTTGTGTCTGTCCAGATGAATCTCTTCTGCAAGGTTGTCCAAAGGTTACAGATACTTTCTGTAATAAGGTGACCGGAATTGCACATAGCATTTCTTACCAACTCAATGCCCTGACTGATGAAGGCAAGCAAGCCAGCTGCCTTTTGTACCAACCCATCCACTTGAGTTACCACTTACAGGGAGCTATGGTCCACTGTTTATGACCTGCTTTAGTGTTCAATGTCTCCATTGTTTGGGAACTCTGTACAAGTGACAACAAAGTAAATGTTGTGTGACACGTAAAGTATAGGTCTTATCGCATGTCAGGTATTCTGACACATTACAGAGAGTTGATCAATAAACTCAGAAAAAGTAAATTATTTTCAGATAACCATCATGCAATCAATATGGAAAATTAAAAAAAGCAGAAGAAAGTTCGTGAAGAAATTCAAATTAAATTTTAGCACTTCAAATGATGAAACATTTTTATTAGCTCGGCAACAAAATATCCATTTCCTTATTAACTGGATAATGTTTTTAAATTTTAAATTGACTTGAGGAAAATATGTCTTGCAATGAGAGGATTACAAGATTTTCTTTTTGTTTCCGTTGCATGATAAAATAATTGGACAATAGGTCACATAGAGTCATGGAGTAATACAGTTTGGAAACCGGCCCTTCAGCCCAACTCACCCATACTGGTCAAGATGTCCCAGTTACACAAGTCCCATCTAGTGCTGATGGGACCACATTTGGTCCATATCCCTCCAAACCTGTCCTATCCATGCACCTGTCTGTTTCTTATATATTGGGATAATCCGGCCTCAACTACTTCCTCTGGCAGCTTGTTCCATGCACCCACCACCCTTTGTGTGAAAAAGTTACCCCTCAGATTCCTATTAAATCTTTTCCCCTTCACCTTATTGGTCCTCTGGTCCTCGATTCACCTACTCTGGGCAAGAGACTCTGTGCATCTATAGTCTCATGTTCTGGATTGTATTTGAAACAATGTTCTGATATCACTAATTTACTTTACTAAAGTCCTGCGAGAAAATATTTTTAAAGATGCAATTACATTCTTCGATTCCCAGGTGCCTGTGTAAATGCTTCCTAAATGTCACTATTGTATCTGCTTAATGAAGATTGGCATTGCAGTCAGCATGGGCAAGGTGGCAGAAAGGAAATGACTCCATGCTGTATAACTTTATGAAACTATCAATTTGTGATCAGGCAACAGAATCATCCTTCCACAACCAGAGAGCACTGCTGAACTACTATCTACCTTTTTGGTGATCCTCGGACAATCCTTGATCGGACTTTACTGGCTTTACCTTGTACTAAACCTTATTCTCTTATCATTTATCCATACACTGTAAATTGTAATCATGTATTGTCTTTCATTTAACTGTACCTCGATACACGTAACAATAAACTAAACTAAACTGAATAAATCGTAATGCTTATACGGATGGTGCATTGAACTATTTCTGTTCAGGAAAGGTCTATGAGAGTGCTTCAATTTTCCACCAGAGGGTTTATTCTCACACTTCTCCAGATTAAACTCCATCTGCCTCTTCTTTGAACATATCTCCAAATGATCTACATCATGCTGTATACTTTTATAACCTTCTTCACTATCCACAACTCTACCAATTGTTATGTCATCTGCAAACTGTACGTAGACTGGCGATCGTTTCGTTGAACACATTCGCTCGGTCTGCATGGAGCTACCTGATCTCCCAGTTGCCAAGCACTTTAATTCCCATTCCCACACTGATCTTTCTGTCCTAGGCCTCCTCTATAATCAGAGTGAGGATAAAAGCAAATTGGAGGAACAGCATCTCATATTTCGCTTGGGCAGCTTACAACCCAGGGTTATGAATATTGATATATCTAACTTCGTAACCCCTGCATTCCATCTTTCTCCATCCCCCCCACCCAAATCACACCAGCTTTCGTTCTATTGTTATGTGTATCGAGGTACAGTTAAAAGCTACAGCTAACAATGGCCTGTTTCCTATATCACTGTTACTTTTGTGCAAATCTTTCATTCAATTGTTCTATGTCTCTCTACATCATCGTCTATATCTCTTGTTTCGCTTTCCTGCGACTCTCAGTCTGAAGAAGGGTCTCGACCCGAAACATCACCCATTCCTTCTATCCAGAGATGCTGCCTGTTCCACTGAGTTACTCCAGCTTTTTGTGTCTTTTGTTTGATTTGAACCAGCATCTGCAGTTCCTTCCTACACCTAATAAGCCAGGGACAGATACATGAATGGTAAATGGTTGGAGGGATATGGACCAAATGTGGGCAAATGGGATGAGCTTAGATGGGGCATCTTGGTCCGTATGGATGAGTTGGGCCGAAGGGCCTGTCTCCATGCTGTATAACTATAATTTCCTAGATTATCTTTATTGTGCTTCTTAAACAAAAACAAAAAAAAACATTGGGGGCTCTTTGATGCTTTGGGACCTCAGCAGTGGATGGAGAAGATTCAAAGGCCTCTGTCGTGGCCCAGTAATCTCTCTTGCCTGGCTTCATAACATTATGATGCATCCAATCAGGCCTGATCCAACTGAACCCCAGTTTGCTGAGGTGCATTTAAATCTACAATGCCTGACGAGTAAACTATACTATTTTGAACAACCTAAATCCTCGGTGAAAATTTACCTTTCCTGACACCGATTTGACTCAGCAATTGAAAATACTGTAAGCAGTGTCATTTTAATACAAAAATTGTCATGAAAAATTGTCATGAAAAATAGTAAGTTTGAAGTTTGATCTTTATTTTATGAGGAGTTACGATGAGCAATTACGTGAAGAAGCCCACCAGAGCGCACACGTGTCAATCTTCAAAGCAGTGTGAAATCACAGATAACAGTAATTTAAGTGATATAGTAAGATTAGAAACTTAGAACTACCAGATGACCTTCATGATATGAGGGTTGGGAGCGGTGGGCACGTAATCGTTCATCGTAACTCCTCATAAAATAAAGATCAAACTTCAAACTTGGCAAGTTCTCGTTTAATCTTACTATTTTACTTCGGAGTCACGTCAGTGATTCCGTGAAGATTTCAAAGCTCTGTGATTTCATGCCGTGGAAAAGTCCATACAACTGCATAAATTGACCACAGACAAGTGAAACATTGATAATGCGTACAGACATGACATGGATTTAAAACATGCTGATGCTATTTAAATGAACAAATAATAATAATAGTAACCCTCTCATCCGGGAGAAACTATAAAATAGAACCTAAAATAGAGTTGGCAAATACCCCCAGTCTGGCTATGGGTTATTATAAATGTTTGGCAAGATCATTCGTTAGACCATCCTGCAGTCACCAGGATGTGGTCCAGCGGAACGTACACAACCCTTGCTGCCGATGTTGTAGCAGCCCTGGTGGAGTGAGATGAGAAAATAACAGTATCTACTCCTGCATAAGCCAAAACCCCATTTTAACCGCTTGAAGATGGTCTGAACTGATACCTTCTTAGGAGGTTTTGTGTAATTAACAAACATTGCTAGTATCAGAGCCTCTAAGGCTCTATGTGACATTGACGTATTGTAGTAAATGTGTGACCACACATAACCGAAGGTTCATGTGGTATGCCCTGAGAAGTTTGAGACCTGACGCACCTGGCCTGCTCTACTTAACTAAATCATAAACGCAAAATATTATATTATTTGCAGGTGAAACCATCCTGTCCAGTCGCAATTTATGCAGTGGGTGGACCCGTTGCACTGAGACCAGTGCCTTGAGGATAACTACCTTATTAGAGCCAGGCCAAAGATAAGGATGTAGCTGGAGCCCCTGGTGAAGTAATGTCAACACAATGTCAATATCCCATACTTCCATGTGCTTGGGCCTGGGAGAACGTGTAAAATATTTCTTTTATAACTGGATATCAGAGAGTGAGACCCGGCAGAGTGGGTCCCGCTTGCTGCAGGAAATATGATGAGAAGGCCCGTTGGGCTCAGTTAATGGTTTTATAACTTAATAAAATGACCCATTTGAAATGAACTCCAAGACATCAGTAATCCGTGCCGTATTGTACATACATGGATCGGTCTGACAACCCGAGCTGCAGGAGCAGTCCTCTTAGAGTCTGCAAGTCAATGAATTTATTTTATCATGCCGGGGCTGATTTCCTGATGCACAGGCTGAACCAGCAAATTGTATGTTTAGAATAACCATATAAGGTTCTATTATATTCCCAATATAAGCGGGAACCACGGCTACACAGGCCTGTCAGACAGTACAAAACCCCTGAAGCGGGATCTTGCTGAATTTATTGCAAGACCCGACTGATGAGGCAAAATAGAGAAAAGACATTCCTCCCTCGTGTAGCGAGGATGCATCTCTCGCCACTGTGAACCTCATATTTCTTGCAACCGGTGAATGAGCCTGGATAGAAACATATCAACATTTAGTGTTCCATTAAAGCATAATGTCATAAAATACTTTGTGATCCAACATCTATTCTATGTTGTCATTGATTTTGCATGATGATACACTAGCGCCAAATGAGGTTAGGTAAATATGACCAGAACTTTGACTGGATTACATCCATGTGACTAACATATGTCACCACCACAGTGTATCAACTTGGAATTGAGCATGGAAATTATGCATATTTGCACATAACCCTTTAACCCATAGAATGCACATAGGGTCTATAGATAGTTGATATCAATAACTGGAGAATTGGTAACTCATGCAAATCCCTTCTGCCTCCGTGACTGGAGATGGCATTCATAATTTTTTCATCTGTGCACCCTTGCATCAGTTTTGTAATATAACTGAAGATTTAGTGATCAAACCTACTGGAGAAATGCTGAATATTGTTTGTCCACCATTGTGACTTTGGTGGCTTCAGCTGGTAATTGCATAGATATATTAACAATGACCTACATGGCACCTGAGAAGTTACTACTTTGCATGTTGTAAGTTCTGATAATGCAAAGGTCCACTTTGCACAGCTGAAACCCAGCTGCTAATTGCCAATTACACTTAACGAATAGAAGGCTGCTTAATAACAACAAGGTTGCTACTGGCTTCAATTGTGTCCAATCTCTTGCCCCAGGGCGGCGTCAGAGACAAATTAATAATTAAAGGTAAACCCCAATAATCAATAATGGTAGTTGGTATCAACTAAAAATCTAACTGGATTGATGAGGAACCTCAATTTCTTACTTATAATTTGCAGCTGAAACAGCATTTAGAATACCATCCAGATAAGCCTGAACAAGTGTTTTTGAGCTTTTAGCAGTACAAGCACCGGTTTAATAATTTGGTAAATAACCTGGGAGCTGAAGTTAGCCCATTTTGCAATGCTTTAACTGTTATCATTGTCCCCTTCTCCAAATGTCTCCAATGATCCCTGAGAATGGAAATCAGTTGTTTAACAGGAACAAGATTCCACATTCTGAAAAGTCTCTTTTGCACATACGAGTTAAATCAAAGATGACTGACATCCTCCATTCACAATGAACAGGCCACACCTGCAATAATTCCATGCCTACCTCGAACGTCAACTTTGACCAAATTCCCGAGCCTGTCTCGGAAGGTAATTCTGGCCATAATACTGAGCCTGCCTTGAAAGACAACACCGGCCATAATACTGGGCCTGCCTCGAAAGACAACTCTGGCCATATTTCCGAGCTTGTCTCGGAAGGCATTCCTGGCCATCACACTGAGCCTGGCTGGAAAAGCAACTCTGGCCCTAATTCCATGCTTAGAACTCTTGTATACTCTGCAAAAATAAACCAATCACATGTTATCAATGAATCTGAATCTCATGTTATCATTGTCATTTGTACAAAAAAACAAGCGTAAATATTACCAACTTGTAAATGGTCCACATACCCCATGTTTCGGATGAACCAGACCCACCTACCTCCATGGCTACCGGTGGTCTTATGGCAAGCCCAAGGGCCCCTGATGTGGGTTCTATTCTGGTCCTTGGTTGAAGAGTAGGACTGGTAGGATGTGTGAATTCCATATTTCCTGAGACCGGCTTGGACCTTGGCCTGAAAGACCTCTGCCCAGCTTTCAAGCTGCCATCAGCTTCAGTGAACTGCTTACTGCCAATGAGGCGGGGGGGGGGGGGGGGAGGGGGAGGGGGTGTCGTCGCCGAAACAATGAAACTTTGTTCGTCGTTGGTACCTTGATTGGTCCGACAGCTTTTGCTTCCTCATCCAGGTATACCTGTTGGATAAGCCTTACCTGAAGAGAAGATTCGGCGGCTGGTTTATTTTCTCCAATGTCACCCCTGATAGCGCTGTTCACTGCCGGCCGTGAGGGGAAGTCTGGCCCCTTCCGGGTTTTCTGCCCATGGCAGTAACCCTTTCGTTTGCGAGTATTTCCTTGAAGCATGTGCTCCAGTATGTTCCACGGACATACTTCGAATTTTAAGTCAGTTACACACTGACCACTCGCACTCCCCTCCACAGAAAGGGAGATTCGTAGGCAGCCCTGAGAACAGATGCTGCTGCAGGCCCCTGAGGGTACCTGCGCTGACATGGCCCCTCCTACGGACCTATGTCAGGATTTTTGCTGTGATTCAGACTGAAACTGACCCTGAATGCTCCCCTCCTCACAGAGGTAGACATTGTGCAGCCCTGAAAAAGGTGCTGCCACGGACTCCTGAGGAGACCCATGCCGATAACTCCCTCCTTTGGAGTATATCACCTCACCATGAGGTGCTCCATGTGGGTTTAGAAAGTTCAAAGACGTTACCCGTTGAAGGAGGGGATCCTCTTCATCAGAAATCCTCCTGGCCCGACTTGTTTGGGTTAAAGGGCCTCTTCCCTACGCTCCCCTCCTCAGAGAGGGAGATATAATTTTGTGGCTAACCCAAGCGGGGTTGCCTAGGCGCTACCGGCACCAGTCTGAAGCTGCTGACTCCAACGCCAGCGACTCGAAAGCGAAGTCGACCGCCACCTGATACGCGCAGCTCCGCAGTCCCAGTAGCGGGTTCGGTCCGTGGCCGGGATTCCCCGAGGTCATGACCGGGATTCCCTGCGGTCTGACTGGGATTCTTCGCAGTCCATGAAGGGTTCCCCACGGGCCGCCCGGAATTCGCCCACGAAATTCAGCAGGAAGACTCTGTGAACAGAGAATCCTGCAAAAGAAAATACAACCTGGGAATAAGTTTAAAACTTACCTTGCAGGTTTAAACTTACCGCTGACAGGAGCAGCTCACCTGCCAGTCAGTCATCGCGCCATGTGCTAAGACGTCATGACACTCGTGCGCTCTGGCGGGCTTCTTCACGGAATCACTCACGTGACTCCTAAGTAAAACAACAGTTTCAAATTGGACTGTGCGTGATCGTTGTATATAAATGTTCTAAGTGCCTTTGTGAAACAAATTAAGATATTTACATAAACAACGTTTACAGTTGGCTGTGGGAATGTGAATAGAATATTAGTAACATAGGAGACAGAGTGTGAAATGAGTCCTCCAATTTATTTTGTTTATTGTGCCTTGTTTATGCAGTTAGTGCTATGGAGCTTAAACAGGCGTTTTGCTGCAATTCAGTTTGTTAATTAAGATTCAGAAAGAATGGAAAATATGTTGGAGAATTATGTTGGCCTGTAGACAAAATGAGTCAGTGTGTTTATTTATTAATCTACGCAGCTAATCCATTCAATGGGCACAAGAGCTGCAGTAAAAACGCCTATGAACATGGAGTCTATGTTTGGAAATTGGTAGACATGAAAGCAGACAGATTACACAGAGGAGAACCAGTAAAAGATTGATAGAATTATCCAGAGGAAAGAAGCAAGCAGTTTCTTGCTAGCAGTGAAAATGCTACTGAAGAAAGAGTAGCAAAATTAATGAGCTGACAGCACAGTCTAAGGAATAAAGGAGAAAGTGAAATAATTTGAGGGAGAAATAATGGTGGTGGGAGATTCACTGATGTGATATGCGAACACTTTTTCTTCTGCCGTCAAAACTAATGACTCAGTAATTTGCCTGTCAGAGGTAAAAAATGCTGGGAAAATAGATCATAAATAAAATGGAATATAAGAAGCAGAAATTAACCAAAAGTGGTTGGACATGCCAGAATTAACAACAGAATAAAAACAATCGGCAGTCTTGGAAAACGTGAGAGCATCTTGTTTAGAAACAGGGGAAAACATAGTTTAAGACACAAAATGCTGGAGTAACTCAGCGGGACAGGCAGCGTCTCTGGAGAGAAGGAATGGGTGACGTTTCGGGTCGAGACCCTTCTTCAGACTCGACATGTCACCCATTCTGTTTATCCAGAGATGCTGTATGTTCCGCTGAGTTACTCCAGCATTTTGCGTCTATCTTCGGTGTAAACCAACATCTGCAGTCCCTTCCTGCACAAAAATGTTGTTTTCCTGGTTAAGAGTCTGATAAAGGCAATGAGTTTCTGATAAGGATTTTTTGTTTTGGGAGCAAGGTTTCACATGACACCATTGTGGAGGTTGATAACAAAAATAATTTGTCTGAAGAAGGGTCTTAACCCGAAACGTCACCCATTCTTCTCTCCGGAGATGCTGCCTGTTCCACTGAGTTACTCCAGCATTGTGTGTCTAACATCGGTTTAAACCAGCATCTGCAGTTCCTTCTGACACTAAAGAATATGCTGCCTGAGAAACAGGAGATTCTTTCCACTGAAATAATTTCCATCGGTGGTACGTGGTCATTGCTTTTCGAGGTGGGTGGGTGGGTCAAGAAGCTGATTAACTGCAAACATAAGGTGCTTCTGGAATGGAGATTCTATTCTGAGTTTAGAAAACACTGATTGGACCAGTTGATTGGAATGTACAGTGCCCTTTGGAATTCATATTTAACAAGAGATTTCCATTACAGCATTGAATGTCAATTTGGAGATTTACTGAAACAAAAGGAATTCTATCAGTGTGTGGCTGATGTGAAGCCATATAGGTCAATGCTCAGTATCATGGGTGCAGTTGTGATGTCTTCATTTTACATTAGTCTGCTGAGCCATTGGCATTTGTGCTGAAGCAATGGCATTTACAATGATTATCCATTAATGGTTTGTGACTCATTTGCATAGCCCACTGTTGGGAACTGATGCTAACATAATGTGACAAGAGTAGGCTACTGGGATATTCAAACAACAAATCCCCTGCCTGGATAGCTCTGAAGGAGCCCTGCACGATCTGTCAGAGTGCAGTTGTAACTCATACGGTCTGCTATGTGCCACACAGATTTATCATCACAGAGGCTTCTTTCTTACTTCCATCTGCATCGTGAGTAGGAGGAGGAACAAGAAATTTAGAAAGAAGTGGAGTAAGACGAGGAGGAATGATGGGGGAGAGGAGTCAGCCTGGGTGCAACTTTCTAGTTGGGCTGCTGGTGAACAACGATGTCTTATAAGGATGGCCTAGAGCAATTTCTACCCTAAAGACCTGACTTGGACTCATTTAATCTCAGCACAAGTGCCAGCAGTTAGGAAACATCAAGGAAACTGTTGGTAGTGCAGTCTTAGCAGGTAGCAGATTCATACTCCCTGTAGTAAGTCCCAGCCCTTCATCAATCCCAGTGATCTACTGGAAGACAGATTGCTGGACTGATATGGTACCATGACTGCCTGTGATGGTGTAAAGTCCCATACTTGCATTTGCCAGCAGTCCCACATTTAGCTTCCCTCTGCTACTGAATAACACAGGATTAAGTTGTTGAGAGCTATAGTATAGAAACAGGTCTTTCTGCCCACCAAATGCTACCTTGTAGGTATGTTACAAAACTTACCTTCAGCGGCGCTGCAGTTCTGTCACTGGCCATGTGCGCGACTTTGGCGCCTTTGAGGGGGGGGGGTGGGTTAAAATGTGGTTTTCCCCTGCCTGCCGGAGTTTTATTTTCTCGGGGTGTGAGCTTTTGCTGAAGATTTGTTCCAACTGCCGGTCTGTGAATTTTTTTTTTTAAACGCCCGACAATTTCAGCGCTGGAGTAAAATAAAAATTAGCTTCTAATGCCGTGAACGCCGACAACGGGGACGGGTTTCACATAAGGGACAGGTAAAGGAAAGCCGTTTATTTAACACATAAACGTGCTTCTTAGGATGACCTTAATCCATATTTTACGTTGCGAAAAGGTGATTTAGGCCCCATATGAACTGGCAGTATTTCTCCTGCCGATATGGGGTTTAAATTCACCGCAACCGCAACGTTCAAAACGATCGCGTTCCATAAAAACCCACTCGCAAGATGATTAAAATGACCATTAAATTACAGGAATTAAACACAAAATTCCTTCCATTTGGCCTATAAATTCATGACAATGAGAATTAAAAATCATGTTATATTGTGAATTCTTGTGTGAATGTTATTTGGACACTTAGGCTATTTAAAAATGTTAATTTTTTCTTAAGAAATGGATAGATGTTTAGATCTAGTAATTGAACTTTGTAATTAGCTACAATTGGGTAAATAACTAATTATATGCTTTAATTTCAGGTCATCAAAGTAAGATTGTTTCATATTTGTTTCAGAATGCTTCAGTTTATAATAACTGAAAATTTCTTTCCGTTCTCTTAATTTTTAAGAAAGTTATGGGCTTTTGACTGTCCTCGATCACAGCTTTTGTGTTAAGTCAATGGAAAAGCAATAGGGACCAAGATGCTAATTTCCGAGTATGAAAATGACCATAACCTTTTTAATACTGAAGATATGAAAGTGAATAGTAAGATTAAATGAGAACTTACCAGTTTGAAGTTTGGTCTTTATTTTATGAGGAGTTACGTTGAGGGATTACGTGAAGACCCTGCCAGCACGCATGCGCGATATTCTTCAAAGCAGCGGTGTGAAATCACAGATAACAGAAGTTGACAAAATATAGTAAGATAAGAGAACTTAAATACCAGTTGACCTTTATAATAGAGGGTTGGGAGCGGAGGGCAAGTAATCCCTCAACGTAACTCCTCATAAAATAAAGATCAAACTTCAAACTGGTAAGTTCTCATTTAATCTTACTATTTTACTATTTTACTATTTTACTATTTTACTATTACACGTGAGTGACTACGTGAAGATTTCAACGCTCTGTGATTTCATGCCATGGTGACGAGCCTATGCATCACACACTGCATAAGTGAAGAGTGAATATTAGTAATGCATTCAGACATGACATAGATATAGACATGTTGATGCTATTAATGGACAAATAATGATAATAGTAACCTCCCTCAACCGGGAGGAACTGTAAAACAGACCTAAAATAGAGTTGGCAAATACCCCCGGTCTGGCAAAAGGTATTTTCTAAAATGTTTGGCAGATCGTTCGTTAGACCATCCTGCAGCCACCAGGATGTGGTCCCGCGAAACGTCCATCCCCTGCTACTGATACAGTTGCAGCCTAGGTGGAGTGAGACTTGAATGTCAGTGTTCATTCCTGTATCCCAGAACCCATTTTAGCCACCTGGAGATGGTCTGTGGTGATATTTTCGTATGAGGCTTTATGTGACTAACAATCTTAGCTAGTTCAGAGTTTCTAAGGCTCTAGTGACCTTAACATACTGGTGTAGATGTGTGGCCACACGCAACCGAAAGTCCATGGGATATGCCAACAATTCTAGTTTGAGACCTAATGTCCCTGGTGTATTCTGCTGATTAAATCATAAACATAAATGTAATTTCCCTGCAGAATAATCATCCTGTCCAGTCACAGCTATGCAAAACTGGACTCGTTGTGCTGACTCAGCGCCATGAGCATAACCACTTGGTAAGTGAGTTTGACCAAGGACAGGGATGTTCCAATGTTAACATCCCATATCTCTGCGTACCTGGCCTGGGGGGGTCTCGAGTTGAAGATACCCTTCATAATCTAGATATCAGAAGGTGATAATATTGGACAGAGTGGATTCCGCTCCCCGCTGCCAATATGCTGAGAAGGCACATCGGGCACAATAATTGGCACTTTATTAATGATTGTCAAACCCCTTATAGAACTGAACTTCAAGACATCAGTCATCCGTGCCAAATTATATGTAATAACAAAATACTTCCCATCTTCTTATGAGAAAAGTACTGCTTATTTGGTGCTATCCCTGCAATTGCAGTGAGCACATCCATGGTTTGGTTTAACAATCTGAGCCACAGGAATGGTTTTCCCAGTCTGCAAGTCAATGAATTGATTATATTATGCAGGGGATGTTTTCCCGAGTCATGGCTAACCAACAATTTTGTGCCTGGAAATAACCATATAATGTTCTATCATCATTCCCAACATCAGCAGGAATCATGGCTGTATAGGCCAGTCAGGCACTACAAAAACGCCTGAAGCGGGAAAATTGCTGAATTTGCAAGACCCATCTGATAAGGTAAAATGGAGGGAGACAAAAGAACATTCTTCCCCAGTGTAGCGAGAATGCATCCATCGCCACTGATATGCCACGTATTTTGCAACTGGTGATTGAGCCTGAATGCAAACATTTCAATTATGAGGAACAAGGACATGGCAGACCAATTGAATAACTACTTTGGTTCTGTCTTCACAAAGGAAAGCATAAATAATCTGCCGGAAATAGCAGGGGACCGGGGGTCAAATGAGATGGAGGAACTGAGTGAAATCCAGGTTAGCTGGGAAGTGGTGTTAGGTAAATTGAATGGATTAAAGGCTGATAAACCCCCAGGGCCAGATAGGCTGCATCCCAGAGTACTTAAGGAAGTAGCCCCAGAAATAGTGGATGCATTAGTGATAATTTTTCAAAACTCTTTAGATTCTGGAGTAGCTCCTGAGGATTGGAGGGTAGCTAATGTAACCCCACTTTTTAAAAAGGAAGGGAGAGAGAAAATGGGGAATTACAGACCAATTAGTCTAACATCGGTAGTAGGGAAAATGCTAGAGTCAGTTATTAAAGATAAAATAGCAGCACATTTGGAAAGCGGTGAAATCATTGGACAAAGTCAGCATGGATTTATGAAAGGTAAATAATGTCTAACGAATCTTATAGAATTTTTTGAGGATGTAACTAGTAGAGTGGATAAGGGAGAACCCGTGGATGTGTTATATCTGGACTTTCAGAATGCTTTCGACAAGGTCCCACATAAGAGATTAGCATACAAACTTAAAGCACACGGTATTGGGGGCTCAGTGTTGATGTGGATAGAGAACTGGCTGGCAGACAGGTAGCAAAGAGTAGGAGTAAACGGGTTATTTTCAGAATGGCAGGCAGTGACTAGTGGGGTACCGCAAGGCTCAGTGCTGGGACCCCAGCTATTTACAATATATATTAATGATCTGGATGAGAGAATTGAATGCAACATCTCCAAGTTTGTGGATGACATGAAGCTGGGGGGGGGTCAGTGTTAGCTGTGAGGCAGGAAGCTAGCTAGGCGGCTGCAAGGTGACTTGGATAGGTCGGGTGAGTGGGAATATGCACGGCAGATGCAGTATAATGTGGATAAATGTGAGATTATCCACTTCGGCGGCAAAAACAGGAGGGTAGATTATTATCTGAATGGTGGCCGATTAGGAAAATGGGAGATGCAACGAGACCTGGGTGTCATGGTGCACCAGTCATTGAAAGTAGGCATGCAGGTGCAGCAGGTTGTGAAAAAAGCGAATGGTATGTTGGCATTCATAGCAAAAGGATTTGGGTACAAGAGCAGGGAGGTTCTACTGCAGTTGTACAGGGTCTTGGTGAGGCCACACCTAGAGTATTGCGTACAGTTTTGGTCTCCTAATCTGAGGAAAGACATTCTTGCCATAGAGGGAGTACAGAGAAGGTTCACCAGACTGATTCCTGGGATGGCAGGACTTCCATATGCCAGAAGAATGGACTGGATAGACTCGGCTTGTACTCGCTGGAATTTAGGAGATTGAGGGGGGATCTTATAGAGACTTACAAAATTCTTAAGGGGTTGGATAGGCTAGATGCAGGAAGATTGTTCCCGATGTTGGGGAACTCCAGAACAAGGGGTCACAGTTTATGGATAAGGGGGAAGTCTTTTAGGACCGAGATGAGAAGATCTTTTTTCACACAGAGAGTGGTGAGTCTGTGGAATTCCCTGCCACAGAAGGTAGTTGAGGCCAGTTAATTTGGCTATATTTAAGAGGGAGTTGTATGTGGCCCTTGTGGCTAAAGGGATCAGAGGGTATGGAAAGAAGGCAGGTACAGGATACTGAGTTGGATGATCAGCCATGATCATATTGAATGGCGGTGCAGGCTCGAAGGGCCGAATGGCCTACTCCTGTACCTATTTTCTATGATTCTATGATTCTATGATTCTATGAATCTTTTGGTGTTCCATCGAACCCACAATGTCCTTAAATACTTGCGATCCAACATCCATTCTGTGTTGTCATTGAGTTTACATGATGATACACCAATGCCAAATGAAGTTAGGTAAACTATTACCGGATACTTTGTCTTAATTGCACCCATGTGATTAACATATAACCGCACCAGAGTGTATCAAGTTAGACTTGTGCATGCAGATTATGCATATTCGTACAAATCTTTAATCCACAGAATGCACCTAGTGTGTATAGGTAGTTGATACTATATAACTGAACAGTTGGTAACACATGCACCGGTATTGGTAATTATCCATCTTTTAGCATTAGCATCAGTTAGTAATTAACTGAAGAGTTACTGATGAAGGTTAGTGGAGCAATGCTAAATACTGTTTGCCCACCGTGGTGTCTTTGATAGTTTCAGCTGGGAATAGCATAGGTCTGATAGTAATGACCTACATGGTACTTGTGAGCTTGCTCCTTTGCACGCTGTATTGCTCTGATGATGCAAAGGCGCAAATAGCACAGCTGAAAGCCAAATATTGCCAATCCCAGACAATTTAATAGAGTTAAAGGTAAATCCTAATAGTCAATAATTTGGTATCAACTTAACTTTAACTGGATGGATGAGAACCCAATTTATGAAATATAGTTTGTGGCTGATATCGCTAATTTGGCAAAATACAGCGTTTTTAGAACATCCTCCAGAGAGGTCATAACAATAGCTTTTTTAGCTCTGAGCAGCCAAAGCACTGAAACATAGAAACATAGAAACATAGAAATTAGGTGCAGGAGTAGGCCATTCAGCCCTTCGAGCCTGCACCGCCATTCAATATGATCATGGCTGATCATCCAACTCAGTATCCCGTACCTGCCTTCTCTCCATACCCTCTGATCCCCTTAGCCACAAGGGCCACATCCAACTCACTCTTAAATATAGCCAATGAACTGGCCTCAACTACCCTCTGTGGCAGAGAGTTCCAGAGACTCACCACTCTCTGTGTGAAAAAAGTCTTTCTCATCTCAGTCTTAAAGGATTTCCCCCTTATCCTTAAGCTGTGACCCCTTGTCCTGGAACTTCCCCAACATCGGGAACAATCTTCCTGCATCTAGCCTGTCCAACCCCTTAAGAATTTTGTAAGTTTCTATAAGATCCCCTCTCAATCTCCTAAATTCCAGAGAGTATAAACCGAGTCTATCCAGTCTTTCTTCATAAGACAGTCCTGACATCCCAGAATCAGTCTGGTGAACCTTCTCTGCCACTCTCCTCTATGGCAATAATGTCCTTCCTCAGATTTGGAGACCAAAACTGTACGCAATACTCCAGGTGTGGTCTCACCAAGACCCTGTACAACTGAAGTAGAACCTCCCTGCTCCTGTACTCAAATCCTTTTGCTATGAAAGCTAACATACCATTCGCTTTTTTCACTGCCTGCTGCACCTGCATGCCTACTTTCAATGACTGGTGTACCATGACACCCAGGTCTCGCTGCATCTCCCCTTTTCCTAATCGGCCACCATTTAAATAATAGTCTGCTTTCCTGTTTTTTGCCACCAAAGTGGATAACCTCACATTTATCCACATTATACTGCATCTGCCAAACATTTGCCCACTCACCCAGCCTATCCAAGTCACCTTGCAGTCTCCTAGCATCCTCCTCACAGTGAACACTGCCCCCCAGCTTAGTGTCATCCGCAAACTTGGAGATATTGCCTTCAATTCCCTCATCCAGATCATTAATATATATTGTAAATAGCTGGGGTCCCAGCACTGAGCCCTGCGGTACCCCACTAGTCACTGCCTGCCATTGTGAAAAGGACCCGTTTACTCCTACTCTTTGCTTCCTGTTTGCCAGCCAGTTCTCTATCCACATCAATACTGAACCCCTAATACCGTATGCTTTAAGTTTGTATACTAATCTCTTATGTGGGACCTTGTCGAAAGCCTTCTGGAAGTCCAGATATACCACATCCACTGGTTCTCCCTTATCCACGCTACTAGTTACATCCTCGAAAAATTCCACAAGATTCGTCAGACATGATTTACCTTTCGTAAATCCATGCTGACTTTGTCCAATGATTTCACCACTTTCCAAATGTGCTGCTATCCCATCTTTAATAACTGACTCTAGCAGTTTCCCCACTACCGATGTTAGACTAACTGGTCTGTAATTCCCCGTTTTCTCTCTCCCTCCCTTCTTAAAAAGAGGGGTTACATTTGCTACCCGCCAATCCTCAGGAACTACTCCAGAATCTAAAGAGTTTTGAAAGATTATCACTAATGCATCCACTATTTCCTGAGCTACCTCCTTAAGTACTCTGGGATGCAGCCTATCTGGCCCTGGGGATTTATCGGCCTTTAATCTATTCAATTTACCCAACACCACTTCCTGACTGACCTGGATTTCACTCAATTCCTCCTTTGACCCACAGTCCCCTGCTATTTCCGGCAGATTATTTATGTCTTCCTTAGTGAAGACGGAACCAAAGTAGTTATTCAATTGGTCCGCCATATCCTTGTTCCCCATGATCAACTCACCTGTTTCTGACTGCAAGGGACCTACATTTGTTTTAACTAACCTCTTTCTCTTCACATATCTATAAAAACTTTTGCAGTCAGTTTTTATGTTCCCTGCCAGTTTTCTTTCATAATCTATTTTTCCTTTCCTAATTAAGCCCTTTGTCCTCCTCTGCTGGTCTCTGAATTTCTCCCAGTCCTCTGGTATGCTGCTTTTTCTGGCTACTTTGTACGCATCATCCTTTGCTTTGATACTATCCCTGATTTCCCTTGTTATCCACGGATGCACTACCTTCCCCGATTTATTCTTTTGCCAAACTGGTATGAACAATTTTTGTAGTTCATCCATGCAGTCTTTAAATGTCTTCCATTGTATATCCACCGTCAACCCATTTTCATCATGGACGTCCAGTCCCTGTACATCTCTATTCTCCATGAGAAAGGCCTTTAGGCCCTATGTTTATTTTCAGAATACACATCAAATGATCACTCATCGCACCGAACTGATTCTTCCCCTGAGCAACCTCTCTCTCAGTGTCTACAAATAAAAGATGTAACTATGGGCACTCACAAGGACACTAGATATCCCTTCCTTTTACTTGGCTACGTGGAATAATCTTTATTCCAAACCTATTCTAGCATCACCACCCAAATCTTTCTCCAGCACAACAATGATTGCTTTGGCACTGTCTCCTGCATCCATGATGAACTTGTCAATTCATCAACTTTGCTACTAACTTCCATAATGTCCTTAAATTCACTTGGACTATTTCCAATATCTCCCTCCCCCATCATAAGGTCATAAGGTCATGTGACAGGAGCATAATTAGGCCATTCAGCCCATCAAGTCTACTTTGCCATTGATTCATGACTGATCTATCTCTCCCTCCGAACCCCATTCTCCTGTCTCCACAACCCCTGACATCTGGATCTCTCCATAACCCCCCCCCCCCCCCCCCCCCCCGTAACCCCATCTGGCTCTCTCCATTTCCAACTCAGCAGATAAAATATCTATTAATATTTACTATAAATCATGGCTACGTGTTCTGTTTGCAATTAGCCACCTTCAGGTCCTGGTTGCAAGCCGTTTAATTTCTCTTCCCCTTCCCCCACTAACCCATCCCCCCTCCATCCCCTCCATTGCCAGATTGAGGTCAAACACAAACTAGAGAAACAGTATCTCATATTCTGCCCGGATAGTCTACAACCCAACAGTATGAACGTTGAATTTTCAAATTTCACGTAACCCACACCCCTTCTGCTCCTTTATCTCTCCTTCTGATACACCCATGTCCTCTCGTACACCCCTTTCCAAGCCCAGCGGCCTGTTGCCCAGTTTCCTTCCCCTCCCCTGCCTAGTTCCATCTGCCTATCTAGGTTCCTCTCTCCTTACTGTTCATTTCTGATCTCCACCCTCCCCTTTTCATTCCCTTTATTGATCATATTGCAGTTCAGTTTAGTTTGCTGTCATGTGTACCGAGGTATAGTGAAAATGTTTTGTTACATGCTATCCAGTCACCGGAAAGACAATGCATGATAATCGAGCCCTTTATCGTACAGGAATAACGTTTCGTGCAAGGTAAAGCCAGCAAAGTCCCATCAAGGATATTACGACTTTGCTGGCTTTACCTTGCACGGAACATTATTCTCTTATCATATATCTATACACTGTAAATGCATTTGTTTCCTCCGGTTCCTGGGTTATGTAATCATCTCCTCTGTTCTCCACCCCACCACCCCATAGCTCCATCTACCCATCCACGCCTCCTCACCTGGATCCATCTATCACTTGACAACTCCTGCCTCACCTCCCCCCCCCCCCCCCCCCCCCACCCCCCCCCCCACCCCCCCACCTCCTCACCTCTTTATATCGGCTGTCTCCCCTGTACATTCTGTTTTGTATTCTCTAAATATCTGTTTAAGATTCAGGGTCTCAGCCCAAAACATCAACTATATCTTTACCTGCACAGGTGTTCCACCAGCAAAAAAATGTCTTGCTTCAGATTCCAGCATCTGCTGCCTCTTGTGTCTGCAAGAATATGTGCATAATTGATAGACATTTGAAACACCACAGCTGCAAGCAGACACTTGGATATCTTCTGCCTAGGATCTGAGAGTTTAACCTTCAGACAATGTGTTATGTTGAATCGAAGGGGTTGGAATAGTTTTCCACCACTTTGACATTAGGTCTGATGGGTTACAAATTCTGGCTAGAGTGTGTGTAAATTTGGTGCTTAATTTCTCCATACTGGAAACATTATTAGTTTAGTTTTCGCAATACGGTATGGAAATGGGCCCATTGGCCCACCGATTCCAATTAACACCCATGTCCGTAGAAGGGTCTCGACCCGAAAGGTCACCTATAATTGGCTCCAGAGATGCTGTTTGACCTGCTGAGTTACTTTGTTTTTTTGTGTCTATCTTCAGTTTAAACCAGCATCTGCAGCTCCTTCCTACACAACACCCATTCACACTAGTTCTATACGATTCCACTTTCTCATCCACTCCCTACACATCAGGGGCAATTTACAGAGGCCAGTTAACCTAGAGACCTGCGTAATTCCATGTTGCTTGATTTTAAACATGTTGCTAATACCTTCTTTGAGTGACACAGTGGTAGGGCTGCTACCTCACAGCACCAGACACCAGTTTGATACTGACCGCAGGTGCTGTCTGTGTGGAGTTTGCATGTCCGCCCTGTGACCACATGGGTTTCCTCTGGTTGCTCCAGTTTCCTTCAACATCCCAAAGACATGCAGGTTGGTAGATTAATTGGCCACTGTCATTGCCACAATACACAACATATAGGACTGGACCAGAGAGTGGGATAACACAGAATTAGTGTGAAAGGGCGATCCATGGTCGAAGTGCATTCAGTGGGCCAAAGTGTAGTTTAGAGATACAACGTGGAAACAGGCCCTTCAGTACACCGAGTCCACATCGACCAACAATCACCTCGCACACTAACGCTATCCCACACGCTTGGGACAATTTACAAACCTATACGTCTTTGGAATGAGGAAACCAAAGCACCCGGGAAAAACACAAGCAGTCACGGGGAGAACAGACAAACTCCATACAGATAGCACCCGTGGTCAGGATCGAATCTGGTCTCTGGCGCTGTAAGGCAGCAATTCTACCATTGCGCCATCGTGCCGCCCAATTCCATACTATATCGCTAAACCAAACTAAAAAAGAACAATTCCCTTTCTCCAGAGATGCTGTCTGACCCACTGAGTTACTCCATCTTTTTGTGTCGATCTTCAGTTTAAACCAGCATCTGCACTTCCTTCCTACACAAAACAGGTAAGAGAATGTGTAAGAAGGAACTGTTGGTTTAAACCGAAGATAGACTCAAAAAGCTGGAGTAACCCAGCGGGAAAGGCAGCATCTCTGGAGATAAGGAATGTGTGACATTTGGGGGCTGAAGAAGAGTCTGCACCCGAAACATCACCCATTCCTTCTCTCCAGAGATGCTGCCTGTCCCGCTGAGTTCTTCCAGCTTTTTTGTATCTATTTACAGATAACAGAATGCTTGGACTAGCAAGTCATGAGGACACAAACTATGAGTCATAGTTTTACATGAGGGTGGCCCATTTAAGACAGAGATGAGAAGGAATTTCTCTCAGAGTGCTGAAAATTGTTGGAATTCTCCATCCCAGTGAGTTGTGGAGTTGCATGACAGATGTTATGTTAAAAAATGTTTATGTTAAAATGTATTTTGTGTGTCTTGGTGCTTTTATTGGTATGACTGTATGGCAAATCAAATTCCTCGTATGTTGCAAAACATACTTGGCTAAGAAAATATGAATATGATTATGATTATTATGATTATCTGATGTTTAAGCTACAAGGAGATTTTATAGTTTGGGGAGAGAACATGAGGTGGGATTAATATCAAGATTGTATCTGCTGTGACTTTACTGAGTGGCAGATCATGGTTGAGGGACAAATTGACCCTCCTGCTGTTTCCTGTGCCTCTGTAATTGCCACAATACACAACAAATTGTGCTGGGAGTGGATCAGAAAGTAGGATAACACAGAGTTAGTGTGAACGGGCGATCGATGGTCAAAGTGCATTCAGTGCATCCTGATTTTTTTAGTGTAGTTTATAGATAGTTCAGAAACAGGCCCTTCTCTCAGAGTGCTGAAAATTGTTGGAATTCTCCAACTCCATATGAATTCTCCATATGCAAGACAGAGGTTATCTGACGTTTAAGCTACGAGGAAATTTCATAACTTGGGGAGAGAGCATGGTGGGTGGTCAATTAGCCCCTCAACCCTGCTCTGCCACTCAGTAAAAATCACAGCAGATCCAACCTTGATATGAGTGCTGTAGCACACTCATCCTTTCATTGTCCAATCTGGCCATCACTCTATCCAAATAGGCTGCCCAAACAAAATCATCATCTGAGTCCTGTGAGGCATAATGAACATGCACCTCACCCACCGAGGAGACAAACAGGCTGTGTAGCAGGCCACGTGTACCCGATGCCCGCCCACTCACTCCCTTAAAATTATACCCAGTGTCACTGAGTGCTGCAGTGTTTAGGAATGTTGAAATTAACGATGATGTGTCCCTGTCTTTGTTCTCTTGCTATTTTTCCAACCACTATCTAATCATGTCATTGGTCTTAAAGCCCACAGTACGAGTTCATTCCAAGAGCTCTCCCGAGTTTGCCCTGATTCGAACTCGGAGATTTACGGTAATGGCCACTCGTCGGTACTCGGGGCTCTCGTGGACATTTTTCAACATGTTGAAAAATCTTCACGAGTCTACCCGTGCTTACCTGCCATTAGCGAGTCTTCCCGAGTACCTGCCGTTAGCATTACGAGCCGCTAAGAGACGTCCCCGAGCTCCGACGTACCCGCTACATTCATTCTCTGTGCTTACCACGAGTTTGATTTTTTTTTAAACTCGGGACAGCTCTTGGAATGAACTCGTACCGTGGGACAGGGCTATTAACCTTCTTAAGGAGGGAGATACATGGCTAGGATTTGATGAAGGGATAGCCGGAGGTGGGAGTGATAAAGATGTTTGTCTTATACCAGTTGAATCAGAAGAAAGGCCTAGATAGAGTGGATGTGGAGAGACTGTTTCTACTAGTGGGAGAGTCTGGGACCATAAGTCTTGGCTTCAGAATTAAAGGACGTACCTTTAGGAAGGAGATGAGGAAGAATTTCTTTAGTCAGAGGGTGATGAATCTGTGGAATTCATTGCCACACAAGGTCCTGGAGGCCAAATCAGTAGATATTTTTAAGGCAAGAGATAGAAAGATTCTTTATTAGTACAGGTGTCAGGAGTTATGGGGAGAAGGCAGGAGAATGGGGTTAGGAAGGAGAGATACATCAGCCATGATTGAATGGTGGTAGACTTGATGGGCCAAATGGCCTAATTCTGTCGCTTATCAGCTTATGAAGAAATTGTGGAATATGGGATCTTGGGATGTGAGGAGGAGGTAGAAAGATGGCCATTACCTATGATTTCAAGCCCAACCACTGACTGCAGTCTGAGTGGTGACTCCTCCAATTTGTGAGTCTTTTCCTCTCGAGAGGGTTAAGGTAGCTAAGTTTAGTTTAGAGATACAGCATGGACACAGGCCCTTTGATCCATCGAGTCCACACATACCAGCGATCCCTGCAAATTAACACTAGGGAACATTTAATACTATTCCAAATCAATTTATCTACAAACCTGTACATCTTTAGAGTGTGGGAGGAAAGCGAAGATCTCGGGGGAAACCTATGCAGGTCACGGGGAGAACATACAAATTCCATACAGACAGGACCCATAGCCTGGATTGAACCTGGGTCTCCGCGCTGCAAGCGCCATAAGGCAGCAACTCTACCGCTGCGCCACCGTGCCTAGCAATCAGCTAAACCTCATCACCAGTTAGCTGATTTTGACTTTTGATTATGGCTCACTTTGTTTGCAAGGGAATGGGAAATATTTGTCCTGCTAACATTGGTTAGCGAGCAATGCATTCAAATGGTGTGGTGAGTCTGGGCTTGCACTAGTTGGAAGTGTTTGCAAGTGTGCTGAAGCATCTAAACGTTAGGAGTAAGCTTTGATTTATGGACATCCTTGGTACTTGAGTGATGGCGGTGTAGTAAATCTCCAGTTTTAACACATACTCTCTTAACAGCTTCCATTAAACCCACAATTAGACACATTAGAAGAAGATTGTGATCAGGTTTACTATTTTAAAATCTGTTTTCCGCCTGTCTGGCCTTCCATTCTGTACATCTGGCAATAGTCAATAGACAATAGACAATAGGTGCAGGAGTAGCCCATTCAGCCCTTTGAGCCAGCACCGCCATTCAATGTGATCATGGCTGATCATCCACAATCAGTACCCCGTTCCTGCCTTCTCCGCATATCCCCTGATTCCGCTAGTCTGCTCCAGTATATTTTGATGATCATATGCTGAAGAATTATCATCTCTCTTTTTCTAAGCGCATATCATGTAATGAGATTTTGTAGCTTTTGTTCGTAATGATCATTTCCTGCAACTGAAAAATGAATTCTCTGTATAATTAACGGAAACGTTCAGATTTGTAATGTTCATTTAATGTGAATTTAGAATGGTAAACCTGAATTAGGATTTGCGCTTAATGTCAAGACCAACAAATGAAATTAAAATGCTGTTTCTCAATGGATTTTTTGTTTCAAGAATATATGTCTGCAACATATGGACGGTGAATATAATGGACCATTATTATAAGCATTATTGGTGCCTAGCGATGTGTCAATCCAAGGACATTATTAGCATGCAAAAGTGGTTGCTAAGGTGCTATTTATGGCACCACATCTTGACAAAAGAGAGAGATAGCCATGTTGCACTGCATGAGCGCATTAAACCAAACGGCAGCTGACCTTTTAAATAAGTGTGTGGTCAACCTTCAAAATATGTGAGTGACAAACTGTGCGGGCAGTGTTAATAAAAATTATGACCAAGATGATGACCAGCCTTGTGTGTAATGCGTGCTGTCTGGAGTAATTCTTCTTGGTTCTCTGAAAATTGATGCTGCCGTTGGAGCAGGAGAAAGGCGCTGAAGCAAGAATTAGAACAGAAGCGGAGGACTGAGAGGGAGAAAAAAGCAGAAATCTTAAATGAGAAGAATCCAAACGTAGCATCTGCTGCAGAGTGAAGCAACATCAGAGAACCGTCACAAAAGCCTTTTCTTTCACCGTCACAAAGGCTTTTCCTTTCACCGTGTTATCAAAATATTGCACCTGCCTGACAGTTGTGGGAATCTTCTTTTTCTATACCTGACATTGTGTTTGAAATATGTACAACGGGTGGAAATGCAATTGCATTTGGGCATCTCTTTCCTCCTGTACTCTTGGTAATAGGTTTTTAAAGTGATTGCTTACTTCATTAATACGACCGTTGGGTACTTATGTCCTACCTGAAGCTATACATCAACAGTAACCACATTTACAGAATGCAACGCAGCACCTTTGCCCCATTTGAAATATCTCATAAGAAAACAAAGGTGTAATGATCAATTTAATGCAAGAGTGAAACAAAATTACTTCGGCATTAATCTTGGTTTGCTGCAAGTTCACAATTTATGCAGTTAGTTCATCAGAGCATAGCAAAATAACATGCAATTAAACCTATCACTGCCTGACTAAGTGAGCCAGCAGAATTATGTATAATATATAGCAACATAACCAGGCATATTTTCATAAGTTGCCTCTGCTGAAGATATCCTTAATGATAAAAAAATGTATATATTTTGTTGTGAATTAAGAAAACATTCCAAGATACAGATGATGATGCCCACCTGTCTCTATTAAGTTATGTTACATATAGAGTCATAGTGATACAGCATGGAAACAGGCCCTTCGGCCCAACTTGCCCAGGCCGGCCAACATGTCCCAGCTAAACTTGTCCCACCTGCCCACATTTGGTCCATATCCCTCCAAACCCGTCCTATCCATGTACCTGTCTAAGTGTTTCTTAAATTGTGGGATAGTCCCTGCCTCAACTACCTCTTCTGGCAGCTTGTTCCATGCACCCACCACCCGATCCATATATCCAAGAAAGGTTGTGGAATTCAGTTGTTTGTTAAATGTTGTCTGCCTTTACAGGTCTGTCTCTATGTTCACAACATGTATTGTTTGTTCACATAAAGAATAATAGAAAAGTGTCCCAGATAAAGTCACCTGACCCTTTGAGCATACTCCTGGATTCATTCAGATCAGGCTGATCTATCTCAGCACTTCATATATGATGGCACTGTTCTGGTAATCCCTGATACCCTTAATGTTCGGAGCAGAGGAATTATCATCCACTGAGTGCAGTCTGCATCCTACCTCAAGCGGACATCATGCTAACACATGAGGAATTCAGCCCTGCAACCAACAATCACGAAATAACGATCCCTTTTACGTTATCATGAGAGACTTCAACCTGGCTAGCTTGATGTAGCCTTGGATAGACAGGGCTGGGGTAACTCAGCGGGGCAGGCAGCATCTCTGGAGAGAAGCAATGGATGACGTTTTGCGTTGAGACCCTTCTTCAGACTGGTTAGGGATAAGGGAAATGAGAGATATAGACGATGATGTGGAGAGTTAAAGAACAATGGATGAAAGATATGCAAAAAAGTAACCGTGATAAAGGAAACAGGCCATTGTTAGCTGTTTGTCGGGTGATCTGGATGTAATAAGAGAACCCAATGCACTTGATCACCGTTATCGGGAACATCTACCATTACATCCCTCACCCGCACATTGGAAAATCTGATTGTGTGGCGGTGCTTCTCCTTGAGTACAGAGAGAGGCAGAAGAATGTGGCACCAGTGAAGTGGACTACGAAGCATGGGTCAAGGGAGACTGAGGAGCGGTAATGAGCGGGACTGCTTCAAATCAGTGGACAGGGCCAAGGATTTTACTTCGGAGTCACGTGAGTGATTCTGTGAGGAAGCCCCGCCAGTGCGCTTGTGCATCATTACGTCAGACGCATGGTGCACCGACGGGCTGGAGAGCAGTAAGTAAAACCCGCAGGTAAGTGTTTTAAAACTTTACTGCGGTTTTCTTAGGTTCCGTAAGGCTGGTTGCAGGAATGAAAAAATTAACAAAGAGTAAGGCGAGGGATGCCGCCGTTAGAAGTAAAAAACTTACCTGCGGGACCGCGGTCAGTGAGCATACGCCAGCTTCAGAGACGCCGGCTCCAGAGACACCGGCAGTTCAGCCAGCGGCAGCAACTCCGGTGCTTCAGAGCACTGTGGCCACTCCTGTCGGGAGGCAGACCAAGAGGGAATTGTCCAGGCCTGTCGACTCTGATGAGTCAGGCCAAGAAGACTCCCCTCCTTCCAATAAAATGTTTGGGGATGTCTGGACAAGATGGAACACCTTATAGAGAAAATGCTCAAACTCCCAGGGTTCCCCAGCAGCTCTCAGCAGCAACCTCTAGCAGAGGTCCGTATAGCGAAGAGCTGTACAGGCAGGAAGAACAATATGCCTACGAGTCTGCATGGGGACCCATAACAGAAACGCCTTTTTAAGGGCTGCATGATACCTCCCTTGAGCATGAGCCGGGAGAGCCAGGGCAGTATGACCCAGAAGTTGGTGGTACTGCAGAAGAGCATGCACCAAAGCACATGAGTTATGCTCCAGGTGTGCCGGATGTGGCAAGCAAATTTGCCATACCGGCTGGAACTGGTGAACAGATGGATGAAAACCTGGCCAGCAATGTTAACAATATGGCCTCTCACCAGCTCCAGGACTCCATAATGGAGGACACTTCACAGAGATATCGGACAACTGTTAACTGTGCATCGTTCAAAGTGCCCATAGTGAACGAGGCTATCTGTGGGCAAATGGGCGCATCATGAGGGCACATGAGTTGAGGCTGCAGAAAGTCCTGAAACTGGTTGTAGAAAGAATAACGGCGTTTGGGCGAATAGTACTAGGAGCACCGCTATCAAAAAACACAGCAGGATATTCTGACCCTACTGTGTAATGCCCATTTTGAAAATTAAATAGCCATCAAGCCTACGCTCAACCCATGGTTCACAGCCTTGTGCAGATCCTCTAATATCCAGAGACCAAAAACTTACTATTCGGGGAGGATCTAGCGAAACAAGTAAAAGACCTGGACGATGAGGCAAAAACAATCAGCCTCATCAAAACTCATCCCAGGAGCAGGATGCCGCCTCGAAAACCATACCCTTTCAGACGGGCTACAGACGCTGGTGCAGGTCAAGGACCAAGCCAGGTGACTCCAACTACACCCCATTGGCAGACTCCAATGCACACCCCCAACAGGGCCAGGAGACCGAGGAATCCAGCAACTATGGAGGTACAAGTAACTGGTCTAGTCCAGGATATATCCTCTAGAGATCAGTCGGGGGTAGGTTGCAATTGTTCTATGATGAATGGTGCTGCATAATATCAGATCTATTCATACTGGACAGTATCCAGGGGTCTCGAATCGAGTTTATCTCGGAAGTGCATCCACCCGTACAAAATACACCTAGTTGGGTATTGGGTTTTCAAGACCAGAAACTCTACAGGTGAATGATGAAATTGGTAATATTATTCCAAAAAGGGGTAATTAACAGGACGGCATATCAGCCTCAATAATTTGTGTCCAATATATTCCCCAGGCAAAAGAAGGATAGTAGGTGTTGAGTCATCTGGACCTAACCCGACTTAACTCTTATGTCCAGTATAAACATTTAAACAATGGAAACTTTCAGTACAGCTAAGCAACTGGTATCAAATGGGTGTTATATGGCAACCATAGATCTGAAAGATGCATATTATTCAGTACCAATTCATCACCAATACCGTAGATACTTGAAATTTAGTTGGATGTGGCAATTTAAAGCTTTGCCCAATGGGTTAACCTCAGCCCTAGGTTATTTCCAAAATTGTTGAAACTAGTGTTAGGGCTACTCCGCGCTCAGAATCATATTGTAATGGCATACTTGGATGATGTTCTGATCATAGGCAAAACTCAGGAAGCAGCTGAGGAATCGGTTTCAGTTACCAAACACCTGTTTGAAAGGTTAGGTTCCTCATCCATCCAACTAAATCCAAATTTGTACCATCTAGAATGATTGACTATTTGGGGTTCATCATTGATTCAACTAACATGTCAGTGACTTTGCCTACGGCCAAAACTGTAGAAATTATGGAGATCTGTAGGAATCTGATAGATGAACAACAACCCTCCATCCGATGAGTAACCAGTGTTATTGGTAAATTAGTGGCGGTTTTCCCTGGAGTGCAGTTCGGACCTCTGCATTATCAGAATGGGCAACAAGCTAAAGAACAAGCACTGAAAGAACATGCAGGTCATTTCGATAGACCAATGCAGTTGCCAGCCAAAGCTATCGCCGAGTTGCTATGGTGGACAACTAATGTCTCACGATGTACTAGAGACGTTCTGACTCAACAACCTTCAGCTTTTACAAACTGATATGAGTGCTTCAGGATGGGGAGCCACTGATACCGAGTCTAGCTGTGGCGGCAGATGGAGTGTGCAGGAGGCATTAATCCTGCAGAGGCATGGGATAAACTACGTAGAATTGCTGGGTGCATTCTATGGCCTAAAAGCATACTGCTCAACAATGCATGATTTACATGTTCAGCTTCAGATTGACAATACCACAGCTGTTGCATATATCAATCACATGCGTGGAATTAGGTCATTATCATGTGACAATCTGGCTAACCTCATCTGGTACTGGTGCATTATGAGAAACATCTGGGTCTCAGATATCTACCTACCAGGTAGAGAGAACGTGACAGTCAGACAGACAGACACCAGGTCACATAAATTCAATGACAACACAGAATGGATGCTGAATCCAAAAGTTTTCAAAATGATTGTCAGCCGGTATGGATTGCCAGACATAGATCTGTTGCATCCAGGTTAAATCACCAGTTACCTAAATATGTCTCATGGGAACCCGATCCAGGGGCAAGAGCGGTGGATGCATTCTCACTACATTGGGGACGTACGTTCTTTTACGCTTTTCCCCCATTCTGCCTCATCAGTCAATGTCTCACCAAAATAGAGCACGACTCTGCTTTAGGCGTTTTGGTAGTTCCTGACTGGCCCACACAACCATGGTTCCCATTGGTCCTGAGACTGATGACACAACCATTCATGACTATCCCCAAATGCAGCAACTTGTTGGTTCACCCTGCGACAGGAGAGAGTCACCCTTTACATGATCGTATTAATCTGTTGATTTGCATATTCTGACCAGACCGTTCCAGGGACTCGGACTATCGAGTAGGACCGTGGATGTGATTATGGTGGCCTAGAGACATAATACTAAAAAACAATATGTATTCTCATATTAAGAAATGGGAGATGTTCTGTTTACAGTCAAATATATCTTATCATACTGCAGGCATACCGGATGTATTGGAATTCCTTGCTACATTGCATTTTGACGAGCAGTTGAGCTATAGTGCCATTAATAGTGCTCGAAGTACTTTGCCCTCCTATTTAGGGCATGGGTCGGAACAACACTGTCGGATCTCATCCATTGGTGGCCCGATTCATGAGAGGTATTTTAACAAAAACCCTCCCAGACCTAGATATACGGAAATCTGGGATGTGAGCATAGTTCTCACAATGCTTCGGCAATGGGCTCCAATTACATCTCTGTCTTTCCAGAAGTTAACGCTCAAAGTGGTCATGCTCATGGCGCTAGTGTCAGCGCGACGGGTCCAAACATTGCAAAAGCTACGATTGGACAGCATGCATTCTTCTGTAGATAATATTACGTTTTGTGTGTATGATCTAATCAAACAAAGCAGGCCAGGGACGGCTGGAACCAAAATAAGCTTTAAAGCTTACCCCACTGACCTGAGACTATGTGTAGTTACGCACCTGAGTCAATATATCATGGTCACCAAGCGTCTCAGAGGCTCTGAAACAGCGATGCTCATCAGCCACAAAAAACCTCATAGAAAGGTGTCAGTACAAACTATTTCTAGATGGCTGAAACAAGTTTTGAATTGTGCTGGAGTAGACACTGATGTGTTTAAATCTCACTCCACCAGGGCGGCGTCAACATCCGCAGCAAAGGCGCAGGACGCGCCTTTAGACCAAATCCTCACCGCAGGATGGTCCAGTGAAGGAACCTTTTCACGATTTTATGATAAACATGTCCTTGCAATGGAAGGATTTGGGCATGCTGTTTTGGGTTCTGTTTGAGTTCTCCTTTGTAATTTCCCCTGGGAGAGAGGGTTATTACTGTTCTTTTATTGTTAAAAACGTTCATTGCATAATTTAAACAATGTTCAATACATTATTTGTTTATCCTGCGTCAACCGAGGCAGTGTGTCGTATGGAACTGGATCTACGGCATGAAATCACAGAGCTTTGAAATCTTCACGGAATCACTCACATGACTCTGAAGTAAAATAGTAAAATTAAACGAGAACTTACCAGTTTGACGTTTGATTTTTATTTTATGAGGAGTTACGGTGAGCGATTACGTGCCCTCCACTCCCGGTCTTCATAATCGCAAAGATCATCTGGTAGTTCTAGTCTTCTGAGTCTTACTATATCACTTCAACGGTAGTTACTGTGGTTTCACGCCGCTGCTTTGAAGATTGACGCACATGCGCACTGGCAGGGCTTCTTCACGTAATCGCTCACCGTAACTCCTCATAAAATAAAGATCAAACTTCAAACTGGTAAGTTCTCATTTAATCTTACTATTCATCAACGGATCTGAATGAGTATGCCGCAGTTGTCACCAACTTCAGAAAGAAAGATGTAGATGGGTGTGTACCGACAAAAACTTGCCAAGCCTTCCACAACCAGAAGCCCTGCATGAACCAGGAGATTCCTAATTTGCTGAGCATTGGATCTGTGCAGTTTATAACTGATGATCCAGAATATATAGAGTATGTATTCACAATGCATAGTTGAATATCCTCAACAAACTTGGAAATGCAATATTTCCATTCCCCCCCCCCCCCCCCCCGCCCCCGGCAGCCCATCCTGCATTGACATGGATTGTGGAAAACCAGGAAGAAAGCACAAATCCCCAAAATACATTTGTCATAGCCAATAGACAATTGGTGCAGGAGTAGGCCATTTCGCACTTCGAGCCAGCACCGCCATTCAATGTGATCATGGCTGATCATCCCCAAGATCACATTGAATGGTGGTGCTGGCTCGAAGGGCCGAATGGCATACTCCTGCACCTATTGTCTATTGTCTATCACCTACGTATGGACTAATAGACTGCCACCCTGACAAGCCTTACACTTGCTTTTCACAAGTGTATGCCATGATATTTTGCTTGATTTGAGGTGTCAAATTCGATCAATTTTTTTTAATTTCGAACATGTACCTTCTTGTCAAGGTCATCTCTTGAATTGCCTTCCTTCGATGGAGCTGTCCAAGTTAATTCAGCGAACAGAATGAAGTAGGCCTCACAAATCTAAGAGCCTTCTCCACCATTTGCAAAGATCATAGTTGATTTGATCATCAAACAAAAACCGCATACGCTGTAAATCTGAAATAAAAATGGATTGCAGGGATCATACGCAGGCCAGGAAGCTTTTATGGAAAGCGAAACAGTCAACATGTTAGATCCAGGACCTACATTTAAAGTAGCAATCAGGGAAAACCAACTGCAGATAATGTGGGGAGGGGCGTGTAGGACAAAGTAAATATGTCAACTAGATGAGACCAAATGGATTAATAAGGCCAGTCGGGGCAGATTAGGTGCTTTTGTCTTGATACTAGTCACAGTCATACAGCACAGAAACAGGCCCTTCAGCCCACCACATCTGTGCCATTCTTTATACTATCTACAGTTATCCCATTTGCCTGTGTAAGACTGCGTCATAAGGTTATAAGATCATATGTGACAGAATTAAGCCATTTGGCCCATCAAGTCTGCTCCACCATTCAATCATGGCTGATCTATCTCTCCCTCCTCACCCTATTCTCCTGCCTTCCCCTCATAACCACTGACGCTGCCTATGCCTTGTGAAAATCACTCATAAACATAGCAATTGTATCTGATTCCCCCACTCCCTCTGGCAGTGTTGCAGATATCAACCATTCACTGTGAAATAATTAAAAACACATTCCTCAGATCCCCTTTCAAACTCCTCCTCCTCATCTGTGGTTAATATTGTGTGACAAACTGTGGCTAATTCCAAGACATTTTATACATTCACTAACAGTAAGAGGGTGAATCAGGAGAGGGTGGCATCACTCAAACATAAGGAGGGAATTTAGGCTTGAAATCAGAGAATAGAGGCGAGGGAGTAAACTAGTACTTTGCATTGGTTTCACCAAGGAGAAGGACATTAGATCAATGTGGAGCATACTAATGTACTAAGGATATTTTGAGATAGACAATAGACAATAGACAATAGGTGCAGGAGTAGGTCATTCGGCCCTTTGAGCCAGCACCGCCATTCAATGTGATCATGGCTGATCATCCCCAATCAGTACCCCGTTCCTGCCTTCTCCCCATATCCCCTAACTCTGCTACCTCTGCCCCATCTAGCTCTCTCTTGAAAGTATCCAGAGAACCGGCCTCCACCGCCCTCTGAGGCAGAGAATTCCACAGACTCACAACTCTCTGTGAGAAAAAGTGTTTCCTTGTCTCCGTTCTAAATGGCTTACCCCTTATTCTTAAACTGTGGCCCCTGGTTCTGGACTCCCCCAACATCGGGAACATGTTTCCTGCCTCTAGCATGTCCAAACCCTTAACAATCTTATATGTTTCAATAAGATTCTCTCTCATCCTTCTAAACCCCAGAGTGTACAAGCCCAGCCACTCCATTCTCTCAGCATATGACAGTCCCGCCATCCTGGGAATTAACCTTGTAAACCTACGCTGCACTCCCTCAACAGCAAGAATGTCCTTCCTTAAATTGGGGGACCAAAACTGCACAGAATACTCCAGGTGTGGTCTCACTAGGGCCCTGTTCAAGGAATGATGCAGTGTTGATTCTCTGGAAGAGCAGTAAGGTGGATAAATCCCCTCGGCATGATATGATCCATCCCACATTATCCAGAGAGGCAAGTGAGGAGACTGCTGTGGCCTCAACAAAGATCTTTGTATCTTCTCATAAGGTCATAAGTGATAGGAGCTGAATTAGACCATTCCACCATTCAATCATGGCTGGTCTATCTCTCCCTCCTAACCCCATTCTCCTGCCTTCTCCCCATAATCCCTGACACCCATACTAATCAAGAATTTATCTATCTCTGCCTTAGAAATATCCATCGACTTGGCCTCCACTGCCTTCTCTAGCCACAGGTGATGACCCAGAGAACTGGAGAGCAGCCAGTGTTGTTCATTTGTTTATGAAGGTAAACAGAGATTTATCCAGGATATTATGTGGATGAGTCATCCATCAGTGGCAGGGAGAACATTGGAGAGGATCCTTAAAGGGCATGATTTACTCACATTTGGAAGAGAATGGGCCAGGCAAGCATCATGAGATCATAAGATCATGTGATAGGCATAGGATTAGGCCATTTGGCCCATCAAGTCTACTCTGCCATTCAATCATGGCTGATCTATCTCTCCCTCCTAACCCCATTTTCCTGCCTTGTCCCCAAAATCTCTGACACCTATACTAATCAAGAATCTATCTATCTCTGCCTTAAATATATCAACTGATTTTGCCTCCACAGCCTTCTGTGGCAAATAATTCCACTGATTCACCACCCACTACCAAATGCTTTGCTGAAAGCAAATGATCTCTTACAAACGTGATTACTTTTTTTGTGGAGATGACAAACTTGACTGAGGGTTGCGCGGTGAATGTTGTCTTCATGTACTTTAGTGAAGCATTAGACAAGGCCCCTCATGGTAGACTGACCCAGAAGACAAGATGTATGGCATCTACAGTGTTTTGGTAATTTGGATTCTGAATTGACTTACCATAGAAGACAGAGGGTAGTGATGGAACGATGTTATTCTGGCTGGAGGCATGTGAATAGAGGTGTTCTGCAGGAGTCATTGCTGGGACCTCTGTTGTTTGTCATATATATATAAATGCCATAGGTGCAAATGTAGATGGGTTGGTTAGTACGTTTGAAAAACTGGTGAATTTGTGGACAATGAAGAAGGCTGTCACAGGGACATAGCAGGATATTGATCATTTGCAGGTATGGGCAGGGAAATGGCAGATGGATTTTAACCTGGGCGATTATGAGGTGTTGCAGTACAGGAGGTTAAAAGTAAGAGGAAAGTATACTTAGCAAATATATCAGCATTGATATACAGAGAAATCTTGAGGACACAGGTCCATAGCTCCCTGAAAGCAACAACCCAAGTAAATAGAGTGCACAAAGACATGTTTTTGGAAGGATTGAATGGACAATCTTGGATTGTTTTCTCTGGAGTATCAGTGATTGAGGGGAAACCTAGTCGTTTTTTTTTTAAATTATTAGAGCCATAGATATGGTACACAGTCAGAATATTTTCCCCCCAGGGTAGCATTGTCAAAGATTAGAGGGCATAGCTTTGAGGTGAGAGTTGGAAAGTTTAACGGAGATTTGAACACAAATGGTGGTGGGTGTTTGGAATGAGTAGCGGGGTGGTGGTGAAAGCAGATACAATAGTGGTGTTTGCTGTTGGATGGGCACGTGATTATGCAGAGAATTGGGGGATCACATACAGGCAGGCAGGATGTTAACTTTGGTATCATTTTCAGCAAAGACATGATGAGCCGAAAGACCTGTTCTTGAGCTCTACTGTTCTAAGTTTCATGTTCTAATAGCAAAGCTACACTTCATGCCCTGCAGTTTATATTGAGCTAAGGGAGAGTGAGAAACTGAGCCAATATCACAGAAGAATGATTGGCAGAATCAGAAACGGACAAACAAAAAGAAAGTGAGCAACATAAAGCTGCGCAATTGTATATTGAAACATTATAGGCCATTCAGCCCTTCGAGCCTGCACCGCCAGATCATGGCTGATCATCCAACTCAGTATCCCGTAAGCCACAAGGGCCACATCAACTCACTCTTAAATATAGCCAATGAACTGGCCTCAACTACCCTCTGTGGCAGAGAGTTCCAGAGACTCACCACTCTCTGTGTGAAGAAAGTCTTTCTCATCTCGCTTAAGGATACTTAAGCTGTGACCCCTTGGGACTTCCCCCAACATCGGGAACAATCTTCCTGCATTAGCCTGTCCAACCCTTAAGAATTTGTAAGTTTCTATAAGATCCTGAGTCTGGAAGTTGCAACGTGTCAAGTCAGGAAATAAGTTGTCATTCCGCATACTTGTATTGGGCCTCGTTGTAACACTGCAGGAGGCCGCAGACTGATAGATGGCAGTGGGACAAAGAATCAAAGGGACAAGTAACATATTGCTGAGGGAGATTTGCCGGCCACTGTAATTACCCCTGGTGTAGATCGGTGGCAGAAGAATCGCCAAATTGATGATTATGTGAGAGAGGACAGATTCCAGGAAATAATTGGGGGAATTAGATTTATACGTTTGCTCTCAGAGCCAGCATAGAAATCAATATTCATACCAATGGGTTGCAAGCTGCCCAAGCGAAATATGAGATGCTGTTCCTCCAATTTGCGGTTAGCCTCACTGTGGCAATGGAGGAGGTCTAGGACAGAAAGGTAAGTGTGGGGATGGTAAGGGCAATTAAAGTGTTTAGCAACCGGGAGATCAGGAAGGTCCAGGCAGACTGAGCAAAAGTATTCAGTGAAACGATCGCCCAGTCTGTGTTTGGTCTCACCGATGTTTAAGAGTCCACACCTTGAATAACGGATACAGTAGATGAGGTTGGAGGAGGTGCAAGTGAACCTCTGCCTAACCTGAAAGGAGAGTCGGGGTCCCTGGACAGAGTTGAGGGAGGAGGTGAAGTTGTTAAAGGTGAGGACCAGCTCCGCTAGGCGCAGTAGACTGTTAGTAAAGATAAATTGGATGGTTCTGTGGTCGAGGAAGAAACAGGAGGCTTTAAGGTCTTCCAGCTTGCAAACCAGTGGTATGAATATTGATTTCTCTAACTTCAAGTAACCCCTGCACTCTCTCTCTCTTTCACTCCATCTCTCCCCCACCCAAGTCACACCAGGCAAACAGCTAACAATGGCCTTTCCTTTATCATCATTACTTTTTTGCATATCTTTAATTCATTTGTTCTATATCTCTCTACATCACTGTAAAATATCGCTCATTTCCCTTTCCCCTGACATCAGTCTGAGGAAGGGTCTCGATCCAAAACGTCACCCATTCCTTCTCTCCAGAGATGCTGCCTGTCCCGCTGAGTTACTCCAACATTTTGTGTCTATCCACTGGAGTGGGTGGTCTGACTTAGATTGTTTTTTCTAGTACGCCGGAGGTTACGGTAGATTTGATAGAAGCATATTAAATTATGAGAGGCATAGATAGGATCGACCGTCAGAACCTTGTTCCCAGGATGGAAAAATCAAATACTAGAGGGTACAGCTTTAAGGTGAGAGGGGCAAAGTTTGCGCATATAAATATGCCTTAACCATCGTGGAAGAGAATAAGTAACTTGAAAAGCTGTACTGTATGGACACTCTCTCTCTTTACTATTTCAACATGAAATGTGTTCAACAGAAGATGGAACTCTCCCTGTGTTTAGACTCGACGGCTTATCGAGGAATGTTAATTCAAGGACATACTGGGTTCCAAGTGAAGTGGAAAAAGATAAACACTGAATACAGAGCTTTACAATATAATCTGAACAGAGCAATTACCGTGGTTTAAAATTTTTAACTGAATAACCTAATGTTATAGAAATAACACTTTTAACACTTAAAACATAGAATACTATCATAGAAATTGTAATGAACATTAACCAGATCGGTAATAAGGGGCTGATTTACAATCTATAACTTATCTTAATAGGTTTTAAGCAGATTTATAACCGGGTTGAGAGGGGGTGACGGGCTCCTGGCTCAGATCCAGAAGCCTGCCCTAGGTAGCCCCTTCAACCAATAGCTGATAATTATCGAGGTAAAAACTGATGCTTAACATTCTGTTGATAAAACAGTTAGATATATTTGGGAATACATATGAAATAGATATATGTACTGCAATTAGGTACTATATAGTTGATTTGGAATCGGCTCGGTTCTAGTATGGATATGTTATGACTTATTGAGGGAACGGAGCTATTTATTTATTAACATCGACAATGGAAGTCGATACAATGTTTTCTCGCACCAACAGGTGAGCCACTTATTACAGTGCCGACAAGCTCGGTCACTGTATTTTCACTTTTACTATTTTTTTTACTATCACAATTAATAACATGTGTGTTTTTTTTTATTCAAGGATAATCGCAAAAGAAATCCACAAACTGAACTTGGTAGGTTGACTGTTCCCCCATTGCTTAAAGACCTGAGGTATGGATGCACCACAAGATACATAGGTGCTAAACCTAGTCAAAATGCAAGACACTAAACAAAATAAATCGGGAGAAATCTCATTTTGCAGTTGGAATATTAGGGGGGCTAACGAACATATTAAAAGGGGTAAAATTTTAGCAGAACTGAAAGCATGTAAGTCAGATGTTATTTCCCTCCAAGAAACGCATCTTAAAGTTCAAGATCAAGTTAGATTGAGGGCCAACTGGATAGGTCAAACTTTTTATTCGTCAAAATCCAGAGGCACGTCCATCATGATTCGCAAAGATATACCATTTAAACAGAAAAATGCCTTAACAGATAAGGATGGGAGATATTTGATAGTTACCGGTGAGATCCATGCCATCCCAATCACATTGGTAAATATATATGCGAATATATGATAATCCGCATTTTTTTAATAAAAATTTGAATATAATTGCAGAATATAATTATCAGAATGTTATAATTGGGGGAGACGTTAACTATGTCTTAGATCCTTATTTAGATAAATCCAGTCAAAAACAACGAGGTAATACGAAATCGAAAACTAGTGAACTTTTAAACACATATATAAAAAATACAAATATAACCGATGTTTGGAGGATTGCAAATCCGACCGGCACGGAATATTCGTTTTATTCATCGGTACACAAGACTTATTCACGTATAGATTATTTCCTGGTAGACACAAAATTAATTCCGTATACTCTTAACCCAAAATACCACACAAATACGATTTCAGATCATTCCCCCCTAACTTTTTTTAAAAAAATAGAAGGCATGTCTAAGAATACATCGTTCTGGAGGTATAACCCCCAAATTTTAAAAGACCCGCAAGGGAGTATATATCTAAGACAGCAAATGGATCTTTTTTTCGAAATAAATGATACGCCTGACACACCACCTACATTATTATGGGAATCTTTCAAAGCTTTTATTAGAGGTGTTTTAATCTCATACCAAGCCTTTCAGAATAAAAAAAATAAGGATGAACAACGGCACCTAGAGGAACAAATTAGACAATTGGATATAGATAATGCTAAAGACCCGTCCATGGATAAACACAATAAAATATTAATACTAAAATTCAAATTAAATAAATTACTATCAGAGAAAGTTATAAGATTATTCCAAATTACAAGACAGGAACAGGTTGAATTTGGGGAGAAGCCTCATAAACTTCTCGCACGCCAGTTAAAAAAACGAGAAAAAGAACACACAATTTCAAAGATTAAATCAGACAAAGGGGAAGTATTAACATTACCGAATGAAATTAATAAAAAAATTGTGCAATTTTATGAGAATTTGTATACATCCAAAACGACAATGGACACCAACACAATCACTGAGTTTCTGGATAATTGCAATCTTCCCAAACTAGAATTGAAGGAACAAGAGGAATTGGGAGCACAAATCTCAAATAAGGAAATAGAAGAAACAATATTCTCATTAAAAAATGGAAAAACACCAGGTCCCGACGGATTTAGTAATGAATTCTATAAAAGTTTTTACAATATATTTAGTCCTCGTCTACAGAAAATGTACACACACGCTTTCAGAGAACAAATATTACCTGATACACTAGCAGAATCTACGATTACATTAATACTTAAGAAAGATAAAGATTAGGAAGAACCTGGATCCTATAGAGCTATCGCGTTGTTAAATACAGATCAAAAAATATTAGCAAAAATATTAGCAAGAAGATTAAGTAAGTACGCCATTAAACTAATACATCCGGATGAAATGGGCTTTATCCCTAAGAGACATTCATTTAATAATTTGAGACGTCTGCTTAATATAATGCACTCACACTAAACTAAAGATCCAAATCTCGCAATTATTTTGCTGGATGCAGAGAAAGCATTCGATCAGGTTGCATGGAAGTATATGGTTAAGGTATTGCAAAAAATTCAACTGGGAGAGAATTTCATTCAATGGATTAAATTAATATATAATAAGCCAACGGCCAGAATATTAACTAATAATATTTTATCCACAAAATTTCAACTGTCAAGGGGTAATAGAGAAGGTTGTTCATTATCACCATTGTTATTTGCCCTCATAATTGAACCACTAGCGGAAAGAATTAGAACTCATCCGAATATCCACGGATATAAGACAAAATATTCAAACAATAAAATATCATTATACGCTGATGTTGTACTTTTGTACATCACAAAGCCTCATATCACTATACCCAATATTTTAAATTTAATTGAGGATTTCGGTTCATTTTCAGGTTACAGAATAAATTGGAATAAAAGTGAAATCATGTCAATAAAACCGAAAGATTCTATACATCTTGTACAATTTCCTTTTAAAATAGCTGGGGAAAAATTTAAATACTTGGGCATTGAAATTACTAGAAGATATCAAGACATGTTTAAAGCAAACTATAACCCTGTACTTAAGAAATTACATAATTGAATTAAATTCTGGAAAACGCTCCCGATGTCCTTAACAGGTCGAATAAACGCCATTAAATTATTTTTCTATCACAAATTCTATACTTGTTCCAATCAATCCCACTATATCTACCCAAAAAGTTTTTTTAAAAATTGGACTCAGATATTACAAATTTTATTTGGGATTATAAGACCCATAGAATACGAAGACCACACCTGAATAAACCCAAAGTAGTAGGGGGATTATCACTCCCTAATTTTATGTATTATTATTGGTCGGTAAATATTAGAAATATGATTCAATTGTTGGATAATGCTCTTCATCAACCGGAATGGATCATTATGGAGAAAGAGGACTGCTCCCCCTTTAATATTGGTGCGATCCTTCTTTCACCAATGACGGTGAATAATACAAACTACAACGAAAACCCAATTATACATAGTACAATCAGAATTTGGAAACAAATAAAATACAATTTAAAATTAAGAAACTTATCTCTCCTATCTCCTATTGCTAAAAACCCTCTGTTTAAACCCTCGATTATAGACAAAGCATTCATACAATGGGAAAGAGCAGGAATTAAAACTTCGGGAGATTTGTATGATACAGGAAAACTATTATCATTTAAACAATTACAACTAAAATTCAATCTGGGTAACAATCAGTATTTTAAATATTTCCAAATATGTGATTATTTGAAAAAAACATGCACATGAATTTCACACAATGCCATTAGACTTACTAGATGAAGTAATGAATACAAAGGCGGAATCACCAAATTTAATTTCATATATATATAATATTATACTAAATGCAGTAATACCAACAACGGAAGGTATTAGAGGTGAGTGGGAAAACAAACTAAGCATAAAAATTTCCAATGAATGGTGGAAAGAATACTTATTAAATGTGGACAAATGCTCAATTAACGTAAGACACACTTTAATACAATTAAAAATTATACATAGATTATACTACTCAAAAACTAAATTAAATAAATTTTTCCCTAACGTTTCACCAATTTGTGATAAATGCCACTGTCGAGAAGCTACAATAGCGCACTCATTCATCTTTTGTACAAAAATTCATGGGTTTTGGATTGAAATCTTTGAAATTTTCACAAAAGTGTTTAAAATAAAAATGACACCAAAGCCAGAATGGATTATTTTCGGAATGACAGAAGGTAGTCCGGAATTAAATGCGTATCAAAAAAATTTATTTGATTACGGCTTAATAATAGGAATAAAACTAATCTTAAAATTCTGGAAAAATGCTCCTATACCAACATTAAATATGTGGATTTCAACTATGTTTGAAACACTACATCTGGAAGATATGAGACTCCGCCTGGAAGGAAAATCAGAACGCTTATTTCAGACATGGTCTGCATTTATAGAACTGCTACAAAGATAGGGTGCAGGAGTACCTCGGGCCTTGGTAGGGGGATGAAAAACTATGGAGTTGGTGGATTCCTTTTGCGTGATATATATAACAGAGTAACTGGCTTTTTTTTCTTTTTTTTTTTTTTTTTTTTTTTCCTTTTCCTTTTTTTTAGGGTCTATCTCTTAACCCCCTTTCTCTAATTCTTTGACCAAGGGTTTCTTCTCCCTTTTGGCATGCTCTTTCACTTTCACAACTCTTTTCACCTATTTCACTCTCTTTCTTTCTATTCTTTTTCTTTAAAAGCCATAAAATTATGGGGTACAATGATTGTAACAAGATATATGTGAAGTACATTGATGTATTTACCTCTAATAAATAAAATATTAAAAAATAAAATAAAATTAAAAAAAGAGGGGCAAAGTTTAAAGGAGATGCGTGAGACAAGTGTTTTACACAGAGGGTGGTGAATACCTGGAATGTGCTGCCAGAGCTGGTGGTTGAGCCAGATACGATAGTAGTATTTAAGAGACTTTTGGATAGGCACATGGATATGCGGGGAATGAAGGGATGTGAATTATATGCAGACAGACAAGAGTCGGTCCTGATATCATGTTCGGCACAGATACAGTGGGTCAGAAGGCCTATTCATCTGCTGTACTGTTCTATATTCTATGTTCATGAGATTCAGTTTCTGAGTGTCAGATTCCTATAGTTGCCCAGCAGTTACACGGGAAAATCTGCCTGTGACAACTGAACCAATGTCATGTTATCTCTGCATCAAATTAGGTAACTCCTGTTATTTCAATGGAAAGGAGGCAAGTTTCAGGCTATCTGTGTTAATTTTAATTAACTAGCTGAATTTAAATGTTCTCCGTTGTTCTGATGAAAGATCATTCATCTTAAACATTAAACATTTTACTTTCTACGGATGCTGCCTGACCTCAGTATTTCCACCATTTCTGTTATTTTGGATATAATCTGTTATTGGGTGTTTTATATTTTCTTTAATAGTTTTTTAATAATGAGTAATTTTTTTCTAGCTTTTGAATCAGTAATATTGATTAGGTTTTAAATGATCCTTCAGTTTGAACAACCGATAAGTCTAGGTTGTGGTTTAGCCGGCTATCACACATTTCTAAAGACTGCACAAGGCATTATCTTGAACCTGGTATCTTGGATTATTCATTACAAGTAACTGCAGTCCTACGAGGCAAGGAGACAGTGAACATCTTGAAAAGTTCAATTTGCCCCCAAATTAACAACCTTTGTTTGACAATGATTGAGGGGCTCTAAGGGGATGTAGGGGGATAGGAAAATGAAACTATTCAAAACCTCTACAATGCCTTGTAAAGGAAGTGGATCCTCATTCATTACCCTCCCGAGTGCCAAGCTTCATTCTAAGAGTAGGCTAAATTCTTAGCTGAATTAGCTTAACTTGGCCGGTTCTGTTTTCCTGCTTTAGTTGCCGGCTTCATTTAGTTTTGTTTAGTTTGGAGCTACAGTGCGGAAACAGGCCCTACAGCCCAATGAGTCCGCGTCGACCAGCGATCCCCGCACACTAGCACTATCCTACACACCAGGGACAGTTTACAATCTTTACCGAAGCCAATTAACTTACAAACCTGTATTTCTTTGGAGTGTGGGAGGAAACTGGAGCAAACCCAAGCAGTCATAGGGAGAATGTGCAAACTCCATGCAGACAGCACCCATAGTCAGGATGGAACCCGGGTCTCTGGTGCTGTAACGCATCAACTCTACCGCTGCACCACTGTGGCTTCTTAATTGAAAGCCCCAAAACAGGGATGAATTTCAGACTGAAATTGCACCCACTTCTTATTGGCTGACTTAATAAGAGGAGCTTAACCGAAGGCTATATGCGTCCACAAAAGCTGAAATATTGATTTGTTCTGCTCAGATAAGATAACGCTAAATATCACCTATATAAGGCAACACTGCAATCATGTTTCAACTGCAGCTGCTGCCAGATCCCGGCTTTCTAACTTTCCACCTCCAGGCACTGGCACGTCCTCTGGTGCCTGTCTCACCTAATACAGACATCCAGCTGATCTTGCCCACACAATCCTCACCATTTGACAATCAATTGAATCTTATTTGATCCAACTCTTTAGCTAAAGGCTAACATTCCAGTAATATTTTTGATCAGTTTTGCGTGTGACAATAAGATAATTAGGTACATACTGTAGCTTGCATACCTGCACCCCGAATTAGCCTTTTCTAGATGTCGGGTAGATACACAGAGTCTCTTGCCCGGAGTAGAGGAATCGAGGACCAGAGGACATAGGTTCAAGGTGAAGGGGAAAAGATTTAATAGGAACTGAGGGGTAACGTTTTCACACAAAGGGTGGTGGGTGTGTGGAACAAGCTGCCAGAGGAGGTAGTTGAGGCTGGGACTATCCCAACATTTAAGAAACAGTTAGACAGGAACATGGATAGTACAGGTTTGGAGGGATATGGACCAAGCGCAGGCAGGTGGGACTGGTGCAGCTGGGACATGTTGGCTGGTGTGGGTAAGTTTTGCCTAAGGGCCTGTTCCACATTGTATCCACTCTATGACTATGACTATGTCGTATAATCTCAAGCATGGGTGAATGAACATTTTGCAAAGATTTTTATTGGAAGCTTTGTCTCTCAATGTAAACCATAAAGAACTTGCAGTCTTTTTTTTTGGAGCTGCCTTTCCCCGAATGTTAACGGACCAAAAACCTTGAACGTTTTAGAGGCAGCGAAAGTTTGTAAATCCCTAAGGCACATAATTAACCCTCGTGGTTTTAATGCTGTATTGTGTTATTTGGGTGAAGGCTATTTAAAGTAGCTTTAAAGAGGAGAAGTTTAACTACTGTACGAAACTACAGTAATTGTACTACTTTCGTACAAGGGCAATTAACCTGATTTAAATTGCTTTAATTATCAAACAGACATTACTGTATGTCACTAAATGAAGAATTATACCCAACAAAACCCAATGTACCAAGGGAATCTCAGGAAAACGAAGTATATAATAATTAAATGTTTAAATGGAAACAGTTTTAAAAGTAATGGTTTTTTTTTTGCAATACCGTGAAAATAGTGGATAAAAATAAATACATACTTAGTCTTGTCATAATATGCATGGTTAAAAGTGTGTTTATAGTCTTGTCATAATATGCATGGTTATAGATTGCCATAATTTTTATGAATCTCATTCAATTGGAGATGGTCAATCCATCAGCTGCTCTACCAAGGACAATCAGTAGGCCCGGGGTGCTGCACGTAAGGCGGGGGTGTCACGGGGAGCCGCGTGTGCCCTATCCACCTGCCGAACAACCGCGCCGTTGCCGACCGGAACATGCCCCGGTTGGCCCGACTCACCAGAGAAGCCGGGCGGCGAGGCCTGTCTGGGCGGAAGGAGCAGCGGTGGTGATGGAAACCTCGGCAGTGACAATGGGAGCCTCGGCGACAGCATGAGCCTCGGTGGCAAGGGGAGCCTCGACGGAGGTGGGGCGTCGGCGGCAACGGGGCCGGCAGTGGCCTCACGATCGACTCGCGACCAACAGTTGATGAGCATGAGGGGGGGAAGGAAAGACAATGGAGACCCAGCATGGGGGGGACCGCCGTGAAGAACAATAGGGAAGTGGCGTGGGGGGGACCACCGTGAGGGATGGTGGGAGAACAAAGGGGGATCTGGCGGAGGGGGCACTCCAGTTTAGAATCCTCTGCTCAGGGGATAGGTCTGTGTTCGTTTGTTTGTTCATCTGTTCCAATGAAGGCGCTGTGCACATGGCAGCCAGCCATCAGTCGCTTGTCTTTTTCTTTTTTTTGTCACTTTCATTTCAAGTTTTCGTGTACTTTGTTTTGTGTTCCCTCTGGGGATAACCATATAACCATATAACCATATAACAATTACAGCACGGAAACAGGCCCTCTCGGCCCTTCCAGTCCGTGCTGATCATTTGGTTTCCCCTAGTCCCATCTACCTGCACTCAGACCATACCCCTCCATTCCCTTCACGTCCATATACCTATCCACTTTACTTTTAAATGTTAAAGTCGATCCTGCCTCCACCACTTCTGCTGGAAGCTCATTCCACACAGCCACCACCCTCTGAGTAAAGAAGTTCCCCCTCACGTTACCCCAAAACTTCTGTCCCTTAATTCTCATGTCATGCCCTCTTGTTTGAATCTTCCCTACCCTCAATGGGAAAAGCTTATCCACGTCAACTCTGTCTATCCCTTTCATCATTTTAAAGACCTCAATCAAGTCCCCCCTTAACCTTCTGTGCTCCAAAGAATAAAGACCTAACTTGTTCAACCTTTCTCTGTAACATAGTTGCTGGAACCCTGGCAACATTCTAGTAAATCTCCTCTGTACTCTCTCTATTTTGTTGACATCCTTCCTATAATTAGGCGACCAAAATTGTACACCATACTCCAGAATTGGTCTTACCAATGCCTTGTACAATTTTAACATTACTTCCCTACTCCTATATTCAATGCTCTGATTTATAAAGGCCAGCACACCAAAGGCTTTCTTTATCACCCTATTCAGCCACTGTTGAATCCATCTTGCTACTCCGCCATTAACACCCAAAGATTGAACCTTCTTAACCAACCTTCCATGGGGAACCTTGTCAAAGGCCTTACTGAAATCCATATAGACAACATCCACTGCTTTACCCTCATCAATTTCCCTAGTTACCGCTTCAAAAAATTCAAGAAGGTTTGTCAAACATGACCTTCCAGGCACAAATCCATGTTGACTGTTCCTGATCAGACCCTGTTTATCCAGATGCTTATATATATATTATCTCTAAGTATCCTTTCCATTAATTTGCCCACCACTGACATCAAACTAATAGGTCTATAATTGCTAGGTTTATTCTTTGAACCCTTTTTAAACAATGGAACAACATGCGCAGTACGCCAATCCTCCAGCACTATTCCCGTTTCTAATGACATTTGAAATATTTCTGTCATAGCTCCTGCTATTTCTACACTAACTTCCCTCAATGTCCTAGGGAATATCCTGTCAGGACCTGGAGACTTATCCACTTTTATATTTTTCAAAAGTGTCAGTACTTCCTCCTCTTTGAATCTCATAGTTTCCATAGCTACTCTACTTTTTCCCCTTACCTCACAGAGTTCAATATCCTTCTCCTTGGTGAATACCGAAGAAAAGAAATGGTTCAATATCTCCCCCATCTCTTTTGGCTCTGCAGATAGCTGTCCATTCTGGTTCTCCAATGGTCCAATTTTATCCCTCGTTATCCTTTTGCTATTAATATAGCTGTAGAAAACCCTTTGGATTTACTTTCACCTTTCTTGCCAAACCAACCTCATATCTTCTTTTAGCCTTCCTAATTTCTTTCTTAAGATTCTTTTTACATTCTTTATACTCCTCTAGCACCTCATTTACTCCATGCCTCCTATAATTATTGTAGATATCTCTCTTTTTTTCAAAACAAGTGTCCAATTTCCCTTGAAAACCATGGCTCTTTCCAATTTTTACTATTTCCTTTCAACCTAACAGGGACATAAAGATTCTGTACTCTTACAATTTCCCCTTTAAATGTCCTCCATTTCTCTTCTACATCCTTCCCATGAAACAAAGTGTCCCAATTCACTCCTTTAAAATCCTTACGCATTCCCTCAAAGTTAGCCTTTCTCCAATCAAAAATCTCCACCCTAGGTCCAGCTCTGACTCTCCCCATAATTATATTGAAACTAATGGTATTGTGATCACTGGTCCCAAAGTTCTCACCAAAGCATACCTCCGTCACCTGACCTGCCTCATTTCCTAACAGGAGGTCCAGCACTGCCCCTTCTCTGGTCGATACCTCTATGTACTGCTGCAAAAAACTATCCTGCACACATTTTACAAACTCCAAACCATCCAGCCCATTTACAGAATGTGTTTCCCAGTCTATTTTTTGAAAATTGAAATCTCCCACAATCACTACCTTGTGCTTACTATTAATATCTGCTATCTCCTTACATATTTGCTCTTCCAATTCTCGCTCCCCATTTGGCGGTCTATAGTACACTCCTAAAAGTGTTGCTACACCGTTCCCACTTCTCAGTTCCACCCAAATAGCCTCCCTAGACGAGCCCTCTAATCTATCCTGCCAAAGCACTGCTGTAATATCTTCTCTATCATATTGTACCATACGTTTTATCATATTGTACCGTATCGCATCGTAAACAATTATTTGAGTCATTATTGCAGATGTTTACCAGAATCCTGCCAGGATTAGCGGGTTTTCGGGAGAAGTTGAACAAACTTCGCTTGTTTTCTGTGAATCATCGGAGTCTGAAGCAAAATCTGATAGGACGATATAAAATTATGAGAGCCATAAATAGGGTAGGCAGTCCCCAGGGTGGAAAAGTCAAATTTAGAGGGGATAACGTTAGGCGAGAGGGAGAAAGTTTAAAAAAACATAGAAACATAGAAAATAGGTGCAGGAGTAGGCCATTCAGCCCTTCGAGCCTGCACCGCCATTCAATATGATCATGGCTGATCATCCAACTCAATATCCTGTACCTGCCTTCTCTCCATACCCCCTGATCCCTTTAGCCACAAGGGCCACATGTAACTCTCTCTTAAATATAGCCAATGAACTGGCCTCAACTACCTTCTGTGGCAGAGAATTCCAGAGACTCATCACTCTCTGTGTGAAAAATGTTTTCCTCATCTCGGTCCTAAAGGAATTCCCCCTTATCCTTATACTGTGACCCCTTGTTCTGGGCATCCCCAACATCGGAAACAATCTTCCTGCATCTAGCCTGTCCAACCCCTTAAGAATTTTGTAAATTTCTATATGATCCCCCCTCAATCTTCTAAATTCTAGCGAGTACAAGCCGAGTACAAGAAGATGTGAGGAGCAAGTAGTGGTTAATGCCTGAAAAACATTGCCAGGGGTGGTGGTGTGAGCAGATACAATAGCGGGATTTAAGAGGCTTTTGGATAGGCACTCAGATATGCAGGGAAAGGAGGAAAATGGATCATGTGTAGATAGAGGAGATGAGTTTATCTTGGCATCGCCGTCAGCACAGACATTGTGGGCTGCAGGGCTTATTGCTGTTCTGTACTCTTCTGTGATCAATGTATAAAAATACTTTAATCATGTCTTGTCTACCATTCACCACCTCGCTCCCATTCTTCCAAGCAGTGAGATGTGTTACCGGGGTCTAATGTTAGCAATGTAGCAATTGCTAATCATTTCCTGGGAGTAATCTATGCAGTGTGTCCAATGTTGAAGATGTTATATGATCTGATACTTAATTTATCCATTTTAAAACCATGACATAAATTGTATGGAAGCACAAGCAATTTTAACACCAAAAACTCATGTTGGATGTCAGGCTTTTGCCTGAAGCTAGTGGGAACGATGAACAAATTAAATCAAAGGACTGATTTAAGTGTTAATGAGTTTGTGGTAAAAACCTTCCACAAAACTGAAGTGTATGGTCAGCACTGTACCAGGCAGGGGCATGTTATGTGTGTGTTGAAGTCATTCGAAACAAAAGACCAGGAGGGAGAGACTTTACACTGTCGCATAATGTCGCACTAAAGGGCCTGTCCCACTTTCCCGATTTTTTCCATGCGACTTGCCGGCACCCGTCATAGTCATAGCAGGTCGCCGAAATCTTTCAACATGTTGAAAATCCAGCGGCGACCAGAAAAAGGAACGACTCTTTTGGTGACTACTCACGACCATGCAGGTGTCACCACGCGACATCCCGCCTGTACGGTCGTGGTGATGCCTGTTTGGTCGTGAGTAGTCGCCCAAAGAGTCGTACCTTTTTCCGGTCACCGCTGGATTTTCAACATGTTGAACATTTTCGGCGACCTGCTGCAACTATGATGGGTGCCGGCAAGTCGCCAGAAAAATCGCGTAAGTGGGACAGGTCCTGAAGGCTTTCCAAATACCACCATAAAAGATCATCAGAATGCTGAAAGGGGGATGATTTATGAAAGATAGAGCATGGAAACAAGCCCATAAGTTCAGGCTGACTACCGATCAGCTGTTCACACTAGTTCTATGTTATCCCACTTTCATAACAACTCCCTACGTATTATGGGGAATAATAAGGGCATAGGCCAATAAACCTCCAAACTTCTATGTCTTTGGGATGTGGGAGGAAACCGGAGTACCTGGAGGAAATACACAGGAGCACAGGAGGATGAGGGGTGATCTTCTAGAGGTGTTCAAAACCGTGAAAGAAATAGATCGGGTAGACACACAGAGTCTCTTGTCCAGAGTAGGAGAATTGAGAAGCTGAGGACATAGGTTTAAGGTGAGGGGGAAATATTCAATAGGAACCTGAGGGGAGTAGGAACCTTTTCACACAAAGGATGGTGGATGTATGGAACGAGCTACCAGAGGAGGTAGTTGAGACAGGTGCAGTCACGGTGGCACAGGGGTAGAGTTGCTGACTTACAGCAAAATGTAGTGTCAGAGACCTGGGTTCGATCCCGACTACGGGTGCTGTCTGTATGGAGTTTGTACGTTCTCCCCGTGATCTGCGTGGGTTTTCTCCGAGATATTTGGTTTCCTCCCACACTCCAAAGACGTACAGGTTTGTAGGTTAATTGGCTTGATAAAAGTGTAAAATTGTCCAAGTTGGCGATATGCAGAGCACTGCCCTGCCGACTACAAAATTCAGAAGGTTCAGAAGGTGCTATTGTAACGTTTAAGAAACATTTAGTCAGGTGCATGGATAGGACAGGTTCAGAGGGATATGTCCAAACACAGGCAGGTGGGACTAGTGTAGATGGGACATGTTGGCCGGTGCAGGCGAGTTGGGCCGGAGGGCCTGTTTCCATGCTGTATGAATCTATGACATGGTCACAGCGAGAATGTGCAAACTTTAGACAGCACCCAAGGTCAGGATCGAACTTGGGGTCTCAGACGCTGTGAGGCAGCAGCTTTATCAGCTGCACGGCTGTGATAAGATGGCACTGGTGGTGGTCTGATGTTGGTGGCAGAGATGATATGTCACTTCCTCCCTCTGACAGTGAAAATCCTGAATAATCCTTTGGAGGAGTCAATCTCCTTTTGATATTAAAAGATTAACAATCATTGAAATACTTAAATACTCTTGAACCTATAAGAGGTTTGGTTGAATCAGGAACTTTTTAGATTTAACAGGTGTTTGTAGGAGACGACTTAAATCTATGGAACTTGGTACTTAACATCATTTGGTTATGCAAAGCTTGCCTGTGGAAGCCCAGAATATCATACATCGAAAAAATAAATTTAACTCTATTTCATATTGATTTAATTACCAAACAAGTGTTACATGCAAAGTGAATAATACCTATATGACAAGTGTCACCCTCTAGTTGGGTGACTTCCAGGCCAAGAGCCTGACCCCCCGGAGTGCCTGTGTGGGAAGGAACTGCAGATGCTGGTTTAAACCAAAGATAAACACCAAATGCTGGAGTGGGACAGGGCAGCATCTCTGGAGAGAAGGAATGGGTGACGTTCAATCTGAAGGGTCTCGACCAGAAACATCACCGCGTCTATCCCCTAGAGTGCTTGTCGCTGTTACTCGACTCCCCGACCACTACAAGCACATCTACCAATCTCATGGCATGGCCAACTCCACTGCCCAACTCCTGGACTCGACCAGGGGCAGTCACCTCCTCAGGAAGCATGGGAAGCGAGCCTGAAACTACATTGGTTCAAGTCCCCCACAACAGCCCAGCATAATGCTGGCAAATGACCCAGCCACTGAGAACAAACTGCGTGAACTTAAAGCTATACTCACCTACTTTAGAATGAAGAATGAAGGGGGACCTCATTGAAACGCACCGAATAGTGAAAGGCTTGGATAGAGTGGATGTGGAGAGGATGTTTCCACTAGTGGGACAATCTAGGACTAGAGGTCATAGCCTCAGAATTAAAGGACGTCCCTTTAGGAAGGATATGAGAAAGAATGTCTTTAGTCGGAAGATGGTGAATCTGTGGAATTCTTTGCCACAGAAGGCTGTGGAGGGCAAGTCAGTGGTTATTTTTAAAGCAGGGATAGATATATTCTTGAATAGTATGAGTGTCGAGGGTATGGGGAGATGGCAGAAGAATGGGGTTAGGAGGGAGAGATAGATCATCCGTGATTGAATGGCAGAGTGGACGATGGGCCGAATGGCCTAATTCTGCTCCTTTCACTTATGACCTTTTATCTTTAGAGAATGGAGGGACTGTTGTGTGCTCTGTTTTACAGATACATGGCTCAGCCCTGCTTCATTCGACTACGCCATTCAACCTGTGCTTCTCACTACACGAATGGACCACACGCCATCCTCAGGCAAAGTATACTACAGAAGGGTCCGCTTTCTAATTAACTTTGTTAAATATTTTTATTAGACGCAAGTACATATTAATAGAATATACTTCTCACATACATTCGTATGCTTTCTAATTAACTTTGCGTGCTTCTCGGACATGGCAGTCCTAGCGAGCTCTTGTTCCCCAGAACTAGAGTATCCTGCGGTCAAGTTGTCCCTACTATCTGCCGCAAGAATTCACTTACACTATCCTCACAACAGTCTACTTCCCATCCCATGCTGATGCTAAGCTTGTGCTCGAGGAAGTACATAACATCACCAATAGTCTTGAAACAAAATACCCAAGGCCTTATTCATAATAGCCGGGGACTTCAACCAAGCCAACTTCAAGATTGCACTGTCAAAATTCTGTCAGCATGTCTCCTGCTCAACCAGAGGCCCAAATATCTTCAACCAGTGACACGCAACCATCAAAAATGCCTACTAAACGCAGAAAGGGCTCAAGTAACTCAGTCGGTCAGGCAGCATCTCTAAACAACATGGATGGGTGTAGTTTAGGGCTGGGACCCAAAAGTTGGAAGAGAGGAGGGGCAGAACATAGCATAGCCTAGAGCAGGGGGGGGGGGGGGGGGGGGGGGGGGTTGTTAGGTATATGGTTAGACAAAGGCCAGAGATGAAAAAATAGGTGTGAGACTAAAGGATTGGAGTTGTCAATTGTGAAGCCAGAATAAGGAATGTAGGCGGAAGGGGAGGCCAATTAACCTACAAACCTGTATGTCTTTGGAGTGTGTGAGGAAATCAAAGATCTCGGAGATAACCCATGCAGGTCACAGGGAGAATGTAGAAACTCCATGCAGAGAGCATCTGCAATCGGGTCTCTGGCGCTGCATTCTCTGCAAGGCAGCAACTCTACTGCTGCACCACCATGTCGCACTATTGTTAGCCTTCTACAAGCTAACCCATTGTGGACATTAGTCATTGATTCTGAAACTGGTGCGCTACAATGCCGTGAACTATGTTCTGTACTCTGTATCTTTCCCTTTGCTCTGCCTATCGAACTTGAGTTTGGCTTGATGGTACTTACGCATGGGATTATTTGATTTCATTGAACTGTACGCAGAACAAAGCTTTACACTGTACCTCAGTACACGTGGCAATAGTAATAAATAATAACCTTTGCTTGGAGGGACTGTGAAGGCAAGCGGGAGCAGGTAGAATGGGATGAAGTAGAAGATCAACCGTGGTGAGTTCAGGAGTAAATACCGAGCTCTCTGGGAATGTAAAGACGATTGGAAACTGAGAAGAAAGTTAGAAATTTGAATATAGGCCAGACCGACAATCTCTCCTCAAGATCCAACGACTCATCCTTGGAATCATTCTAAATGGTCTCTGTGGTAAACATAGACAATAGGTGCCGGAGTAGGCCATTCGGCTCTTTGAGCCAGCACCGCCATTCAATATGATCATGGTTGATCATCCAAAATCAATACCCCATCCCTGCCTATTCCCCATTTCCCTTGATTCCGTTAGCCCTAAGAACTAAATCTAACTCCCTCTTAAAAACATCCAGTGAATTGCTGATTCCAAGGAAATCATATCTTTCCTTGGTTAAATGAGTGCAAAACTGTGCATGCAGTAGGTTGCCAAAGTTCTGTATATTTGCAAAAAAGATAGCTTCCATTTGAACTGCAATTCACTTTGAATAAAGGCCAACGTATTAGTACTTTCCTGTGTAAAAAGGAACTGCAGATGTTCGTTTAATCCAAAGATAGACACAAAAAGCTGGAGTAACTCAGCGGGACAGGCAGCATCTCTGGAGAAAAGGAATAGGTGATGATATTATTTTCCTTCCTAATATCACATTAGGGCTGTTGTACAGACAAAGTGGCAGCACTGATTCGAGCTGTAGGAGAGACCCAGCCAAGGCGGAGAGCTTGGTTCAAGGTGGTAATAAAATAAAGGGTTAGAAAAGTTGATAATTCAAATGATGGAAAGGGAGAGAGCAGATAAGCAGACTGGAAGATATGTTAACATCTTCAGCTTACTGCAAGAAGGTAAGGATCAGTGATATGAAGAATTCATGCTGAACCTGCAATAATTGGGGAATGGGATTCACTGAGAAGCTTTATACAAGCCGGATCTGACATAATGGGCTGTGGGTTCTCAGTCTTTGCCTCGTGATTTTGGACTCAAAGGGGAATAGTGAAAAGAAGGAGGGGGCAATTTACTAAAAAATAAAAAAACACTTCACAGAACCAAATATCAAAATGTTAAGAGTCACAGGCACAAAGAGTATCATGTCTGTGCTTATTAAAAAAAGACCACCACAGCCTGGTCCTTGCTTGCAGCACTTGGACAGAGCCCTGGAGGTAAACGCTCACAGCTTTTCAAGTATGTTTCAAAGTAATATTTAGATTTGTTCTGAGGTGCAGTCTCAATCACGTTCAGCAGATTTCAAGACCCCCATCATCCTCTGGGTAAAAATGGTTTATACTCATCTCTTCACTAATCCTTCAAACATTTACTTGAAATCGGTGCTTTTGCTGGACTTTGATCCTTCTGCTGCAGGGAATGAATCCTTCGTGTTTATTCTACCTCAGCTCTCATCATTTTATAGATCAATCTCCTCACATTTTTTACTTTTCTAAAGAAACCAGTCCAAACCTGTACAATCTCTCCTTGGAGTTTACAATTTTCCTGTCCCAACAAATTCCTTATAAAGGGTACGCAAAATGCTGGAGAAACTCAGCGAAACTCAGATAGGTACCTTCTTCAGACAGAAGAAGGGTTTCGGCCTGAAATGTTACCTATCTCCTTCGCTCCATAGATGCTGCTGCACCCGCTGAGTTTCTCCAGCATTTTGTGTACCCTCAACTTTCCAGCATCTGCAGTTCGTTCTTTAACAAATTCCTTATAAAGCATTTCTGGATAGAGAGAATGGGTGAAGGGATGTCTCGACCCGAAACGTCACCCATTCCATCTATCCAGAGATGCTGCCTGTCCCACTAAGTTACTGAATAACTGTCTATCTTTGGTGTAAACCAGCATCTGCAGTTCCAGCACATTACCATGTTTACCGCTTTAACGGTGATGACCAGACTGCCCAGTGCTCATGCAATGGATTAACTAACATTGCACAGATTTCCAGCATGTTGTGTCTGCTCCTGTATTCTGCTCCTTAGAGTATACAGGCATAGACTCAGGAAAAGGCCATTCAGCCACTCTAGCTTGCTCTGCCACACTACAAGATCATGTTTGATTTTCCACTTTGAGCACATTTCCCAGCACTGTCCTCATATTCCTTCATTCTTCCAGTATTCAGAAATCTATTTGAAGAACCCAATAGTGACCTGGTGAAACTCAGCAGGTCAGCCAGAATCTCTGGAGGACATGAACAGATGCCATTTTGGGTCGGGACCCTTCTTTGGACATAAGATGAGTCTGAACAAGGGTCCTACCCACACCCTCCAGAGATCCTAGCGAAGCTGCTGAGTTACTTCAGCACAGTGTTTTGTTTTTGTAAACCAGCATCTGCACTTCCTTGTGCCACAGAAGACAGTGGAGGCTAATTCATTGGATGTTTTCAAGAGAGAGTTAGATTCAGCTCTTAGGGATAAAGGAATCAAGGGATATGTAGAAAGAGCAGGAATGGGGTACTGATTTTGGATGGCGCAGTGCTGGCTCAAAGGGCTGTATGGCCTACTCCTACACCTACTTTCTATGTTTCTAAGTTTCTATCAATCTCTATTTTGAAGATAATCAATGTTTGAACCATTCCACTCCTCCAAGGCGGACTGAAGACATTTATGCTCATGGAGTGATACAGTGTGGAAACAGGCCCTTCAGCCCAACTTGCCCACACCGGCTAACATGTCTCAGCTACACTAGTCACACCAGCCCGCATTTCATCCATATCCCTCCAAATCTGCCCTAATCATGTACCTGCCTAACTGTTTCTTAAACATTGGGATAGTCCCTGCCTCAACTACCTCCTCTGGCAGCTTGTTCCATTCACCCACCACCCTGTGATACAAATTACCCCTCAGATTCCTATTAAATCTTTTCCCCTTCACCTTAAACCTGTGTCCTCTGGTCCTTGACTCACCTACTTCGGGCATGACTGTGCATCTAACTCTGGGCAAGAGACTGTGCTCATATCTACTGCCCCTCTTTCTTGAGATTCTAATCCTTAACTTTAGATTCTCACAGCAGGGGAATACTGCCGGCTGTGGTCTCTGAGAAGTATGTACATCCCAAAGAAATTAGCTCTCATCCTAATTGTACTGATTGGAAGTGGCTCCTCATACAACAGACCCATCATTCCACACTGGTGAATCTTCATTGCAATTCCCTTTCTGGAGAGTATTTCCATTTTAGATAAGGAGACCAACATTTTATACAACACTCCTGGCTTTGTCTCACTAAGGCCTTAAATACTTGTAGTAAGACATCTCAATTCGACTTGTTGACTTGCTCTGCTATCTTTAAGGATCTGTGCTACACTCTAAGATCCCACACACTTTTAAAAATTCACAGAGGGTCTGAAGAAGGGTCTCGACCCAAAACATCACCTATTTCCTTCGCTCCATAGATGCTGCCTCACCCACTGAGTTTGTCCAGCATTTTCATCTACCTTTAAAAATTCACACGTTTGTTGTGTTTCTTGCACATTCCTTATCAATTCAATTCAATTCAATCTTTAATTGTCATTGTGCAGTGTACAATACAGAGACAACGAAATGCAGTTGGTATCTCCGAAGGGCGAACTTACGAATAAACAATACATATACATATGCAGGGGTATCCGTGCAATTTGCTGGTGATTGGATAGTCCGGGGGGGGGGGGGGGGGGTGAGGGGTGGAGACAGGCAGTCATTGAGGTGCAGCATTGAGGAGTGTGACAGCCGCAGGGAAGAAGCTGTTCTTGAGCCTGCTGGTCCGGCAGCGGAGGGACCTGTAGCGTCTCCCGGATGGGAGGAGGGTAAACAGTCTATGGTTGGGGTGTGAGCTGTCCCTGGCGATGCTGTGTGTCCTGCGCAGGCATCGTTTACTATGGACAGACTCAATGGAGGGGAGTGAGGAGCCTGTGATGCGTTGGGCGATCTTCACCACCCTCTGCAGAGCTTTCCGGTCAGTAACAGAGCAGTTACCATACCATACTGTGATGCAGTTGGTAAGGATGCTCTCGATGGTGCAGCGGTAGAAGTTCTCCAGAATCTGGGGAGACAGGTGGACCTTCTTTAGTCTCCTCAGAAAGAAGAGGCGCTGGTGAGCCTTCTTGATCAGCGAGGATGTGTTGTGGGTCCAGGAGAGGTCATCGGAGATGTTGACCCCCCAGGAAACTGAAGCTGGAGACACGTTCCACCTCCATCCCGTTGATATGGATGGGGTTGTGCGTGCAGCCTCTCGATCTCCTGAAGTCAACAATGAGCTCCTTGGTCTTCCTGGAGTTGAGGCCCAGGTTATTGTCGGCACACCATGCTGTTAGGAGCTGAACCTCCTCCCTGTAGGCCAACTCATCGTTGTTGCTGATGAGGCCAATCACCATAGTTTCATCTGCATACTTGATGATGGTGTTGGTACCATATACAAGTATGCAGTCATAGGTGAAGAGGGAGTATCCTCATTATACTTCTGCAAAATGCTGTAACTCGCACTTTTCTGGATTAAATTCACTGCCCAATTGATCAGGGCAGTGGCTGTGTTCTCGTGCAGGCATTAATAATTGAAAAGGAATTTCTCACTTGAGAAATTACCGGAAAAAAAGAAATCGCTGAAGGCGTAACAGAAGTCAGGAAGGGTGCTGGCGATTTACAATCAGGAGATCAAAAAGATGCAGGAAAATTCCCTGGGCGGCAATATGAAAAGGCCTCCAGGTCTTATTTTGAGAATGTGATCATTAATATCGAATGAGAACCCTGCAAAAATCAATTGTAAAGAAAGCTTTTTTTTTGGAAAAGGTGAAATATGCAGGAGAGAAGTTTTCAGCCAGCAGCAGCAGAAGGCAGGAGCCGGAAGGCAGCAGCAAAGATAGCCCTCCGAGTCCCAGCTGAAGAAAATGTTTGATGAAATCAATTTTAAAACAGAGAAAGTAGAGTAAAGTTGAAGTAAACTGGTATACAATTTTAAAACTTAAACCAGTTCTGTTATTCATTGATATGCGGGAACATGGAAACATTGGAACGGAGAAAGGCTCTATAACCCTTTGTGTTTATCTTGACATTCTTTGATATTGTGGCTGATCTGCAACCAAACTATGTTGTTCTGACTTCTCTTAATACCTTTAATCAATAAAAATGTATCAGTGTGATTGATCAAGCAACATAAACATTTAGACTTTTAGACTTTAGACTTCAAGTTCATTATATACTCGAAAAGAAGTGATAAAAAAGACTTAGTAGTCATCTCGTTGGATGCAGAAAAAGCTTTTGACCAGGTGGAATGGCCTTATCTATTTTCGGTGATGGAAGCCTTTAAGCTTGGTGATAAGTTTACTACTTGGATTAAATTATTATACGCAAATCCAACAGCTAGAATAATAACAAATTATATGTTATCAACTAAGTTTAGTTTATCTCGAGGTTGTAGACAAGGCTGTCCTTTATCACCATTACTGTTTGCGTTAGCAATCGAACCCCTTGCTCAAAGGGTAAGACTACATCCAGAAATATATGGATACGATACTAAAGATACTAAGAATAAAATCTCGTTATATGCGGACGATATATTACTTTATATTACAAAACCGGAAATAAGTATCTGTAATTTGTTAAAACTAATAACGGAATTTGGTTTAATTTCAGGATATAGCATCAATTGGAATAAAAGTGAACTTATGCCAATAACCATGAATAATTTACAGATATTACAACAATTTCCTTTCAAGATAACAAATGAAAATATTAAATATCTTGGTATTTTTGTTACAAAAAGATTTGACTCTTTATTTAAATCTAATTTCCCGTTATTATTGAATAAATTAAATAAAAATATTTTATATTGGAAAAGCTTACCTATCTCAATGTTAGGTAAAATAAACGCAATAAAAAATGATTTTCCTCCCACAATTATTATATTTATTTCAATCAATCCCGATATATCTTTCTAAAAATTTCTTTAAAAAAGTAGACTCAATAGTCACTAACTTTATTTGGGACTACAAAAATCATAGAATAAATAAAAAAACATTTATGTAAAGCTAAAATAAACGGGGGCTTAGCTTTACCAAATTTTATGTTCTATTATTGGGCAGTTAATATTAGAAATATGAATTTTTGGTTAGGAGAAATAGATAATAAACCAAATTGGTTAAAAATGGAAAGAGAAGACTGTTTTCCATTTGAAATTAGCTCTATAATATTTGCTAATATTAATGTACCTAAGAAAATTTATAGTGAAAATCTGATAATAGAAAGTGGAATACGTATTTGGAAACAAATAAAGAAAACACTAAAACTAAAATTTATACCGCTAGCTCTTACAATTGCCAATAATTTTACGTTTAAACCGTCAATGATGGATAAAGCTTTTATACAATGGAAAAATAAAGGAATTCTAAACATAGGGGATCTTTATAAGGATAATTCATTTCTTTCATTTCAAGAATTACAACAAACTTACGGGCTTCATAATAATGAATATTTCAGATATTTACAAATCAGAAACTATATTTCCGCAAATACACAAGAACTTAGAAATAGAAAGAGTGAAATTTTAGATGAATGCTTGAATAAACACCCAAATACAGAAAAAATGATATCATACATTTATAATATTTTGTTGGAAAGTGATATCCCATCATCGGAAATACATAGACAGCGCTGGGAAAATGAACTAAGTCAAATAATAAGTCCAGAAATATGGGAAGAAAGCCTACAACATATACATTATTGCTCTTTAAACGCTAAACATGCACTTATACAGTTTAAAATCTTACATAGATTACATTATTCTAAATCTAAACTACATAATATATTTCCAAAACTATCACCTATATGTGATAAATGTCAAATCATGGAAGCAACTCTGTCACACTCATTTACTAATTGTACGAAGATTTTACAATATTGGAATGAAATATTCAAAATAATCTCGAAAGTTATTAATATTACTATGATTTATGACCCAAAGTTAATCATACTTGGAATACCGGAAATGGAACAAATAATTACAAGGAATCATAGAACTTTTATCGACTATTCTTTAATAATTGGGAAAAAATTAATATTAAAATTTTGGAAAGGCCCTGTATCCCCAACAATTAAAATGTGGAATACAGAAATGACGGAGACACTTCACTTGGAGAGATTGAGACTTGTCCTCATGGACAGGTTAGATCTCTTCAAGGAGATATGGTCTCCCTATATTAAATATCTACAGGGTCACAACGGTTCGGCGCAGGGACTTGACTGAGGCCTGAATATCTGAGTGGATGAAGAAATACACATAACAAATCATGAATGTATCTCCAAGATTGGATTACTTAGTAATACTTCCATCTCCATCAAACTTTTCACACTTTCTTTTCTATTTTCTATTCCTTTTTTTCTATCTCTCTATCTTTAATTAAGGAAAAAAATTATAGAAACATACTATATAAATTTTTAATATGTACACACTTATTTCTGTTTGTATGAAAAAGATTATAGATGTCTTAAACTTGTAATTATATAAAACTATGTACTTTCAATTATACAATAACTATGAAATATAAAATTAACAATAATACAAACATTATTAATATTTTGATAACATTATGAATATTAAAAAAAATGTTGTTTAAGATTGGGTACTACGTAGTTAAATTAGCGGGGATTTCTATTTGGTAATTAGAAGAATATCTATGATTTGAGAAATCTAAGTGTATTACTTATATTAGGAATATACTACATATACTCCCAATTATATAAAAATAAATAATAACGGAATGTATAATGGATAATTCTACAATTATCATAAATAGTACTAATTAATAATCAATACGTTATAATTTTACACATTGTATAAATCTCAATGTCGTATAAGAGTGTACTTGGTATATACTGTTTCTACAATAAAAAAATATTAAAAAAAAAAAAAAAAAAAGACTTCAAGTTCAAGTTCAAGCTCAAGTTAGCATTTATTGTCACTTATATAACTAAGGTACAGTGAAATTTGAGTTACAGCTTCAGAGATACAGCATTGAAACAGGCCCTTCAGCCCACCAAGCCCACCCCGATCAGCAATCACCAGGTCCACTCGCACTTTCCCACACATTAGGGACAAATTACCTTTTTTTCTACAGAAGCCAATTACCCGAGAACCCTGTACGTCTTTGGACGATGGGAGAAAACCAGAGCACCCAGAGAAAACCCACGCGGTCACAGGGCGAATGTACAAACTCCAAAAAGACAGGATCGAACCTTGGTTTCTGGCATGGTACGGCTGTAACCGTACCACTGCACTGTCAAATTTCACTGTCCCATCATAATTATTGTAGCTGCAGAGGTAGGCCAGAGACTGGATATTCCGTGAAAATCCAAGCATTGTGGTCTCCTGATGGTACAGGGAGTGAATGGCAATGGCTGCTTGATCTGAGAATGTGGAACTGATCTGAAACGGAAGGGTTTTAATCTCTAAATATTGAAATGGTTCACATTCAGAACCTATGTTCTAGGCTTGACACAACATTTACAAAAACATAAGAAATCAAAAGAGTAATTGGCCTTTTGGATCTTTATGCTTTCTCCACCACTCAATAAGATTACACCTGATCTTCCACTTCAACAACACTTTCCTGTGCTTGCCCCAAGTCCTTTGATTTGTTTAGTATTGATCATTTATCAGCCTGCCTTGCATATACAATCTTCTTCTTCTTATCGAGTCCACACACAAGATTAGAAGTTGTTCAGCCAGAGCTGAATACACTTCTCGGCATCTGCAGACAATGGCGTCTGTCTGGCGCTTCTTGTGTGTGGCGGTGGAAAGATTGGTGAAAACACGGCCTCGACGTGAACGCTCTTTCCTTGACCCCTGCATATACAGTAACCAAGCCACTATAAATAGTGTTGTTTGTGGCTGTCAACCCCAGAAATTGGTGATAAATGTTCCTCTCCTGGCACAGAGACTCTATCACCGTCTTGAAGCAGTGGTGTTGTGATGTGCTGTCCAGAAATTATACACTGGCTGCAGATGTGGATACAGATGTGACAGATCTCTCTTATCCCTTTTTTTAGGAGATGAGTTTTCTATAAAGACAATTCAATCAGGTACATGGAGTGAATTTGCTGCATGGTTGATTCTAAGAACACTCTTGACCAAATCCTCTGCCTCAACTCCCAACCTCTTTTCTCTCCTCCTCCATCCTCCTGTCACGTTGGACGTTTACCCTGCTTTGCAAGCCCTCACCTCTCCCTTCCTACCTTGCTGGAAGCACCAGAACAGCCACTTGTGCAGCGACGTGCCTCAATCTAACCAGACAATTAACACAAAGCAACAGAGGTTTCCAGTTTCCGTCCCAACCCTCAACATGTTCTGCAAAGTCCGATCAAGGATTGTCCGAGGGTCACCAAACAGGTAGGAAGTAGTTCAGCACTGCTCTCTGGTTGTGGTACGATGATTCAGTTGCCTGATACGTTTTTATACGTTTTGCCTGATAGGAGAGGGGAATAGAAGTGTGAAAAGGCACACCTCCAAATAAAATCATCAAATCAACAAAGTCCATTCTGTGTACACAATGCACTCACACGTACATCCTGTCCTGTAGCAAGTAGCACAGGGCATTCTAACAAACGGACTTTCAATAACCTGAGAGAGGAAGGAACTGCAGATGCTGGTTTAAACTGAAGATAGACACAAAATGCTGGAGTAACTCAGTGGGACAGGCAGCATCACTGGAGGGAAAGAATGGGTCCTGCTGATTGAATCTATGTATGGTATATCTGATCTGTTTGGATAGCATGCAAAACAAAGATTTTCACTGTACCTCAGTACAAGTGACAATAATAAATCTAAGTAATAAAGGTAAATGTAATTTTAAAAAAAGCTATTTTCATGCTGCTAATATGACTAGAACTAGACATTTCCACAAAGGCTTTTTTTAAATCAACACATACTCTCTCAAATAATACCCTCTTCCACATCCAAGAAAATGGATTTTATAAGTACATGAACTTCTGTGAGGATGCACCAGAATACAAATACTTAGGCGGTGAACAATTATAGTCCACATGGGCAATTAAATGTGGAATTCAATCTCCATCTCTGCAGTTCTACAGTCAGCAGCAAACATTCACCGCAGTGCACTACTGTTGTCATTCATTAAAGCAAAATAAAAGATGAAGTGCCACAAAGCACATGAAGTATTAAGATTAAAGACAGATTCAGTACAACTTCACTTTACAAACACGAAATTAAGAAGGGCTGTGTGGCATTTCTGTTGAAATGATTGTAATAAAAATAAAATGAAGCTTTTGATCTCTTGAATAATACACCATTTCATTTGGATCAATTTATCAAATCCCTTATTACAGCTGATGCACCCACAGTTTGTTATTATCTTCATGTTACATGTTAGTCCTGGTGAACACACTGGTCTATAGTTTAGTTTAGTTTAGTGATACGGTGCCAAAACAGGCCCTTCAGCCCACCGAATCCATGCCGACCAGCGATCCCCACACATTAACGGTATCCTACACACACTAGGGACAATTTACACTAAAAAACAAGCCAATTAACCTAAAAACCTGTATGGCTTTGGAGTGTGGGAGGAAATCGAAGATCTCAGAGAAAACTCAAAGAAACCTACTTTATAACAGGAACATTTTTATTAATTCCCCTATCAATTCCCCGTAATTATTTTAATTAAAAAGTAATCCTGAAATGTTGTCGATAAAAGTGCCGGTTTGCCTCTGAATTAGAATTGGTACACAGTACTTAACAGCATAAAATATTTAATTTAGGTTATCAAATCACCCTAATGCCTATCTTAATGGCCTTTAGAAGATTGGATAGGTACATGGATAGGAAGGGATTTAGAGGGATATGCGTGATATTCAGGCAAATGGGATGCGCTTAGATAAGGCATTTTGGTTGGCATGGTTGAGTTGGGAAGAAAGGCTGGTATTTGTGCTGCATGACTCTATGACTATGATTAAGATGATGGTTAACTGCCGATTTGAACTGCCTTTATGGTTAAGGCTCTCTCAGTGTTGTTGAGTTGGGAATTCTAGGATTTAGATCCACCGTAATGAAGAAACAGCAGGCTCGTTTGTACCCAAAAGCTAATGATGGTCCCTTGCGGCTCTGTCCACTTGCTGCAAAGTCATAAATGTCGCAGGTTTTGAAGATACAGGATAGTGCAGCCTTAATGAGTTGTTATATCCTGTAAATATTACCCAATGTAGCCACAGGCATGCCAGTTATGCAGAAAGTAATGTTTTACAGAATAGAGTGGCCAATCAAGCAGCATGCAATGTCCTGGACTGTGTATCGTGGCTGTTGTTAGAGATCCAGCCATCCAAGCGTTTTTGAAATATTCTTCATACTGCACACAATACTTCAAATATTAAGGCTTTAGCCGATGAAGGGAAGAATGCCAAATGCTTCATCACAAGCATATTCAGCCGTGTCAACATTTTAAGGGAGCTATGAATTTGCACTTCAAGTTTTCTCTGTACATCAATACTCCTGAGATCCCTGCTATTTTTTATACATGTCCTGCCAGCATTTGAAATTCAAAATGCAATACCTCACACCCTTATTTTTAGTTTAGAGATACAGCGCGACAACAGGCCCTTCAGCCCATCGACTCGGCACCGACCATCAATCCCGCACACTAAAAGTATCCTATACACACTAGGGACAAGGCCACCATACTGCCATTTTCTGGATCAAATTCTATCTGCTACCATGCCGCCTGACTTTCAAACTGATCTACATCCCTCTGTATCCTTCGACAATCTTCTTTGCTATTTATGACTTCATCAATTTTTGTGCTGTCAACAGACTTGTTAATCAGACTACCTGTAATATCATCCAAGTCATTTACATACACGACAAACAACAAAGGACTCCAGCACCAGTCCCTGCAGAACATCAATGGTTACAGACTTCCAGTTGGAAAATCAATCCTCCATCACCACCATCTGCCTCCTTGCTTCAGTTTCAGTGGTACTCCTTGCTCCCATTCTCAGCCAAAAGCTAACTTCAGCAGAGTCGCAGTCTGCAAGGAACCCACATGAATTGTTGCCAGTATTGTCCTTGTTACATGTTTATAGAAGCTGTGACAGTCTACACTTTCTTGACAGCTTAACTTCATATTCCATTTCTCTTTTGAATGTACTGGAAATAAAGGAAATGGTAGAGAAAATCCACAAGTATTTTGTGACTGTTTTCATGGGAGATGACACATCTACATGTCCGGCAAAGATTGCAAAGGATGATCCATTGAATTCTGAGAGTGATGGGGTGGAATGTGTGAAAATATGCTGGTGTGAATTGCAAAATGGTTAATGAACAGAAAAATTAAAGTAGGAATAACCGGGTCATTTTTGGTTTCGGAGCTGTGACGAGTGAGGTGCCATTGGATTGATGCTGGAACCCCAACTGTTCACATTTTATATCCGTGATTCTGAGAGTCCAAGGCTACTAATGACAAAACGATGTGGGACAGAGTGGGTTAAGTTAAAGAGAGTGAGGAGAGATTTCAGGGACATAGAGGCAGACTAAGTGAATGCAGCAGATATGGCGACTGGAATAAGAGGATAATATACTTAGAATAATAAGAGGCAATATACTGCAATTGAAACAATAGAAGAGTGGATATATTTAAAGATTCAAAGGTATTCTTGTACATAAATCACTGAAAGTTAACTTGCAACTCAGACAAGAAATTGGCAAGCCAACCAATGTTAGCTAATGCAGGCCACATAATATAGAGAGTGCTATGAAGGATCGTTACATTGATTTGTAGAATGGTAGTGTTGGCCCATGAGAAGAGATTAGTTTAGTTTAGTTTAGTTTATTGTCACTTATACCGAGCTACAGTGAAAAGCTTTTGTTGTGTGCTAACCAGTCAACGGAGCGACAAAATATCTTACAACCGAGCCATATCCAGTGTACAGATACATGATAAAAGGAACATCGTGAATACCATTTAATGCAAGATAAAGCCAGCGAGGTCTGATCAAAGATAGTCTGAGGGTCTCCAATGACGTAGATAGTAGTTCAGGGCTGCTCTCTAGTTGTGGTAGGATGAATCAGTTGCTTGATAACAGCTGGGAGGAAACTGTCCCTGAATCTGGAGGTGTGCTTTTTTACACTTCTGTACCTTTTGCCTGATGGGAGAGGGGAGAAAAGAGGGGAGTGGCCGGGGGTGCGACTCATCCTTGATTATGCTGTTGGCCTTGCCGAGGCAGCGTGAGGTGTAGATGGAGTCAATGGAAGGGAGGTCGGTTTGTGTGATGGTCTGGGCTGAGTCCACAATTCACTCAGATTGCGTCTCCACCTTGTAAACTAGAGTCTGAAGAAGGGTCTCAATCCGAAACGTCACCTACTCCTTCGCTCCATGGATGCTGCCTCACCCGCTAAGTTTCTCCAGCTTTTGTCCACCTTTGATTTTTCCAGCATCTGCAGTTCTTTCTTAAACAACTCTAGAGAGTAATCTGATTGGAAGATACAAAACTTTTAAGGGGCTAGTCAGGGTAGACGAAATGTGTAGGAAGGATCTGCAGATGCTGGTTTAAACCAAAGGTAGACAGAAATAGCTGGAGTAATTCACCGGGTCTGGCAACATCTCTGGAGAAAAGGAATAGGTGGCGTTTCGGGTCGAGACCCTTCGTCAGACCTGTCTGAAGAAGGGTGTCGACCCGAAATTTCACATATTCCTTTTCTCCGGAGATGCTGTCTGACCCACTGAGTCACTCCAGCACTTTGTGTCTATATTCAGGGTAGAGGCAGGTTCGCCATGTTTTGCCTTGTTCTGCATCATATGGCCATCAGATAAGTTGATCAATGTGATCAATGTGTCAATGTGGAGCAATGGGAGGACCAGCAGCCAAGACACCAGGTTGAACCAGGGTGAACAATGACTTTGACTAAGATGTAGACAATATCTTCTTGGCCAGCACCTCCATCCATGCACAAGTCTGAGAGATGCTCTCCAAATGTTTCACTTCGGAACACCTGCAGTCAAGTGCACTAATGGATATTTTGGATCAGTAATAGTAATTGGGCTAATCAATGAGGTCAAAAGGAAACATCATAAACAATATTGATTCAACAGAATGTTCAGGCAGAAGTTGCAAATATTCATTGTTTCACTTAGTACCTTGTAATCTCATTTGAAATTGGAACTAAATTTCATTTTTTTTTGTTTTTTTAATTTTGTTAGAAGTACAATAGTCTGGTACTTAAGTACCTAATACATAAATACATTTTTTCATTCTTGTACAACTTCATACTTTTGGTTCAATAATAAAAGAACATTGAGAGAAAAAAGAAATAAAGAGTGTCGGAATAGATAGACAAGCGAGTAGAAACAGAAAGCAAAAGAAATAAAGGACAGAGATGAGAAGTTTGAAAGAAAAGGAGAAAGTAAAGAAAAGAGAGATTAGGAAAGATCTACCTATCTCGTATTTTTGCCCATCCGTCACCCAGTTCTAAACCATTTAATTTCTAAGGTTATATTATGTTGCACCATATGCTTGTAAAAAGTTGATAAAAGGAGACCAAATCTTTAAGAATTGGTCTACTTTGCCTAGTAGGAGGAATCTCATTTCTTCAAGATGCAGCGTTTCCGACATGCTTGAGATCCACATTTTGAATGTTGGCGTAGCTGCGTTTTTCCAAAATTTAAGTATAAGTTTTTTTGCTGTTATTAGACCATAATTAAGAAATGTTTCTTGGAATATAGTTAGTTTACTTCCCTCTTCCATTGATCCAAAGATAATCAGTTCTGTATTGGGGTTCAATTTTGTGTTAAATAGTTTTGTAAAAATTCCAAAAATTTCATTCCAAACTTTATACAGTTTTGTACAAGAGACAAAGGAATGTGCTATAGTGGCATTTTGAGTTCGACATTTGTCGCAGATGGGGGAAACATTTGAAAATATTTTATTCAGTCTTGTTTTCAAATAATATAATCTATGTAAAATTTTAAATTGAATTAGGTTATGTCTTACATTCATTGAACATTTGTTTACATATAATAAATTTTTATCCCATCTATCGTTCGGAATTTTTATCAATAACTCTTGTTCCCAGTCTCTTCTAATTGCCTCTGTCGTTGGTATTTCTATATTTAGAATTATATTATATAAGTAAGATATTAAATTGTTTTATTCTGCCTTTCTATTCATTCCTTCCTCCAATAAATCTGGGGTTAAAGTTTGATATCCTTGTATATACTTTTTCAAATAATCTTGAATTTGAAGGTATTTGAAATATTGATTACTTTTCAAATTATATTTTAGTTGTAGTTGGAATGATAAAAAAATTTCCCATTTCATACATATTTTAATTCCTATTCTTTCCCAATTATTAAACGTCTTATCAATAATGGATGGTTTGAATGAGGGATTATTAGCTATTGGAGAAAGAAGCGATAATTTTCTTAATTTTAAAGTTAATTTTATTTGTTTCCAAATTCGTATTATACTATGAATAATTGGATTCTTCTTGTATATTATATTGTTCAGTTTTATCGGGGAAAGAAGGATCGCTCCTATATTATAAGGGGAACAATCCTCTTTCTCCATTCTTATCCAATCTACCTGTTGGGCAGAACTGTCCAGCCAGTAGATTATATTTTTAATATTCACTGCCCAATAATAATACAATAAGTTAGGGAGTGTCAGTCCCCCTGATTCTTTAGATTTACACATGTTTTTTTTTAATTCTGTGTGATTTATAATCTCATATGAAATTTATAATGTCAGAATCTAGTTTTTTAAAGAATATTTTAGGTAAGGATATTGGTATTGATTGAAATAGGTACAATATTTGTGGTAAGAAGATCATTTTTATCGTGTTTATTCTGCCTATTAAAGACATCGGCAGTGTCTTCCAAAATTTAATCAACCCATTTAATTTAGTTAATAAAGGCATATAGTTTGCATTGAGTAATGATTTATAGTTCCTAGTAATTTGGATGCCCAAATACTTAAATTTTTCTGTTGTAATTCTGAATAACAACAGATATGTCGACTCTTGAGGTTTTATCGTCATAATTTCGCTTTTGTTCCAATTTATTCTATATCCTGAAAAAGAACCAAATTCCTCTATTAAATTTAGTATATTTGGTATGCGAATTTGTAATATATAATAATATGTCGTCTGCATATAATGAAATTTTATTATTTGAGTGTTTGGTATTATACCCATGAATATTCGAATGACTTCTTATCATTTCAGCTAAAGGCTCTATTACTAGTGCAAATAGCAGGCCCTGCCTATTGCCCCTTGCTAATTGGAATTTTGAGGATAATATATTATTAGTCAGTATTCTAGCCGTCGGCTTATTATATAATAATTTTACCCATGAAATAAAATTATCTCCCATGTTAAATGTTTCCAATACTTTGAATAAATATTGCCATGCTACTTGATCAAAAGCTTTTTCTACATCCAATGAAATAATTGCTAGTTCTTCTTCAGTATTATGTGAGTACATTATATTAGACAGCCGTCTCAAATTGTTAAATGAGTATCTCTTTGGTATGAACCCTGTTTGGTCCGTATTTATTAGTTTTACTAACATATTTACTCAATCTTCTTGCTAGGGTCTTTGTTAAAAAATTTTGGTCTGTATTTGGAGTGCAATAGCTCTATATGAGCCTGGGTCTTCTAGATCTTTATCCTTTTTTGGTATAAGTGTAATAGTTGACTCAGTTAGTGTTTCTGGTAGTTTATTTTCTTTAAAAGCGTATACATATAAATCTTGCAACCGTGGAGAAATTATCTCGTAGAATCTTTTATAGAATTCATTACTAAAGCCATCTGGTCCTGGCGTTTTGCCATTCTTCAACGAACTAATTGTTTCTTCTATTTCCTGTAGTGTAATCTGAGCTCCTAATCCCTCTTGTTCCACCATATTTAATTTTGGAAGATTACACTTATCTAAGAATTTGTAATTTGAGTATCATTTGCAGAGGTTTTTGATAAGTTTTGATAAAATTGAGCAAATCTTTTATTAATATCTTTAGATAGTGTTAGTAATTCCCCTTTGTCTGATTTAATTTTAGTAATTGTATTTTCTGTTTCCCGTTTTTTCAGTTGGCGTGCTAGGAGTTTATGAGGTTTATCACCAAATTCGAAATTTTCTTGTTTTGTAATTTGAAATAATGTTATTATTCTGGCCGATAAAATTTTATTTAATTTATATTTTAGTATTATTATCTTATTATGTTTATCTATAGTTGGTTCTTTGGCATTTTCTAAATTTAATTGTCTAAGTTCTTGTTCGAACTGCAATTGTTCAGTATTATTCTTTTTATTTTGGAAAGCTTGATATGAGATTATAGTTCCTCTAATAAATGCCTTAAAGGTTTCCCATAATAAGGAGGGTGAAATATCTGGTGTATCATTTGTCTCAAAGAAGAATCTCATCTGCTCTTTTAAATATGTGCAACCTTGTGAGTGATTTAAAATTTGGTGGTTAAACCTCCAAAACAAATTTTTATCAGGCATTCCTTCTAATTTTAAAGAAAAAGTTAACGGGGAATGATCAGAAATAATACTATTATGATATTTATAATTATATGTATATGGAATTAATTTTGTGTCCACTAAGAAATAATCAATACGTGAATATGTTTTATGTTTTAGGGAATAAAATGAATATTCCATACTACTGGGTTAGCGATCCTCCATACATCTGTTATATTAGTATTTTTCATATATGTATTTAGGAGTTCACTCGTTTTAGATTTTATGTTGGTCCTTTTTTGTTTTGCTGATTATCCAAATATGGATCTAAAACACAATTCAAATTTCCCATTATCACATTTTGTTGATTAAGTTCTGAAATTATATCCAAAATTTTACTAAAGAATTGGGGGTTGTCAAAATTAGGAGCATAAATATTTATCAAAGTAAGTGGAGTAGAATAAATTTCTCCCGTGACTATGACATATCTCCCCTCTTTATCTGCTATGGTATTCTTTAATTTAAATGGTATACCTTTACGAATGATAATAGCCGTGCCTCTAGATTTAGAAGTAAATGAAGAGTAGTATGTTTGCCCAACCCAATTTGCCTTATCTGTGTTTGATATTTCAGATGCGTCTCTTGTAAGAAAATAATATCACTGTTTAAGGCTTTTAATTGGGCAAAGATCTTACCCCTTTTAATTGGTTCATTAGCGCCCCTTATATTCCAACTACAAAATGTGATTCCTCCAGTTTTCTTTTGTTTATCGTCTTGCATTATGAATCATGTTAATACCTTTACTTCTTATGGTGCAACCAAGAACCTTATAACTCCAGATGAAGGATGGTCATCCCCAGCTGTTAAGTTTTGTTGGCATCTCCCATCCAGAATAAACTTTGAAAAAGACCAGAAAGTGTAGAGTCGTGAAAAGATAATTAACAAACAAAAAGTGATATTATAATATCCAAAAATAAAGATATTATAATTAAAAACAAACTACCAACGGGTGGTAGAAAAATTATTATTGACTTCCGTAGATGTTTTTACATGTTTCGTTCTGCCCCCTTAACCAATTATTATTAATTGGAAGAGAGAGCGATACAAAGTTCAAAATTATATATACAGTGGCTTGCAAAAGTATTCATACCCCTTGAACATTTTCCACATTTTGTCATGTTACAACCACAAACGTAAATGTATTTTATTGGGATTTTATGTGATAGACCAACACAAAGTGGCGCATAATTGTGAAGTGGAAGGAAAATGATACATGGTTTTTAAACTTTTTTATAAATAAAAAACTGAAAAGTGTGGCGTGCAAAGGTATTCAGCCCCCTTTATTCGGATACCCCTAAATAAAATCCAGTAAAACCAATTGCCTTCAGAAGTTACCTAATTAGTAAATAGAATCCACTTATGTGTAATCTAATCTCAGTATAAATACAGCTGTTCTGTGACGGTCTTAGAGGTTTGTTAGAGAACATTAGTGAACAAACAATGTTCCTTGGGCATCGTGAAGCCCAAGGAACACACCAGATAGGTCAGGGATAAAGTTGTGGAGAAGTTTAAAGCAGGGTTAGGTTATAAAAAAATATCCCAAGCTTTGAACATCTCACGGAGCACTGTTCAATCCATTATCCGAAAATGGAAAGTGTATGGCACAACTGCAAACTTACCAAGACATGGCCGTCCACCTAAACTGACAGGCCAGGCAAGGAGAGCATTGGTCAGAGAAGCAGCCAAGAGGCCCATGGTAACTCTGGAAGAGCTGCAGAGATCCACAGCTCAGATGGGAGAATCTGTCCACAGGACAACTATTAGTCATACACTCCACAAATCGGGATTTTATGGAAGAGAGGCAAGAAGAAAGCCATTGTTGAAACAAAGCCATAAGAAGTCCCATTTGCAGTTTGCCACAAGCCATGTGGGGGACACAGCAAACATGTGGAGGAAGGTGCTCTGGTCTGATGAGACCAAAATTGAAGTTTTTGGCCTAAATGCAAAATGCTATGTGTGGTGGAAAACTAACACTGCACATCACCCTGAACACACCATCCCCACTGTGAAACATGGTGGTGGCAGCATCTTACTGTGGGGATGCTTTTCTTCAGCAGGGACAGGGAAGCTGGTCAGAGTTGATGGGAAGATGGATGGAGCCAAATACAGGGCAATCTTGGAAGAAAACCTTTTGAGTCTGCAAAAGACTTGAGGCTGGGGCAGAGGTTCACCTTCCAGCAGGACAATGATCCTAAACATACAGCCAGAGCTACAATGGAATAGTTTAGATCAAAGCATATTCATGTGTTAGAATGGCCCAGTCAAAGTCCAGACCTAAATCCAATTGAGAATCTCTGGCAAGACTTGAAAATTGCTGTTCACAGACGCTCTCCATCCAATCTGACTGAGCTTGAGATATTTTGCAAAGAAATTTGTGCATAAATTTCAGTCGCTAGATGTGCAAAGCTGGTAGTGACATACCCCAAAAGACTTGCAGCTGTAATTGGAGCGAAAGGTGGTTCTACAAAGTATTGACTAGGGGGGCTGAATACTTTTGCACGCCACACTGTTCAGTTTTTTATTTGTAATAAAATTTGAAAACCATGTATCATTTTCCTTCCACTTCACAATTATGTGCCACTTTGTGTTGGTCTATCACATACAATTCCAATAAAATACATTTACGTTTGTGGTTGTAATGTGACAAAATGTGGAAAAGTTCAAGGGGTATGAATACTTTTGCAAGCCACTGTATAAAATAAAACGTACTACAATAGCTAGATTAGAAATGTATCTTCAAAGAGGAAAAACAAAATAAAAAGTAGTTTCCAACATTAAGTATATACTTAGATATAACAGTAATTATGTTAATTATATATCCATATCTATCAATATGCCTAGATTTATTACAATTAAGTCTCAAACTTTTGTATCAGACAACAGCAGGTTCCAAGGGGTTAACCAGATTCAGACCCTTGGATAACTTCCAAGTATCTGAGTCTCCTCCCCCCCCTTTACGCACAATCTAGACTAAGTCTACTATATCCATAAAATGTGTTAATATGTTATTAATACTTATCAATCATATTTAACTCGTTATTCTTATTAGCAAATAATTAACATCATGAAATAAACATCAGCTATAGTTAAGCTATGCCTTAATATTACACAATTTTATTAATTATATTTTATGTTAGTATGTAATTATATGTTTCTTAAATCATACATTTCTATATACAAGTCCACTGATAATATTCTATATTACACTATATTCTCAATTTATTTTCCCTGCCACAGTTTCTCTTCTTTGTCAATCCTTTGTTGAGATGAAACATAAAATCCGACCTAGAATTAGCATTCCAAAGTTAAAATGTCTAGACAACGCCTCGAGGAAGGTTCGCCATTTTAACAAGAGCAGTCTTTTTTGTATGTTAAGAAAAAAGAGACACAATCCTTTCTTTGTCGTTTCTCCTCGATGTTATTGTAGGAGACCAACTCCTAATGATCAGTAGACCTCCTTTGTGATACTTTGTGCATATTTAAATGCCTCTTCTGGATCCGTGAATGCACGTTCAACATGGTTATAAGTAATTCTCAATTTAGCGGGATATACTATCCCATATCTTACTCCCGAGACCTCTTTCAGTAGCCTTCTCGTGTTTGTAAACTTGTCCCTTTTTTCCATGACTTCAGCTGGAAAATCACGGAAGAATCTTAGTTTGTCTTCTCCAAACATCAAATTCACACCATATGGAATCTTTTTCATAATTCCTTCCAGGGTTGAAATGTCATAGAATTTCAGAATAATCTGTCTTGGGGGGGCAGTTAAGCTTGCTTGAGCCTTACGTCGGACCCGATGAGCCATATCTATTCTCGGGGCTTCAGGCAGTTTAAGTAAACAAGTACTTGTACGAGCAAGTTGGCAGCAAACTCCTGAAAGTTTTGTCCACTCTCCTTTCCCTCTTTAACTCCAAGTATCCTTAAATTTTGCCTCCTTGATCTTGCTTCCAAGTCCGTACATTTATGCTTCATTTTAGCAAGCTCCCTCCCAGTGCTTTCTTGTTCCTTTTTTAGTCTCTTTATCTCTTTAGCCATCTCAGTTATCGTATTGTCCATTCCTTCCATAGATGCCTCAGTAGATTTTTGCATTGCATCCAGCTTTTTTATTACAATCCTTTTCAACCCGCTTAATTTTTTTGTTTAAATCCTCCTCAACCTCGACCACACGTTTGGTTAAGTCATCAATTTTCCCCATCAGCTTATCATTACCTTGTTTAATATTTTCAGAGATGCTTTTGTCCAGCTCGACATTCCCCTCTCTTATCGCTTTAGAAATAACTTCAGTGACTGAAGCTAATACTGACTTTTCCAGATGTTCCAATTGTTCCCTGTGTTCCTCCATTAAAGTCAATTCTGTAGAAGGATTTCGGGACTCAACTTCTTCTTCTGAACTTCCAGCTGATGTTTGAGGAGTCTTTTCGGATTTTTTCAAGTAGGCTCTTGAAGCAGGTCTTGAAGCGGCTTTTGCAGGCTTCTGGCGAGGTTTCTGTTTTTACTGCAATTATTCTCTGTTATCAGCAGGATTCTGATAACACACAATTAAATAGCAGCTCCGGTAGTTATTTTCAGAACTCCCCCATCTTCCAACTTATATTTTAGCACATTAAAACATTCTTCGGAAGCAGAGCGAAACAGTGACGTCTCTCACCCCACCACTGACGCCACCGGAAGACGGAACTAAATTTCTAACAGTGCAGCCAAGTTATTGAATCAATCCATTCAATTACACACCTAACTTCATAATTTAACAAGCAGACACCGTTCGGAATGCTCCCACAAAACCTCAGCAAAACATTGCCACTGTGCAACCACATGTTTCAACCCGGTTTAGTTTAGTTGATGCAGCATGGAAACAGGCGCGTTGACCCACCGAGTCCGCACTGTCCAGCGATCCCCGTACATTAACACTATCCTACACACACTAGGGACCATTTTTCATTAGGATAGTGTTAATGTGCGTGGATCGCTGGTCGGTGCGGACTCGGTGAGCCAAAGAGCCTGTTTCCGTGCTGTGTCTCTAAATTTTACATTTATACCAAGCCAATTAACCTACAAACCTGTAAGTCTTTGGAGTGTGAGAGGAAACAAAAGATCTCAGAGAAAATTCACGCAGGTCATGGGGAGAATGTGCAAACTCCGTACAGATAGTACCTGTAGTCAGGATCAAACCTGGGTCTTAAAATGGAACTTTAGATTCGTTCAGTCAGGGTGCAATTTGCATCTGGGCATAATCTTGCATTTTGATGTAACAACTCCACAAAGCCGCCCGAGACGGCTGCCTGCCCATTTTCCGGGGTTATGTCCGTGCCTGGGTGGTGTTAGAGAGGGACTACGCGCTGTCCATGGGTGCCCTCGGGGATTTCCTGGACCGCTGGGCACCGCGGGGCGTGGAATACATCCTTGACATGGATTATAATATGTACAGTTGTCTCAGAGTGTAAAATTTAGGAATATTTGTTTAGATAATTGGGAGATTTTGTATTTTGGGGTGAGTTTGTTTTAGCATTGTTTTGTATTGTATATATTATTGCAATAATTGATGACATTTATTTTTGGTTAAAAAATACATTCCAAAGCCTTGCCTTGGTTGATTAACTGTAAGGATCGGAATATATAAAGTCACGAGCAGAATCTGTATCAATCATAAGCTGTATAGATGGAACAGATGTTTGAATCACAATCGACTTTGGAGCCTCTTGGCTTCAGTCCTTATACATAGAGGTTTGGAAACTCCATCACTGTGTCCTGTAATGTAGCCCCGTGTTTGTAATCTGGCTGCTGCAATGTTATCTCTATTGATTCAGCAATACAGATGTCTTGTCAGAACCTTTCTGGCGAGCCCTTTGTGTGTGGGCTCTGGGATGCAAGCTGCCGACTGCTGTGTGTGCAGAATGGGAAGCAGGCTCTCTGTAAACACTTTTGATGCCTTTGAAGGGGATGGGCATCTGCCCCCACATTGTCAACCCCACTCTGGTAGTGTTGGGCAGACAACGACATGCACATCTTTAATTCCTCGGTTTTGCATGGCTTTTGCCACACCTTGCCCAGGACTATGAATACACCATGGATCACAGCAGTCTACTCTGTGGTAGCAGCACCCATGTCCTGCAGAGCAACAATTTCTGCTGCCTGGGAAATTGCGTGCTGTGGAGACAGGGTGAGCAGAGCTCCGAGAGTGGGAACTGTGCCTCCAATAACACCAAAGACAAATTGCCCCCACACGCAATGTTTCTGTTCCCTGGAGAAGAAAATTATGTTCCTTCCACTGTGGACCAGAGCTTCTCCTGGAGCTGCACCAGCTCCTGAGGGAATGTGGACATGTACTCCGCCATTCTCCTGTTCATCTCACTCAGCCAGCATGGAGGGCAGGGACCACCTTGACTGCCTCCTCAACACGTCTCCTGTTAAATTGATTTAATTGATGGCAAGGAAACCGGAGCACCTGGAGGAAGCACACACAGTCACAGAGAGAATGTGCAAACTCCACAAAGACAGCACCTAAGGTGAGGATTGAACCCAGGTCTCTGTCGCTGTCAGGTGGCAGCTCTAGCAGCTGCGCTACTATACATGCCTTTCATGGGATTCATCTAACCCTGCAGGTCAACCCAATTACTTGGACTCAGCCTCTTCCCATCCTGCCTGACTGCAGCTCCTTCATGCCAGTGGGCTTCCCTTGAGAAAACATGTCCCTATCTCTTTACCCTCACAGAATAAGTGGCTGCTGCTCCGTGGACAGACATAACCTGCCCAGTTCCACTGCTGCAGCTAATGCTGCCATCTCCTCCTGAAGAAGGGTCTCGAGCCGAAACATCACCCATTGCTTCTCTCCAGAGATGCTGCCTGTCCCGCTGAGTTTTTGTATCTATCTCCTCCTACTGGCTCAGGGCTCCCTTTCTTGCCTTTCTGAGGAAGACTTAAAAAGAGTCAGCCCTGCGGGTTTAGTGTCCATGCAGCAGTGTTGGTTTGCAAGTACCTCTTGCTTACAGGTGCATTTATTCAGATAATGATAACTATATTGAAGAATAATGGCATTGTTGTATAAGCTACACTTCTCAGCTACACCTCAGTGGGAAATGGTTGGGAGCTACGTTCATTGGCTTTAATATTACCAACGATCTGTCATGGACCAACCACATCGAAGCAACAGCCAAGAAGGTACTCCAGCATCTCTTCATGCGCTGAGGAAATTTGGCATGTCTCCAATTACTCTTACAAACTTCTACAGATACGCCAAAGTAAGCATACTGTCAGGTTGCATGGCAGCTTGGTTTGGGAACAAGACTGCACAATATTGCTACGCATTGTAGATTAAATGCAATGATTCAATGATACTTTATTGTCGCATGTGTCTAGCCACGGTGAAAATTCTCAATTTTCATACAATCCGGTAAAATCGTACAACAGACTTCACCTGGGCAGTATACAAAGAGTTGCCATGTTTCTTGCACCAACAAAGTTTCAAAAGTTCTTGCTGCAGTCTTATCTTCTCACAGCAGCGAACTAGACCGGCTGATGCACGTGGCTGCAGGCGACCCGCCAGGTCCCTCTTTGTTCTCGGTGGCCCCTGCGCCGGGTTGCTCCCCATAAATTAGTTTGATCGTCTCGTTTGAATCCTCATGGTCGCAGCCTGCCAGTGGCTCTCCCCGCCACTCGCTGTCTCCCTCTCGGTGCCTCTCCACCTCATTGGTACCGTTCCCCGCGCCGAGCAGCAGCAGCAGCCTTGAGCCGGCAGACGGACGAGATCCGTCGGCGCACTCCGAGCCGGCGTCGGTGAGTCAGTACCGGCACCGGTCGTCGCCTCATATCCACTTCACACTTTTGAATACATGTAGCCCAGTCCATTGCACTGACCAGACTTCCCAGCATTGACTCCATCTACACTTCTCACTGCCTCTGAAAAGCAGACAACATAAATGAAATCTTGCCCCACACCAGTCATTCCTTCTTCTCCCCACTCCTGCAAAAAATACAGGAGCTTGAATGCAGGCATCACCAGACTCAGGAACAGCCTTTTTCCCCAGGCTTCTGAATGGTCCTTCCATGGGATAAAGTCTGATTCACCTCTACCCCTTTATGGACAATGGACTCCATCTATACAACTGACACCGTATAATGCTGGGAACTATATTCTACACTCTGTATCTTACCCTTTGCTCTATCTATTGACTCAATTGTATTTATGAAGGCTTCTCTGATCTAATTGGATAGCACATAAAATTGAGATTTTCACTGTAGCTCGGTGCACGTGACAATAATAAACTGAAAGCTCACTTCTGCTGGTGCCCGCAGCACACAGTCTCCAACTGGCTCCAGTACTGCCACCTCTAAAGGTGCCAACCTGATGTTCCAGATGAGACACTTTGAACTGGTGCAGCAGCTTGAAGTGCTGATGATGCCCCTGTGCCTGAAAGGCCTCGCTGGTGATACTACAACTATATGGTTAACTCTGGTATTTTGAATTTAGTTTAGAGATACAGCGCAGAAACAAGCCCTTCGGCCCTCCGAGTCTACACCGACCAGTGATCCCCGCACACTAACACTATCCTACACACACTAGGGACAATTTTACATTCATACCAAGCCAATTAACCTACAAACCTCTACGTCTTTGGAATGTGGGTGGAAACCAAAGATCTCAGAAAAAAACCCACGCGGTCAAACATGTACGGACAGCACCTGTAGTCGGGATCGAACCCGGGTCTCGACGCTGTGCAACTCTACCGCTGAACCACCATACTGCTGGAGAAAATTGAATTGGAGCTTTTCAAGAATGCCCACTGTTTCAGAGACGATGCAGTATCACCTGAGGGAGACTGACAAAACTTGTAAATGTTGCTATTGCAGTATGTGATCTTTTTAAACAGCATTAGGGAAACGCATAGATAGACACAAAAAGCTGGAGTAACTCAGCGGGACAGCCAGCATCTCTGGAATGGGTAATGTTTCAGGTCGAGACCCTTCTTCAGAAACACATATTGCTTTATCAGCAAAAAATCAGTGCAGATGAATGTCTAGGCTATGAATTATAGAGCTGCGTTATTTTACTGACAGCAATTGAAGATGAAGAATACTCGAAGATGGGTCTCGACCCAAAACGTCACTGTGTTACTCCGGCATTTTGTGTCTATATGCAGAATACTTAAACGGTTTACCTCAAAGTGCTAACCTGTAAATAAATAAAATATTAAAGCATGCCAAACATATCAGCATGGTACATTTGCTTTGGACCTGTCAGCGTGAATCACCCCAAGATTTTCAAGTTAAGAACGGAATGCTCAGCATACCCTTGGAAATCTTTGAATTTATTTGACTCACAATCCATTAAGAAAATTAACAGAGAAATGTTTCCAATACTGCAAGATAACGCTATTGCTTTTATTACTGCTGCACAGAGATGAAAGGTGGCTTTGTGACTCCGACTTCTTCAGATCGTTGTGCAGAAGGCATGCAGAGTTAGAACTTCAACTTTAACTCCCATGCATAGGCCAATTACCTGCCACATTTCTGAGGGGCACAAAAAGCCTGGTGGTAGGGCCCTATTTTACTGCCCACCAGATTCCCTCCTCTGGGTTGTGCCTATCTTTGATTTCCCCAATTATCTTTGAGTGCTGGCCTCCCCATGATGGACTCAATGGAGACAGACCTGTAGGTGAATCAAAAGCATTCAGAAGGTGGTGGAGTGTCACAATGGCTCATTTGCAAACATATATAGGGGGGCACAGTGGCATAGCGGTAGAGTTGCTGCCTGAACATCGGGCCGCCTGTAGCGGCGACAGCGAGGGGTTCGGGAGCCCCCCGTCCATGGGTGAACAGCAGAGGACAACAGAGGAGGATAACTGAAGTTTGGTGCCTTCCCTCACAGTGGGAAACTTTGATTCTGCTGTGTGGGGATGTCTGTGTTAAAGACTATCGTGTTCTGTGCTCTTTTTTATTCATATTGCTGTATGGTGACCACAAATTTCATTATACCAATTGGTACATGTGACAAATAAATGTCTCTTGTCTCTTACAGCGCCAGAGGCCTGGGTTCGATCCTGACTATGGGTGCTGTCAGTAAGAAGTTTGTACGTTCTCCCTGTGACCGCGTGGGCTTTTTCCCTGTGCCCCAGTTTCCTCCCACACTCCAAACGCATGCAGGTTTGTAGGTTTACTGATTTTGGTTAAATTGTCCCTAATTTGTAGGATAGTGCTAGTCTACAGGGACTGGTCGATGCGATCCCGGTGGGCCGAAGGGTCTATTTCCATGCTATACCTCCAAAAGTAATGTCTAACCTCCACTCAAATTCTCTAAAGCTCTTCATAAAAAATATGTTCAATTTCTGGAAGTCATCCTAAGCCTCATGAGTTATCAGAATATAGAATATTTACAAAGAGTTCCCAACTATAATCTATAACCATTCTTGTTTTTCTCCCAAATGACTAAATTGCGTCCTTGAATCTTTCATCTTTTGCAAGTTTCTTGCTTTCACACACTTCAGGAGAGCAAAACACCTCCTCCTACTTTATCTATCAATTAATGTTTGGGAAGCAGGACAGTTAATTAAACCATTCTATCATCTGACCCCCGCAGAGCTCAATGGAATGTATTACATCTGCAAATATTAAAGATGGATTTTTGATTCAAGATAATGATCTTCAATTGTCTCAGAGTGTAAGAAATGCAACTTCAGTAGTTTGGTACATTTTGTTCATCAAAGCAACACTTTCGTAGCTTCAGCTTGGATTTGAATTTTAATATTTTTCTAGATTCATTAGAGTAAATGCAAATACATCAGTTTAACCTGTTCACTGCCAAGTTTATTTTACTATTGGTATGACCCGAGTATACTGGGGGGTGGCACTGAACAGGTTAAAAGGGTCTCAACCCGAAACATCACCCATTAGGGTCTGAAGAAGAGTCACGACCCGAAACATCACCCATCCCTTCTCTCCAGAGATGCTGCCCGTCCCGCTGAGTTACTCCAGTATTTTTTGTCTAAAATGATCTTCTGTTTTTTTGTTTTGTTTTTTGTTTTTGTTTTTTCTTTGTTTATTTTTGTTAGAAGTAAGTACAATAGTGTGGTACTTGAGTACCCAATACATAAATACATATTTCCATTCTTGTACAACTTCGTATTTTTAATTTAATAATAAAAGAACAGTGAGAGAAAAAAGAAATAAAGAGTGTCGGATGATCTTCTGTTTAACTAATTCCTAAATACTTTGCACAAATATTAGCAAATATCTCACCGTCTCATTGTATTTTTCATATGCATCTTTAATCATATCCTTTTATTATTAACAAGCAGAATATTTAGGAAATACAGAAACAACGGGTTCTATAGAACAGAAACCCAATGGCTTGTGTAGACAAAGGAGTGGAATTTCTGATCGGAATCTTATTTATCCAGAACAGGGCATTGGGGCTATTGGATCCAGTTGCAAATTTATGGTGCAATTATGATTCATGACAACAAGGCTTGGGGGAGAAGTACATGCCATAACTAGAGTGATCTTTCTATTGCAGGGGTACTGATTTGACAGAGCTTGGGTCTCTGAAAGAGAACATGACTCCTCTTGGTTCATAAGGTCTGTTACATTCTCCTTATAGCTTGCATTGCCTCCTTTTGGTTTTGCTTAGTTTAGTTTAGTTTAGAGATACAGCGCATAAACCGGCTCTTTGGCCAACCAAGTCCGCACCCACCAGCGCTCCCCACACATTAACACTATCCCACACACATTAGGGACAATTAACACATACACCAAGCCAATTAACCTACAAATCTGTACGTCTTTGGAGTGTTGGAGGAAACCGAAGATCTCGGAAAAAAAACCCACGCGGTCACGGGGAGAACGTACAAACTCCGTACAGACAGCACCATAGTCGGGATAGAACCTGGGTCTCTGGCGCTGAAAGCGCTGTAAGGCAGCAACTCTACCACTGCCCCACCATGCCGCCCTTTGGCTTCTGGTTTTCCTGAAGCCTGGAAAACACAGCCCGTCACAGTCAGACCTGTAACATGGGCACATCTGATGTTGCAAGCCTCTTAAAAATATTTAAGTTTCTAACAATCACCTGGGAGTGGTTTAGCTCCTGCTGCTTTGTCCCTGATCCTTTGCCCCAGAAATGGAGAGATCAGAATTGGGTTGGGGGCCAAATTTGCAAATTGTAAAATATTGTCTTCTTACTTGACCACAATCCAACCGATTCTGGGACTTATCATTCATCTGAGTTAAATTACTTGCATTTTAAAGAATGCAATACAATTTTGTAAAGTCTTATCACATATCACAGAAGCTTCTGTATAATTATTTCATTAAAAGAGCTGCAGCTGTTATGTCAGAAAAAGTGGTAGCTTTTGCAGATCCCACAAACAAAGGTCAATAACCAAATCTAATCTTCTTAAATATTTAAAGCGATGCAGTTTGATGTATGTGTTGGAGAGGTGAGCTGTGGAGAGGTATGCTGTTATCTCTGGGATACATATCCAGATCAGGCAGGTCCATTCATTAAACCAGGACAAGGGAATACTTTCCTCAACACTAGGAATCTTTGTACAGAGAAGCTTATTCTCTGAATCAGTTACTTTATTGAGTTCTCAGTCTTCCTATTTCTGGGAACACATTGACATGAACCTTAAAGCCACAGAGATAGTAAAGTTATCATCTTCATGTTTACTGCACCACAAAGTTGATAACAAGCTCCAGACAAGCGTTAGGGCAGTACGGTGGCACAGCGGTAGAGTTGCAGTCTTAGAGCGCTAGCAACGCCAGAGACCCGTAGTTCAATCCCGACTACAGTTGCTGTCTGTATGGAGTTTGTACGTTCTCCTCGTGACCGGAGTGGGCTTTCTCCAAGATCTTCAGTATCCTGCCACACTCTAAAGATGTACCGGTTTGTGTGTTAATTGGCTTGGCTTAAATGTAAATTGTCCCTAGAGTGTGTAGGCTAGTGTTACTGTGCAGGGATTGCATGTCGGTGCAGACTCAGTGGGCTGAAGGGCCTGTTTCCGCGCTATATCTCTAAACTAAAACTAAATGCCCACGTACCGGTATTTTGGTGTGGATATTCCAAAGCATGTTGTCAGTGATCTGCCCTCCACCAGTTTGTAAGCTTGCGTTGCAGTCACAGTGAATAAGTGAATAAATGAAAGTTTATGAACTATTCTCACTGTAAAATGCCCGGAAAGTTTTACACTTTTGATCTGGAAATATTAGTAAATGTGTTCATGGATTCTAAGCCAGTTCATAAACTTTGTCCCACTGAAAGGATTAGATAGAGCTCTTAAAGATTACGGAGTCAAGGGATATGGGGAGAAGGCAGGAACGAGGTACTGATTGTAGATGAGCAGCCACGATCACAGTAAATGGTGGTGCTGGCTCGAAGGGCCGAATGGCCTACTCCTGCACCTATTGTATATCGTCGAAAATACATAGAACATACTAACTGTACAGTACAGGAACAGACCCTTCAGCCTACGATGTCCGTGCCAAACTTAACGCCTAGTTAAACTCTTCGCATCTGCCTCCTTATCTCTCTATTTCCTGCACTTCCATGTGCCTATCTAAACGCCTCTAAAACACTCCAATTGTATCTGCTTCCAGCACCACCCCTGGCAATATGTTCCAGGCCCCCACCGCCCTCTTGTGTAACGAACTTGTCCCGCACATATCCATTAAACCTCCCCCTCTCACCTTATAGCTACGCCCTCTAGTGTTGGACATTTCCATCCTGGGAAAAAGGTTCTGACTGTCTACCCTATCTATGCCTTTCATAATTGTATAACACTTCTATCAAATCTTCCCTCAACCTCTGACGTTCCAGAGAAAACAGCCCAAGTCTACCCAACCTCTCCCTGTAGCTGAAACCCTCTAATCCAGACAGCATTCTAGTAAACCTAATCTGCACCATATCCAAAGCTTCGACGTCTTTGCTGTAACGTGGTGACCAGAACTACATGCATTACTCCAAATGCAGCCTAACCAAAGTCTTATAGAGCTGCACAGAGCTAACATTGACAAAGAATTATGTTCACATAGTTTTTCATCCTTTATGTTTTGCCAGTTTACATGAGACTTAGATATGTTATATATGGTCCTAATTCTATCACGCACATATAGCAAGGTGTATTGATTTTAATATTATAAAATTATCACAGAATGTTTATTTATGAATTTTTACTTCCAGCTAATGTATGTGTTTGCTTCAGTGTTTATCATGCACTCAGTAAAATATTTCAACTAAGGCTAAAGTACTTTGTCCTTTTTTTAATTGTTTGCAGACTTCAGTATCACCAGCAAGGCTCCAACATTGACTGTCTTGGGAAGTCTGTGCTGATGTGCTGCAGTGCATGGACGGAAGGTATAGGTTTAGCTTTTGAAGTAGCTTGATACAATTGAATGGCTGATGAGGTCATAGCAGTGGATAGTTAAAGTCACCCACTTTCCTGTGTGTAGAGATTCGCCATGGAAAGACAATGTTCCTTTTCCCAAAATAATATTTATGAACAGAATGGCTTCTTCCTGTGAGCACTCTCCAATGCAACTGGACGTTAAACACACCTGATTATAATCATTGTTGCTAGATGCCCGGGGTGTGCTTGAAATGATGCCAGGCAGCAACTTGCACTAGAAAAGGAGAAGTGCATGTCACATATTTATCTAGATCTTTGCCGATATAAGAAAACATCGTAGCTCTGTGTTAGTGTGCAGGGATTGAATGTCGGTGCAGACTCGGTGGGCCGAAGGGCCTGCTTCCGCGCTGTATCTCTAAAACTAAAACTAAATGCCCAATTTGGTGTGAATATTCCAAAGCATGTTGTCAGTGATCTGCCCTCCACCACTGGCTGTGCTAGTTTGTAAGCTTGCATTGCAGTCACAGTGAATCAGTGAATGAATGAAAGTTTATGAACTATTCTCACTGTAAAATACCCAGAATGTTTTACACTTTTGATCTGGAAATATTAGTAAATTTGTTGATGGATTCTAAGCCGTATTTACCAGTTCATAAACTTTGTCCTGCTAAAAGGGTTAGATAGGGCTCTAAAAGATAGCAGAGTCAAGGGATATGGGGAGAAGGCAGGAACGGGGTACTGATTGTGGATGATCAGCCACGATCACAGTGAATGGCAGTGCTGGCTCGAAGGGCCTATCCTGCACCTATTGTCTATTGTCTACAATCCAGTGATCACAAAATCCACGTCATCTCGGTGCCTTCGCCGATCAACTGGATTCTGATAACCTGCATTCATTTTCCAGACACACTTTATTTGCTTGTACAGAAGGATAGCAGTACAATCCCAGTTACTGTACTACTCTGAAATTCCAATCAGAACAGTCAACTATTTATACAGATAACAATAACTTTTTATTTTGACCCTTGAAATTGGGAGCACTTTCTAATTTCTTATCATTAGTAACAATATGTTCTCAAAACATTAATATACAAATGCAATAACTCTAATACAAGTAAACCTACATGCTATTTAATCCTTTATTTGATTTTCAATATCAAGAAACATGTAGTGTGCTTCAAGGAATAGCCGGCCCAAAACATTGGGGAAGTCATTGAATACCGACCAGGAACATTGATGTGCGTCAATGAATGACTAAAGGTCGTTGTGCTGTACAGTTATATTAACCTTTGTCACACTGCAGCTTCCACAATGGCAATTATGAAAGTGGAAGAAAAGCTGAAACTATAGATCTCATATTTCGCTCGGGCAGCTTACAGCTGAGCGGTATGAATTTTGATTTCACTAACTTCAGGATGCCCCGGCATTCCCTCTCCCTCTATCTCTCCCCCACCCGTTGCACTAGCTTCTTATTTTCATCAAACAAACAGCTAACGATGGCCTGTTTCCTTTATCATCGTTACTTTTTTGCATATCTTTCTTTTATTGTTCTTTATCTCTTGCCTGCATCATCGTCTATATCTCTCATTTTCCTTATCTCTAACCAGTCTGAAGAAAGGTCTCGACCTGAAATGTCACCCATTCCTTCCCTTCAGAGATGCTGCCTGTCCCACTGAGTTACTCCAGCTTTTTGTGCCTATCTTCGGTTTAAACCAGCATCTGCAGTTTACACATTTGTCTGTGACATCTACACAATCTCTTGATGCACCAACAGCTTCTGCTGCAAACCATTAGTAGTAACATTGGCCCATGCTAATTAGCACAGTTAATGTTAATACAATTATCACGGTTTCAGCCTGTAGGGTGGAGGACCAATGTGAAAATAAATAGGGAATCGATTTATTTCACACAGAATCAATTTACACGTATCAAATTGTCTTCCAATTATAATTCTTAAGGATATGTTATTTCTTGTAAAAATAAATTGGTAATTATTCCAACATTTCAGACCTAAATTTAAATATGATTACGAATCTAAGGGTTTCATTTTACTTCGGAGTCACGTGAGTGACTACGTGAAGAAGGCCCGCCTGGCACTGGAACGGCATTGCGTCGACGCTGACGGCAGAAGCAGGAAGTTGCAGAGCGCAGCTCCTCGCAGCGGTCGGAACGGACCCGCAGGTAAGTGTAGGGAAAGTGGGGACGTTCTAAAAAATAAGACGTTACGCTGGTAAAACCAGCAAAAAAGTGAAAGTAAAAGTAAAAATCAGAGTCACGCTGGCGTATTGATTGAGCCAGATAAATGGAAAAGAAAATGGAGAAATCTCAAAAGAAAATTTCGCGGGTAAAAAGAGCCTGGGATAGCAAAAGATTTTGCTATACCTGAAGGAAGTGGTGAGGCTATGGAAGAAAACCTAGCTGCCAACATTAATTATTTGGTATCTCACCAACTTCAAGATTCTGTGATGATTGAAACAGCAGAATTATATAAAACACCGGATAATTGTGCCTCATTGGAGGTACCTACGGTTAATCCGTCTATATGGACATCTATGACCCCAGGCATGAGAGGACAAGAAATGAGATTTCAAAGAATCCTCAAATTAATTTCTGCTGCCATTACTGCTTATGGAAGGCAAATGGAGGGGTTGGAGATGGATAAAATTCAAAAAGATACTTTGGGCTTATTATGCAATTCCTTCTATGAAATTAATTGTATGAGAAAGATTGCGATTCGGCCCATATTTCATCCAAGGTTTGCAAGTCTGTGTCGAGCAAGTGGTGTTCAAGCTCCTGGTTATCTGTTTGGAGAAAATCTGCCTAAACAAATAAAAGATATGGATGAAGAGGCTAAATCTATTAGCCACATGAGACCTTTCGTCTTTGGACAAAAAAGGTATTTTTCGCCAAGAAGGGGATTCGATTTTGGAAACAGAGGCAGGAATATGTCAAGGAAATATTATCATCCGACACAGCCTAATGTTTACCCGTATACGGGGAGAAGGAGACCACCACGTTCATATGGAGAGGTACAAAAGATTTATTCTATATTTAAAGAAACTGTGGACAAATCTCCAGTTGGAGGGAGATTACAAATGTTTTATGATGAATGGCTTACCATCACATCTGATCGGTTTATTTTACAAACAGTTTCAGGAGCTACTATTACATTTAAAGAAGGTGTTAACTCTCCAGTACAGAATAAACCTGCTTATGCTTTCCCATTTTCTGCAAAGGAAAAGGCAGAAATAAATGGGGAAATTGACAAATTGTTTAAAAAAGGTGTTATTGAAAAAACTGTTGAACACGAGCATCAATTTGTGTCAAATATATTTCCAAGAGATAAAAAAGATGGTGGTTGCAGAATTATTCTGGACCTTACAAATCTTAATAAATTTGTCGAATACAAACATTTTAAAATGGAAACGTTTAATACTGCAAGACATTTGGTATCAGCAGGTTGTTATATGGCTACAATTGATTTAAAGGACACTTATTATTCTGTATCAATACATCAGTTCTTTCGAAGGTATTTAAAATTTAATTGGCTGGGACAGCTGTGGCAATTCAGAGCTTTACCAAATGGGTTAAGTTCAGCTCCCAGGCTCTTTACAAAGCTGTTGAAACCAGCTTTAGCTCAATTAAGAGCACAAAAACACATCGTTATGGCTTATCTGGATGACATTTTAATCATCAATGACAATCGGGAATCAGCTGGAAAATCAGTTTCAGCAACTAAAGCTTTATTTGAAAAGTTAGGGTTCTTGATTCATCCAATTAAGTCCCAGCTGCAGCCAGCACAGTCAATTAACTATTTGGGGTTTGTGATTAACTCAGTTACTATGTTAGTAACTTTACCAACAGACAAGATTGATGATATTTTGGTGACTTTTTAAGGGTCTCATTCACAAACCTTATCCCTCCATCCGAGAAGTAGCAAAGATTATTGGTAAGCTAGTAGCAGCATTTCCTGCAGTGGAATTTGGTCCATTACATTACCAAAACCTTCAAAGGGACAAAATAAGAGCTCTAAAAAAGAGAGCAGGCCATTTTGATAGGCCTATGCAATTAACAAAAGAAGCTTTGTTGGAGTTACAATGGTGGATTGAAAATGTCCCACAAGCAGCTAAAAACATTTTGAAGTGATTTTACAAAACAGATGCTAGCGCTCTCGGATGGGGGGGGGCAACAGATTCATTCTCCAGTTGTGGAGGTAGATGGACTGTCCAAGAGGAAATGTTTCTTCAAACATATGGTATCAACTATTTAGAATTGTTGGGTGCTTTTTATGGACTAAAGGCATATTGTTCTACAAAAAAGAATCTACATGTACTAATACAATTAGACAATAAAACAGCTGTTGCATATATTAATCACATGGGCGGAGTCAGATCGGTATCATGTGATTGTCTGGTCAATCAGATATGGCAATGGTGTATTAACCACCAAATTTGGATCTCGGCAAACTACATTCCAGGTAAAGACAATGTGGTGGCAGATAATAGATCAAGGATATTTAAAGATAACACAGAATGGATGCTGAACCCAGTAATTTTCAGTAAAATTGTGACTCGATATTGGTTACCAGACATTGATCTGTTCGCATCAAGACTAAATCATCAGTTGCCTAAATATGTGTCTTGGGAACCAGACCCAGACGCAGTAGCAGTAGATGCTTTTTCATTACACTGGGGGAATATGTTCTTTTATGCTTTTCCACCATTTGCTCTGGTTCAGCAATGTCTGAAGAAAATAGGACAAGACTCTGCCACAGGATTGTTGGTAATCCCAAATTGGCCGACACAACCTTGGTTCCCATTGATGTTAAACATGATTAAAGAACCATATATGTCAATTCCTAACAGCAGTGATTTATTGATAAAACCAATAACGAAAGAAATTCATCCATTACATGCTTATATGAATTTGTTAATCTGCAGGTTTTGACCAGACCACTACAAGAGCTTGGATTGTCGGATAGAACTATGGATGTTATAGCCGCATCATGGCGAGATAGCACACAAAGACAATATATGACACATATAAAGAAATGGGAAGGATTTTGCAGACAGTCAAATATATCCTATCATACTGTGAACGTTGCAAACGTATTGGAGTTCCTTGCCAAATTGCATTTTGAACAAAACTTAAGTTACAGTGCCATTAATAGTGCACGTAGTGCCTTGTCATCTTATTTAGGACAAATATCTGACCAGAAATTAATTGGATCACATCCATTAATATCCAGATTTATGAAAGGAATCTTTAACAAAAACCCGCCAAAACCAAGATATACAGAGATTTGGGATGTTAGCATTGTACTTACTTTACTTAGGCAATGGACTCCAATCGAAGGTTTGTCGTTGGAAAGATTAACATTCAAATTAGTAATGTTAATGTCGTTGGTTTCAGCTCAAAGGGTGCAAACATTACAAATGTTGCGTTTAGACTGTATGCATGTGACTACAGATAACATTGTGTTCTATGTTTACGATCTGATCAAACAAAGCAGACCAGGAAGAACTGGAGCAAAGGTAACCTTTCAAGCTTATCCTATTGATCCAACATTGTGTGTAGTTAGACATCTGAACCAATATATAAAAATTACCAAAACTCTTCGAGGTAATGAACAAACGTTAATGATTACGCATAAGAAACCACACACAAAAGCTTCAGTACAAACAATCTCAAGGTGGTTAAAACAGGTGTTACTTTTAGCAGGAGTAGACACTGATGTGTTCAAATCTCACTCCACCAGGGCAGCAGCTACATCCGCAGCGAAGGTGCAGGACGTACCGCTCGAGCATATTTTAGAAACCGCAGGGTGGAGTAAAGAAGAAACTTTTTCAAAGTTCTACAATAAACCTGTTCACACAATGACAGGCTTTGGACACGCGGTGTTGGGTTCACTATAGTCACCTGCTTTGTTTCACTATTGATTAATATGATCAATTATGTTATCACTTATATCTTTTATCACTTTGTAATGGTTCCCTCGGGTATAAAGAGGGTTATTATATGTTCTTTTATCATTAAAAATTTTATTATGGAAAGAACTAAAACTAGTCTGGTTTTCTCATGTATGTGTTGACCTAGCCGGACTGTCGTATGAAAGAATTCTACGACATGAAAAACACAGAAAGCTTCAAACTCTTCACGTAGTCACTCACGTGACTCCGAAGTAAAATAGTAAGATTAAACGAGAACTTACCTGTTCGAAGTTTGATCTTTATTTTATGAGGAGTAACGATGAGGGATTACGTGCCCTCCACTCCACACCCTCATAAAATGAATGATCATCTGGTAGTTCTAAATCTATAAGGAGCCTTACTATCTTACTCCGGCTATTGTATTCTGTGTTTTTCATGCCGCTGCTTTGAAGTATGCCGTTCCAGCGCCAGGCGGGCCTTCTTCACGTAATCCCTCATCGTTACTCCTCATAAAATAAAGATCAAACTTCGAACAGGTAAGTTCTCGTTTAATCTTACTATTAAATATCATTGGATTGTAAAATAACGTTGACAAATAATTGTGCGCACATAATGTTTATTATCAAAGTATCATGAGACTGCTAAATCTGGTCATGTTTGTCTGTGATGTTGGGCCTATTCTCTCCCCTAGAAACGTTAAACGTTATTCGCTTATCATGTATCTATACACTGTAAATGACTACGATTGTAATCATGCATTGTCTTTCTGCTGACTGGCTAGCACGCAACAAAAAGTATCACTACACCTCGGTACACGTGACAATGAACTAAACTGAAACTGAACTAAACTGAACTATACCATTCCTGAAGCTACAATTGCGAATCACAGTTCCACAGTTCGAGTTCCATAAGGTGAAGACAGGTGGTTGATCCTGAGGTGCAAACCACAGACCAGCCTTGGATGCATTTGACAGCATACAGCTGTCAACAGCTTCTGAACTTCTGAACTACCCACTGACTTCCACGGCTCATCCACTATAAACCCACTGACTCCCATGGCTACATCCACTATAAACCCACTGACTCCCACGGCTATCTGGACTACTCTTCCTCCCACCCTGCTTCCTGTAAGGACTCCATCCCCTATTCCCAATTCCTCCGTCTACGCCGCATCAGCTAACAGGATGAGGTGTTCCACACCAGGTCATCACAAATGTCCTCATTCTTCAGGGAACGGGGAATCCCCTCCCCCACTATAGATGAGGCTTTCACCAGGGTCTCCTCCATACCCCGTAACACTGCCCTCTCTCGCCATCGCCCAACTCGCAACAAGGGCAGAGTCCCCCCGGTCCTCACCTTACACCCCACCAGCCGACACCTACAACACACAGTCCTCCGCCAGTTTCGCCACCTCCAACGTGACCCCACCACTCACCACATCTTCCCATCTCCCTCTCTGTCTGCCTTCCACAAAGACTGCTCCCTCTGCTTCGCCCTTGTCAATTCTTCCCTTCCCTCCTGCTCCAACCCTTCCCCGGGCACTTTCCCTTGCAACCGCAAGAGATGCTACACTTGTCATTTTACCTTCCCCCTCCACTCCATTCAAGGATGCAAGCAGTCGTTCCAGGTCCGACAGAGGTTCACCTGCACCTCCTCCAACCTCATCTATTGCATCCTCTGCTCTGGATGTCAGCTGATCTATATCGGTGAGACCAAGCGGAGGCTTGGTGATCGTTTCGCCGAACACCTCCGCTCGGTCCGCAATAACCAACCAGACCTCCCGGTGGCTCAGCACTTCAACTCCCCCTCCCATTCCATATCCGACCTCTCTGTCCTGGGCCTCCTCCACGGCCAGAGCGAGCAACACTGCAAATTGGAGGAACAGCATCTCATATTCCACCTGGGGAGTCTGCATCCTCTTGGCATGAATATCGAATTCTCTCAATTCTGTTAACCCTTGCTGTCTCCTCCCCTTCCTACCTCTCCCTCAGTCCTTGGGCTCCTGCATTCCTCCTCCTTTTTCCTTTCTTCCCCCCCCCATCAGTCTGAAGAAGGGTTTCGGCCTGAAACATTGCCTATTTCCTTCGCTCCGTAGATGCTGCTGCACCCGCTGAGTTTCTCCAGCATTTTGTGTACACTCGATTTTCCAGCATCTGCAGTTCCTTCTTTAACAGCTTCTGTTTATGGATACCTCTGATATTCAGTTTAAATCTATTTAAGCCAAATATATTTACTTAAACGCAGCTATAACTACCAACAACATATTAAAAACATAGTGTGTAGTAAAAAATAAATGAACAATTTATCTGCATCTATCTGCTTAACTTAGGGCAGCAACCTCATTCAAATGTATAGACCATCCCAAAGTGCATCCGGCTTCTGAGATCAGGCAAATTGTGCTTTGAGCAGATGCTGAGCAGAGTCCAGCAGCAGAGCCAGAGCACAGCTGCATTAAACCCGACATTTACCTCATCACTAAATCCTGCACAGGTATGCAAAGGCACAGAAGACAGAGAACAGCTAACCCACCCTGGCCACTCCCTCTTCTCTCCTCTCCCATCAGACAAAAGGTATAGTGTGTGAAAATGCACACCAACAGATTCAGGGACAGTTTCTTCCCAGTTATTATCAGGCAACTGAATCATCCTACCATTGCCAGAGAGCAGCGCTGAACTATTACCCTCATTGGTGACCCTTGGACTATCCTTGATCAGACTTTGTTGGCTTTACCTTGCACTAAATATTATTCCCTTATCATGTATCTATACACTGTAATTGGTTGAATTGTAATACTGTTTTGTCTTTCTGCTGACAGGTTAACATGCAACAAGAGCTATTCACTGTACCTCAGTACACGTGACAATAAACTAAACTGTACTGTACTGAACTGGGAGGATGACACCAATGATGTTCATGATGGAACCACCAGCAAGTCCATTTCAACCCACTGAATTACTTCTGTTACAAAAAAAATAAGGATTTTTTTGAATAATGCACAAATTGCCCAATCATTATCTCGCAGATGGTTGCAAAAATTATATGTTTGTTTGTAAGAGTTTTTCATTCACTATAATGAAAGTAATTAACAATCCTGCGATATGTGAAGGGATAGACATGCTGATGATGCTTTCCTTTATCTATACTACTAAAAGTAAGATCTTGACCACTTCCTGTTCTTCTATTTCATGATTTTTGAAAAAAACACTGCCACTTACGGCTGTGATTTTTGGCCATCTTAATCAGAGTCCCCCTCCGCTGCGCAGGACAAGACAATTTTCCCATCGATTAAAAATAAAAGAGTTATTAATGTTAAAAAAATTACATTCTCTCTGCTGCCCCTGCTGGTGGGAGGGGGGAGGGACTATAAAACCCGGAAGTGTTGTGCCTCACTCAGTCTCAGGAAGTGAGAGGGTCACGTCTCTCTGAGCTGTGAATAACACTGAACACATGTCTACTCAACTGTGAGTTCCCTTAATGTGGTTTGAACATGAAAATGTGGTTGCTTTGAAGTGCTGCACTGCAAATGGCTGTGGGTGGTGGTAACTGCTTTGAAATGCTGCACTACAAATGGCTGTTGGTAGTGGTAACTGCTTTGAAATGCTGAAGTGTAAATGGCTGTTGGTGGTGTTAACTGCTTTGAAACTGCTTATCACACAGAGAGTGGTGAGTCTCTGGAATTCTCTGCCACAGAAGGTAGTTGAGGCCAGTTCATTGGCTATATTTAAGAGGGAGTTAGATGTGGCCCTTGTGGCTAAAGGGATCAAGGGGTATGGAGAGAAGGTACAGGATACTGAGTTGGATGATCAGCCATGATCATATTGAATGACAGTGCAGGTTCGAAGGGCCGAATGGTCTACTCCTGCACCTATTTTCTATGTTCTATGTTTCTATGAAATGCTGCACTGCAAATGGCTGTTGGTGGTGACTTGACTACTTCCTGTTTGCACTGTATATTGATTTTAGATAAAACAATAGATAATAGACAATAGGTGCAGGAGTATGCCATTTTGCCTTTTTGAGCTACCACTTACAGCTGTGATTTTTGGCCATCTTACGCAGTCCCCCTCTGTTCAACAGGTGCAGAGGATTCTTCCTATCAATGAAAAATAAAAGTGTTATTAGTGTTTTAAAAAATGTTGAGAATCTCTCTCCTGTCAATCACGCCATGAAGGCCATGCCCCTTCCGGGGGGAGGGATTATAAAACCTGGAAGTGTGCGTGTGGCTCAGTCTCTGTAAGATGGGGGAGGGAGAGGTCATGACTGTCTGAGCTGTGAATGACTGAACGTGCTGACTGAATGTTCACTGAACTGTGAGTGTGGTTCTTGAAATGGTATGAAACTGCACTTGAATTTGGTGGCCTTGCATCCTGCTTGAAGTGGTCGGAAACTGCACTTGAATTTGGTGGCCTTGCACCCTGCTTGAAATGGAATTTCAAGGAATAGCCGTGAGTCAACTGCTTGCCCACCAGCCGTGAGTGAGCTGCCAGCACATCAGGCTTGAGTGACTGAGCTGTCACCCCAAGAATCCATTTGGCACACAATGTCCATACTAGCCCTCTGGAAACCAGTCCCTTCAGCCCACAATACCCATACTAATGCTCCAGAAAGACTGCCCCCCCCCCCAATGGGTCCCACTTAGTCTAGTTTAAAAAAAATTCTTGGTCAATATTTCAGCCAATGCTTGCTGTTATCTCAAAAAACCTTTGCAATCCATTGTTAAATATTTGACAGAATAAATATGGGGAACTGGAAATTTTCTCAGTTTTCAATTGCTTGTATTGTTGTATTCGCCTATCAATTACAAGACAATATCTGACTACTCACCTGATGATTTAGATACACCACTGCTACAATAAGTTGGTTTGGTTAATTAACATACTTGCAGAATATATCACATTACTACATGTGTGGGAAATAACTGCAGGTGCTGGTTTAAATCGACGGTAGACACAAAATGCTGGAGTAACTCAGCGGGACAGGCAGCATCTCTGGAGAGAAGGAATAGGTGAAGCTTTCGGGACGAGACCTTTCTTCAAACTTACATTACTACTCATTACACAACATTACTACATAGTGGCTTGTCCTGGTTGATAATATATTTTCCTTGAACTTTGTCCCCTTTGATGTCTCGTTTTCACACCTTGCCCTTCTTTATCTCTGTGTTTCCCTCTCCCCTGACTCTCAGTCTGAAGAAATACCACACATTCCTTCTATCCCCTGATGCTGCCTGTTCCGTTGAGTTACTCCAGCATTTTGTGTCTCTCTTTTGGTTGATAATAATCTCCTTTCTGGATGAAAAGGCTGGAGGCTTTGTGTACTACAAGAATGCAGAGTCAGCATCAGAATGTGCCTTGCAACACTGCCATAAAATTGCTATAAACAATGCTGTTGATAGAACATGGAATGAATCCAGAATTAACTTCAAAATTACTATATAAAATCTAATTTATTTTTCAGTTTCCTTGGGACTTCTTGATTGTTAGGATCTTAGGTGGGGGAAAGGATTATGAGCATAAATCCTCTTAAATGTTTTTTCTAAGTAGGCCCGGTGCACAACAAGGATCCTGATATAGTAACAGGAGTGATTATTGCAACTTTCAACTAAACATTATCCGCATTATGATAGGAATATGAAATGACAATGGAAGTTCAAGAGCACAGGCAATAACAAAGACAGATGATGTGCATGGATTAGTGTTTTCTGTGAGCAGTTCCAGGTAATTTAAGATTATGGTTGTTCAAAGTGCCAGAAACTGAAGTCAGGTGGCCAGACTGCTCATCCATTTTGCAACCTCACAAGCACATGAGTCCAATTAGCACCTGAGAAGACAGAGAGCCTAAACCAGTTAACTGGCAGGCGACTAAATCAGGTGATCATCTGGCTTCAGGGACCCAGGTGTACATGTACATAAATCTTAGCAATTGGCAATTGGCAGCACATGATGAGAAAGCAGTTAGTAAAGCACATGGGGGCCTGGGCTTCATAACTAGAGGTATCAAGTACAAAAGCAGGGAGGTTATGCTGATATAATAAATAAATGCCTCTTTAGAGTGCTAATCCTACAGAATATAGAAATAAATTAAAGAGGGTAATTCAGCCACCATTACCTATCAAGCCATCTAATTTTTAAATTATCTTCAAATGGTTTGGATTTCATAATTATTATACACAGTTGATCACATACATTTTGCACCCACACACATATGTACTTCTTAGGAAGAACTTTCATTGCTTATTGTATCTGCACAATAGAAATAGCTGCAGATTATTAAAATTCTCCAATGTGCCTTGTAATCCACTCTAGCCGTGTTTTTCAAAAGAGACATTTAAGACATTGAATCATCAATCAATATTAGTTTTGTCAAATGTCTAGGCCGCCAATTTATTTAAATATCACTAACCCAACAGAACAAAGCACTTTAATTAATTTCTGCTCACAATGTTGTTGGGACCTTGCACAACAAAGAATGTGCTCATGGGGATGGTGGGGTAGAGTGGGCTTTGGGGGGCGGGGAGGGTTTGGGAGGGTGGGGGTTTTGGGTGGTGGGTGGAGGGAAGGGTGGGCTGTAGGGCTTTCGGAGGTGGGGTTGTCGATGGTGGGGTGGGGTGGGGTTTCGGGTTTGGGATGGTGGGGTGCATTGCAGGGTTTGGGGTCGGGATGTGGGGTGGGGTCTGTTATTTGAGAGATTGTACTTCACGATGAAGTTTTGCAGGAGTTATGTTTCTTACTCCAGCTATATCTTCAAACGATGTTGAAGAAAGTTCAGTTCAGTTCAAGTTCAAGTTAAAGTTTGCGTTTATTGTCACTTAACCAACTAAGGTACAGTGAAATTTGAGTTACCATGCAGCCACACTAAGTGAAAGGAAACTATACCATTTAGCACAATTTAACATAGACATCCACCACAGTGGAATCAACATTCCTCACTGTGCCGGAAGGCAATCTTCCTCCTTTGTTCACCCCTGGTGGTCAGGACCTTTGATCCATCAGCAGTCACCGCTGTCGGCGGTCTGATATCCAAAGCCCTCGCATCAGGATGGTGGAAACTCCGGCTTCGGGACGGATTGGAACACTCCGCGCCATGGAGTTCCCGGGTCGGCCTCTTCTTGCTTTCGCTGGCGATCCGCGGCAAAACATCGCCCGCTCCGCGATGGTAAGTCCGCTGCGTGCCCGCGGCTTGAAGCTCCGGGCTGGCCTCCATGAAAGGCCACACCAATCCAAGTTGTTAGGCCGCAGGTGGAGACGGAGGTGCAACATGGAAGAAAATCTGTTGAAGTAAGTGGCTGAAAATAGTTTCTCCCGATTTCTCCCCCCCCATCCCCCACATAAAACATACCAAGAAACGCTAAAACATACCCTTAAGTCACACTAAAAATAACAATAACAGAGAAAGGACACGACAGGCTGCTGGCGAGAGGCGGCCATTATGGGCGATACTCGGTGGTATTATCACCCGTGGTTTAGTTTATTGCCACGTGTACCAAGTTCTGTTGCATGTTAACCAGTCAGCAGGATGACAATACATGATTACAATCAAGCCATTCACAGAGTAGAGATACATGATAAGGGAATCACATTTAATGCAAGATAAAGCCAGTAAAGTCCGATCAAGGATAGCACGAGGGTCTCCACTGGTTCAATTTGCTCTCTAGTTGTGGTAGGATGGTTCTGTTGCCTGATAACAGCTGAGAAGAAACCATCCTTGACCACAGTACCACAGAGTAACCACAGAGCTCAATCTGTGACTCGCTCCACTGCTTGAGGAATTGAATGTTGTGCCATGGTCTAGCAGTTTGCAGTCAGCACGACCTCACATGTTGTGGTAGCGACATGTGTGCTTCAAATATTTGAAAGAATGAAAGAATTGCTCGTGTGTAGGAAGGAATTGTTGATGCTGGTTTAAACTGAAGATAGACACACAAAGCTGGAGTAACTCAGCGGGTCAGGCAGCATCTCTGGAGAGAAGGAATGGGTGACGTTTCGGGTCGAGACCCTTCTTCAGACTGGTTAGGGGTAAGGGAAAAGAGAGAAGTAATCGGTGAGAATTGCACTTGTCCCAGGCAGGTGGCAGAGGCTGCCCATGAACATGTTTCATGAGGTTTGGCCTGGTCGCTTCCAACAGCTGTTAGCTAACGGATATAAACTCATTTGGAAAACTTTCAAGGTTGAAAAGAACATTGTTGTGTGGAGGCCTAAGCCCATCAAAGGCTTACCTCATTCCACTGAAACTTTTATTACCATAATCAAAACCCTGGTGTCTCATAACCGAGCCAACACATCCTGATCCAAAGCTGATACTCGCTGTCATTCAATACAAACGAATGCCAGGACGCCTTGCATCAAATGGCCCACTGATTCAATACAAACACATCATTCAATTCTGCACCATTTACAGTTCCTGTCAGCACGTGATTATTTTTTCCTATTCAAACGCTGCCTTATGCAAGGTTCCTACCCTTATTTCAGCCAATATTATATAAATTGTCCGACCCTGGAATTTCTAATAGGGTCAGCCTGCTTCAGCTTGAACTGCTTCCATTCTGCGTACTGAAACTGGCAAAGACTCATCTCCTTTCGGTAGAGTCCACGAGCTGAAATAATTGCCCATGTATTCCACTGAACATGTGTAGATGCATAAATTAGAATAAATTAACAAAAATATTTAAACCAGAAAAAAAAGGGTGGCACAGCGGTAGAGTTGCTGCCTTACAGTGCTTGCGGTGCCAGAGACCCGGGTTCAATCCTGACTATGGGTGCTGTTTGTACGGAATTTGTGCGTTCTCCTCGTGACCGCATGGGTTTTCACCAAGACCTTTGGTTTCCTCGCACACTCCAAAGATGTAGAGGTTTGTAGGTTAATTGGCTTGGTATGTGTAAATTGTCCCTAGTGTGTGTGGGATAACGTTAATGTGCGCGGGTCGCTGGTCGGTGCGGACTCGATGGGCCAAAGGGCTTGTTTCCGCGCTGTATCTCTAAACTAAACTAAACTAAAAACAAAAAGATTGGTTGCCACAGAGAGACAGGTATATGGCAGTTTCCCTTTTGTACCAACATGTATCTTCAAACAAATTCATAGGAAAGTTTGATTTTTATGAGCGATCAGTTAGATTTAACCCATCCAACTTCTTTGTAACACACCTCCTTGTGCAAAATTGATCATGAATATTTTTAGCATGAATCCTGAGATTTTTGTTCTTCTTTAATTGGAAAATTATTGTTGCCTGCATCTTTGCTCAACGGCATTAAATGCTATTTTGTTATATTTTATATTTAAAAGATTCTGCCATTATAAAACCCAACATAGGGTAATAATAGAAATGGAATGGTGGGAGTTAAGTCTTCTAAATTAATATTTGAGAGCAAGCCTCTGATTCTATGTAGTTTTCCCCACTTTAACTTACACAAACTGCATTGGGAGTCAATGTTAAAGAGGCACAATGTGTTTCCTGGACTGGGAGGCAAACTTTTAACTGGAGACACATGGAATTACAGATGCTGGAATCTTGAGCAAAACACAAACACTCAGTGGGTCAGGCAGCATATGTGGAGGGTTTATAGACAGGCAACGTTTCAGACTGATTGGCGTGGGGGGGGGGGAGAAAGCTCGAAAAGAGGTGGGGACAGGACAAAGCCTGGCAATTGACAGGAGGATGTAGGTCAAGGGGGGTTACATTGGTGGGCAGGTGGAAAAAGGCAAATTATACCAAAGGTGATAAAAGTACTGGATAAGAAGAGGAGAGAAATGTAAAGCTGGAGGGAGGGATATAGGTGGAAGGTGATTGGTGTGGGGTGGGGTGGGAATGGGGTGATGGGGTGGGCCACGACATAGAGATTTTCTTCCGTCGGCCCCTCCGTGCCTTTTTCTATGGGAAGGAGTCCTCACCACCCAGTGATGACCCCTTCTCCCGTCTCCACCGGTCCCCCTCCTCTTGGACTCCCCTGGACGACCTTCAACCCTCACTAGACCTCTTTATTTCTAACTGCCGGCCTGACATCAACCATCTTGACTTTTCTACTCCCATTACCTACTCTAACCTCACCCCTTCTAAATGTGCAGCCCTCCGCTCAATCTGCAGCAACCCATGCAGGTCACGGGGAACACGTATAGACAATCAGGATTGAACACGGGTCTCTGGCGCTGTAAGGCAGTAGCTCCACCTCTACGCCACCGTGCCACCCAATGTTCTCCAGAGATGCTGCCTGACCTGCTGAGTTACACAGCATCTTGTGTCTATTTGGTAAACCAAAATCCGCCGTTCCTTGCTTCAACACTATGCTTCTGGAAAGTTTGACTTTTGGCACATCCCTGCTTTGGCCAGGTAACTTTTAGTTTCAGAAAAAGCTTAGCTTTATTATCCATAGCCTATTTCCCCAATTAAGCCTTAGGTTCCTTGCCAGGTCTGATCTGGTGCTGGGTCAGGGAGGTGATTGTCCCTATGGAGTTCAGCAGCACAGCAAACCAACTTATTCAACCTCCTGAACCTATGTGGTAATTCAGAACTTCTAAATGGAGCACTGCAAGTCCAAAAGGGCTGGAGTGCGGACACACCTTCTGGAAGAAGCTCATCAGTTTATTGTCTGCCAACACAAACAATTCTGTCGATGAAGAATGTACTTTTCGGAAGGTGACAAAATGGGGAGTACAACTTTCTGAGGAAATCTAAGATCGAAATAAGGTTTATAAATAATGGTGAGGGATCATCTATGCAGGAGAAGCATAGAACCCAAGAAAATCGAAAAAATGAAGTTGCAACAGAGGTAAGCCTGCTCTGAAATATAATTGAAGTCTGCTCTGAAATATAATTAGATCATTGGTGATCTGTACTTTAACTGTCATCAGAATAGTTTCCATCTTTTCATTCATCTTCAAGACAAATCTGAAGTTAAGAGTGGAACATGATTGAAAATGATAACTTTCAATGTTTCTTCTGTTATTCATTGAATTGTGCAGTTTCGAGAGTGTGGAACCACAGTAACTTTAAAGCTTGATATCAATTTGATGGTTCAATGGTACTTTATTCCAATTGTGCATTCAGTTCAGCTCAGTAAAAATCTGTAGGCAGAATGCATAAGCACAATCATGCTTAAGTAACAGAGTGTAAGAATAGAAGATTACACTGAGGCACAAGTGTTGCCACATTTCCGGCGCCATCTTGTACCCTTCAAGTTTACAGTTGTTAACAACATTGGAGTCTTAACTTGGCCATAAAGGCCCATTGTCTTGTTGCCGGCAATGGGTTGTAGTTGCTGGGTCACCTTGGCCGGGCGATGTTGTCGATGGCCTCCTCTGTGCAGATACAGACTGTGTGCAATCCGTGCTCTCAGTCACGTGGAGAGGCACCTGATCTAATTGAGCCCCATGCTGTTTCAGGGCCTCCTGCGGCCCACTCCACCAACACATCGACTTGGACATGTTGACCACCTTCACACTGTGCATCGAAGGTTCAAGCCATACAAATCACCATTTGAAAAGTCCAAAAAGTGCTATGTTAAAATTATTCTTGAGAGTTCCCTCAACTAGTGACAATTCAATGTTTGACTGGCTCAGTAACATTATACAGGGATAAACAAACATTATGTCACTTGATTGAAGAATTAACCATTCAAATAAAAAGGATTATTTCATTCATGAAAAGTGAAGAGAACCGTTTAAATCTTAACCAAACCATTGAACTCCTTTCACGTCCAATTACTTTGTTCTTATAATTGATACTATGATGCAATTATACCCATGCAACATACAATAAGGCATCAATTTAATCAAATTCAAGCGTATAATTTAATTTTTTGTTTTTAATTGTTTCTCTTGAACTAAAACGATCAAATAATGAAATGTACATAATAATTGAAAAATTAACTATTAAAAAGGGAAGTTATTATAGACAATAGACAATAGGTGCAGGAGTAGGCCATTCGGCCCTTCGAGCCAGCACTGCCATTCAATGGCTGATCATCCACAATCAGAATCCCGTTCCTGCCTTCTCCCCATATCCCTTGACGAAAGTGCTACCATTTCAGCCAGGGTATGATTCAATGCTTGTAAGACAACAACAAGCACTTCATTTCTGACTTTAGTTTAGTTTATTTAGTTTAGAGTTATTTATTAGAAATGATTAGTTTATTGATTTTAGTTCTAGCACAATTTTTATTTCACACCTGTTCAATAGGGAATAGTAGATAATACTATTACTATATATAAATAATCACCCCTTGCTAAGACTAGCAGTGCAAACTTTTGTGGTTTATGCAACTTCGGCATAAGTCACAAGAGCACAAGATTTAAAACTTCATTATCCCCGAAGTTAGATCATGGGCTGCTATTATTTACTGGGTTTGTTTTATGGAGAGGTTTGGATATGTTTTTTCTCAACTTGTGTAAAAGCAGTGACTGTCCATGTGGATGCTAGCTTCATTTAGTTTAATTTAGAGATACAGCACGGAAACAGGCTCTTCGGCCCATCTAGTCCACACTGATCAGCAATCCCGCACACTAACACTTTCAGTATGAAGGAATTTTGTACTTTACCCGAACCCTATATCTGACTTTACATCTGATCTAGGCACAGACACAAAACAGCTCATAGATCAGAGGTGAGCCTATCAAATAAGTCAGTTTAATAAAGACCTTAGCGATGCACATTGGGAAACAGTGTGAGCAAGCTCAAATTGCTTTAAAACTTTAATCTTAAATTTGTTCTTCTTTAGAATTCTCCCTCCCACATATTTAACAAGTAGATACCATGAATGTCCAGATTCTACTCGCTAGATGAAGTCCCCTCATTAAAGAGGTAATTTGTTAACGTTTGGGGGTCTTTGGGAGACAGTGACAAAGGTCAGCTGTAATCTCAAGATTGCAACTGATAAGAACCTAGACAGAACTGCGAAGGACTATCCTCCCCTTACTGTTAAGGAAGCCTGCTTCTCAGAAGAATGTTTCAGCTTTTGCAATTTTAACTCTCCCGATGCCAAAACCCTGGGGAATCTATTGACAATTTCGTGGCCGCGCTGCGCCAACTGGCTCGCCGATGCGACCTGCATGTCCTGACCCCTGAGACTCTGACCCGTGACATCTTGGTCTTTGGTCTACGGGATGATAAGCTATGCTCTGAGCTGCTACGTAAGCCTGATCTGACATTCAATGAGGCGTTGCATGCCTCTCGATTAGCTCAGGCTGTCTCCTCCGCTGTACAGCCACCTGACCCGGTGGTCCACCCAGCCAGTTTCGCCGGTCGCCAGTACCCTGCTCCTCGGCGACAGAGGGCAAGCCCTGCGCCGGGCTCCAGACCGCGTCAACGCTGTCCGAATTGTAACTTTGTTATGCACCATTCTAATGTCTGCCCGGCTTTGGGGAAAACCTGTAATTTCTGCAACAAGCCCAACCATTTCTCGGTGGCCTGCCATTCTCGTGGGAACCCTGCACAGCCTCAGCAGAACTGAGTGTGTTTTCCTTGCGAGGTGCACCTGCTCTGATAACAGACCCGGCCGTTGGAGTCACAGTGAATGGCATGACCTTCTCTGTTAAGGTGGACACGGGGGCTGCTGCTAATGTTATGTCAACAAGCCTGTTCAAGAAGATAAGAAATAATGAGCTTGTTTCCACTGACAGTGCTGTTTTGCATGCCTATGGGGGTGGCGTACTTGTTTCTGTGGGGAAGGCTACTCTCCACTGCAAGGTGCTGAAGACCTCTCGGCCCCTCTCTTTCTTCCTGCTAGACAGTAAATGTGCCCCCTGCTCGGCGTGGAGGCCTGCAGAGACACGGATTGGTGAGCTTCCACAGTGATGTCCACCTGGTAGAGGACCCTGTGAACAGGCTCCGGCGAAATACCAGACGGATAGACTCGAAGCTGGGGTAGTTGCCCTGCAGCTACAAGATTGCCCTCAATCCCGACATCACGCCGGTTATCTGTCCTCCGCACCCGTGTACTTCGCAAGAGGGGAAAGGACGAGATACTCTTCGCGACGAGATGGTGGCCACGGGTATCCTGAAGCCAGCAGTAAAACGGGCCCCTCCCAGGATCTTTCATGGTTGGCGCTGCGAAGAGGATAGGAGTTGAACTAGGATCTGCATCAACCCTAGGGCTTGAACTTGGACCCATCAGCGCCCGCATTATCCTATGCGGACGGTGGAGGATGTTGCTGCACAGGTCGGCCTGTGCCACTGTGTTCTTGGTTCTCATGCAGTGTTCGTCTGGCAGCTACCTCTGGACGAGCGATTCTCCTCTTCACCTGCCGACCTTCAGCAAGCCTTTCGGCCAGGTATCGCTTCCTCGGGCATGCCCGTTTGTGGATCAACTCTGCCAGCGAGGTGTTCAAATGACCGTGGAAACAGTTTGCTGGGTCCCGTGTGCCATCATTGTTCGACTAACAACCTTTATACGGTCATAATATACTCATCTCCTCCCCCAATAGCCCTTATCATCCTCTTTCCTATCATACCCCATCTACCCCC